>CM030359.1:72401999-73601999 GCA_017893485.1 Hemerocallis citrina
AAATGAATCCATCAGAAGTTCTGGAAACTAGACTTCCCAACGATTCCAACGCATATTAAAATACAAAATCCAACAACAGTAGCTAGGTTAAATACATCATTCTTTACAGATTACATGTTTTGACTGAAAATCGACATCAAGTTATTGTATCTTGGAATCAGCGAAAACTCAATTATAAATTCATCAAAGATATTCATTAGACTCCTAATCATGTTAATTATTCATTCTGAAAATTATCAGAGCATTATTCTAACATTAACTTGGCCTTTTCATAGTTTAAACATGGAGATATGCATGAATCTAAAATTCTGGAAATAAAAGACAGCAGTAGTAAAATCATCATAACTTTTGCCATACAACTCGGATTTCCAATATTTTAGATGTTCTGGAAAATAGAAATATAGAGATACAATTCTTGTTCAGAAAGTTATTAATTTTGATGTCAAATACTGCGTCAAAAACATCTCACAAATTCCAGACAGACAGTAAACATACAAATTTTCAATATATTTTATGAAATAAAGCGATCTAATATGATGGGTTCCAATTCAATTTGTCAATAAATCTTATAATCAGCATGGTAGGTACAATAGCATGGTAAATATAATTAAGAATACACACATACACTAGTTCAACAACAAAACATCAATCGATCATTCAAGCACACAACCTAACAATCAATTCTATGATAGTTTATTTGTATGTTGTTTGTATGAATAAACCCTATTATCAATACTATATGGATGCATGCAAGATTCAATTTTTAGAGTCAACAATGACACGAAGTCGATGATATTTGGGTTAGATTGTATAAACCCTCAATATACTCAACGAAAGATGAACAATGATATTCGATAGGATGAACGATTAGGGTCTACTTGCGGAATTTCAATAGAGACTTGGATTTGATACAATATTCAATTCAAGAGGAAAGTGACTTGCCTTATTGACAATTAGTTCGAATACCAAATAATAACGGGATGAGAATCCTGGAGCAACAAACACGAATCCACAAAGAAATACGTGCGCACTACGTGTAAACGAATCTCCAGCAAGAAAGCACACAATAGCAAGAGCGCATAGCAACAGAAAGAGCGCACAGCAACAGCAAGTTGACGGCTCGAGGACGGCGCAGCGACTGGCTGCCAATGGGTCGGTCGGTGCAGCAGGCAGGAGAAAAAGGAGCAGCGGAGGATGGGTCAGGGCGGCTGACGGCAGAGCGAGGCTGCTTGGGGAAAAGAAGAGCAGGCATCGATGGGGCTGGGGCGTCGAGGCGGAGGGCGAGGGTGCGAGAATTCAAGGAGAGAGAGAAGGCTGAGTTGGGTTTAGGGTTGTGTTTTTAGGGTTTACATTAGGGTAGTATATATAGAATACAATTAGCTTGTTGGGTTATGAGCTAGGATCCAATAATAATGGGTTTGGGTATAGAAATAATTGTAATTGGGTTTTGGGTTTAATAAGAGATGGGTTTGAAGACAATATGGATCAAATAAAAATAATCACAATCCAATAAAATAAAATCTACAAGATAGATAGCCGAATAAGAAAAAAAAGAATAACTCATGAACAAAATTTAATTGAGATGATCAAGGAAAAATATAGAGTATCTTATTCAAACTGCAAATAAAAGATTACAATGGAGGGAAAAAGGAAAAGAACGGAAACAGTAGTTACACCCCAAATCCCCCAAATCTTTCGATCTCCACCTTCCTCCACCCTCAAATTCGATGACGCCCCTCTCCCCCCGACGCCCCTGACGCTCCACACTGAAGGCTCGAATTTGGGGCTCCGCATCCTACACCTCCACCGACCCTCATATTGAAGGCTGACATTGCATCCCGAATTCGGCCTTGGCATTCTAGGCTTAGGGTTTGTGTGGAATTTGAGGCGCTCTTCCTCGCATTTGGGAATCTCCACCCTTTTCCATTTCTACCTTCCTCCACCATCAAAACCCTAGCTCTGACATCACCTCTCTCCTGCAGACCGAGAGTGCTAAAGGTAAATGACACAAATTAATTTAGTAAACAGTTTGAAATTAATTTTGAGTTCCTTATCAGAATTTGTGTGTGTTCATCTCGGTTATGGAAGTGTTTGTGTTGTTGTTGTTGTTGTTTTTGTTGTTGTTGAAAGGAATTTGTGTTGAAAGGAAAACTAAGATAAGGAAAATCGAGTTGGTGTGTATGTTTATGTGTGTTGTGTGGTGTGGGAATTCGAGTAGGAAAGGAATTCACCTGCTGTCTTTTTTATTTTTGGGGTTTCTTGATAAATTATTGCACTTATTAATAAATAAGTGATTTGTGAATACATATGCAGTAGCTCGTATGAGAGATTCTTACCTTTAATGTTCTTTGTTGCCTTTGCAATTTGTAATGGTGTAACGGTGTTACAATGGCATACGTAAATGCTTACCTTTAAAGTTCTAGTTGTAATGGTGTTGCAACATATATATACACATACATACATTCTCGAAACCCAAATTTGTATGCCAAAACTAGAATGATATATGAATCTTATATGTGAACTTTTAACCACGTTAGGTATTACTTTGAGCGTCGTTTGTCATGGGTCTTGCATGTACTGCTTGTTTGATTTTAATGTAAGGTTATTTCTTATATGAGGGAGAAGGGTAAAGTTTTTGTGATCTCTCTAACATGGGCGGAGCCACCTGGTGGGTAGGGGGGACAAATGACCCCCCAAAAATTTGTCAAAACTCCATAGTGCATAGTAAATTTTTGTATCAAGGCTGATTTTAAGATATTTTGGGACCCCAAAAACTAAGACTGCGTTTGTTTTAACGTTTTTTTCGTTTTTTCTTTTTCTGAAAATTGAAAAGTTGTTTGGTTTGGTATTATTTCGAAAAAAAGTTTCACAAAACCCCAGACCCCACTTTCCCTTCTCTCTTCTCTCTCTTCATGAGTTGTGTTGGTTCTTTACTCCATCCCGTCCTTTTATCATCTCCTTCCTCCCTTCTCGAATACATCGCTCCAAACTAGATCTGGACCTATCTCCACCCAAAATCAACGATTTTTGATTTATTAAGCCCCAAATCTACTCCACCTTGTGATTTCGGCGTCGCTGGTGGACTACTTTCACTGCGGCCGATTTGGTGGATTGAGTGGTCAATTTAGGGTTAATGGTTTGTGAGACCCATGCTGCATACAAAAAAAGGTATATTCGACAACGGGCAAGTCGAATCAAACGGCTATTGAAGGTTGAATCTGTTGCTAACAATTTCTTCGCTCTTCACCTCCAATCAAAGGTATGATCTGATTGGTACCCATTTTCATGTTCTTGTTTCAACCCTATGACTTCCGTTTGTTGCGGGACTGCTTTTTACGGCTTAGGAGTTGTGAATTGGGATGGATTTGAGGGTTTCATTACTTGTGATCTTATGGTCTACTAAACTCCTTTTTCTTGTGATTAAAAGTCGGGTTCATCTTGTTCCTGTATGAATTTTTTTTTTTTTTACTTTTCAAATCCTATATTAGAGATACAGGTTCTCATTTTTTATTGAACTTTACTTCCGAAAATGAAATTTGGGATTGCTATTTAAGTGCTGCAATTTGTCATTGTTGATTACTATTTATCGTTTTTTTCCTAATATAGATGAGTAGAATGGGGAAGGGGAAGGAGTTGGAGGTGGATGATGACTTTGGAAAGTGGCCTCCACATGTTGTGCGGGTATTTGTATCTCTAATGGAGGATGTAGTAGACGAAAATAGTCTCAAAACTAACACATTTGATGCCAAAGTTTGGAATCAATTTATTGTACATATGCAAATTATGTGTCAACGTTCATTCACGGTGAAACAATTGAGGGAAAAACATTCGAGACTGAAAATGCAATGGAGGGTGTTTCACCATATGAAGAAACAGAGTGGTTTCGATTGGGATGAAGTGAACAAAACAGTCATTGCCGAGAAGGCTGTTTGGGACAACTATGTTAAGGTTCATATATAATTTTATTATTTGTAATTGTCCGTGAATCTGTTATTATTATACTTAAGCATGACTTTACTACTTGTAAATTAACAACACAATTTTTGTTTAGGCACACCCTAAGGCAAAATAATTTGAGAAGAAGGGGTTGGCAAACTACGATGCTTTGACCAAGATTTTTCAAGAGTCTATTGCCGAAGGGCATGTCTCTAGGGCTTTAACACAAAGGGTGTACGATTCTGATGAGGAATGGAGGGTCAATTTTGAGTTTGCCCACCCTAATTTGCCAAACGTAATGTACCTGATGAGGATGATGATGTAACATTTGGTTCGGGGTCGGGGTCTCGCAAGAGAAAATCTGGTACATCAAGTGGACAAGCAACAAAAGGCTTGGGCATCAAAGAATGCTATGGTTCCTTTATGGAAACCCAGGAGATAAGAAGGAACAAGTACAAGAAGAAAATGTCCGAGGAAGGTAATGCCTCGGCTGAACGTGATTATACCGAGTTGGATCAATGCACTGATATAATTAATGCCATGTCTAGGCTTAATTACAAAGAAACAGGGAATGCACTTGACCACTTAATTGCTAATCCTCGTGCTTGTCATACTTTCCTTCGTATGACCCCAGAAGTTAGGGAGAAGTGGGTGAAGAATCGTGGTGAGCAGTAGCGATCCCGTTTGGTTGAGTGGGACCATCATATCTAAGATTTTCAATTCTTGGATATATTATTTTCATATTCATGTGTGAGCTATTGTATCCTGACTATGTACTGGTAGAACGTGGAGTTTTTTATTTGAATTGATTTTTATTTTTCTGTAAATGGATTTGCTATTTGTAGTTGTTGTTATTTATTTTATAATCTCAGTTTAGAAATGATAAATCACGTAATATGTTAGTTTAAAATTCTGTAAATAACCTCCACTATAGTCGTAGTATTAAAGCTTGAACTTACTTTATGGAACTGAATTCTACTTTTGTTCATAGTGAAGTGCTATTGCAAGTGCTACCGTAGTTATGGACACTTCTTCATCTGGTAGTGACGATTTCGATGATTTGATGGATTTGCAGTTCCTACATGACAACTCTGATGAAATTCCAGTATCCTATCCCAAACTAACAGGACGTGAATATTTGCAAGAAATCTTAGATGGTCCCCCGTATAAGTTTCATGCCATATTCCGTATGAATCAAGATTGTTTTCTGACTTTGTGTGCTTTTCTGAAAAATGGCAACTACCTTGAGGAAACGGAGGAGGAATTCCATCGTAGACGCATGTTTTTTGAAGAAAGTGTTGCCATTTTTCTTTATATTGTCAGTCACAGTCAAAGAATGAGAGCATGTTGTGATAGGTTTCAACATTCACTTGAAACAATCGAGCGACATTTTACTCTTGTTTTGAAAGGTTTGGCAAGAGCTGCCACAATACTTATCACTCCCCTGAACACTATTCAAATTCATTAATGTAGGGAGCTATCGGAGCCACTGATGGCACGTTAATCGATGCTTCGGTACCCGCTAGTCGAAGCAGTGCTTGTCGCGGTCGAAAGGGTAATATCACTCAAAATGTGTTGGCGGTTTGTGATTTTGATATGATGTTTACATTTGTTTATGCAGGATGGGAATGCAGTGCTAATGACTCCCGTGTAATACAGAGTGCACTATCAGAAGGACTGTTGCAAATCCCACCTAATGATAAATATTATTTAGTGGACTGTGGTTATACTAATATGCCTGATTTTTTAGCCCCCTACCGTGGTGAGCCATATCACTTGCAGGATTTTGAAGGGGCTAACCATGCACCAACCCAATCTAGACAAATTTTTAATAAACAGCATGCTAGACTACGAAATGTGATTGAGAGAACATTTGGTGTATTCAAGAAAAGGTTTTCCATCTTCAGTAACATGCCAAACTACTTTTTTACAAGACAAGTGATGATGGTCACAGCATGTTGTGTACTCCATAATTTTATACATAGACATTCAGAGGATGATACTTTTTTTGAGGAATTTGTAGATGAACAATTAATTCATCACCAACAAATTGAAGATATCGCATCCACATCTCAAGGGTTGGATTTGTCATCTTCCCAATTGAATCGTATGAATATGAAAAGAGATGAAATTGCTACGGCAATGTGGAATGCGAGACACTAATGTAATTTTGATGAAACTGTTTCATTGTATCATTTACTGTGTTGAATATAATGTTTTCTGCAATGTATGAGATGTTATCTTGACAATTTACAGATGAACAGGTATTGCACACGGATTCAATTTTGTTACCAACAATGGTCAGAAGAATGAAAGGATTTGTCGGTAACAGGAAGTGATTCTAGTATCATTTTTTTTGACCTAACGAAGATGATGTCGTTATAGGCAATGATGAAAGGTTCTACTCAATGTTGAATGTGTCCCCCCCCCCCCAACACTGCCTCTTTCTGCTTGGTTGTATTGACCAGCAGCAGATATTGAAAATATGAAATATATGAGTGAATAACCACGGAAATGATGTGTAATAGCCTTTAAGCTGATCTGTGGTTGATGTTTAGAATTATGTGAAGTAAGAATGAATCCATTATGTGAAGTGATAATGATGAAATAATTTGTTGATGACAATGGGGAGGTGGACATTTTAATTAGTGCTAGTAGGCATGGCATTGTCAAAAATGCAGCCCTAGCCTGGAATTTTTGATCATTGATTTGAACAAATTTTCTATAGAACCATGTTCTGAGCCTACGAATAATTTGAGCTTTTTTGGTTATTCATATGGCTTTGTTGTAGTATTTGATTTCACTGAAGTAGATTGTGTTGGCATACTGATAGATTATTATTGCCAAAGCATGAGAACCCATCGGAAGCATCTCATTGCACACCCCAAATTATTCTACACAATTAACAAGTATCAAAAGGCTTGACAAACCATGATAACATCATAATCCATGTGCAGAATCAGAGACCTTTCAGAGGTAGGAGATTGTACACATTATGGAAATTTGTTAAGGTAAAAAAAATTCAACACTTGAGTTAATATGTATCAGAAGCCTTCAGCTCCAAATTATTCAAAGGCACATCAACAACAATTATTGAAAACCTTTGTTAGCATACTAATTAATATTGGCATCACAAGCCATCATATGTATATTCAAATCAATGGAGAATTGTTTCTGTTTGGTTGGTAGGAATTGACAATCGTGGAGATGATGATGAAATATTCTGATCCTGTATAAACTCTGCAGTATTGAAAATGACCAAACACTGGTAAATTCAAATATGGAAGATGGTAGTAGCGAAACAAATCCAAAAATATTTTAATCTGCTAAATCAAGATTTTCAATAAAAAATAGCATGTGCCTTTAAAAATTTTGGAGCTGATGGATGAGGATCCTGTATAACTCAAGTATTTTTTTTTTATTTCAACAATTTTACATAAATTGTACAAATCCCTTCCTGTGAAGGGTTCAGATTCTGCTTGTGGCTTATCATGTTATCATGGTTTGTGAAGGCTTTTGTCACTTGGTATATCTGAAGAAATGTAATTGGGGTGTGCATTGTGATGGTTCTGATGTGTTCTCATGCTTTGGGCAATAATAATCAGTATGCTCATAGAAGGGCTTCAATAAATGGCTATTGATGTGCATTTGCAAAAATTGGAAATGAAGGCAGCTGATACTGTGTAATTGTGGTGTGCATACTGATTATTATTTGGGGTGTGCATACTGCCGTATAGGTATGCATCAGAAATGTGCATTGGGGTGTGCATTGAGATGCTTCTGATGTGTTCTCATGCTTTGGGCAATAATAATCATTATGCTGACACAAGGGCTTCAAAAAATTTGAGCTTAATGTTCCTTTGCAAAAATTGGAGCTGAAGGCTTCCGATACATATTAACTCAAGTGTTTTTTTTTTTTTACCTTAACAAATTTTCATAATGTGTACAATCTCCTACCTCTGAAAGGTCTCTGATTCTGCACATGGATTATGATGTTATCATGGTTTGTCAAGCCATCTCCATATTTGTTAACTGTGAAGATTATTTGGGTTGTGCATTGACATGCTTCTGATGGGTTCTAATGGTTTGGGCAAAAAATGTATAACTATGAAGAATTGGGAGGTGATGGCTTCTGATCCTGTAACACTCAAGTCTTGTTTTTTATTGTGATAATCTTAACAAATTTCCACAATGTGTACATTCTCCTACCTTTAAAAGGTCTCTAATTCTGCACATGGATTATGATGTTAGCATGGTTTGTCAAGCCTTTTGATTCTGGTAACTGTGAAGAATTTGAGGGGGTGTGCATTTAGATGCTTTTGATGGGTTCTCATGCTTCGGCCAAAAATCTATCAGTATGCTAACGCAAGCCTTTGAAATTATTTTGTTGCTGTGCCAGAAGATACAATCGTGGAGATGATGGCTTCTGATCCCGTATAAAAACCATTGTTGATTTTTAACTTTAACAAATTTCCATATTGTGTACATTTTCCTTTCTGTGCAGGATTCTGAATGCTGCTTTTGGCTTATGATGTTATGAGGGTTTCTTACTGCTTGTTCGTAGGTTATAACTATGAAGAATGATTTGGGATGTGCATTGGGATGCTTCTGAATGCTTCTCATGCTTTGGGGAAAAAATAATCGACGAGTATGCTAACACCACTGTTTCAACTCTTTTTCTTGTACACGAGGAGGTTCAAAAATTTGGAGATGAAGGCTTCTGATCCTGTAAAACTCAAGTGCTATTATTTTTTTTAGCTTAACAAATTTCCATAATGTGTACAATCTCCTACCTCTGAAAGGTCTCTGATTCTGCACATGTTGGTTGATGTTATCATGGTTGATGTTAACGTGGATAGATGTAAACCAAAAAAACAATCTCATGCTTTGGGCAAAAAACTATCAGTATATTCGCACAAACTTTTCAATTAATGGTTTGTTGATGTGCACGACGATACAATCGTGGAGATGATGGCATATGATTTTTTTATAATTGAACTATTGTTTTATTACTTTAACAAAATTCGATACTTTATTCTTATTATGAATCTAGTAATTCAAGCAAGTTTAATGAGTTACAAAACAAGGGATGCAACCAAAGAATTTTCGTTACATTATACACAAATGATCTATCATATTACTCTTTTGCACATCGCATATCAAGTTAAGGAAATGTTACATACAATAAGAATACAAAAATCTCCATTGGAAAAAGAATAGTCGAATAGCAGTTCATATCAACAAGTGTAAGGTATATCACATTAATACAACTCCTCATATTGATAAGATTTGCTCGATTCACTTGCTGCTCAGGTTTCTTGTTCCTATACTTGTACAACTTTGCTCTGTAACTGCAACAATTAAAAATACTACAAGAAAAGTTTAATGCAAATTGATTGAACAAACGCCTTGTATAATCTCATTGGCAAAAAAACTGCTTTCCTATATATTTGCGAATTTATTTTTAAAACCAAACGCCTTTTATAACCTCATTTGCCAATAACTTTTTTAATCGAAATAACTGTTTTACTAGTTTACCAAATGCATTTTATACTCTTACTTTTAAAAAAACAGTGTTTAGAAAAAAAAATATTACCGAACAGCTTTTACACTCCTTTACAGAAAAAATGTTTTCAGTAAAATGTTTTCAGGAAAAAATATTACCAAACAGCTTTTACACTCCTTTTTTTAGAAAACAGTTTTCAGAAAAAATATTACCAAACAGCTTTTACACTCTTTTTCAGAAAACAATTTTCAGAAAAAAAATTTACCAAACAGCTTTTACACTCTCTTTTTCAGAAAAACAGTTTTCAGAAAACAGTTTTCAGAAAAAATTATTACCAAACAGCTTTTACACTCTCTTTTTCAGAAAAACAGTTTTCAGAAAACAGTTTTCAGAAAAAATTATTACTAAATAGCTTTTACACTCTTTTTCAAAAAAAACAGTTTTCAGAAAACAGTTTTCAGAAAAAAATTATTACCAAACAGCTTTTACACTCATTTTCAGAAAATAGTTTTCAGAAAACAGTTTTCAGAAAAAAATATTACCAAACAGCTTTTACCACTCATTTTCAGAAAACAGTTTTCAGAAAAGAGTTTTCAGAAAACTGTTTTCAAAACAACAAACCAAACGCACTAAGTCCCTAATTCTTTTCACTATGTTTACAATTTAGAAAATATCATTTCAATTTACCAACTTAACCTCCAATATTTAAAATATTATCATAAGAACTATCATTCAATAAATTTTAAATTGGATAAAAGTAAAAGAAACCTTAAGCTTTACTCTTTACTCGCTCATGTATCCATCTCTCCCTCTCGTTTAGACAATTACTCTTTGTTCATTCATTCACTCTTTTATTTGTTGATTGTATTCTTTGGAAGATTGAATCTAGTCATTGAAATATAATTCATATATCTTAATTTACAGGAATATGAGTTTTGTTGTTAGTTTTTTTTTTTTAATTCAATAAATTTATTTATTTTTTCAGTTTTTTTATTAATTTATTATTTGCGGGTGCAACTTTGTCGACATAGAAAAATAAATGGGACCCCCATTTTGAAATATCTGGCTCTGCCACTGCTCTCTAAATTGATGATCCTTTGTTGCTTCATATGTTTGAATCTTTCTTATAAACATAATTTGATTGCCTCTACCTCACCAATGTATCTTATTTTGTTTGAATCTTTCTTACAAACATAATTTGATTTCATATGTTTTGTTTCTTGTTTGATTTCAGATGGGGGATTTCATAAGAGGCTGATGGAGTAAATCTTTTGTTGCACATGAAGATAAGGGAAAGCAAGCAATATTAGTTTAATATTTTTGGCCATTTTGTTGAAGGATGTTCTTAGCTGTAATATTTTGAGTATTTTTGGAGGTGGACTGTGGTGAATGCTACAATGTAATTAATTGCCAATCGATAAAATGAAAATTATAATACTTTTTGTCATGTAGACGTGCCTGTGTTTGTGATCCATGATGTGTGTGTTTGTAATCCAATTGAATTGTTTTCTCATGTACTGCTGTGAACAGACTAGTATTTTCATCATGAAGTGTTCAGTTTTAACTACAGCATTGCAATCAAATTTTTGAACCAATTGTTCAAGAATTGGTTAGACCTTTATTACCTGATAGGAGTTGAGAATCGCAACGAACTCTCTTCAGCATGTGCCAAACTCAACAACACAAAGAACCCCTTCATATCATGATAGATACTTGGTGCATTGCACTCAAGAAAATGGGATCAGTCAGAAATATGCACAGGCAGGTCGATCTCCGCAAATTGCACCCAGCTGCCTGCACCATACTACATAATAATATGCAAACCTAAATCATACTGATTGCTTGAGATTCATATTTGTACAGATTGAGTTAATTAATTTTCATACTAATTTAGAATTCTTCAATCTTGCTGTTGATTTAATTAATTTTATTGTTGGATTGAGTTGGTTTAATTAATTTTGACTAAAAATGTCTGTTTCTGATTGCTTGTCCATTCAAATGTCATCCTGTTTTGTATGCAAAAAGGATCAAAACAAACACTCCTGTCATGTATGAACACATGATACAAAGAATGTCAAGATTCCGAAGCATGAGAAACCTGTGACATCAATGCTAAATGAAGCAATGCACTAGAAGTTTCATTGATCAAATCAATGCTAATTGAAGCAAGTACTTGCAGATTCATTGATCAAAACCATACTTGATTAAACAAGGTATAAAAACTCACAGAAACAGTCCATAAACCAGTAACAGACAGGTCCAAGGATAAAGTACAAAAACATACATTGAACAATATGAATTCTAATACAAGTACTACATCAGGACTCCAAGTACTACATCAATAATGGACCCCACAAGCTTCCCTTCTGCATTAACAAAAGCTTTCCCTTCTGCATTAACAACTATGTCATCAAAAAATTTCATGTGCCTCACTTCTTCTCGAGCTGTTGCAATCCGTACAAGCACATCTCACTTATTTCAGTCTTGCAGTCTACCAGACGCTTCACCAATGCTGCTTCTCTCTGCAACTTCTCTCTGCAACAAGAAAGATGTTATCATGATGGTCGTCAACACAGACGGTACAAATATTATCAGGTACTCTTAATTTCCAAGTCATGTGTATGGAGTTATAGCAACTTGGACTATATATGCATCCAAACATTATGCAACCATGCCACTATCTTCATAACAGTTGCAACAATAACGGAGAATTTTGCTACTATGATTGCAACACTAACATTAGTTGCAGCATATAAAACAATAGCAAACACACAAAACTGCTAACTGCTGAGCAGAATCACATGATAATACATTATGACATGAGGTGTTCAATAGCTAGCTGCAAGAGTTGTTCAAAATTGACATTGAGAAAAGAAAATGCAATTCCATTTTCACACCACATCAACTGCAAAGTCAATATCAACTGAACAACTGTTCTTTACTCAAAAAAAGGGAAGGAAAAAAAAACCCCATTAATTATTTGATGTATAAGTGCAACATACAGGAGTTAAAACTTCAGATTCCTCTAGTCAATTATTAGATGTAACACTTAAAGCGCTTAGCAAAAACTCACCGCAAAGCAAAACATTTCGAAAGGTTCCAGCAAGCCTACCTACACCCCGTAATAACTTAAGTAAATGCATATACAAGAAGAAGGAATCGAGATTAAGTGCATCGCAAATGCCAATAACCACGGTAATCACAATAAAAATTCCTGGAAAGAGAATGATGCGGTTTGTTTCTGGGAGACGTGTGGATGCACCAGGTGTGAGTTCTTACTCGATTTGTATTTGAAGGAGGAAGCTACTGATCAGACGACCCTCGGCTGGCCGAGCGGTACCGGTGACAGACTGGGGTGAGGCGAGGCTGGATGCTCGGCTCGGATCAAGGGGCTCGGATCCGAGGTCTGGTGTACCTGCAGACGGTCTAGGAACACCGGGGTTGGTACCGGTGGCAGACCCTCCGATGATCTAGTTAGTCTCTGTGGGAGAGGAGCAGTAACTAGGGTTTTGTGGAAGAAAGTGATTACCTGTAGACAGGGGGGAGGGTCTGGTATTTATAGGGGAAGCCAATCGGGTCCAGACCCATTTGGGGCTGGGCCGGACCCGATTACCCGAGTGGCTGAAGCGGTGGAAAGCCGGGCGGTATAGGGCTGACGTGGCAGACGTCGGAGCGGTTTCCGGGCTGACGTGGCAGAGCTCCGGGCAGTTTTCCGGCGCTGATGTGGCAGATCTGGAGGATCAGAAAGAGCGCGTATCCTGAGGGGATCCTGTGGCCCAGGATGGGCCACGTCATTCCTAACCCATATCACAAGCCCCACACTCCTGTAGGGCAGGGTGAACCAGTTATGTAGGAGTGATTTTTCGCCTCCGTAGGAAGAGTAGGGAGATGTTGGGGTGAGAAAGTAGGATCTGCGATTTTCCGAAGAGGCCAGGGGGGTAGGAGGAATGGATCCCTCATTGGAGCTTGCGCGGGAGGCTGTGTAGAGGAGTAAGAGAGCTAGAAGGGCGCATGCCGAGGTCCGGGGGGTCGGCGGTCGAGCCCACGGGGTCGGTGGACGAATGCCTCGCTAGTTGGAAGAGCGAGGGGGACGTCGAGGCCTTCCGTTGGGGCTTGTTTGTCGAGCACTAGGGGTCGGTGGCCGAGACCCTGGGGGGTCGATCTGTCGAGTGCTTAGGGGATGGCAAGCGATCTCCTTGTTAGTTAGAAGAGCGAGGAAGACAGCCAGAAGAGCGCATGCCGAGGCCTGGGGGTCGGCGGTCGAGCCCACAGGGTCGGTGGATGAGCCCAACGGGCCGGGAGACGACCGCCTCGCTAGTTGGAAGAGCGAGGGGACGTCGAGGCCTTCCGTTGGGGCCTGTTGGCTGAGCATCGGGGATCGGTGGCCGAACCCTTAGGGGTCGATCTGTCGAGCGCTTGGGGGATGGCAAGCGATCTCCTCGCTAGTTGGAAGAGCGAGGAGAGCATTTTGGTGTTCGGGATGCTATCCGAGCGCCGAGCCACCCTGAGGAGAGAGATTGGTGCTCGGGACGTTATCCGAGCGTCGAGTCCCCTCAGAGAAAGAGGAGAGCGTTTGGTGCTCGGGATGCTGTCCGAGCGCCGAGTCCCGTATAGTCAAAGGGGAGCGATTGGTGTTTGGGATGCTATCCGAGCGCCGAACCCCCCAGAGTCAAAAGGGGATCGATTGGTGCTCGGGATGCTACCCGAGCGCCGAGTCCCGTGCTCGGGATGCTATCCGAACGCCGAGCCACCCTAAGTCAAGGGAGAGCGATCGGTGCTCGGGATGCTATCCGAGCGCTGAGCCATCCTGTGTTTGAAGGAATTGTTGGTGCTCGCGTTCCTATCCGAGCGTCGACCCTTCTGTAATATAGAAGGGGAATTTTTGGCTCGTGGTATGGCTCGCGCTTCGATCCGAGCGTCAACCTTTCTGTGAAAAATAGAAGGGGGATTGGCTCGTGCTGCTATCCGAGCTTCGAGCCCCCACAGAGAAAGACGAAGGTGGTATGGCTCGAGCTTTGATCCGAGCGTCGACCCTTCTGTGAAAAAAGAATGGGAATTAGCTCGTGCTGTTATCCGAGCTCCGAGCCCCCACCGTGAAAGACGAAGGCGGTATGGCTCGCGCTTCGATCCGAGCGTCGACCCTTCTGTGAAAAATAAAGGGGGAATTGGCTCGCGCTGTTATCCGAGCTCCGAGCCCCCACCGTGAAAGACGAAGGTGGTATGGCTCGCGCTTCGATCCGAGCGTCGACCCTCCTGTAATATAGATGGATAATTTTTTGGCTCGGGGTATAGCTCGCGCTTTGATCCGAGCGTCGACCCTTCTGTGAAAAATAGAAGGGGAATTGGCTCGTGCTGCTATTCGAGCTCCGAGCCCCCACCGAGAAAGACGAAGGCGGTATGGCTCGCGCTTCGATCCGAGCGTCGACCCTTCTGTGAAAAATAGAAGGGGAATTGGCTCGTGCTGCTATCCGAGCTCCGAGCCCCCACCGTGAAAGACGAAGATGGTATGGCTCGCGCTTCGATCCGAGCGTCGACCCTTCTGTGAAAAATAGAAGGGGAATTGGCTCGTGCTGCTATCCGAGCTCCGAGCTCCCACCGTGAAAGACGAAGGTGGTATGGCTGCGCTTCGATCCGAGCGTCGACCCTTCTGTAATATAGGAGAATTTTTTGGCTCGGGGTATGGCTCGCGCTTCGATCCGAGCGTCGACCCTTCTGTAATATAGAAGGGGGATTTTTGGCTCGGGGTATGGCTCGCGCTTCGATCCGAGCGTCGACCCTTCTGTGAAAAATAGAAGGGAAATTGGCTCGTGCTGCTATCCGAGCTCCGAGCCCCCACCGAGAAAGACGAAGGTGGTATGGCTCGCGCTTCGATCCGAGCGTCGACCCTTCTGTGAAAAATAGAAGGGGAATTGGCTCGTGCTGCTATCCGAGCTCCGAGCCCCCACCGAGGAAGACGAAGGCGGTATGGCTCGCGCTTCGATCCGAGCGTCGACCCTTCTGTGAAAAATAGAAGGAGAATTGGCTCGTGCTGCTATCCGAGCTCCGAGCCCTTCTGACTTGGCGAAAAAAGCCATTTTTGGAGAAAAAAAAAAGGTGAAGCGGTAGTGGGGTAATTTCACGCTTATTGCTGACGTCATGGCGCAAAGATCAAAGCTTTTTCAGATCTTGGTGGCCGTTGGATCTTGTCAGATAAGATCCAACGGCCAGATCTTTATTGCGAGAATCGAGGAGTCGTTTTCCTCTTTAAAACCCCATCCCCCTCTCATTTCTTCATCTTCATTTTCATTACTCACTTTCCAATTTTCAGCAAGAGCAGGAATCTTACTTGCCGTCGGCAGATTTTTCGGTGATCGTAACTTTCCACGCTCCAGATTAGTACTTTTCCCTTAGTAATGTCGCGAACTCAGTCCGGATCCGAGGCTAGCTCGTCTGGTCGCTCTGCGGAGGAGTCGGAGTTGGAAACGTCCTCGTCCTTGAGCAAGTACAAGGTGAAGGAGGAGGTTCTTTCCGACCCTGGTTCAGACGGAGGTGATGATGTTGTCTTTGTGGTGTCCCCGTTGAGGTCCAGGAGACCGGGGAAGGAGCCCATGAAAGGGGGTGGCGAGGAGGAGGACGAGGAGGACAGCGAGGATGAGGACGAGGAGGAACCGGATCAGGAGATGGATGATGATGAAGAGGAAGGGGACGAAGAGCAGGACACCGAGGGTGACGAGGAAGGCGAGGGAGACGAGGAGGAGGAGGTCGATGAACAGGAGGCGGGTCAGAGCATGGCTGGGGGGGCGACTGGGGTCGGAGAAGATCTTCCTCCACTGCCCCCTTTGTCGATGTCGTCCCTCGAGCGTAAGGCTCGCCCTCGTCGGAAGAAGAAAGCCATGGCAATTCCCCACAGTCCTTCCTCGCCCGACGAGAACGCGCCGAGGTCGGGTCTTGATGTTCCCCCGGTCACCTTCAGGAATCCAGTATCGATTCGTATGTACCCTGACGACGTTAAGGACATCCAACCGATCCCTCCCGTGCCGAGCGAAAATACTCGAGTGAAGATTCGTGCGGACGGTACCCCCAGTACCCTGAGGCAGGAGTATCTTAATATTTTGCGGCTCGCCTACTTCATTCCTCGGGAGTATGAGCTCCTTCCAAGCCCCGGTATCCGCCCTACCACAGTTCTGGCCCCGGGCTATTGCATCTTCCCTGAGGATGCTTTCCTTTCGGGACTGAGATTGCCACTGCACCCTTTTGTGAAGAGGGTCTTGAACTGGGCGGGACTGTGCCCTATGCAGTACGGTCCGAACTCTTGGAAGCATCTTATCTGCTTTATTCTGAAATGCCAGGAGAAGGGGGTGAAGCCGAGATTAACGTTCTTCCGGGCCATCTTTGGAATTGGTTCGCTCGGAGATCTGGAGGGGATCTTCTACTTCTCACCGAGGCCTCACAAGAAGGTGATGCACGGCCATCCGGATTCGATAAAGTGGTGGAGGGGCAAGTACTTTGTGGTTCGGACCGACGGGTCTTGGGAGATTCCGACCGAGTGGAACTTTGTAAAGCCGAGACACAAGCCTCTGAAGAAGAGCGACTTATCGGCCAAGGAGTGGGAGAAGGTGGAGGCGATAGTGGGGGGTCACAGTATCGCGTGGCCTCGAGTGACCGAGATTCACCTTGCGAGGGCCGGACTGAGTCCCGCCGACCCTAGTATGTTTCTTTCCATATTTGTTCATCTTTCTGCCTTTGCGTTAACGTTAGCTTCTTTCTTATCTTTTTGCAGGGATGTCGACACAACAAGCGAACGCCAAGAAGTTATTGCTCGCCGTCGCTGAGAAGACGAGGGCGGAGAAGGAGGAGCAAGATCGTATAGCGGCCGAGAGGAAGAAGCTGGCCGCCCAGGCCGCGCAGGCCGGAGGGTCCTCCCAGGCGCCCGCCTCGGCGGCCGAGGGGTAATCCCCGGCGAAGAAGCAAAAGAAGCACCACTCGCACCACTCACACCACTCCCACTCGTCGAGATCGGCTCGAGACGCTGCGGGCGGCTCAGGGCAAGACCGTGGAAACCCCGGGGCAAGGGCTCCCCCCGATACGACCGAGCACCGCGGAGATGGTGGGGAGGATGGGTACGATGCCCGTTGTTCCTGACTGGTCGATTTTGAATGGGGACACTATTCTTGACGGGCCCGTCTCGATGGAGTTCGTCTCGAAGGCCATCACCGAGCGCGATGGGATGGCCTTGGCGGTGCAGACGGCCGACCAGGCCTATATGCGGTGGGCCCAAGCCCACCTCTCGGTAAGTCGGTTTGGATCTGCCTTTTGACTTAGCTTGGAACCATTATTAATTTTGATCTTTCTTCGAACAGGCGATGCTCCACGGCCAGCACGTCCACAAGTGCCTGGAGAAGGAAATTCTCCTCGAGCGGAAAAATGCGGAGAAGTACCTTCGGGAGCTGACTAAGGTCACGGACGATCTGAAGGTGGCCCGGAATCAAGTGCTCGTTCACGAGGCCCAGATAGAGTCTCTCGATAAGATCCATAAGCAGGACCGGGAGGATCTTTTGGCGAAGGTCGCGGCCAAGGCGGAGAAGGGGAAGAAAGCCCTGGCGGATATGGAGGCGGTTTTGGGGGAGACCGTGATGACGGCGCAGGACGAGGCGTATGAACAGGCCATGTCCCACTTTAGGCAGATCTACCCCGAGCTGAACGTCGACCACCTCTACTACGGATGGCGTCCGGACTTGCCTCCGACCCCTGGTGGTGATGGGACGGGGGGAGCCTAGGGCGATGACGAGGTGCCACCCGACCCTCAAGAATAGATAGTTGATTTTCTTCTTTTTGTTTTTGATGTAAATGCCGAGAGCGGACTGGCCACCACGGTTTTTTGTATCAAATTTTTGAAGGAAATGAAATATACTTTTTGGGCCGACCCTTCAAGACTTGCGTTTTTTGTGATATTCATTTTTATCTTTTGGTAGAGGCGTGGGACTCGGGACCCGACCCCGTTTTGGCTCACCAACGAAAGCTAGCTCGGGACCGATAGGCCGCCAAGAATTATTTTCTGAACAAGTCAAGGGAGCTCGGCCTAGAGGTTGCCCGTCTGAAGAAAGTCGTAGCCGACCGGGATTGGTGGGTAATCGAGACGGACCGGTCTGCCTCGGATGCCTCTAGCGGGCGCTCGGCTTCGGAGTCTTTTCTTCGTGAGACAGTTGTGGAGAATGAATTGGAGATTCGCCGGCTGAAGCTCATATTGGGTGCGGGTCTGACTGAAGAGGCGAGCAACTCGACCCCGGGCGGTCGCTGCCGTTTTCATTGGTTAAGGCCTAGCCGGATGATGCGGGGAGCTCGGTGGCGGGAGTGCCTTCCCTGGTCGGCCCAACAGGGCGCGACAGGAGCCCTGAATTTGAGTTCCCTGGCGAGTGCGAGTGAGTTGTGAGCCTTCTTTTTTCTTTGTATTTGTACCGACGTTCATTGAGTTGTAAGCAATGAGTAATCAATAAGAACATTCGTTTTCCGTAACCTTGATGGCCTCGGATGCCGAGGGTGGTCGGTGTGACAGATACGAAGGGACGCTACTGACGCGACTTCATCATTAATTGCGATGTTTCGCATTCCCATGAACATTTATGGCGTCGTTTCGCCTTCCGTCGTTTCGCATTCCCAGACGCAATAAATGTGGGCCTCAGGGGGCTATATAATCCCCCACTCCCTTGGTGGTTGTCAGGCAGTGAGCCGTCTGACTTGGGTGCCTGCCGAAGGCGGGCACCCAGAGAATGAAATATTTCCGAGTACCCCGGATCGGAGGCACACCGATCACCCTCGGACTATTCGGGGTTCAGGTCGTTAGGGCCGTGAGACCCCGGGTGGTTCGTTGGTGAGCGATGTGCCGATCGATTGGTTCGGGGGTCGGGGGGAGCCGAAGCGTGGTGGCTCTTCTGCCGTCCGGGAACAATTTGGGGTTTTGGGCTCGTAAGAGCCGTAAACCCCAAGTTGTTCGGGGGCGAGAGGAGGGCCAGCTGAACAGCTCGAAGGATCGGAGCGTTTTTTCCGGGACGGAGAGAGCAGCGGGTCGACGTCCCCCCTGCCATCCTCGAACAGTTTGGGGTTTAGGCCGGTCGAGGCCGTAAAACCCCGGGTTGTTCGCGGGTGAGAGGGTGGTCAATAATTCGGCACGAGGCTCGGGGCGTCTGCCGAAGGTGGACGCTCTAAACCTTAATAAAATTGTCAACCCTGGGTGGGGACCGAGCTTGGTGCTTCGGTTCGCCGAGCCCCCATGTTTGTGAGAACCATTTTTGGAAGAGTATCGAGGTCGCCGCCGAGCGTCAAGGTCGCGGTGCCTTGGAGAAGGCACCCGCCTTGCTCGGGGTCGACGCCGAGCTCCTGCACAAGTTCTCGGGGAGAGACGGTGCGGGCGTGGCTGGCGGATGTCACCTCGTACTCAGGTTGATGGGCGGTAAGGAGCCCAAACCGAGCGAGGGACAGATGCCGATCCCCCATACCGGTGAGAAAGGCAACTGCAGGCGTAGCAGAGGGTCGCCGCCGAGCGTCAAGTCGCGGTGCCTGGGAGAAGGCACCCGCCTTGCTGGGGTCGACGCCGAGCTCCTGCACATGTTCTCGGGGAGAGACGGTGCGGGCGTGGCTGGCGGATGTCGCCTCGTACTCAGGTTGATGGGCTGTAAGGAGCCCAAACCGAGCGAGGGACGGATGCCGAGCCCCCATACCGGTGAGAAAGGCAACTACAGGTGTAGCAGAGGGTTGCCGCCGAGCATCAAGGTCGCGGTGCCTTGGAGAAGGCATCCGCCTTGCTCGGGGTCGACGCCGAGCTCCTGCACATGTTCTCGGGAAGAGACGGTGCGGGCGTCGCTGGCGGATGTTGCCTCGTACTCAGGTTGATGGGCTGTAAGGAGCCCAAACCGAGCGAGGGACAGATGCCGAGCCCCCATACCGGTGAGAAAGGCAACTGCAGGCGTAGCAGAGGGTCGCCGCCGAGCGTCAAGGTCGCGGTACCTTGGAGAAGGCACCCGCCTTGCTCGGGGTCGACGCCGAGCTCCTGCACATGTTCTCGGGGAGAGACGGTGCTGGTGTGTTTGAAACAGAGTTGTTTGATTGGATGCACGTTGTCAGAAGACCAATCAGGCCGAGTCGTCCGAGCTCCGAACCCATAAGCTCGCAAGGGAAGCTGTTTTGGGCTCGGGCTGTTATCCGAGCGCCGAACCCTAAGCTTGTAAGGAAAGCTTTTTGGGCTCGTGCTGTTATCCGAGCGCCGAACCCTAAGCTTGTAAGGGAAGCTTTTTGGGCTCGCGCTGTTATCCGAGCGCCGAACCCTAAGCTTGTAAGGGAAGCTTTTTGGGCTCGCGCTGTTATCCGAGCGCCGAACCCTAAGCTTGTAAGGGAAGCTTTTTGGGCTCGTGCTGTTATCCGAGCGCCGAACCCTAAGCTTGTAAGGGAAGCTTTTTGGGCTCGCGCTTTTATCCGACCGCCAAACCCAAGCTTGTAAGGGAAGCTTTTTGGGCTCGCGCTGTTATCCGAGCGACGATCTCGTTATGTGTCCTTTATTTGTTACAAGTTTTGAAGCCATGGGCTTGTTTTAAGAAAGCTGGCATATTTACAATATATTTAAAACTTACAAAAGACTAGGCACGGCATGCCGATTACAATCATTACATTTTACATGGAGGCTACTCTCCTTCTAAGAACTTAATCAAGTGTTCCGCGTTCCAGGGCCTCTTGATGGGCTTGCCGTCGGGGTTTGTCAGGCGATATGTGCTCGGACGTACGACCTCTGATACCTTGTAAGGGCCCTCCCAGTTTGGTGCCAACTTTCTTTTCTGGCCGGGGTTGGATACCGCCAGCTTCCGGAGGACAAGATCTCCGAGTTTGATGTCAGTTGGGCGCACCTTCTTGTTGTAGAACCTCTCGATCCTTTGCTGGTAGATACTCCTTCTAAGGGCCGACTTCTCCCTGACCTCGTCAACGAGGTCCAGGTCGGCTCGTAGCTGTAAAGAGTTACTTGCCTCATCGAAGGCCATGATCCGGGGAGAGGGGATCCCTATTTCCAGGGGAATGACGGCCTCTGCGCCGTACGTCAGATTGAAGGGCAACTCCCCTGTCGGGATCCTCTTCGTCGTTCGGTGGGCCCAGAGAACACTTGGTAGTTCGTCGACCCATAACCCTTTGGAAGAATTATCGAGTCGCTTCTTGAGTCCGTCGAGGATCTGTCGGTTTGCGTTCTCCGCCTGCCCTTGGACTGGGGATGACATACTGAGGAGAAGCGCTGCTGGATCCCGAGGTCTTCGCAGAACTTGCGGAAATGCTTGCCTGCGAATTGGGTCCCATTATCTGTGACGAGCACTTGAGGGATCCCGAACCGACAGACGATGTGCTTCCAGAAGAATTGTTGTGTCTGTTGCTCGGTGATCGTTGCTAATGGCTCTGCCTCGATCCATTTTGTAAAGTAGTCGATTGCTACTATGAGAAACTTTCGTTGCCCTGTTGCCTTCGGAAAGGGGCCTACCAGATCCATTCCCCACATTGCAAAGGGGATCGGACTGGCCATGGACCGGAGGTTTGCTTGCAGAGCCCTTTTGACGGGCGAGAACCTTTGACAGGGGCCACATTTCTTGACAAGGGTTAGGGCGTTTTGCAATATGGTGGGCCAGTAGTACCCGTGATTCAAAGCCTTTCGCGCGAGTGATCGGCTTCCCATGTGGCATCAGTCGATCCCCTCGTGTAGCTCCTTGAGAGCATATTTGGCTTCATCGGGAGTGAGGCAGCAGAGATAGGGTCGGCCGTCCGAGGTTGTGTAGGACCTTTTGAAGAGTGTTGAGTCGATCATTGTGAATCTTTCTGCTCGGGCCCTGACCCTTCTCGCCTCAGCTCGGTCTTCGGGGAGCTCTCCCTTGACGAGAAATCGCCTAATAAGAGTGGTCCAGTCATCGGGGGGAGCTCCGTCTTCAATACACAGGACCTCCGGGATGTCGATGCTTGGTTTCAACATGACTTCGCTCAGGACCGTGCGGTCGAGACCTTCGAAGGATGAGGAAGCCAGCTTTGACAGGGCGTCAGCCTGGACATTCTGTTCCCGGGGGATTCTCAAAACAGCCGACTCGTCGAAGGACGTCAGTAGGCATTGAACTACGGCTCGGTACCGGACCATTCGATCGTCACGGGCCTCGTACTCCCCGGTGATCTGGTTGACCACGAGCTGGGAGTCGCTAAAAGCCCTGATCTGTCTGGCGCCGGCCTGATGAGCCAGGGTGAGCCCGGCGATCATGGCCTCGTACTCGGCCTCGTTGTTGGAGGCCGGGAAGTTGAGGCGGAGGCAGTACTGGAGAAGAAAACCATCTGGACCTCGCAGAATGATGCCAGCTCCGCTACCCGCCTCGTAGGAGGAGCCATCGACGTAAACTTCCCACGTCTGGTCGGTCTCCTTGCTCGCGGGATGTTCGGAGATGGTGCATTCCGTGATGAATTCTGCGAGCGCCTGCCCCTTGATGGCTGTTCTGGGTTGATAGCCAATGTCATACTGGCTGAGCTCGATCGACCATTTGACGAGTCGACCCGAGCTCTCCGGCTTGTAGAGCACGGCCTTCAGGGGTTGGTCTGTCAGTACCTGGACCGAATGAGATTGAAAATATGGACGGAGTTTTTGCGAGGCCATGACCAAGGCGTACGCTACTTTCTCCATCCGAGAGTATCTGGTCTCGGCGTCGAGCTTGACCTTGCTGACATAGTATAGAGGCTTCTGTGATCCCTCCTCCTCCCGAACGAGAACGGCGCTGAGCACCTTTTCCGAGACTGACAGGTAGAGCCAGAGTGGCTCTCCCGGTTCAGGCTTGCTGAGGAGGGGAGGGTTCGCGAGGTACTCCTTCAATTGGGCGAAGGCCTCTTGCTGTTGGGTACCCCACTCGAACCCTCCGGTGCCGCGCAGGGCTTTGAAGAACGGAAGAGACTTCTCTCCAGACTTGGAGAGGAAACGGCCGATGGCCGCCAGTCTTCCCGTCAGCTACTGGACCTCTTTGATGTTCCTGGGAGGAGCCATGTCTAATATGGCCTGGATCTTTTCGGGGTTCGCCTCGATGCCTCGCTGGCTGACAATGAAGCCCAGAAACTTTCCCGCGGAGACGCCGAAGGCGCATTTGGGCGGATTGAGTCTCATATTATGGGTTCGAAGGACCCCAAAGGCCTCCTCTAGATCAGCGACGTGATCCTCCCCCCGCTGGCTCTTGACAAACATGTCGTCTACGTACACCTCCATATTGCGCCCGATTTGCTCCTTGAAGATCCGGTTGACGAGTCTCTGATAAGTGGCGCTGGCATTCTTCAGCCCGAAGGGCATGACCCTGTAACAGTATAGCCCCTGGTCTGTAACGAAGGACGTCTTGGCGATGTCGGGAGGGAACATGCGGATCTGGTTGTAGCCTGAGAAGGCATCCATGAAGGATAGAAGCTCGTGACCCGATGTCGCATCGATAAGAGCATCGATTCTGGGAAGTGGGAATGGATCCTTGGGGCACGCCTTGTTGAGGTCCGTAAAATCTATACAGATCCTCTAGCTTCCGCTCGCCTTCTTGACCATGACGACGTTTGCCAGCCACTCGGGATAGCTGACTTCTTGGATGAAGCGAGCGGTCAGGAGCTTGTCGACTTCTGCATTGACCGCCTGCTGTCGCTCCGGGGCGAACTTACGTCGCCCTTGGACAACCGGCTTCGACCCGGGGATCACGTTGAGTTTGTGCATGATGAGATCCTCGGAGATACCGGGCATGTCAGAAGGCTTCCAGGCGAAGAGGTCGACATTGCGGCGAATGCAGGTGATGAGGGCGGACTTAAGGTGAGGGGTGAGGGAGCGACTTGCCCGAAAGTGCTTCGACGGATCCCCTGTCTCGAACGAGACATCTTCCAGCTCGTCTGCCGACTCGGACTCCGGCTGGGTCCTCTGGGGCTGCATCTCGACGGCGTTAAGGGGAAACACGCCACTCCCGATTGCTGTCATGTAGCATAAGCGAGCAGCTTCCTGGTTCCCCCGGACTACTCCTACTCCGGTATTGGTAGGGAACTTCATTTTTTGGTGATAGGCCGAGGAGACAGCCTGGAGGGAGCAGAGACCCGGACGACCGAGTATAGCATTGTAGGCTGCCTTGACGTTTACCACCATAAAGTCCATGGACTCGGTTCTCCGGTTCGGGGTCGTGCCTGCCGTGACGTCTAGCGTGACGATCCCCTCAATTGTTACAGGGACGCCCGAGAACCCATGCAAGGTGTACCCCGCCGGCTTTAGTTTGTCGCGGGGGAGCTTTAGGTTCTCGAAGGCTTCGAGAAACAGGATGTTCACCGAGCTCCCGTTGTCCACAAGGATTCGCCGAGCGTCAAAATTGGCCATGCTGAGATTAATGACGAGGGCATCGCAATGGGGGAGCCGCACCCCCTCCAGGTCTTCTCCCGAGAAGGAGACAGGGAGTTGCTGGATCTGAGGGGGGAGAGGACCTTGGACGGCGTTAACATCCCAGATGAACGCCTTGCGGAAAGTGTTGGACTCCCCTCCCATGGGCCCCCCGTGGACGCAGTGTAATATGGCTTGGCCCTCAGGCTCATCAATCTCCTGCTCTCGCTCGGGGAGCTCGAGGAGGAGGTGGAGTTCTCCTGTTCCTCGTGTCCCTCTGTCCCGAGCTTCCTCTCGCTTGTACTCCCGGAGGTACCCTCGCTGAATGAGGGTCTCGATCTCGTCTTTCAGGGCACGGCAGTGATCCGTGTCGTGCCCGTTGTCCCGGTGGAAGCGGTAGTAGAACCGCTGATTCCTTTTCTTACTAGTATTGTTGGACGGACGAGGAGGGTAATGGACGAGGTCCCTGTCCTCGATCGCCAAGAGAATGGAGGACACATTTTGGGTGAGCGGGGTATACCTCTCGAAGCGAGAGACCGGCGTGACCTTCTTCATGGCGCCTGCGTCCCTTGGAGCCTTCTTTGATGGCTCGACTTCTTCGGCCTTCCACTTTCCCTTCCCGGGGGCCTCCCTGGACTCTTCTGGGTTTAGGGCATCTTCCGTCCTGATGTACTTCTCGACCCTGTTGAGGAGGTCGGGAAAGTCGATGGGGGGTTTCTTTGCCAGAGAGGCTTTCAGCTGTCCATGACGGACGTTGTGCCGAAATGTCGCGGAGGCGACGCCAGGATCAAGGGAGGAAACCGACCTTGCCTCTGCGGTGAACCTCCAGACGAACACCCTGAGCGACTCCCCCTCCTTCTGCCTGAGTCCAAGCAAAGAAGCACTTGTCATCTCGGCCTTCCGGCTGGTGACAAAGTGGCCGAGGAAATTGTCCTCCAGCTGGTCGAAGGAGTAAATGGATCCGGGGGTCAGCTTCGAGAACCATTCACGAGCCGGACCCCGGAGGGTGGCAGGGAAGGCTCGGCACAGCAGGGGATCCGAAGCGTTGTGAATCATCATCAGGGTTTTGAAACCCTCCATGTGATCAGCAGGATCTCCCTCGCCGTCATAGGTCTCGAACTGAGGTGGTCGGAAATTTCGAGGTATTTCCGCTTAGAGGATGAGGGCGGAGAAAGGAGGTCGGACAGGTCTGTACCCCTGAGCCGCTCCAGGACCGTCGTCGCCTATGTGGTCGAGGCGATCCTCCATTTCTTGGAGTCGCCTTAGGAGATCACCATCATACTCTGGTGGGATCGTTGAGGGGCGGGACACGCTGGCCTCGGCGTCCAACCTGGTTTGAGAATGGCGGACATCCTCCTTGGGGCCCCTCGGAGGGCCCCCAGAATTTCCCTCCGAAAGTCCTGGAACTCCTGGTGAGTGACTAGGGCTCCCTCGACCCGGTTCGGTTGAGCCGAAGGTTGCCGTCCGACGCGGCTGAGCGCTGGCCTCCGTCCTTGGGGCGGTGGTTTTGGATGGTTCGGGGCCGAGTTGGAAGCGGCCCTTCCCCTGCTGCGACTAACCTTTCAGTTTATGATTACCCGCCGTAAGTCGGGCTGGGCTGGATAGGGAGGTGCTCTTCTGGGGTCCCTGACGGGGAGCCCCGTGATTGGATGCGTGCGCTTCGGCGGCGGCACCCGACGGGGGCAAGTGCCGCTGAGGTGCGGAGGTAGCAGCCTTCTTGGCTTTGGGGGCCATGAGAGTTCGGCTGTCGAGGTACCTTGATGGTCGGGCTCGGGTCGGCTTCTGAAGCAGTGTTCCCACAGACGGTGCCAACCTGATGCGGTTTGTTTCTGGGAGACGTGTGGATGCACCAGGTGTGAGTTCTTACTCGATTTGTATTTGAAGGAGGAAGCTACTGATCAGACGACCCTCGGCTGGCCGAGCGGTACCGGTGACAGGCTGGGATGAGGCGAGGCTGGATGCTCGGCTCGGATCAGGGGACTCAGATCCGAGGTCTGGTGTACCTGCAGACGGTCTAGGAACACCGGGGTTGGTACCGGTGGTAGACCCTCCGACGATCTAGTTAGTCTCTGTGGGAGAGGAGCAGTAACTAGGATTTTGTGGAAGAAAGATTGATTACCTGTAGACAGGGGGGAGGGTCTGGTATTTATAGGGGAAGCCAATCGGGTCCATACCCGTTTGGGGCTGGGCCGGACCCGATTATCCGCGTGGCTGAAGCGGTGGAAAGCCGGGCGGTATAGGGCTGACGTGGCAGACGTCGGAGCGGTTTCCGGGCTGACGTAGCAGAGCTCCGGGCAGTTTTCCGGCGCTGATGTGGCAGATCTGGAGGATCAGAAAGAGCGCGTATCCTGAGGGGATCCTGTGGCCCAGGATGGGCCACGTCATTCCTAACCCATATCAGAGAACATAATGAGAACAATTAGTAATTTTAATACAATAATTGACTGTAAAGAGGATCAAAACCTCCACCTCAAAAATAAAACAAAACAGAACAAAAATGGGAACCTCCAAATCATGATAACAGCTTCTTGTCTAAACCACCAAAAGTTGAACACCTAAGGTTGTTACTAGTAGATTCAGCAGTTAAATCAAGTGAGCAAACACTAATAAAACAAGGCATTGCAGCTCTCGTTGCTGTCTATTGATTGCAACAAATTATGCAGAATTTAATCAAACAAATTCCGAAGTGCTTACTGTCACCTAATCATGCTTTTACACTAATATTGCAATTAAATTTCAGAACTACCATTGAGTGAGATCCACCTAGTACTACTTGCAATTAAATAGAGAAATTGATTCAAAAATAATCCAAAACAAAAGAAGAAGAAAAATTATACCTGGTGATCAATGTCAGAGACAAAAACAGTCCTCTTGGTGTTTTAACTCAGGAGCTCGGGAGCTAGGGTAGGTTTTCAGAGAGGTGACAGAGAGGAGAAGATGATCGCCTCGGATTTTGGGAAATTTTGGGGTGGACGAAGAGCTATGGTTTCGTTAGATTTGGGGTATTTGTGGGTTTCAGAAGAAATCGATTTGGGGAGGATTTTTTTTGATCGGGTGAAAACTGAGAGACTGAGAGAGAAGGAGAGAGAAGGGAGTTAAACGTCCAACCTACCCTATCTAAACGGAGAAGAGCGGGAGATACAACAGCCGTCCGATCAAGATCATGATCCGAGTCTGGATCGGACGGCTGTGGGAGAGTGCTCAACGGAAGAGTAATATCTCATATCTCTAATATTATCTCTAATCTCTAATCTCTAATCTAATCTAATATTATAATGCGAGAGAGTTAGGGTTGTCATTTATCAACATACAAATCCGTACGTTACACGTGCAACTCTAACTTTTTCATTAATTACAACAAAAATAAACAAATAAAAAAAATCACTTATTTAAAACGTGCAACACACGTGCAAAACAATTTTATAATATTTTTTCAACACTAAACATATACATATGTTGCACGTACACTCAAATTCCACTTATAAACACGTGCATTGCACGTACAAATTGTAACTTTTTCTTCAAAATATTTTTCTCAATTACGTGCAACGCACGTCCAACTCCAAAACTATTTCTTAACACATACATCGCACGTGAAAATTCTCCAACTCTTATCAAAACGTGCATCGCACATGAAAAATACTAGTATATATATATATATATATATATATATATATATATATATATATAGAGAGAGAGAGAGAGAGAGAGAGAGAGAGAGAGAGAGAGAAACCTTCCGTTGCTCACTGTTCTGGTGAGCACTCTCGTGAGCACTCGCTCAGAACCGTTCGATTTCAGATCGCGTCATCATGCTCATCTAAGGGTGATTACTCTCTCCGCTCAAACCAGTAATGAGAAGGACATTTTCGTCAATTCCATCCTCACGCTCTCCATTTCTCCTCACGCTCGAAATCCCCAATCTCTATCTTCCTCACGCTTCGATCGCTAAACCCTATCTTCCTCACGCTCAAGTGCTCAACCCAAATCCAAATCCCAAGGCCTCGAACTCCCCAAGCCGAAGTTCGATTCTCCTCTTCCCCGTCCTCAAATCTGCGAAACCCCGTCTCCTTCTCCTCTTCTCCTCTTCAATTCCGATGCGATCGAAACCCTACCTCAAATCTGCGAAACCCCAAATCGAAATCCCCAAGCCGGAGTTTCCTTCTCATCTTCTCCTCTTCCCTCTCTATTCCCCCAATTCGAGACCATAATCGAAATCCCCACACCATCTTTCAGTCGACGCCCCTCTTCCTTACTCCAAATCCCCAAATCCTCTTCACCTCTTCCTGTAGATATCACCTCCGACATCAACGAGACCACCTAGCTCCGACATCACATCAGACTACTAAAGGTAATTGGCACAAATTAATTTAGTGAACATTTTAAATTTAATTTTGAGTTCCTTATTGGAATTTGTGTTTGTGTTTGTGTTTGTGTTTGTGTTTGTGTTTGTGTTTGTGTTTGAGTTTAGTTTGGTTATGGAAGTGTTTGTGTGTTATTGTGGAAGAGGTATTTATGTTGACCAGGTTGCTTATATTGCTCAAACCAGGTTGCTTATATTTCTACTTTATGTGTAGGATATTCTGGAGGTTGTATTTCCATTTGATCTGTTGCTGGTATTGACTTGATAGGCATGGAGAGTGGGAAAGGCTGCTCACAACTTGGTGACAATTTTTTTGTCGGTACAAGAAGGTGATTTTACAATTCTGCTCGCGGTTTATATATGAAGAGTTCCGCTATATTTATTTAGAATTCCCCTATATGAATAGGGTGCTTTGCACACTCCATTTTGCGCACTCAATCCACACACTCGACACAAGCCCCCCGATTTTGATCTCGTGTGACTCCTTTCTCCTGCGCTCACTTATGAGTTCGGGGGTTAAAAAGACATTCACTCACTTAATGAACCTTGATACTATGGAGTCCCTTGCTTATTTCTGAAGAGTTCCCTTATATGTATATACTAACAGAGAGCAAAGATTTAAACTAGATCAATGGTATTGCAATGGTATTTGAACTGGTTGGCATGGTTAATACTTGATTATTTATGTAGCTAGACTAGTTGGCATGACATTAATATGTAGCCCTAGTGACTTAAGCTTGAATATTTGTGTGTACAATTGCTGCATTTTTTGATTTTCCTGCCTGATGCTTGTCACAAAATTGCATTTGATGAACTTGTCATGTTGCTTCCTTAAAACAAGTGTGTTCTGAGCCTATAACATTTCAAAATTCTTTCCATGAATTAGTAGGTTTTAATTCATACAAAAACAATGCAAAATTCAAAAGTTAATTCCCTTTGTTTTTTTTGCGAGCAGCAAAAGAAGAAGAATAAGAAGAGGAAGAAGAATAATATAGGATTGTCCAGTTTAGTAGTCTGCTGTCCATAACTGTTTACTCAATTTTTTTTCTTTCTGTGTTAGAATGAAGCAGGCTTCACAAGAAACCCACTACAAAAGAGGCTATGAGGAATATCCTTTGCTGCTAATCAAAGATTGTGGTTCTGTTCCAGCACAACAATCTGCGGTCATCAAAGAATCTAACTGGCAATACTGTAGAACTCTTATTTTTTTCCCCAGTGTGTTGGGGGGATTCAAATTATTCATACAAAGAAAAGAAGACACTGTTAATTTGTCTCTGTTGTTCTTTGTACAGAATGTTGCATGTTTCAATAACATATTAGGATGAAAATAGAACATGAACTGTATCCTGTTTTTGTAATTGATGCTTTTTGGATAATGTGCATGTAATTGGAGAACTATATCAAGTAGAAGGGCATTACTTATTGTCTTCAATGTAGAATTTGTATCGAGTTTTAGAATGATTTTATGCTGGGGATGATGGTGTGAACATTGGTGTATAGAATGGTTTAGATTGTTGTTATTTCCGACACTCAGGTGAAGTTATTCATAGACTTAAACATGACAAAACAAAGCTGTAGTGACACTGCAGTGAAGGAGTAAATGGTATTAACAAAACTGATGCCTTCATAGTGTAATCTGTTTTCCCTTTAAATATCTTTGTATGTTATTAATGATTTGGATACTTTTGGCTAGCGTATTGGCATTGGGTATTACAGTGTACTGTATAGCTTTGTTTTTGAGTATCAGGGCAGAATTGAACTTAGCTAAACAGCAAATGCCTTTGGTTGGTTTTATGTTATATAAGAAGACAGGGTTTACATAACAAAAACAAGCTATCTTTTGACAAAACGAGGAGGCTGTGCTCTAGACTGTTTTGTTCATAAGCGTTGTGAAATTTGTTCAATTCTTCTAGATTCCTTCTATGCTTTGGGAAATTGCCAAGTAAGCAAGCTCAAAACTCAATAAAGACAAATGCAGTAGACTACAACAGCATGAGAAAATCAGCATTGAGTCGAGGTCTAACAAGTAGTAAGATAGCTGATTCATCGAAGGACCCAATCAGAGTTTGCAGCAACATCAAAACTCAGAGTGATTGAAACTCACAGCAGCTCGGCTAGAAGTCAGAAGGCAATCAAACACCTCAGCCAAAAGCTACGCCGAAATAGCCTGAAGAGAAAAAGTGTAGGAAACACAGTGCTCCCAAATAGGTAGTCGCAACAAAACAAAATACACCCAACATAGATAAAACATAGAAAAACTATAAGACCTCTCAACAAGAGAAGCAGGAACATGCTTAGCGAGAAGAAAACCTCAATAGAACAGGAAGAAAGTATCTAAAACCTTCATAAAGCCAGAGAAGCATTAGCAATAAAGGAAAATAAAACTAGAACATCTGGAATTAGAGAGGTTAGCATTAGGAACAGGAAATATAAGAGTAAAGAAAATATCTAAAACCTTCACACACGAAGCTAGAATTCGTATAAATAGTACAAGAAAATAACAACAAAGCAGTAGTCACAAGTGATAAATGTAGTGAAAAGATTGTACAGGTTTACACTCCAGAGCTAAAACTCAATATCCAAGTCTTCAGTAATTCTAATAGTGAACAAACTGTAAGCATATAAAATAACCTATTCCTATTCTTGAGAATTTTTCCTCTAGAAACCTTTCTTTCCAGCGTTTCCCTCTTCTTTCTACTCTTTTCGTCCTGGACTCCCTCCTGCACATCACATAGAAGAACAGATCAATTTTTGGTTGTAATTTTCTACAAAGGGAAAAATCGCATTTAGGGGGTTTAGCCACAAAAAGAACTCATTCAAAAAAATTTAAGAAGATAAAATAGTAGGCTCAGAACTAGTTTTTCTAACTAGGGCTGCATTGACGTGCCATGCCAACTAGTTGAAATAAATACATAATAAAATCATTAGTTCAATTCCCAAGCCAACTAGTTGAAATAAGTGGGAAATGAAGAAGTGGGTGGGTTTAATCCTCAGGGCAGGGAAATGAGAAAAAAAGTCCCCCATTAGTTACTAGTTTAAATGAAATAACTCATCAATTAACAGTGAGAATAATACCCCAAAATGCATACTCAGCAAGCTGGGCACAGCAATTAACAGTGAGAATAATACCCCAAAAGCAATTAAGTCAGTGAGAATAAGCCCAAGTGAACATCAAAGTAACTGACCAAAGTTACTCACCAAAGTGAACCAACAAAGTTTCAGATCAAACATCAAACAGCAACCTCAAGAATTTTCAGATTAGCACTTTCATTCATCACTGCCTACCACCAAAACAAAAGAAAGATAGAAAGACCAATACCCCAAAATGCATAAATCAAAATCGAATACTTCCCTAATCAATTTGTTGGTGTCCATCTTGTTAGAGTATCATCAATATTTTTGTTGGTATGCAAAACATTACCTGCCAATTTAAGTAAAAACAAATTGAGTAAAAACTAATTTGAATCACCAAACTAATTGAGTAAAAACATATAACAACTAACAATACAGAGTAAATTACCTCAATTCGTATAATCGGCAGTGTCATCAGAGCTTTCGCCAGTAGAGGAATCCACCTCTTGTGCATTGAGGGCACTAAACAAATAAACAATAAAGATGAAATTAGTGAAGGGCAATTAAACAAAATTTTTAAAACTTAGATGAAAGTTAACAGACTTAGTCATAGTATACCTAGCGAGTTTCTTTGGGCAAGTTTTTGCATCATGTCCTTACCCCCGCAAACCGCAACAATTGCACTTTCTTGGTTTTCCTCTAGTTTTCTCTCGCATTGGCTTCAACCTCTTTCCACTTGGTCTTCCCTTAGTTTTGTATTGGCTTGGCTCTTCAACGACAACTTGAGACAATACCATGTCCTTTCCATAAACTCGTGTTCCACTACCTTCGGCTACTCCACTACTTTGAGGTTGCATAGGAACAAATCCTTCAATACACTTGACCATGTTATCACGCATAAACGTGTAACCTTCATCGGAAGCTAACCCAATCTCAACTTGTTGTTTTGCTAAGTTACTCAACTCACAATAGCGGGATGCAAAATTCTTGCTATTGCCTTCATCAATGCCCCTTATATTTGTGAAGGTGTAGTTTCTTCTAATCACTTCTCGGGACCATCTTCTTAAAATATATTGTTTTGGGAGTTCATTACAATTTAAGTACTTTAGAAAAGCCAAAAGATGCTTGCAATGGATGCCAATAAATTCAAACATGAAGCATGAACAACTACCAAACTGAGTTCCCTTTGCATAGGTAATCATGGTCTCATTTTCAACTTTACCACACAACCTCACTGCGTAATAAGTATTTGCAGCATTCTCGTGATCTTCCACTAAACTAATATTATACAGTAGGCTTGATTTGAGTTGCCTTTGAAAATCATAGAACATTACCAAAGTGTACACTTGGGCCATTTGTTCCTCCATAAACCACGCGGTCTTCAATTTAGGTTTTTTCTCAAGTGTGTGATGGTTTTCTTTAAGTTCTTGTTCTCTTTGTTTTCCAATTACCCTTTCAAAGATTATGGCAAATTCTAGAAGTGAGTACTTCTTGTGAGTATGCTTCTTTAAGAAAGAATTCATCGTCTCGCTTCTTTGGCTACTTGACATGCCGGCCCAAAAGTGAGGTCCATGATAAACGGGAGCCCATTTCTCACGGATTTCAAAATTATCATTCAACCATTTATTATTTTTCGCTCCATATTCTATCATCAATGACTTCCATTTTTCTTCAAAAGAAATGCTATTATAAGAGTTCCAAATAATCTATTTAAAAGCATCCATAAACTTCACATTTTGCACCAACTGAGGCACCTCTCCAGGTATCTTATCTAAAATATGCCATACACAATACCTATGCCGAATTTGAGGAAAAACTTGTTTAATTGCAGCACCTATCCCACGGTCTTGATTCATTATAATCCCAAGTGGAGCATGTTTCATGACTCCTAACCATTTCTCAAATAACCAAACAAAAGATAAAGCTGTTTCATTTGGAATCAAACCACAACCAAGAAAAACTGACTGCCAGTGATGATTTATACCAATGAATGGAACAAATAGCATACCGACAAAAAATGTCATACTTAGCTTTGGTATTAGATGATCATCAACTATGGGTGTAAAATCACCTTCTTGTACCGACAAAAAATTGTCACCAAGTTGTGAGCAGCCTTCCCCACTCTCCATGCCTATCAATTCAATACCAGCAACAGATTAAATGGCAATACAACCTTCAGAATATCCTACACATAAAGTATAAATATAAGCAACCTGGTTTGAGCAATATAAGCAACCTGGTCAACATAAATACCTCTTCCACAATAACACACAAACACTTCCATAACCAAACTAAACTCAAACACAAACACAAACACAAACACAAATTCTAATAAGGAACTCAAAACTAAATTTAAAATGTTCACTAAATTAATTTGTGCCAATTACCTTTAGCAGTCTGATGTGATGTCGGAGCTAGGAGGTCTCGTTGATGTCGGAGGTGATATCTACAGGAAGAGGTGAAGAGGATTTGGGGATTTGGAGTAAGGAAAAGGGGCGTCTACTGAAAGATGGTGTGGGGATTTCGATTATGGTCTCGAATTGGGGGAATAGAGAAGGAAGAGGAGAAGATGAGAAGGAAACTCCGGCTTAGGGATTTCGATTTGGGGTTTCGCAGATTTGAGGTAGGGTTTCGATCGCATCGGAATTGAAGAGGAGAAGAGGAGAAGGAGATGGGGTTTCGCAGATTTGAGGACGGGGAAGAGGAGAATCGAACTTCGGCTTGGGGTGTTCGAGGCCTTGGGGATTTGGATTTGGGTTGAGCACTTGAGCGTGAAGAAGATAGGGTTTAGCGATCGAAGCGTGAGGAAGATAGAGATTGGGGATTTCGAGCGTGAGGAGAAATGGAGAGCGTGAGGATGGAATTGACGAAAATGTCCTTCTCATTACAGGTTTGAGTGGAGAGAGTAATCACCCTTAGATGAGCATGATGATGCGATCTGAAATCGAACGGTTCTGAGCGAGTGCTCGCGAGAGTGCTCACCAGAACAGGCTGGTGAGCAACGGAAGGTTTCTATATATATATATATATATATATATATATATATATATATATATATAACACGCACTCTTCGTGCCCACTTTCCCACAGCCGTTCGATCCAGGATCAAATCATGATCTCGATCTGGCGACTGTGGTTTCTCTTCGTGCCCACTCTCCCACAGCCGTTCGATCCAGGCTCAAATCATGATCTGGATCGGGCGACTGTGGTTTCTCCCACTATTCACCATTATTTTCAAGGGTATAATGAACATTTTCTCCTTCCATCTCCATATCAGTCTCTCTCATCTCTCTCATTCCACACCAAACCCAAATCCCAATCGATAGCTCCACCCTTCTTCTACACCAACAACGACCTCTAGCTCTGTCAGGGATGCAAGAGCTCCGGCGATCACTTGAGTAGCTCCAGGCGTCTGCAGGATCCATAAGAATTAGCTTAAGAGTCTGTATCAGTATTTGTATGTTTGTATCAGTGTCTGTATCAATGTTTCAGTAGTTTACGTATGATGCACGTGTATTTTGATTTGAATTGAGGCGGGTGAGAGGAAGTGCGCAGCGCACGGGCTATTTAGCTTTGTCGTTTAGCGTAACCAACTCCTTCACCTAGCCTATAAAACAGGTGTAATACGTTCTTGATTCAATAGAGAATTGATTGATTTCTTGATCTCCCCTAACCTTCCTTCTCCTCTCTAACCTCAGATCCCCTTCTTTCTCCATTTTCTTTACTCCTTCTCCATTAATGGCAAGATCTAGAGCTGGTCGGAATCCAGATCATGATAATCTGGTATCAGAGCCGAATGGATCCGATGGTGATGGACGAGATGAGGGAAGCACTTCCATGGAAGACGATGTGGCAAATTTGAAGAGCCAGATGGCAGCGGCTCAATTGCAGAATGGTTTTCTCACCGAAAGAGTGGAGGCGATTGCTGCAAGCATTGGTGAGAGATTCTCAACCATGGAAACCAGAATTGAAGCTATGATGACGATGATGCGTCAAACTCAGGCTCGTCTTCCTAATCCTCCACTTCTACCCAATCCAACTCAACCAGCACCACAACGGGAGGTAACATTACCCTACTCCAGCTCAATTAATTCCTCAGGACATGGTCATAGCGATGCAGTGTTCAAAACTCCCTTCAAAGTAGAATTTCCTGTGTTTGAGGAGGGAGATCCTACTGAGTAGATTTGTGGAATAGAACAATTCCTCGAATTTTATGAAGTGCCAGAGAGTAAGAAGTTGAAGTATGCAGCATTAAATCTCCGTGGTAGAGCAGCACAATGGTTCCAAAGGAATATTAAACCCAAATTAAATGAGATGAACTGGCCAAATTTTCTTGAGGAACTGATTAATAGGTTTGGACCTGCTGTGTTTCAAGATTATGAGGGAATGTTAACCAAATTAGAACAGAAGGGAGAGTTAGAAACCTACATCCAAGAATTTGATCGGTTATCCAACTTTGTAAAAGATTGGACTGAGTCCCATTATCTCAGCACCTTTGTAAGTGGCTTGAGGAATGAGATTAGGTGGGATGTGAAATCTCAAGGACCTAAAAATGTGAATGAAGCCGTGGGATTAGCTAGAGGATACAAAGAGAAGATTTCATGTTTGAAGAAGAGTTATAAACCAGCTTTTGTACACAAACCACTCTCTGTTTTTAACCAATCCATTCCCAATCCTTCAAAACCTCCAAGCAACTCCATAACAACCACTTCCAGTGTTTTCCCTAGAAGACTGAGTACCCAAGAATTGAGAGAGAGAAGAGCTAAGGGTTTGTGCTTTAATTGTGACGAAAAGTATGTACAAGGTCACATTTGTAAGGGCCAGAAGTTTTATTTTCTAGAAGGTTTAGAAGAGGATGAAGAGGCTAGTTATGAAGTTACTTGTGCTCATGAGCTTTCTAATCAAACATACACTCCTACACTCCCTTCCCAGTCATTACAACCTATACTACAAGCTTCCCAATCAATACAGTCTACACTCCCACTCCAAGAGTACCCTGAAATTTCTCTCCATGCGCTTATAGGCTCCAAAGTTTATCCACAGACCATGAGGGTCAAAGGAAGGATCAATGGAAGTGAGGTGAATATCTTGATTGATACTGGATCCACCCATAATTATCTAGATCCCCAAACAGCTGAGAGAGCCAAATTGATTGTTGCAAAGGAACCCCGATACAAAGTGACTGCAGCCAATGGGGAATGTATGTACAGTGAAGGAAAAGCTACAGATGTAAATTTTTTGGTCCAAGGAATTCCACTTAAAGCTGAGTTGTTGCTTTTACCTCTGGGCCCTGCACAGATGGTGCTAGGAGCTCACTGGTTAAGGACTTTGGGTCCAATTACCATGGATTTTAATCAGATGACAATGGTTTTTGAAGTAGCTAGTGAAAAGAGAAAGCTGCAAGGTATCATAGACCCTCAGTTGCAATGTATGGAAGCAGAAGAGATAATGAGGTTTGGCAGTTATTCTTGTCAAGCGTTTGTACTACAAATAGAAGAGGTGTTAGTTGAAGCAGATCTACCCAGCCCTTCTTTACAACTGATGAATAACAAGGAAGATATACAATCAATCCTACAGGTTTTCCCTGAAGTATTTGCTGAACATATGACTTTACCCCCTCGAAGAGATGTAGATCAGCAGATTCCGGAGATAGAAGGAGCTAAGCCAGTTTGTCTCAGACCATATAAATAGCCTCATCATTATAAAAGTGAGATTGAAAAGCAAATCAGAGAAATGCTCACAGCTGGTTTAATCAGACCTAGCAATAGTCCATATGCATCACCTATAATCCTCGTTAAGAAAGCAGATGGAGGGTGGAGAATGTGTGTAGATTATAGAGCTTTAAACACTCAAACTGTGAAGGCTAAATTTCCAATTCCTCTAGTAGATGACCTATTAGATGAGTTGAATGGTGCCAAGTACTTCTCCAAGGTGGATTTGAGATCAGGTTATCATCAAATAAGAGTAAAAGAGAGTGATATTCCAAAAAACTGCTTTCCGCACTCACCATGGGCATTTTGAATTCCTAGTCATACCCTTTGGACTTACAAATGCTCCCTCAACATTCCAATGTCTGATGAATAGTGTGTTCAAAGAACATTTGCGCAAATTCATTTTGGTCTTCTTTGATGACATTTTGATTTTCAGCCAAACTTGGGAAGATCATCTCAGACATGTATAGAAGACACTGGAGATCCTTAGAAATAATAAGCTGATTGCAAAGCTAAGTAAATGTAGTTTTGGCCAAACCTCAGTTGACTATTTGGGTCATGTAATAAGCGCTGATGGCATTGCAGTAAATGCTAATAAAATCAAAGCTATTGAAACTTGGCCTGAGCCTAAAACAGTGAAGGAACTAAGAGGATTTCTTGGTCTCACTGGGTACTATCGAAAGTTTGTTGAAAATTATGGAAGTATAGCATTGCCTTTAACTCAGTTGTTAAAGAAAAATTCCTTTCTGTGGACAACAGTTGCATCCAAAGCATTTGAGGTTCTCAAGAAAGCTATGTCCTCTACGCCAGTGTTGAAACCACCAGATTTTAACAAGCCCTTTGTTATAGTGAATGATGCCTCGCAACAAGGAATTGGTGTTGTCCTCCTTCAAGATTGTCATCCTATAGCCTATATGAGCAAAGGTCTAAAGGGTAGGAGTATGGCTTTATCTACCTATGAAAAAGAGGTTCTAGCTATTTTACAAGCCATCAAGCATTGGCGGCAGTATCTACTGGGTAATACCTTCACTATTAGAACTGACCAGCAAAGTATCAAGTACATTCTGGACCAAAGAATCAACACTGAGGTGCAAGAGAAGTGGCTCTGGAAATTGTTGGGTTTCAATTTCAAGGTAGAGTATAAGAGGGGAATTGATAATAAAGTTGCAGACGCCCTTTCTAGGAAAAAGGGAGAACACCATTCTTACTGTGAAATAACTATTGTAATCCCTCAATGGGTGGAGGAAATCAAACAAATGGTAAAAGGGGAGGAATACTTTGTAAAGCTACATGAGAAGCTGCAGAACAATCAGCTTGATGCTGATAGATATAAGCTGATAGGGGGAGTGTGGTACTAAGGGTAGAATTTTGATAAGCCCCACTAGTGATTTGAGGAGGACAATATTTCTAGATCATCATTCCTCCAATGTAGGGGGTCACTCCGGTTTCCACAAGACTCTGCAAAGAATAAGAAGAGTATTTACATGGGAAGGAATATCCAAGGACATCAAAAATTTCGTCAAAGAATGTATTGTATGTCAGCAAAACAAGCAAGAGAATATGCTTCCTCCAGGTTTGTTGCAACCCCTACCAGTACCAGAATTGATTTGGGAAGAGATATCCATGGATTTTATAGAAGGGCTTCCAAAGAGTGGGAACAAATTTGTGATCATGGTTGTAGTGGATCGTCTCACTAAATATGCACACTTTATAGCTTTAGCTCATCCATACACAGCTCAGATGGTGGCTCAGGTATTTGTGGAAGGTGTTTATTGATTGCATGGTATGCCTAAGACTATAGTCAGTGACCGGGATCCTATTTTTATCAGCAAGTTTTGGAAGGAATTCTTCTCTATGCAAGGTTGTAAATTACACCACTCCACCGCATATCATCCTCAAAGTGATGGACAAACTGAAGTTGTTAACAAGACCTTGGAGATGTATCTTCGATGCTTTTGTGGGCAAAAACCAGTAGAGTGGGTTAAGTGGTTACCTTGGGCTGAATTTTGGTATAATACTTGTTGGCACTCTTCTACAGGAATACACCTTTTGAGGGTGTATACGGAAGACCTCCACCTTCCTTGTTACATTATGTGAAGGGAACCTCTGCTTTACCAACAGTTGAGGAGACGCTGCTAGCTAGGGATGCAATTTTGAAGCTATTGAAAGATAACATTACCACAGCTCAAGGCAGGATGAAAGCATTTGCTGATAAAAGATGAAGGGAAAAGGTATTTGAAGTGGGTGACTTGGTTCTTCTTAGATTGCAACCATATCGGCAAGTCACGCTGAGGAATCCTTCACCTCAGAAGTTAGCAATGAAGTTCTTTGGGCCTTACAAGATCTTAGAGAAGATTGGCACAGTAGCATATCGATTGGAATTGCCTCCTCACACAAACATTCATCCTATTTTTCATGTCTCCAAGTTGAAGAAGTTCTATGGATCTCAGGAGATTTCTTTAATACCTGAGTTGCCTCATTGGTGGGTTCACGATGCACAAGTAGAAGAACCAGAAGCAATCCTCGATAGACGCATATTCAGGAAGCAAAATAGAGTGGGAATTCAGCTGCTGGTCAAGTGGAAAGATACTGGAATTGAAGATGCCTCATGGATGGATATTGATGATTTTCGTGAGAAATTTCCTTCTTTTGAGCTTGGGACAAGCTCGCTGTTATGGGGGGAGGAGTTGTCAGGGATGCAAGAGCTCCGGCGATCACCTGAGTAGCTCCAGGCGTCTGCAGGATCCATGAGAATTAGCTTAAGAGTCTGTATCAGTGTCTGTATGTTTGTATCAGTGTCTGTATCAATGTTTCAGTAGTTTACGTATGATGCACGTGTATTTTGATTTGAATTGAGGTGGGTGAGAGGAAGTGCGCAGCGCACGGGTTGTTTAGCTTTGTCGTTTAGCATAACCAACTCCTTCACCTAGCCTATAAAACAGGTGTAATACGTTCTTGATTCAATAGAGAATTGATTGATTTCTTGATCTCCCCTAACCTTCCTTCTCCTCTCTAACCTCAGATCCCCTTCTTTCTCCATTTTCTTTACTCCTTCTCCATTAATGGCAAGATCTAGAGCTGGTCGGAATCCAGATCATGACAAGCTCTTCCTCCAATCAAAACCCAAAAGTCTTTCAAGATCAACCCTAGCTCCATCTTCCTTCTCCACCCCCAAATCCCAATCAAAACCCACCTAGTCCATTCCTTTGTCCTTAGCTCCTTCTTCGACGTGATCTTCCCTAAATCACCCCGATGCTCCTCCTCCTACAGCTTCTATAATGTCTCCTTTCTCCCACTATCGGGTTTCCCTCCAAATTGAAACCCTAGTTCGCGACAACTACGAGCTATCGACGATTCCAACCCCCGACGTCTCTATCGAAACCCTAAATCCAAATCGGACCCATAAATCGACCAAAATCAGCGAAGGCATCTTCTCAACCTGTCCCTGTGTCAAGCAAACTGCTGCCATTAATTATCAAAGCATCAGGTAAAATTAATTTTTCCTATTATTTGAGAAATTTATTTTTTAAATCCTGTATTTGTGGTTAGTTGTGTGGTGTGTTAAGTGAAAAAGATTGTGGGTCTAAACCTATGGGTTTTATTAGTATGCCAAAAAAAATTCGATAAATTTCTTGAGTTTCGGTCTAAATTGAAGGTGTCGCAAAAAATATGAGAGAATATGTTAATTTTTAGCATCCACATTTTTTTCCAACAAGGTTAAAAATGTTTGATGATTGTTAGATAACTTGATAACATATTTAAATTCCCACTTAAGCATAACATTTGTTACATTCTTCATTTTGTATTATGTCCATTGACCTTGTTATTTTGCTTTGATAATAGGTATGGAGATTGATGAAAGGAGCTTTAATGTCGGTGACCCTTTTTTGAGAGTACAAGAAGGTGATTTTCTTCCGAAAGTTGACGATCACATAAAACCACATGTAGGTATGACATTTGATACCCTGGCAGAAGCCGAGAATTTTATGCGAGTTATGCCAATTGTGGGGGTTTTCAAATGCGTATGGTTCAAATAAACTAAAGGATGACGAGATCGTGGAAAAGACATATTTTTGTAATACAGAGGAGGTGTCGATTAGTAAGAGTACATTTAGAAAGGGAACTACTTCTAGAATAGCTTGCAACGCTTTAGTTCGTGTGAAACTAAACAAAGAATCAAACTCATGGTTTTTTTATTCATTTCACGAAGTACACAATCATGTTTTTACTTCCCCTTGGTAGAGGACATTTATTACCGCGAAATCGTAGTGTATCAAATTCTGATAAAACAGTAATTGGACAACTTACACAATCTAATATTCCTACATGCAAATAAATGATTTTTTTTGAAAGTTCTAGTGGAGGTCATAATAGAGTTGGATTCACCAACACGAATGTTTACAATCATGAAAGACACTTGAGAGAGGCTGTGAAAGGTCACGATGAGAAAATGATGATTGATTTTTTCAAATGGCAACAAGAAAAAGATCCCTCATTTTTTAATGATTTCGAGGTGGATGATTTTGATCGATTGACTCATTGTATTTGGGTAGATGAGGTTGTAAAGAGGAACTATGAAGAGTTTGGTGATGTTGTTTTCTTTGATGCAACACATAGTACGAATTGCTATGGGATTCTATTTGTTCCATTTGTTGGAATAAATCATCATTGGCAATTAGTATTCCAAGAATGTGGGTTCATTCCGAATGAGAAGGCTTGTTCGTTTGTGTGGTTATTTGAAAATAGTTAGGAGTAATGAAACATGCTCCATTTGGTATGGTGACGGATAAAGACCGTGGGATAGGTGCTGCAATCAAAATAATTTTTCCTACAATTCGACATAGGTATTGCATGTGGTATATCCTAGACAAGATACCAACAGAGGTGTCTCAATTGAATCAAAATAGTCAATTTATGGATACTTTTAAGGATAATATATATAATTCCTATGATTCCTTTGCTTTTGAAGAAAGATGGAAATCATTACTTATTGAATATGGGGCGAAAAATAATAAATGGTTGAATGATAAATTTATTATTCGTGAGAAATGGGCCGCCCCGTCTATCATAGAAGTCATTTTTAGGGCGGTATGTCGACTAGCCAACGAAGCGAAGGGAAGAATTCGTTCTTGAAGCTCCATACTCAAAAGAAGTACTCACAATATGAATTTGCCGTAATCTTTGAGAGAGTCTTAGGAAGACAAAGAGAAGAAGAACTTAAAGAATGTCATCGTACACTAGAAAAGAAACTAAAATTGAAGACCGAGTGGCCTTTGGAGGAACAAATGGCACAAGTCTATACATTGGTAATGTTCTACACTTTCCAAAAGGAAATACATTCAAGCTTAATATATAATGTCAGTTTGTTACTAGATGATGAGAATGAGTCGAATATATTATACTTAGTGAAGCGGTGTGGGAAATCAGATAATGAGATAGTGGTTACTTATTCCAAAAGTAATCAAATGTCTAGTTGTTCATGCAAGTTGTTTGAATTCATGGGTATTCCTTGCAAGCAAATTTTTGCATATCTCAAGTACTCGATCATAATGAACTAGCAAAGCAATATATTTTAAGAAGATGGACCCGAGATGTAATAAGAAGAAGTATGGCAAGTGAAGGCACATGCGAGAAGTTTGGTTCTCGATTTTGTGAGTTGAGTAATCTAGCAAAACAACAAGTTGATATTGGAATAAATTCTAATGAAGGCTACGCATTCATGCGTGAGAAAATGTTCAAAAATATCAAAGAATTTCATTTTATGCAACTCGAAATAAGTGGAGAAGCATATCAAGAACAATTGAAATTGTCTCAAGTTGAAGTGGAGGAGCCAGTACAATGCACAACAAAAGGAAGGCCTCTTGGGAAGAGAATGAAGCCTACAAGAGAGAAAAAAAGTGGGAAACCCCGAAAGTGCAATGGTTGCGGTATGCATAACCAAGAACGCGATTCAAGAAATTGCCCATCCAAAATTGATACGTCAATTTCTAACTTTCAATTGAATTTGAATGAATTCTCTTAAATATTGTGTTTAAAAAAAAATGTGTTGTTGACTAAGTAACTTTTACTGTCATTTGTTTAGAGAAAAAAATGTAGAAGAAGAAAGTTCAGAAGACACATCTGATGATATAGATTGAGGTATCTTACCATGCATTTATTCATTTACTTACACTATTCAGCATTCATTTGTTCAAACATCACTACATGAGCATATTTAATGACTTTGTAGGTAATGAAAGAGATTGCAGCTATTGGACAACTATGTGTTTCCTACGATCTGATCAGGGAAGTATTTGACCATATGAATCTTATTTACCAATTTGGTCCCTTGTTTTTGTGTGTGTGAAAGTAGGCAGTGATGAGAAGCAACTAATGACCATAGTTAATTCTGAATATTTCTTATAAGGGGGCATTGTTTTTGCTCTGTTAAATCTTTTCTCTGTTAATCATTGCTCTATGTAAGTTAATATCAGTTGTGATGAGAGTAAAATAAAATTTCTCCTTATTTCTAGTATGATGCAACAGAGAGTGCGCAAATGCAGAGTTTCCTATATATACTAACAGTGTTCAGTAAAGTGATCCCTGTATATGCTAACAGAAAGCAAGAATTTAGCCGTTGTTGCTTCTCCCTCTACTTCTTCCTTCCGATATTGATGCTTGATTTAGAATGTATTTGAACTAGTTGGCATGACATTGCATTGCAGTGCAACCCTAGTTTTAAATCTGTGTCCTGAGCCTACTTTGTTTTTATAAAAAAAAAACATTTGGGGTTCAGTTTTTATGTTTTAATTCATGCAGCAACAATGAGTATCTGGATAGTTAATTATTTGTTTTGTTTATTTTTGTGAGCAGCAGAACAAGCAGAATAAGAAGAAGAAAAAGAAGCACCTGCAGCAGCAGATGAGGCAGCAGCAGTAGCACAATCATCAAGCAGCAGCAGTAGCACAATCATCAAGCAGTAGCAGCAAATTTTTAATTGCATTTTACTTAGAAAGTATGAATGATGTGTTTCTGGTACTGCTAGTGTTCCTTCTGCCCCGTCAATATCGTTTACCCTTACAAATTCTGTGAATGGTATATTCCAATTTGGGTTGAATGCTTCTTCATCACTTGGCTCTGGGAATTTACCAACAAAGGGAAATGATCAGAGGAATGTATAAGATGGAATTTCTATTGACAACATCCAAGTTGCTGCCCCTTTATTCTCAGGATTTGGTCAGCGCACCCAGTCTCCAAGTGTAGGCTTTGTCGCTCCAGCTGCTACATCAGGACAACAATTTGAGTTGTTTCTATTGGTACCCAATTTGAGTTGTTTTCTAAAGTTGTAGAATATGTTATAGTTGTTGCATGAAACCTATAATGTCTCACAGAACATTAACATGGGAGATTTAAAATTGTTATACTTTTATGTTGACATTGTTCCTGTTGTGTGCAAGAATTTGTGATTTAGACATTGTCAATTGGTTGCATATGATCTTGTAGCGTTGCTGGCATCAATCACAGGTTTGCAGACATTGAATAATTTGGCCATGATTGTGGGATAAATTTGCAGTTTGGAGCAATGTCGGTGATCTTGTCATTGCTGATGATCTTGTGCTCTTCTTCCTGGGAGCAATGTCGGAACTTTATATACATCATATTGTATTCACATTGTATATGAGAAGCATCTTTCATATTTGTATGTAACAGTAGTTCCAAGTAAATGAGAAAATCATACCAACTTTGGCTCTTTTTCTTTCTTCCTGATACATATTCTCTCTTTACACATGTATATATACTGTCTCCTTTCAGTGATCTACATACACCTTATGTATGGGAGAATTTATTCTCAAACTCATTTTCTTGAAACCAAATTATTCTCAAACTCATTCATAGTGACTTGAAACCAAATTTTCACACAACCTTAAACAAAAACACCTTACAGCTTTCCAATATATATAATAAAACACAAAGAAAGCTATCAAGTGGCTCTCCTTCAATTCCCCCAAAAATCAAAGGCTCAGATCTAACCTTACAAAACATATTTTCCCTCCAAAAGTTCCCCCCAAAACTCAAATTCAAATCTCCACCCAAAACAACTCCTATATTTTTTTATTTCTCTCTCGCTTTCTCTCTCTCCATCGCTCTTCTATTCAAAAAATTAAGAAAATAAAATTTTTAAAAATTTTTAAAAATTAAAAAACTAAAAAATTTAAAATTTAAAAACTTAAAAAATAATTAAAAAAATAAAATAAAATCATATAATATGTTTTTTGCTTTATGTTTCCTACTTCAATTAATTTGCTAAACCTTCAAAACTATTTTATATGATCAAACAAGGTGCACCGTTCCGAAGACGTGCCGTAGGCACGTGTCAATGGACAAACCTAGTATATAATAAAACACAAGCAAAGCTATCAAGTGGCTCTCATTTACTTGGAAGAAAATCAATGGCCTAGATTTTTGCTCCCAAAAGATATTTTCCCTCCCAAATGTTCCCCCCCCCCCCCCAACATTCAAAATTTTTCCCCCAAAACAAAACAACTTCTTCATTTATACTCTCTTCCCATCTTTTCTAATTTTTCATAATTCTTTCTCTCTTTCTTATTTCTCTTTTTTTTTTACCCCCCTCCCCCCCCCCCCCCCCCCCCCCCCCCCCGTTTTTTTCCAGGTATGTCAACAACTACAAAAACAAAACAGTGAATGTTTATTTTGGTTATGCAATTTCGGATTATACTTTTTTTTATTATTTCAAAATTTTAATTATGTTTTTTTTCCAGATTATGCTTTCATAACTCAATAACATTCACCTCCATTCAATTACTTTTTAATTACCATATTTGATCTGATTGTAGAAAACTTCACTGAGTAATTGTTTTAGATTAGAATGTTTCACTGAGTTAATTTTGATTAGAATGCTTTTTTTTATAATTATGATGCAATTTCGGATTATGTTTTTTTTGAATATTTGGGCATTTACTGCTTTGAAATATCGTTGCAAATTCTTTAATTGACTCGCTTGATCGCGCTTTTATGGACAAATCAATGCTTAATCTCTGTATTTCGGGTTTTTGTAGCTGCAAAATTGTATCTTGATCTGCTTTGCTGTAATTTTACTTCACGCATACATCACAACAAATTTTCTCTTTTAAATTCATACATGGTTAACTACATAAAAAATAAATAAGGGAGAACTAACTCATACAGTTTGAGGCGTTTACCATAACTTATGCAATTAGAAAATGAATTGCTACTTATGTTAGACTTCAAATCAAAAAAGAAATCTCTTATGCTCAAATCACACATAGCAAGAAATTTCCGATTCACTACTATTGTAAATTCACAATACTATTTTTGAATCCCGAGTTGCTGACAAATAATCCTCCAATATAAAAATCAATAAATATTAAGATCACTTCACAATTCTACTTCAAAGTACATCAATACATCTACATCTACTAGCAAATAAATATCTATATAAATTATCTCTTACTGTTTACATGATTTTTCATATGTTGTATCGTTCCGAATACGTGCCATAGGCACATGCTCATGGGCATACCTAGTACATACATAAAAGTGATGAACCCACATTCTTTCCAAAGCAACCAAAATACATTAATGTAGACAATAGCAATTCTTCAACACTTTCTTTCCAAAGCAACCAAATACATTAATGTAGATTCCAATTGCAATACAACATGAACTCAAACATTGCTCGAACACATCAACTTATTTCACAGTTCAAACAATCTCACCCAGTTTGGATATTTGTACCCACACCCAAGCAAATTGTAACAAATTCCAAACAAGGGCCAAATTCAACATTCCACTGTACAAATTGCAAATAGTATGCCATGCCAACTCTTCTACGTGCTGCTGCTTCTCCTATTCTGCAAGCTGCAGCAAGAACAAACAGAATGCAAGCTTAAATTAAATTTAAAAAAAACAACACAACACCGTGATAAGAAGTTGACATATCTAGGGTTTCAGAGCTACGGTTTAGGGGAAGGTGGAGATGGGGCTCGTGTTTCGGAGTCTCGCAAAGAGAGAGAGGGATGTCGGTGGTTGTGGTCGTTGGGAGATTGGAGATTCACGAGCTAGGGTTTCGATTTGGGGGGAGGAGCATCGGGGGCGTCGAGGAAGAGAAACACTCCAGTTTTAGGATTTAGGGGTTTGAGGTTGTCTGGGTTTGAGGTCGTCAGCAAAGTGAGAGAGGGACATCGAGGTTTGTGAACGTAGGGAGCTCGGAGATGAGAGAGCTCGGGAATGTGGATTTGGGGGGGGAATTTGAGAGCGGGAGAATTGAGAGGAGTGTCAGGATCGAATTGAGAGTAGGAGAATTTGGGGGATTTATGGTTTCGATTTGGAAGGAGAGATCGAGCTAGGGTTTGGGTGGTCTGAGGAGAACAAAAAGATTGGAGATCGGGGGTGAAATGAAAGAATGGGGCCTGGGGAGAGAGGAGACAGAGAAAGAGATAAAAGAATGAGGGAAAATGTCCACAATACCCCCTTCATGGTAAGTGAGAAAGCGGGAGGAATATCAGCCGCACGATCAAGATCATGATAAAGATAGAGATCGGGTAGCTGGGAAAGAGTGCGCATGAGGAGTGCACAAAATGGAGTGCGCAACTGAAGAGCTCCATTTCTAATTTTTGAAAATGACATTTTCGTAAATATGCAATGAAATTTTCTTAAATATAAAAAGAAAAGTTGTTAAGAAACTTATCGGACGGAAGAAGATCTTCCTTCCGAGATTTTAAATTTTTTTTTTTTGTTAATGGCATTTTCGTAAATATGAAATGAAAAGTTGTTAGGAAACAAATCGGACGGAAGAAGATCCGAGATTTTAATTTTTTTTTCTTCATAATGGCATGTAAATATTTAAAAGCACTTTCATAAATTTGAAAAAAAAAGATCGGAAGAAGTTGGCGGACGGAAGAAGTACCTCATAAAAAATTAAAAAAAATAAACAGACGGAAGATCATCCTCTGTCTTCTATATTTTGCGATTGCTAAATGAGATTGCTATATTTAGACGTGACTGTTCACTTCGTTTGCTAAATATGCATATTTAGCAAACGGATAGTGAGAGATCTTTTGCAAAAAAATTGTATTTTTTTGGACAAATAGCAAACAATAGTGGATGCTCTTACATAAAGAAGTAGCAATATAAAATAAAAACATGAACCTGACCATATACCCAACTATAAAACACGAGAAACGCAAAAAACTCCAAAGAAACACCACCAAAAGAAACATGAGAATTCAAAGCCTATTCTCCAAAAGAAAATCTTCAGCTGCAAATTGTCATCAGCATTTCAGCTAAACACCACTAGTAATTTACACGTGCGATGCACGTCTTAATAAATTATATTTTTTAAAGTAAAAATTTCGACGTAGTCTGACCTCAAACCTAAGACCTTTTTTATATTAGTTATACATGGACAATGCACATATTAATAATTTAAAAATAAAAATAAAACTCTGACGTATTGAGAACTCGAACCTGAAGCCTCCTTCATATTAGTTATGTACGAATTATTGACAAATGACACTAAGGCCTTCCCCCATTACAATATTGGAAATTGGAAATTGGAAATTGGAAATTGGAGATTAGAAATTAGAGATATAGCAGCAACAGTCAAACACTAAACGGCAGTACCCGGAAAGACTAAAATCAGCACAAACAGAAGCTCCACCTGCAATTGCCATACACCACATCGGTCGTGTCTTGATTCTGACCACCAGAGGAATGTGAAGTTTCAGCTTGAATCAGAGCAGAAACAATGTGATCCACAGGGGAGTTAAATCCACCTTTGCCTTCTTAGCAGGAGGCAAGATATCGGTCCAAAGATTGAAGATAATACAAAAAATTGTCTGATAAATCAGATAAAGACTTGGTCTTTTAAACAAAAATTCTACTATATTTCGTTCAGACCATATTACCCAAATTAAAAGTCATAGAAAGATCCCAAACCAGTTTAACCTTGGCTCTCATTCTATTTTTTTTCTCCAACTATTCCACCATGAATGCAGGGAACCAGGTTTGCCATGAACTTTCGATGCAGTAGAGCAGATGTACCAAAATGTTGAACAGAAGGGCATGAAATAAACAAATTTCTAGTAGTTTCTATATGAGAATCACAAAAAAAAACACATTTCTGCCCAATAGCCAAATTCCTTTTGTTCCAGTCATCTTTAATGAGTAATTTATTATTTACTACCAACCAAGTAAGAATTCTAGCTTTGATGATATATTCTGCCAAACACATTTAAAGGAAGAAGAGAGGACAGAGGTATTTCCTTTCTGTCACCTGCAAATAGAACCATATCCAAAACGACAATAAGATTGATTTTGAACATATTAAAGGCTAAATTAGTCGGGAAGAGTAACAGGGAATGATAACACACATTAATGGATCAACAGATGAATATACACAAATGGATAAGAGGTGGATACAAACATAGATGATATCAGTTAGATGCATAAAATGGCTTGACTTCTATGAAATCGTATACTACACGAAACTATAATACTAGTTTATGTACATAGAGGTATCCGTTACATGGAATTATAAACCTAGGTTGTCCTTTATAGCTTGAACACTATTTCTCTGCTTCAAACTGTTAGGGTATTAAGCATAGTGGGGAGGGGTTGTAGAGAAGCGATAACCAATCACAACGAATTAACCAAGCAAGTAGACCAAACCAAGCATACAAAACACACAATTTTGGCCCGACTCGGATGAACATAATCTGGGGAAGAAATAACCGAGATATTATTCAACTTGAGAAGATACAAGAGTTACAATCATTCTTACCAAGAACCAATCTATCTCTGAAGCCTCACTAGAAGATGCTCTGTTGTTTGCAATAGAAAAACTATAAGATGGAGTACTACATCTCAAAGGACAATGATATATAGAGATCTAGAGAAACCCTAAGAGATCTAGAGAAACCCTAAGTTGTAGTCTTGATACAATTATCGGTAGGAGCCGTATGATCTAACTTTGAGAAGAAGTTGGGCTCAAAACATATCACCAAGACCCGACCCAAACTGCTGCCGCAGCTTACTTGTGGTGGACTGTTCTCAAGTCATAGAGTAGCTCAAACCCCTGTGCAGTTTAATACAATTCCACTGTAGTTTACTGTTGCTGCTGCTCCTTCCATCTCCAATTTGCATTAAATCATTTTTTCGCTTCACTGTCTTCTCTTCACATCGAACCTAGTATGCAAGACATGAACCCAACAATCTCCACCTTGAATTACATACTCATGCTTCCACACTGTGTGATTAATTTTCTATAAACTCTTCCAATTCCGCTCTTACAAACAATCTGATTCAGTGGCTTCTTCTACTAATCAAATTTACCTTCACCTGTTATTTCTCCAATTGTTTGCCCCCCAAGGGCATACCCCAGGCATCAAAACGAAGGAGCCATCCTCTGCACGAACTCCACCTACCCCCTTGCATCCTCCACCAACCGACGATAATCGAACGTTGTGATCTCACTTTGGTGATTCTAGCGGCGGTGAATTAGATACTGCTTTAGGAACTTAGGGCTTAGAAACACTTGCACATGATTTCCCATTCCCACACTGCTTGTTGAGGTTATGCTGAACACCCGGCATTGGATCAGTCACTAAGAGAGCGTGCAACTATCAAATTCTCCGTTTTTTGATTTGGTGTGTGTTCAGCAGGTCAACGAATCTATCTATTCTAAACTACTAATCTACTAACTTACGACGACCTTCCTAAACAGATAGAACTCCACATCGAGCTGTGTTTGTAGCTCTGTGCTTTCAGAGTTTCCAAGGATTTTAGATTCAGTTTCAGCAAAGCATGACCTTCTCCAATGTGAACCACTTTTCATCCGGCATCTCCAACTCAACTGTTCTCTCACCCACTATATCACAAATCTCACTAGTCCCCATTCTCACATAGCGATCTATTGTAGGCTTGTAAGTAGAAAACATATCCCTCTTGGAGCAAATATGAGAAGAACTACCCGAGTCAAAAAACTAACTAGAATCCACATCTAAAGAACTAGTAACAAGAAGACAGTCTAAGTTATCACCTGATTCAGCGACAATGACTATGTTGGCACCCCTCTGATTCAACCACTTGCGAGAATGCCTCTTGTAAGGCCCAATCCCTTTGTAATAGTGGCAACGAACCATAGTCTTGTGCGCACTATCCCTTCCAATTGAAGTTCTATCAACCGCCCAGCAACCCATAAAAGTATACCATAATTTCTGAGTATCATTCCTAAGTGCATCATTCTTTAAGCCCTTGATCACACCAGATAACGAAAGCTTCTCCTTGGCAGATTTTCCATGTAGCATGGTGGTTATCAAATATTCATGAGTCTGGAAGTGAATACATCAAATTGAAAGCTTTTTCCTATTCACTTAGATCATTTGCGTTTATCGCCCTCAATTTAGATAACACTTTATTGAATTCCATTATATGATCTTGAGGAGTGGTATCTTTACCGAGAAAGGAAACCGCTTTCTTTTCCAGTACATCTGACCCGATAACTCGGAACTCAACAAATTGTAGGAAAAGAGCTTACCTTGTAACTTGAGGAAAACCACATCCAAATATGGGTGAAAAGCTAAGATTCCTACTTCATAATCTCGAACATCCTCACCAATTGGCAGCTTATCTAGTTTAGCTTGAATGCTACTCCTATGCTGCAAAACAAAGTCCCTGCTTCGACAATCCTCATAAAACCCATATGTGCAATATTCGGTCATGCACTCCCTGATATGGTAAAATAGAAGCATGGTGCAATAGGCCCCCATAGAGACCGAAACACTTTCTGGCTAAACTCCATAGGCTCAGATCAGGCATCTCGATCCCTTGACATTTTTCGCCTTCAACATTGACTGCCACTATATCTCCAAATTGCAGTTCCCGCACGTAGAATACTCCATCCAAGCAGGTGGCAAGAGACAGTGTGAAGTAAGCCTGATAGAGGCTACCAAAGCTATTCATTTCCCTCACTCTTTTGATTCGAAAGAGTTGACCTCAACCACCTCGCCTTCCTATATGAACTGATCAACTAAATCTGGGAGAGGGAAAGATATGACCTTGTAGCACGGAGAGAAGTGAAGATCAAAAGCCAATAAATAGTCCATGTATTCTTTGTGTGGATGTGGAATCTGGGACAACTTCCTAGTTGTGGGGTTGCACACGTATAGAGAGGAGTTGGAGGAGTCTTCGAGGAGGAGAAAACCATTGCGGCAATCAACAATGTCAAGATTCTGAATAAGAACAGATGGTGGAATGAAAGTGAGGCTAGTGTTGATTGAAGTAGTATCAATGTATATATGTTCTTGATTAGAAGGATTTTAACAACTATAGAAATGCTGTCATAACCCACGACGTAGAAAGTTAACAGCGTATAAGAAAAAAATGCTTTAATTTGACGACGTTTAAGAACGTTGTGGTGTTACAGTGTTTTAAGAATGCTGTTAATTGACAGCATTTAGGAACGCTGTTGTTTAACAACATTTTAGGAATGATGTTTTCTTTTTTTACTTGGTGCACCAAAAAAAATCAATAGATGCGCAAAAAAAAAAAAAAAACCAACAAAAAAACAAAAAAAAAAACTTGATATATAAAATTCCATTATACCATTGAAACTATAAAAGTTTTTAAAAGTTTACAAGCATATCAAAACCTAGCCTCATAGAAATCTAAGTTGGTTCTACAGTGCCAATCAACTTAAAACTGACAACAACAAAAATCTTTTCAATTCAGGGAAGTATAATAGTATTTTTCTTCGTTTATGCTCATTTTTTTATCCACATGCTAGCCATGTATCCTCCATATATATTTATTGCTTTCATTTATGCTCTTAATAAAATAAACTCTTTTCTTCATCAACGGCATCTTTAACCTGCAAATGGAGAAGAATAATTGTCAATGTGTGAATAATTTATAAAAATAACAAGAGGAAAAAAAACATAGTTTGGTTTTCAAGTAGAGCTGAAAAATGTTTCACTGTTTCAGCCAATGAATCAACACCTCCTTTGAGCTCAACTACTTCTGCGAAGGTTGTAATCGATGCACTTAATTTCGATGGGTTGACTCTAGCTCCCTTCACTGATAAACGGCATTGTTGTTTAGGCTTGTTAAATACCCTTGAAATGCATCACCTTCATAATCCGAGCCTATTAGGGATGTATCTAATGGCGGTGAAGTTAGTTCTTCTTTCACCTTTTTTCTGAAAATAAATGTAACCCCCATTCCCGTAAATACATATCTTCTAAATATTTTCTGTATTTCGTATTAAATTATGTTTGATTTTATATTAAAGTAGTTCCTAATTGACAATTATATTTAATTTCGAATAATGATACATTTTAACTTGTTTTATAATCCTGATTGATTGACTATTTACATTTTAGCCCAAATCAAATTCATTTTTACTAGTTGGATTATTTTGATACATGTGTTAAACCCAATTCCTATTTTATATAATCTATAATTATTATTGCTATTACTATCATCATCATCATCATCATCATCATCATCATCATCATTATTATTATTATTGTTAGTATTGTTACTATTATTATTGTTTTTATTGCTATTATTATTATTGTTTACATGTGTTAAACCCAATTCCTATTTTATATAATGTATAATTATTATTGCTATTACTATCATCATCATCATCATTATTATTATTGTTAGTATTGTTACTATTATTATTGTTTTTATTGTTATTATTATTATTGTTGTTGTTACTATTATAATTATAATTATTATTAATGTTAGTATTATTATTAGTAGTATTATTATTTTTGTTATTATGGTTATTATTATTGTTATTGTTATCATTATTATTGTTATTATCATTAATACTACTAGTATCATGCACGTGCGATGCACGTGGAGGAAGAAGGAAAAAACCAAAAAAAAGGAAAATAATTTCCAAACTGATCCACTGCCGAAAATATTTACCAAACTGATCCACTTTTGCACGTGCACGCGGAGGAAGAAGGAAAAAAGACAAAAAAAGGAAAATAATTTCCAAACTGGTCCACTCCCGAAAATATTTACCAAACTGGTCTACTTTCGAAAATATTTACCAAAATGGGTCATTTTTTCAACACGTGCGCTGCACGTGTTGGCTTCAAAATGACAACAATGACAGATGACGTCATCTAAGCCCTTCTCCCATTATAGTATATATTATTATTGTTGTTATTATCATTATAAGAATTAAAATTCCAAATTTATAAGAATGTTAATGAACACTGTCAAGAACTCATTTATAATTTTTGTAAGAATTTTAGTTATATTTTTAATCGAATTATACATACAATAACTTGATGTTGAGTTGCTGCCAGAACAGTAGTGTCATGCCCTGCATCCCAAAATACGGAATACGAGTACGCAACGCAGGCCCAGCGAATGATGTAAACACCATCCATAAGCTGTACCAGATTAACTCAATAATATGCAACAACAACACAACCACGCAGGAAGAGATAATCGCATAAATAAAGATAACTTCAATAAATAATGAAATAATCCAATAATAATAATATCCAACGCAAGAAATCCAACATCTAGGAAAAACAAACTCCGGGAACATAAGCCCAAAACAAAATACCAAGTCATAACAATGTTCAAAGAAATAAGCTAGCAATAAATAAATTAAGCAGCGCAATCTTGGACTCCATCTCTAGAATCGTTGCTCACCAATACCTTCAGGGATTGATCCTTCAGTACCTGTAAAATCTTGATCTAAAAAGAAGAGTGCCCTTAGAGCAAGTCGTGGGTAGCAAGTAAAGAAAACAGAGGATAAAAGAAAGCATGTATATCAAAGAAAAAGGGGCAGGATCAAAGTCATAGACCAAAGCAAAGAGCAGGCAATAATATCAAAGGTGTACAATAATCATGCATGTAATGAGTGATGGCAAGTCGAGTTCAATACAGGATCAAGTATGCAGGTTATTAATCATTTTATTAGCCTATCTAGTACACGTACTACTGCATCCCATACTACAGGTTCGCACAAACACACAGTGAACGTTTTAGACTGATGGTGAATTTACGGTTCGTGTACTCGACATTGATAACAATAATCTACAAACAAGAATTAACAATCAATCATTGCAATCAATACTCCTCCTTCCATATCAAGTGTTCAAGTGAGCAAGAAGGCCTTACCGAGTACATTTCCCAATCGTTCACTACCAAGTCTACTCATAATACCCTGGCTTGTTATTAGTTTATTTCCATCCTTTGTAAGCATGGAAGAGGGTGTCAATGTTGTAAGATACTAAGTGTGACTAATTCTATGCGTTAAAGACAAAGCATGAAGCAAACACATCATATAAGCACAATTCACACAATCAGGATAGCATGACCTTGCTGTACTAAAATATGGATTATGGTCACTACAAAATAGAAAATCTGAATCTGTCAGATGGTCTAGAAAGTAAACTTCTACATGGTTCTAGCGAATATAATTAAGACATATAAAAGATAAAGAAACTAGGGTGAAAACTCTATTCTATTCGGGTTTTATGTTCAGGCAGCATGCAGTAAGTTGTGTTCAACTATTTGTTTCAGGTCAGAGAACTTATCAAATAAATCCATGAAATTTCTGGATGATTCCTTCATTTGTCTAGGTTCAGATAGATTTATTTCATATTTTTCTTTTACTGCTAGCATGGTCAATTAAATTAAGAAACAGCAGGATACGCACAGTTGCACTAAAATGATCATATCTAACAGGTTACACATTGGAATTCAAATCCGTAAAAAGGGCAGTAAACTAGACATCAAAGGCTAAATTTCATGTTCAGAAAGTTATTTCAAATTATGACCTTAGCATGGTTGAAAATCTGATTCAAAATGGAACAACTGGCAGTCCAGAAATTGTTTTAACATAAAAGGGGCAATAAATAAATCATACAATCATATATTTCATGCAAAATGGTAGTCAAAGTGATCCTAGGTGTCAACATGCATATTTCTATGTTTAAGATACAATTTCACAGGCATGGTATATATTCATCAATCAAATTCAATCTAACATGTATACAATTCATCAACAAGTCTATAACATGAATCTAGTTAATTACATGTAAGTGCATATGCATGAAACAACAGGGACTAGGTTTTAGATCAAAAAAGAACGGCATGATGTTAAAAGTATGTCGGGTTAGCTCGTGTAAACCTTCGATAAACTTAGCGGAATTGTCAAAAGAAGTACGATAACGAAAGGGACGGGATCTACTTGCAGAGATCAAATAAACTTGAACAAAACAAAATATTCTTTCAGGAAGAGACTTGCCTGTTAATTTGCAGATTCGAATAATATAGAATAACGGGATCAGAATCCCGACAATGATCCATAATATCACGAGCGAGACACGTGCAAAACACCAAACGAAAACTTAAGACCGAACAGCAAACAGCAACACACGCACACACAATGGATTCAACAGCGGATCTCCACACCGGATCGGCCAAAATAGCAAACGGCGAACTCCGGATCCACTGTGCCAAAACAACAAACACCAAAGGTGACCAATCACCTATCGTCTTCTTCCTTCGACAGAGAGAGAGAAGGAGAGTGTAACTCCTGTTTCCCCGTATTTGTATTTTATACTGTATTTTGCCTTATTGTACTCCTTCATCTACTTGAAACCATGTATTTGTTTCAGATTTGAATAAAACCATTAAATTGTTTTCGACTCAATTTTTGGTCCTTTTATCGAATTCATTTGTGTGCACTCTGTGTCATTTTTCATGAAGAATTGACTATTTCTTCTCATTTATCTTTTTATTCCCCATTTTATTGCATTTTGACCAATTCTTCTATTGGGTCCTATCCAATTCGGATATCCTAGAACCCACAAACCCAAACCCTATACTATATAACCCTACCCTAACCCTAACCCCTACTCATCTACTGTTAAAACCTTAACAAACCGCCGCTACCCCCACTTCTCCATCCTCTGCTTCTTTCTCCTTCGATTTCGAAACCGATCCCCCACCTCCGATCGTCTCTCCCACCATCACTGTCGTCTCCCTCACCTTCGACCTTCGCATCGTCAACCACAGCACCAACCACCATCCACCATCGTCTCCACCATCATCGCACTCCGAACCCAACTCCGCCATTACCCAAGCTCCAAGAAAACCCACTCCTCACCATCGCCAGTCTCCTCGTCCCCTCACCATCACGACTCCCTCTCCTCGTCGACCCCAACCACCACCTCATCACCCAACCATCGTTGTCCACCATCGAACCTAACTCCTCCCCTGTTCGAACCCAAAAACAGAGTTGCAGTGTTGCGTGGCTTCTCGACGTCGCGCCATTGATTCCGTCCCCGTCGTCGCTGTTACGCCGTCGCCTCGTCACCGTTGAAGCCATCGCCGGCGCTGCATCCCTTCGCTCTCTCGCTCGTTGTTCCGTTGAAGAAGAGAACGAAGAAGAAGAGCGGGATTGGCAGGATCAAATCTTGACAGTAGGATCGCGCCAAGATTCATGCCTTCTGATTGCTGTCCCATATTCTGTCCACAGCAAATCCAATCCGCTATTCCGTGTTCTGGTTTGATCCGCTGCGCGGGAGAGTTCTGATTGGGCGGATCTGGTGTTCGCTGTTTTGGAACAGCGAATCCTGAGGCGCTGTTCGCTGTTTTGGCGATCTGGTGTGGGAATTTTTGGCTCTTCTATTGGATTTTTCGCACGTGCTTCACACGTGTTTTTGGGAGACTTCGCCCGGGATTTTTCGATCCAATTTTCTTCAACAAGTGGATCTAATCGTCGTCAATTAAGGCAAGTATCCCCTGTACAATTTATTTGTTCTAGTACAAGCATCCCTTGAAAAATACTACAAATAGTTAGAATTGTGACTCCTCCTTGACTATCGTTGTTGATTAATATCAATCCTCCAAAATTATATAATTCTAAGAGTCACAAAAATTTCATTATATTAAATTATAATTACTTGGACTCTTTTACCCCTTGAACACATGAACACATGAGATTAAGGAGACCTAAATTTGTAGACACATGGTATATTGTGCATTTGATGAACTTACAACCATATGACTTAGAAAATAATTATTACTTGCTGTTTGGCCCACCATTATTATGTATTTATAACACACAATAACTTAGACGCCTAATAACAAAATTCATGTAATCTATACTAGTAAGATATTCCCACATGTTGCTGTCCTGAATCTTGTTATGCTGTTTTGACCCCTTTAACATCAGAATCTGAACCAGAGCCCTGAATAGTAAATGTAGATCTAGATGTCTAGATGTCGATAGCCTCCGGAATTTCTGAATTTGGAGTTGCGGTCTAGGAGTTATCGCAGTTTTACTGCAGCTGCGTCGTTAATCACAGATTCGCAAAACTGCTGCACACCTTTAGTTTGCGAATTAATTTAACTATGATTTCTTGACTTGTTTCGCACACATGTATGCTAGTATGATAAAAATTAATAAAAGTAACAAGCCGGGATTTAAGGAAAAGACCATAGTGGTGGACAATATAGGTAAGTGTACTCGGAAGGGGGCCGTGTTTCCCAGTACTCGGTTCATGAACCTGTTGCACTTGATGTATTCATGGAGTCAGTTACTTGGCTCATGAACTTGTTGTATTCATGAACCCACTGTGTGGGTCATGAACCTGTTAGTATTCACGAACTTGCTTCGTGAACTTGTTATTTATTTTCGTATTCATGAACCGTGCCTGCTTGATACTTGATACCTGAGTACACCGCCCTATAGACTCCATTACTAGGCCTAACGAAATTGTTTTGACTGTAGCAACCATATAGTAAAAGTATGGATGCATGAAGTGCTACCTAGATAGTAATAACTACAAGACTTGAACATGACACCTGTTACTTGATACTTGATGATATGATACATGAAACATGATACATGAGACTTGAAACCTGAAACTTGAACTTGATACATGTTACCTGATACTCGACAACTTGTTACTTGAGACTTGACACTTGAAATAAAATTTTGACACTAGACTTGGCACTTGTTACATGATACTAGACTTGAGACTTGTCACTTGATGTTAGATACCCCTACAGGTTTACTTGTCATGTGTTTTACCATTAGCAATTGTTATCCAGCCCGTTTACTAAGATGTTCCTCTTGCTAGCTAGTTCTTGATCTTTCCACTACTCCTTATAACTCTGTTACATTCTTGTTTCCAATTCTTGTTCCCCATTACTTGTACTCGTTTTTACTATTTGTGGCCCTAACTTGCACTAAGGGCATTTTCTCTTGTTTTTCCTATTTTCCTCTTTTTATTGATTAAGTAGACTTTGAAGACGAGTTGCCTGCTGGGATCGGTGAGCAGAAATTTTAGCTTTCAAGTGGAGGCAGGACTTGTTTAGATTAATTGTTTTTCTTGAATTATTTATTCTTGCTATTTAAGACTTGTAACGGGCTGATGTTCCCGAGTTTTACCTTTTGTTCTAGACTTGAAAACTATTTGGATATTATTATTTGTTTAAATTGTTTTCTGTTGCTTAATAAATTATTCATGCATGCTTGGTTATATATAAATCTTGATATATTCTTGTTATGATGCTGAGTCGATCCTACAGCTTATGGATGATGTTAAAATCATTCGCTGGACTTCGTCACGCGCTCGTATTCCATATTTTTGGGAAGTGGGGCGTGACAGAGAGAGCTCTGGCGATACTGGCAGCTGGCGACGGCTGTGACTACGACAGAGATGACGACGGGGATGTCGCTGCGGTCGGGAAGCGACGACAACGGCGAGACTCCGACGACGAAAGTGTGAACTCTGTTTTCCACTCGAAAACATGGGAACGATGACGGGGGTGCTCAGGGCTTGGACGGCGGCAATGACGATGAGGGGGATCTTCGGTGGATGAAAGGGGTGCACGAAGAGGATCACACTGGCAATGGCGAGGACGGGGGTTCAGCAATGGAGCAACGGTGGTTCGGTGATGGGTTAGGGCGGAGACAAGGATGGGGAAGACGATCTCAGAGCGATGAGGGAACGGGGAAAATGACGAGGGGATGGTGATGACGGTGGTGGTCGGAGCGATGAGGTGGCTAGGGGTGATGGGCGATGGGTTTGGTTCGGTCTGGGGTAAAACAGAGAGAGAGAAAAATCGGGGAGAGAGAGAGAGCGGTGGAGAGAGAGAGATAGAATAATTAGGGTTTAATTAATGAGGGTATTTATAGGAGATTAGAAAATTGGGTTTTGGGTTGCGCTTTAGTGGGTTTTGGGTACAGATTTTGGCTCTAAAAAGAGACGAACAAGCATAAAACAGGGAGATGAACATAAAGAGGAACAAATCAAACTCAAAGTTGGAAGAGCGAAATCTCGCAATGCACCAACGATTGCAAAATACAACCAAAAGAGCACAGAACGATCAAGAGGAAATAAAAGAACTCAAGAAAAGCCAAAAATATAATATAATAAAGGAATCCAGATACAATAATCAAAAGAGAACAAAATACAATGAAATCCAAAAATAAGGGTTACAAATCCTACCCACCTTACAAGAAGAATTTCGTCCTTGAAATTCAGACAAGAGGCACATAGGGCAAACCCCGAAACAAACAAACAAAACAAAGCAAAACAAAATACTACTCAAACAAATGAAGAAACCTCTCTCGAATGTCCTCCTCCAACTCCCAAGTCGACTCACCTAGCGAGCGAGGATCCCAAAAAACTCAGACCAACTTGATGACTCTATTCTTCAACACCTTCTCTCGACCGTCCAAGATAGAGACTGGTCGAATTTTACAGGAAAAATCCAGCCTCACAGACAAATCTGAGTAGTCAACCACATGACTGTCATCCTTGATGTATTTTCGGAGCTGAGAAATATGGAATAGCTAAAGTTGGTGGTAGCGCAAGCCTGTAAGCTACCTTGCCCACACGTTCCACAATATCGAATGGACCGATGAACCGAGGACTCAACTTGCCCCCGCCTCCAAAACGGATAACACCTTTTCAAGGCGATACCTTGAGGAACACATGCTCGCCTGACTCAAACTCTAGCGATCTACGATGATAGTCAGCCCACCTCTTTTGCCGATCCTGAGCGGCCGGCAAATGCTCTCGGATCTGAACCACGGCATCAACTATCTTCGTAAACAACTCAGGACCTAAAAGTTTCCTCTCGCGGATATCATCCTAACAGACCGGCGATCTACACTTGTGCCCATACAAAGCTTCAAATGGAGGAGCCTTGAGACTCGCCTGGTAACTGTTATTATAAGAGAACTCGGCTAAGTGAAGATGATCTTCCCACGAACCTTCAAACTGAAGAACGCAGGATCTCAACATGTCTTCTAGGTTCTGCATTGTCCTTTCTGACTGCCCATCCGTCTGAGGATGGAACGCTGAACTGAAGCTCAACTTGGAACCCAAACTCTTTTGCAGGCTTCCCAGAACTGAGACCTGAATCTTGTATCTCTATTCGATACAGTGCTGACAGGAACTCTATGCAGACGAACAACCTCCTGAATGTACTGCTCGGCCAAACTCTCCGTGGACTGACCCACACGGAAAGGAATGAAGTGAGCACACTTCGTCAGCCGATCCACGATCACCTAAATAGCATTATGACCTCTAGGACTCCTTGTCAAAGCTGTCACAAAGTCCATCGTGATACACTCCCACTTCCACTTTGGAATTGGAAGAGGTTGCAAAAGTCCCGCGGTCCTCCGATGCTCTGCCTTCACTTATTGACAGATCAGGTACTGGGCAAAAAATCGAGCCACATCCCGCTTCATGTCGTGCCACCAGAAATGTTGTTTCAAGTCCCTGTACATCTTGGTACCACCAGGATGAATAGAATACGGGAACTGATGAGCTTCCTCCAGTAGCAACCGCTTGACTTTCCCTCCAGGTACACACAGCCTAGAGCCAAAACGAAGAGACGTATCAGCATGAATGACCAAATCGGATCTCAAGCCAACTTCTACCTCATTCCGAAACTTCTGCAATAGCGGGTCACCCGCTTGAGTTTCCTTAATCTGCTCAATCAAAGAAGACTGTAACTGCAACATCATGAGCTGTCGATCTGATACGGGAAGCAACACGTCCAACTCCAGTGTCACGCCCTGCTTCCCAAAAATACGGAATACGAGTACGTAACATTGGCCTAGCGAATGATTTTAATCATCCATAAGCTGTTCAGGAATCTTTACAATATCTCACAAAATAATCTGAGTCGGAAGCCAGAAAAATCAACCACATGCACATATGAACCAAATACAAACAAGAATACTTAAAATAAAATATATTAATCTCAAATAGTCATGATCTGAAATACACAAATATTCTGGGTCATACTGCCCAAACACGAAGAATACAAGTAACATATACAACGTTCAAAATGAGCAACAAGAAATAAATGAAGATAGCAAAAGCTCCAGCCAACTAGAACTTTAGTTCACATACTCCATCGAGCAGCTGATCACCAAAATCTGCAATTGATAATTGCAGGAGAAGGAAAGAGAAAATAAGTACCCGTCAATTACAAGTTACGGGCCACTTATAATGTAGGATACAAGTACATAGAATGGGTAAATCTAAGTAACAAACCTAGCATGGTAAAATCATGAATACAGGATATAAATCATAGCATGGCAAATGAACAAGTATAATAGCGTGTGTCGAGTGTCAAGTAAACAAGTGTCATGCATCAAGTAACCAGTATCAAGAATCAAGAAATCATGTAGCATGTATCAAGTATCAAATCTCATGTATCATATAGTCAAGTGTCAAGCAGGCATGTATCATGTTCAAGTGTCATGTAAGCATGTATCATGTTCAAGTGTCAAGTTTAAGTCTTGTAGTTGTTACTATCTGATATGGCTAAAAATGGGGTTAAATCGGAACCATCCAAATCAGGAACGAATCTTAAAGCCTACGGGTAAAATGGTAATTTCACCTACCAATGGGTCTGAAGCGGGTACTGGTTCTCCTCCTCAAAGATCCATTAACCCGCGAACGGATCCACCTCAACTGGGTGCGGGTTTCAACCCGCAGCAAACCCGGTCCACCAGGATAGAATTAGGGTTTCTGATTAATCCTAATCAACGGCCCTGATTCATATCTATCCTTACACTGGAAATTAGGGATTACATTCCTTATCTAAACACAGGGATTACATGCCTAATTAGGTCCCAAAGGCGGCTATAAATACCCCCCATCCATCTCCATTAAGAGGTAATCAATCTTTTGCTAATTTACGCTCTTTCATAATCTTCCCTGATTACTGACTTGAGCGTCGGAGGGTGTGTCGCCGGGATCAACCCCGGTGTCTCGCACTTTTTGCAGGTGAACGGCGGGAGTCAGCAGTCAGACTCCAACAGAACAGGTTCAGGTTTGCTATTCAGGTTTTCCAAGAATCCACAAATACTATCTGTTTGCCCCCACACCAGATTTAGCGGTAACAGATTGGCGCCGTCTGTGAGAAACAAACGAATAGTAGCCTCCCCTCTTCCCGTTGGTCAGGTCTTCTCCAGCCATGCCTCCTAGGAAAGTAAGATTCAGAGGGTCCAACCGTGGACCCAACCCCGTCGATCAGCAACAGAAAGTCCCCATCCAACCCGCTCAGCAGCAGGGGCAACTTCCTCCCCAAGCAGAGGACCCTCTCCAACAGGACCAGCCTCCTCTTCAGAATCAGCAACCTCCTAAGGATCCCCACGGTCCTCAAAATGCCGGTGCAGGGGTCTCGCATCCCAACCCGCAGAAGCAACCTCTCCATCAGGACCACGTCTCAATACACAATGCCTCTACGGATTCTATGGCCTCCCGCCATCCCCGAGCTTCCGACCTTCGCAATACCATCCTCAATCGGTAGAAGGATGGGGATCTTCACTGCCGTCTGGATGAGAGGCGGGCCCGAGAAGGAACGTCCCGCCAACAACGTCCAGATGAGCGATCTCCTCACCGCCGAGACTACAGAAGGACCCCCACCCGAAGAGGGCGGAGAGAGTCCCCCGAGCATCACAGGAGAAGACCCCATTCCCCAGTCGGTCGGCAACATCCAAGGAACGATGAGGCACCCATCACTCGAGCCGAGTTCCAGCAATTTTAAGCCACCATCCTACAAGCTCTCAATCTCTGACCCAACAACACCAATCCTCCAAGGATTCCCACTCCTCCTCCGGTCCGAAGTCCTCGCCGACGGTCCCTAACTCCTCCCCCAGCACATTCCTAGTCCTCGCCGCTCCAGGAGCTACCGTCGTCGTAGCCCCCGCTCTCCCTCGCACGAAGACGAGTCTAGAGGCTCGGTAGATTATCGTCGAAGGGATGATGCTGTCTACCGCCGTCTCCACGAGATGGAGAGGCGCTTGGGTCAGTTAGACAGAGAAGAAGAGCTTAGAGGAAGGACCCTTTGCCCGAGTCAACCTCCTTTTTCTCGAACCATAATGGAGGCACCCATACCAATTGGCTTTAAACCTCTTCAATTCGAGACTTATTCCGGGGAGTCTGACCCTGTCAATCACATCGAAAGCTTTAAGACCCTCATGCTCATCCATCAAGCTTCCGACGCTCTGCTGTGCAAGACCTTCCCCGCTACTTTCAAGGGTCCGGCTCGAGAATGGTACTCTCGCCTTGCCCCATCCTCGATATTCTCCTTCAAGCAATTTGAGACCCTCTTCGTCACCCACTTTGTGAGTAGCCGCCGAACTGAGAAGACCAGCATTTTGCTACTCTATCTCAACCAGAAGAAGGGTGAGAAGCTAAGAGACTATGTAAAAAGGTTCACAGCGGAAGCCAGGTCCATAGCATCCCTCGACCAGTCGGTCGCTGTAGCAGCATTCCAATCCAATGTCCTCAACTCCAGCCTCTGCTCCTCTCTCGCCAAGAAGCCCCCGCAGAACTTCTCTGACCTCCTCCTCCGGAGCGAAAAGTATATTCGGGCCGAGGAAGCTGAGCACCGCCCCAACTTTGAGGGGCCTTCCTCCGAGTCCAAGAGAAAGGGAACAGAAGAAGAAGGAGCCAAGAAGCTCCAGAAGGACAATGGCGGGCAATGCCGACCTCCCCCCAGATTTAAAAAGTTTACTCCCCTTAACGCCAACATCTCCACAATTCTCATGGAAGTTGAGAAAGAGGGGGTGATACCTCCTGCACCAAAAATGAACACCCCTGGCAAGAAGAGGGACAAAGAGAAATGGTGCCGCTATCACCGGGACCATGGCCACGACACCAATGATTGTCGGGCCCTGAAGAACGAGATAGAAGCCCTCATCCAGAGGGGTCAGCTAACCAAGTTCGTGAGAAAGGACCGAGTCGATCTTCCTCCCCTGCCTCGGGGGGCTAACAAGTGTCTTGAACGCGATGAAACGCCCAAATTCGAAGAGGAGCGTGTCCTGCACCTCATTCATGGAGGCCCAATGGGGGGCTCCTCCAACTCCTCTCGAAAGGCGTTTATTAGGGAAGTTAATTCGGTCCGCACCACACCTCCTCCTAAAGGCCTCAGAGTGCCCGTCACATTCTCAGATGAAGACCTTGAGGGTGTCCGAACGCCCCATTGTGACGCACTCGTCATCAACCTCCATATGGCGAACTTTAAAGTGGAAAGGATCCTAGTGGACAATGGCAGCTCCGTTAACATCCTCTTCCTCGCCACTTTCAAAGGCCTCAAACTATCCCGGGACAGACTTAAGCCCGCCGGCTACACACTCCATGGGTTCACGAGAGTGCCAGTGACTATTGAAGGGGTTATCACCCTGGACGTAACCGCTGGCAAAACTCCTACTACCCAAACGGAGTCGATGGACTTTATGGTCGTGGATGTCCCTGCAGCCTACAATGTCATTTTGGGTCGGTCCGGCTTAGCCGCTCTCGAAGCTGTCCCTTCCGCCTATCACCTAAAGATGAAATTCCCCACCCGGGCAGGAGTAGGGGAAGTAAAGGCAATCAGGAAACGGCCCGCAAATGCTACATAACCTCTACTATGGGTCCAATCCTCTCCCTCGAAACTCTTGAAATCCCGCAAGATGTTGTCCGACTAACGTCCGAGCCGGTGGATGAGTTGGAGGAAGTGCTCTTCTCTGAGCAGGATCCAAGCCGAAAGTTCTTTGTTAGCAAGACCCTCCCATCTGCCCTATACTCCGACATAGTCCAGTGCATCCGAAGGAATCGCGACCTCTTTGCTTGGTTGGCTGCAGACTTGCCTGGAATTTCCGAAGAGCTTTTAGTCCACCACCTCAGCGTCCCTCCGGGATCTAAACCAGTCCAACAGAAGAGGCGCAAGTTTGCTCCCGAGCGCCAGCAAGCTATAAAAGAGGAGGTGGACAAGCTCTTGAAGGCTCGGTTCATACAGGAGGTAAACTACCCCGAATGGCTCTCGAATGTAGTAATGGTGAAGAAGTCCAATGGGACCTGGAGGATTTGTATCGACTTTACCGACCTCAACAAGGCATGCCCCAAAGACCCCTTTCCTCTTCCAAGTATCGATACTTTGATTAACGCCACTTCGGGCCATGAACTCCTCAGCTTCATGGACGCCTTCTCAGGCTACAATCAGATTCGTATGTTTTCCCCGGATATCCCGATGACCTCCTTTGTAACCGATCATGGCCTCTACTGCTACAGGGTAATGCCCTTCGGTTTGAAGAATGCAGGTGCCACTTATCAACGCCTCGTCAACAAGGTTTTTCAAGCACAAATCGGCCAAAATATGGAGGTGTATGTTGACGATATGCTTGTGAAGAGCATCTGCGGGGCCGATCATGTGACCGATCTGCAAGAGGCGTTCGACGTACTCAGGAAACACGATATGAGACTCAATCCGAACAAATGTGCGTTCGGAGTCTCTTTGGGAAAATTCCTTGGCTTCATGGTCAGCCAAAGAGGAATCGAGGCCAACCCTGAGAAGATCAAAGCCATATTAGACATGGCTCTCCCGAAGAATGTTAAAGAGGTTCAGAAGCTAACGGATCGCCTGGCAGCCATAGGGCGCTTCCTTTCCAAGTCAGGAGAGAAGTGTCTTCCCTTCTTTAAGGCTCGCAGGGGGGCTAAAGGCTTCGAGTGGGGTCAGCAGCAACAAGACTCATTCGATCAGCTGAAAGCTTATCTAGTCAATCCTCCTCTACTTAGTAAACCTATTCCCGGGAAAACCCTCTGCCTCTACTTAGCAGCCTCCGAGCAGATCCTCAGCACCGTCCTCGTGAGGGAAGAAGATAGGACTCAAAGGCCCATTTATTACGTGAGCAAGGTACTTCGGGATGCCGAGCTCTGCTACCCGAGAATAGAGAAGATGGCGTACGCCTTAGTCATGGCCGCAAGAAAGCTTCGCCCATATTTCCAATCCCATTCGGTGGTCGTTCTTACCGACCAGCCGCTGAAGCAAGTTCTCCACAAACCAGAGACCTCCGGTCGCCTTATGAACTGGTCTATCGAGCTGAGCCAGCATGATATAATGTATCAGTCTCGGACCGCGATCAAGGCTCAGGCCTTAGCTGAATTCATAGTTGAAAGTACCATCCCCGAGGTCAGCCAAGCAATGAAGGGACCGCCTGTCTGGTCGGTTTATGTAGATGGATCCTCTTGTAACGAGGGAAGCGGGACCGGGGTCATTCTGGCCGGCCCAGATGATTTCATCCTCCAATACTCCCTCCAGATCAACTTCAAGGCCTCTAACAACGAAGCTGAATATGAAGCACTCATAGCCGGCCTCAGAATGGCTTGTAATGCAGGGGCGCAGCGCCTCCGGATCTTTAGCAACTCTCAGTTGGTCGTAAATCAGGTCCTAGGCGAGTATGAGGCACGAGATGACCGAATGGCTAAGTACCTAGCCAAGGTCAGGAATCTCATGGCCCTATTTGAAGAATCTCTCATCCAGTGAATCCCTCGAGAGGAAAATTCCCAAGCCGATGCCCTCTCCAAGCTAGCCTCATCCTCCTTCCAAGGTCTCGAGCAGACTGTCTTGATTGAGGTGCTCCTGAAGCCAAGTATAGAAGATGAAACTTTCGACTCGTTGGAGTCGCTACCTGTCTTGCTTCAAGATAACTGGATGAAGCCCCTGGTAGAATTCCTAAGGGATGGGCTCCTCCCCGAAGACCTTAAAGAAGCTCGCCGAGTGAGAACCTGAGCAGAGCGATACACACTTATCGAGGGCATCCTATACAAGCGCTCCTTCACACAAGTAGACGGTAGACCTTATTTGAGATGCCTCTCCCCGGAACAAGCCGAATACGCCCTGCAAGAACTCCACGAAGGCATCGGCGGGGCACATTCAGGGTCCAGATCCCTAGCCCAGAAAGTGTTGAATTATGGATATTTCTGGCCCACTCTCCTTTAAGACGCCAAATTACACGTTCGGCAATGCAGCTCTTGCCAGAAATACTCCAACGTCCGTCGCCTCCCACAAGCTCCACTCACATCCCTATCAAGTCCTATCCCTTTCGCAATGTGGGGGATGGATTTACTAGGGCCATTCCCACCAGCTCCTGGCCAGCTCAAATTCTTAGTCGTGGCAATCGACTACTTCTCGAAGTGGAAAGAGGCCGAGCCCTTGGCCACAATCACCGAGAACAAAGTACTTCAGTTCTTCTGGAAGAACATTATCTGCCGATTCGGTGTCCCTCGAGTCCTCATAACAGACAACGGAACCCAGTTTACCGGGGCTGCCTTCCGAGCTCTATGTGAAGACCTCGCCATCCAACAACATTTCTCCTCCGTCTCCCATCCACAGTCGAATGGTCAAGTGGAGAATGCTAACCGAAAGATCCTCTCTGGAATTAAGAAAAGGCTGAATAAGTGCTCTAAAGGCTTATGGGTCGATCAGCTCCCTAACGTGCCGTGGAACTACTGCACCACGAAACGGACCCCTACAGGAGAGTCGCCATTCAACCTCACCTATGGGTCCGAGGCTGTGATCCCACTGGAAGTCGGCATACCTTCTCCTCACCTTCTTACCTACGAAGAAGAACAGAATGCCAGAGAACTTCGGGCAAACTTAGACTTGGTCGACGAGCTACGGGAAAGAGCGTCAATCCGTCAACAGGGTTATCGGAGGAGGATCGAGTTGGCGTACAATAAGAGAATCCGTCCTACCGACCTCAAAGAAGGGGACTTGGTCCTCAGAAAGTTAGCAATCTCTTTTCTTGGTCAGAAGAGTAAACTAGCTCCAAATTGGGAGGGACCCTACAAGATCACCAAAATAGTTCGGCCCGGGACATATCGACTAGAAGACCTCGAAGGCAGAGAGATCCCCAGGACTTGGAATGCCGACCATCTTTTGAAATACCAAGAGAGAGCATTGAAGCCTCTCTAAGTATTCTGGGATGTCGAACCATTCCTCTCCTTTTACTTGTATTTTTTCCTTTATTTCTCCTATGTAATAACGGCTCGCAACTTAGAAGCAGCCAACTATTAGCAATCAATAAAGAAATTTTTTTCATATTTTACTTGTAAAATTGCTTGTACTTCTCTGCCTTTACTCTTCACCATAACGACGAGTTCGGAGTCCAACACTTGGTTCGATTCTGCTCCGCAAGCTCGCTCTTAAGTGGGCTAGGAGTGGTTCGCCATTCGGAATTGCTCCCACAACCGTTGAACAAACTCTAACGACGAGTCCGGAGTCCAACACTTGGCTCGACCCCTCTTCACAAGCTTGCTCTTAAGCGGGCTAGGAGGGGTTCGCCATTCGGAATTGCTCCCACAACCGTTGAACAAACTCTAACGACGAGTTCGGAGTCCAACACTTGGTTCGATTCTGCTCTGCCAGCTCGCTCTTAAGCGAGCTAGGAGTGGTTCGCCATTCGGAATTGCTCCCATAACCGTTGAACAAACTCTAACGACGTGTTCGGAGTCCAACACTTGGTTCGATTCTGCTCCGCAAGCTCGCTCTTAAGCAAGCTAGGAGTGGTTCACCATTCGGAATTGCTCCCACAACTGTTGAACAAACTCTAACAACGAGTTCGGAGTCCAACACTTGGTTCGATTCTGCTCTGCCAGCTCGCTCTTAAGCGAGCTAGGAGTGTTTCGCCATTCAGAATTGCTCCCACAACTGTGGAACAAACTCTAACGACGAGTTCGGAGTCCAACACTTGGTTCGATTCTGCTCTGCAAGCTCGCTCTTAAGCAAGCTAGGAGTGGTTTGCCATTCGGAATTGCTCCCACAACCGTTGAACAAACTCTAACGATGAGTTCGGAGTCCAACACTTGGCTCGACTCCTCTTCGCAAGCTCGCTCTTAAGCGGGCTAGAAGGGGTTCGCCATTCGGAATTGCTCCCACAACCGTTGAACAAACTCTAATGACGAGTTCGGAGTCCAACACTTGGCTCGACTCCTCTTCGCAAGCTCGCTCTTAAGCGGGCTAGAAAGGGTTCGCCATTCGGAATTGCTCCCACAACCATTGAACAAACTCAAACGACGAGTTCGGAGTCTAGCACTTGGCTCGACTCCACTTCTCTATCGCTGTTAAGCAGGCCAAAAGTGGTTCGCACATAAGAAGGAAGATTTGCTTCTGATTTTGAGTAGTGGTCAAAAGTTGGAGGAGTAATACTTAAACTAATACCAGCCAATGCAACATTCGAACATCAGAAGCAAAACAAACTTTTTTATTAAGAGCCCGGACAAGGCTGACACTATAACAGATTTTTACAATAACTTGAAGAGCATAATACAACTTGTTTAGCGTTCTTTGGAAGGGGAACGCTTCGGTTCAAAGACACACGAGGCCGGCGTCGCCTTACCTCTGAGCTCGACTCTAAACCAGCAAAGCGAGAACCCCCTCCGCCGCTAATTCTAGTTGTGGCCCCAACCGAGGTGCCACTAGACGAAACAGCTACACCACTCTGAGCGTCAGCTGGGCTTCGCCTAACGGCAGGTGAACGAGTCGCAAGTTCGTAGAACGAGATACCTCTTTCGCTCTCTTCGCGAGTACACGGCGTACTGCGAACATTGATCCTTAGGGTTGAGGTTTCAGCGATGCAATCTCCTCCTTTAGCTCGACGATCCTATCTCTCAGAATATCGCTCTCCGCCGATACTTTGAGACGAGGAGGTTTAGGCGAGCCTGCAACGTTAGTACTGTCGGCCACAATACGACGGAAATGAGTCACTTCGATACCCCTGTCGATGGTGATCCTCCTTAGTTTGTCAATTCTGGCCGTTAACTCATCGCGCTCCGACATCAACTTCCCCACCCTCGAAGCTAACTCCTCTTCCTCCACCGAATGTTCTTTCACTGTTACCTCCAAATGACGAACCTCCGCCAGTAGTTCACTATTCTTTTGGTCGACATCGAAGAGATCCTTACGGAGCAACTCTATCTCGCCTTCGAGACGAGTCTGTCGAGGTTGCTTCCGCAGTTCCCTCAACTCGCGAAAATACCCTCTCGCAGTTGCTTTGATATCCTCCAATTTCAAGAAGTTGTAAAACGCTTTATCCCGACTGCGAGACAAATCCCGCTTCATTTTCTTCAGCTCAGTACGAAGATGGGAGACCTCAGTAATCGGGCCCAACTCGACCTGAAAAGTTGAGGAATATCAAAAGAAGTCTTCAACACTTAAAGACACAATCCGAGCAAAAAGAGTTGAACAACTTTGCGAAACTTTGTAATATTCAGCCAAAAAGAAACCATTTCATTAAAAGTCTAAGAGCTACAAAAAACGGTGGCCAGTCCGCAGTTAGGCATTACAAAAGAAAAAAGAAAAAAAAAGAACAAGAAAATAAGAAGAGGCGACAAAGTCATGGGTCGACCTCATCATCGCTCGGCACAGCTACAATCGCACCCTCGGCACCACCCTCGCCTTCGGAGTCTTCGCCCTCCGGCCTCGGAGCGAGCTCGGCCAAGGGCAACTCCTCCTCACCCTCTACGGGGTCGTAGAAGTAGTAGGACGAGACGTCGAATCCGGGGTTCTGAGCAACGATATGCTTCAGCGCTCGGCCGTACGCTTCCTCCATGTTGGTCAACATGTGAGCCTCGGCCTCGTCCCGAACTGCCTTCTCTGCGGCCGCCACCTTCGACGCGTGATCGCTCGCGGCCTCCTCTGACGCCTTCAGGGCCTTAGACAGCTCCCCTTCGAGTCGAGCCACCTTCTTTTCTAGGGTCTCGGCCTTGGAGGCCTCGGCGGCCGAGCTCCTCAGCGCCTCGGCGAGCTGAGCCTTCAGGTCGGCAACTTCGGCCTCGAGCGAAGCGGAACGCAACTGTTCGGCCTCCAGCTGCTTCACCGCCTTAGACCGCTCCGACCGTTCCTAGTCGTTCAGAACGGTCATCTCCTTCTCCTTGCTCGCGAACTCCTCGAGCAGATAATTGAAGTGGCAGAGGGTCTACAAGCCATACAAGAAGCAGTCAAGGACGAGCACAAAAACTTAGAATTTTTTTGAAGAAAGTCCTCTACTACTTACCGACATGGTGTTCCGAGCAATCTGCATCGCGGCATCACCAACTTCGCACGCCTTGAGCGTCGCTCGGTCTTTTAGGGTCGGCAGGTGCTTCACCGCCTGCATACAGATATTACTGTCCCCTAAGAACCCGTCGACCTTCATCACGCGCCAATCAGGGACGAAGATGCGCTTGTGCTCCTCAGTCAGAATTGCCTCCGCCTCGGCAGTGAGGGGTGGAACGTCGAGAGTCAGCGCCACGCTAATGTTGAACGCTCCGCCTGAAGACCCCGGGGCATCTGTACCTGCCATTGGGGTTGGCGCATCCGAGGTAGGAGGGGCGGACGGCACCATGAGGCCTTGATCGGGCTCAATCAAAGGAGCCTCGACAACCTGCCGCTCGAGGGTCGGAGAGACCGAGGGGATCTTGGGCGCTCGGCCGCCTTGGGGCCCGGATACGGTCCTCTTTCTCTTCCTCACCTCTTACTCCTTAGCTGCTCGGGCCTTAGCCATCAGACCTTTGTAGTCCATGATGGGAGATTCTGCACAAACCGAGTGAAAAAAGTTAGAAAAATTTTCCAAACCTCAAAGACAAAACAAGAATAGGAGAAGCGTACTAGGGTCGATCGGACTGAGACCCCCTCGGAATAATGCCTCCTCGGTGATGTCTTTCCAACTGAGGGTCGGAAGCCCGAGCAACTTCTCCACGATTCCTGTCTCTTCGTTGCTGAGCACGGGCTCTTTCTTCGCCCGCTTCAGAAGGCCGTCCCTCGACCATACCGTCGGGATCACCCATGGCTCGGGAGCGTGGACGAGGAAGTACTTCTCTTTCCAATGCTTGATCGAGTCTGGTTTCTCGATCAGCTTCACACCCTTCCTCGGCGAGAGGTAGTACCTCTGCTCATTTTTGTTTGGTTGGCAAGGACGGTAGAGACTCCGAAGGATGAACATGTTGGGCAGAGCACCGACCTCCTGGCATTGAAGAACAAACGCCATAATGTGTCGCCATGTGTTCTGCATTAGCTGAGCCGGACACAAGCCGTACCACTGCAGCACCTCGATCACGAAAGGGTGCAGAGGCAGCCGAAGTCTGGCATTCAGAGAGTCGGCCGGAAAAATGCACGTATCGGCCGAGGACGAGGTGCACGCTCGGAAGCCGGGGCCGGGGAGAAGGAGCCCGTACTCCGTGGGGATCCGGAACCCACTCCGGATCCGATGCAAATCCACCTCGGTCAGGACCGAAGAGATCTGATCCACCTCAGAAATTTCCCTCGGCTCGTTCTCCTCGATCGACTTGGCGGTGCCCTGCGTCACCTTCTCCAATAGATCTCCGGAGTAGCTCCGCACACCGCCAACGCTCGAAAGAATGCTCGGAAGCCGACCCAACTCCCCTGCAGTCTTCGGGTGCTCAATTATCGTTTCCACACCGTTGCCCTTGCTAGATCGGACCACTACCTTTTGGAGAGGCTCGGCAACCTGCGCATCTATACTTGGCTTGACCGTTGTCTCTTCGGTCGGCTCCATGACTTCCTTCCCCTTATCCTTGCTCGGCCTGACCGCTCGGCTGATGCCTAGGTCCGAGGAGGGGGTCTCATCCGTAAAAGAAAACTTAACCATTTTTAACAAAGATGAGGAGAGGGACTGACCTTGAAGTGACTTGTACGGCCAAAAAAGATCACCGGAGTTTAAAACGCCTCGCCGCGACAGCTAGCAGCGCCGCTCAAGAGCTAAAAACTTCGCTAAAGAGTAAAAGCCAAGAGTGAGAAAGTGAAAGTGAGAAATGAGGTAAAGTGTTGAGGGGGTGAAAACTTATAGTAAAAATGATGCCTCTTGGGCTTTGTAACGTAAGGGCGCAACTCTTGGGCCTCCCTTGAAGCGTTACAAAAGCCCAAACGGCTAAGCAACGAAGAGCCACAACTATTGACAATGGAAGCGACGTTTCGATCCAAGTAAAATCGCTCGGCGCTTCGGAACAAAAATCCGACCTTCACAACAAAGACGATAGCTCGGAATTCCGACCCGAGCAACTAGTGACCCGAGCCACTTCGCTCGGACTCCGAGCAAGTGCCAATCCGAGCTACGAATTGGAGAAAAATGACTTTCTCCTCAAAACTCGCGTAAGATTTCGATTGGACGGCCCACATCATGCCAGTGCCGCTACACGACAAGATAGTGTTTTCTTGGGAACTGAGCCAGCATCGAGATCTGTGCCATAATCCAACGGCTAGGATCGCCCCACGTCCCTCGGAACCAAAATCCGAGCGATCGGCGATCCGACCTCAACATTCAAGAGGATGGCTCGGATTCCGAGCAAGTGCTAATCCGGGCTACGAATTGGAGAAAAATGACTTTCTCCTTAAAATTCGCGTAAGATTTCGATCGGACAGCCCAGATCATGCCAGCGCCGCTACACGATAAGATAGTGTTTTCTTAAGAACTGAGCCATCATCGAGATCTGTGCCATCATCCAACAGCTAGGATCGCCCCATGTCCAACGGAACCAAAATCCGAGCGACAGGCGATCCGACCTTAACATTCAAGAGAATAGCTCGGATTCCGAGCAAGTGCCAATCCGAGCTACGAATTGGAGAAAAACGACTTTCTCCTCAAAATTCGCGTAAGATTTCGATCGAACGGCCCAGATCATGCCAGCACCACTACACGACAAGATAGTGTTTTCTTGGGAACTGTGTTTGCCTCGAGATTCACGCCGAGATCCGACGGTCCAGATCGCTCCACGTCGCTCGGAATTCCGAGCCGAGCGACTAGCGATCCGAGCCACTCGCACAACGGAAAAACCGAGCCATTTCGCTCGGATTCCGAGCAAGTGCCAATCCGACCCTCGAAAGTGAAGAAAAATGCCGCCGAGCGTCTTCAACCGTTGGATCATTGCGAAAATCGCGCCTGAGATGATGGACGGTCCTGATTACGCCACGTCCACTAAACGACAAGATAGTGTTTTCTTGGGAATTGTGCCCACCTCGAGTTCCGCGCTGAGATCCGACGGCACAGATCGCTCCACGTCGCTCGAAATTCCAAGTCGAGCGACTAGCAATCCGAGCCACTCGCGCAAGGGAAAAACCGAGCCACTTCGCTCGGATTCCGAGCAAGTGCCCATCCGACCCACAAAAGCGGAGAAATTGCTGCCGAGCGACCCTGTCCGTCCGATCTTTCAGAAATTAGCGTGGGCACAGGATCTACGGTCCAGATCGCGCCACGCCATAATTTGGTATTTTATTTATTAAAATCATTTTTATTTACTTAAAAATTGCGAAAAATGGTTAAAAATTTGGGAAAATTAATTATAAGTCCTGGAAAATAATTATAAAATCGGGGAAATATTTTTGAGCCCCCGAGTGGATAATTATTGCCTAGGACCATTTATTAAGACCCCCGAACGACGAATCGACACTTCGCAAAATTAAGTAAATATTTCGAAAAAATAGATAAAAATCACCAAATGACCAAGAGAGCTCAAGAACAACTCAGAGCACGCAACTAACTTAGAAAATCACCATACTGCCTCCTCCAAAGATTCGAAACCTTCCACTCGGACTCCGATACAACTCCGCCAACCATTAAATCTGTAAAACTACTCCTCAAAGGCTGATCAAACTCAGTCTTCGGGAGTGGGGGGCTCGTGATATGGCTAAAAATGGGGTTAAATCGGAACTGTCCAAATCAGGAACGAATCTTAAAGCCTAGGGGTAAAATGGTAATTTCACCTACCAATGGGTCTGAAGCGGGTACTGGTTCTCCTCCTCAAAGATCCATTAACCCGCGAACGGATCCACCTCAACTGGGTGCGGTTTTCAACCCGCAGCAAACCCGGTCCACCAGGATAGAATTAGGGTTTCTGATTAATCCTAATCAACGGCCCTGATTCATATCTATCCTTTCACTGGGAATTAGGGATTACATTCCTTATCTAAACACAGGGATTACATGCCTAATTAGGTCCCAACGGCGGCTATAAATACCCTCCATCCATCTCCATTAAGAGGTAATCAATCTTTTGCCAATTTACGCTCTTTCATAATCTTCTCTGATTACTGACTTGAGCGTCGGAGGGTGCGTCGCCGGGATCAACCCCGGTGTCTCGCACTTTTTGCAGGTGAACGGTGGGAGTCAGCAGTCAGACTCCAACAGAACAGGTTCAAGTTTGCTATTCAGGTTTTCCAAGAATCCACAAATACTATCTGTTTGCTCCCACACCAGATTTAGCAGTAACACTATCTAGGTAGCAATTCATGCATTCCAATTTTTACTATATGGTTGCTACAACAAATAGTTTCGCTTTAGATTTTGTAGGGGACCATATAGGGCAGTGTAATCAGGGACAAGCTCCAAGTATCATGTAATCATGTATTATGTAAACAAGCTCCAAAACCAAAACAAGCTCCAGTGTCATGTGTGTACGTGTCATGTATATCATGTCAAGCTCCGCATGTAAACAAGCTCCAATAATCACTAGGTTCTTCCGAGTACACGTTTCTGCACTATCCACTACTAGATCTTTTCCTTAATCCCGGCTTGGTTATTTTATTATTAATGTCAAACCAGTATGTAGGTGTGCAAAACATATCAAGTATATCATGTTATGGTCATGTAACAAGTTCAATTTGCAAGATAAACATGTACGTGTGCAAGATATCTCATAAAAGAACTAAATAAACAAATCTCAAGTTCTGGACAGCAAGACCACACTGCAGTAAAACAGTGATTACCAGTATTACAAAAAAGAAAATCCTGATCCGTCGAAGGATCTGGAAAATAGACTTCCACACAAAACCAGCGAATATAAATAAGTCATATATTAATTCACAAAAACATAACTCAAAACTGGTTTGAATACAGAAAATAGGTTCAGCCAGAAATCAGGAAAACGAATTCAAGAACAGGAAAACAACATGAAAACTCAATAAATAAATTCTCAAAAAATCTGGGGTATTTCCCTATATGTCCAGCATCTAAATATTAAGTTTCAAATTTTTCCAGTGAAATTAGATCATTCATTAAAAATAAGAAAGCATCAAGAAAACATAGTTTGGCAAATCTGGAATTCCCAACACTGCTGTACGAAAACTAAGATATCTCGCAACCAGTGAAACGAAATCTAATTCCGCCAAAGGGGTATGAAAATAGATAAAATATACTAACTTTCACATTTCACAAATATTTTTCATACAGTAAAAGGAATCATAGTGAAAATAAGGTTCTTTACAAAATAGCGAGCAAAATACAGCTAGTATAGATTGCATAAACGAGCATCAAACATCACATAAATCTTATCAATAAAATTCACCAAAATTCTGGGTAATCCTTAACTAGATAAAAAAAACACTGACCAAAGCTTTGGATCAAAATAATATATGTAGCATAGTTCTTTAAAATGATTTGTCATCAAAATTACTGAGAAACAGAATCTGGAAACGATCGACACCTCCGCACTAAAACAGTCATAACTCAGTCATATGAAATCAATATCAAGCAAGGTCAGAGAGGTTTGAAAATAGATGAAATTATCTAAAACTCATGTTTTATACTGAAATTAAGATAACGACTTTAACACATTCCAAAACAGCAAACAAAACAGAACAGCGACAAACTACAGATTTTCCCCCTTAACACAAAATTAACATAGATTCAAGAAAACTGATCCAAACACATCCAAACATGAAATCGAGTCTACCAAGTATCTAAACATCATGAATTAGGATATCTAGCAAGTCCACACCAAATATAATACATGGGTCTCAACCAAGTCATGAATTCTCACAACTAGTCTCACATACATGAACAAAATCAAGAACGGGTAAACCTAAGTTAATTCATGTCAAGATTTGTGTCGTGAGTCATCTTTGGTCAAGTTTTCACAATAGAGACAAAAACCATCAAGCATATCACAAATAAGAGTCGTCTCTAGACTCAACTACACTATAGGTGAACTTTTTAACTTGTATCAAACAAATGAATTGGAGTACAAGTTACTTGCCTGAAAGACGACGATAAATCCAACGAAAGAAAGAGAATAACGGGAACGGATTCCCGGGCACGAACTCAACAGCAACGAATCACGAACAAGATGATCACGAACAAACGATTACGATCGCAATCACGAAACTAAGCACGGATATCGACGATCAAAAGATCTAACGGCTAGATCTAAGAGCGATGATGATCAAGATCGATCGACGATCAGACGGTCCACAATCAAAACAAATCAAGAACTACATGATGGATGAGATCAGGATCCAATCGAACAACTCACAATTAAAGTGTTCATCAAGATGGTGATCAACGACCCACGATCCACTTGATCAAAACCAAAGATCAAGATCAAGATCCACGAACGGCCAAGATTCAATATGATCAAAAACCCACTCGATCAAATAAAACAACCCAACATAACAGCACTCAGTGCTTGGCTGACTGCGACTGGTTCGCAATGGTGGCGAGGAAGTGTGACGGCAGACGATGGAGGCAGGCTAGGGGACACAGCAGCGGGGACAGTGCCGAGGGAAATGCTGTCGCTACTGATGCGTGACAGGGGGCACACGACCAGCTCTGGTCGCGCTATCGAGGGCCGGAGAGGGGAAACCAGGCATTGGGAGCACCAGGGCACGACTGCGGTCGGGCGGATGGCGTGGGCTGTTGTTGCTGCAGCACAGGGATGCAACGGAAGGGCGACGGAAGAGCGGGGCAGTCGAGGTCGAGGGAGAGAAAATGGAAAGAAGCACAGGGTTCGGTCGAAGGGGATGAGGGAGATAGAGGTGGCTGAGAAGTTTTTGGGAAGGTGGATAGGTGGGGATGGGTGCATGGGTTATATATAGAGTAGATGAGAGTTAGGGTTTTTGCTGAAGAGGTGAATAGGTGGGTTTCGGTTTGGGTATTATAACGGGTATGGGATTTATATCTAGATGGGTATAGGGATAGTTAAATGGGTTGTTGGGTTTAAGTAGTTGGCTTATAGGGTAATGTGTTTGCAAACGGGTATTGGTTTAAAATCCAATAGGGTTTCAATAAAATTAATTCAAAAAAAATATAATTAGATTAATATTAAAGTAAATAATTTATTCAATAGATTATATACAATTAGAAATACCATAGTACAATAAATCAAATAGTATACCCTGAGTCAATACTCAAATACTGGCAAATACAATAGGATTTTTAATATACAATCAAAATGTAATAACAATAAAAATAATAATACTAACAGTAGAATTTAATAATAATACTAAAAATAAATCAACAGTAATAACAATAATAGTAAGATTTGTATTAAAATATAAAATCATACAGAATAGTTACAAATACAATTATTGATCGAAAATAGATTTTAAATGGAAGATTCAACAATACATTTTGACAAAATGGTTGAAAACCAAAAAAAATAATTTGTGAAGTTTTTTTTTTAAATACCGAAAATACACAGAATACATTTTTAGGAAAACAGGGGTTACATCTAGCCTCCTCACGTCCTCCACAATCTCCTTCTGCTGAGTGAGGAACATAGCAGCAGGCCTCCAACTCAAAGCATCAGGCACCGAGTTTACTCTGCCCGGGTGATACTGCAAATTGATGTCAAAATCTGTCATCAATTCCAGCCATCTCTTCTGCCTCATGTTCAACTCCTTCTGCGTGAACACATACTTGAGGCTCTTGTGATCTGTGAATATCTCCACTCTATCACTAAGCAAATAATGCCTCCACAACTTCAAGGCAAAACCACGGCTGCAAGCTCCAAAGCATGCGTAGGATAGTTCTTCTCATGAGGTCTCAACTGCCTCGATGCATAGGCGACAAACCTGCCTTGCTGCATCAGCACTGCTCCAAGACCTCTACTCGAAGCATTACAAAAGATCATAAAACCACCCGAACTGTCGAGTATAGTCAGCACAGGCGCTGACGTCACCCGACGCTTCAACTCTGCAAACGCTTCATCACAAGCTTCATCCCAGACAAACTTCTGCTCCTTCTTGGTCGAACTTGTCAGACATCCAGCAATCTTCGAAAAATCTTGAATGAACTTCCGATAATAGCCAGCCAAACCCAGAAAGCTTCACACCCTAGGAACAGACTTCGGAATAGGCTAATCCTTGACCGCAGAAATCTTCGCAGGATCCACGGAAACACCAGCAGCAGAAATAATGTGGCCAAGGAAAGCAACCAGATCCAGCCAGAACTCACACTTGTTGAGCTTCCCAAACAGCTGGTCTCCATCAAGGTCTGCAGAACCACCCTCAAATGCTCAGCATGATCCTTCTTGTTACGTGAGTATACCAATATGTCGTCAATGAAGACCACGACAAACTGATCCAAGAACAGTGAAAACACCCTGTTCATCAGACTCATGAACACAACCGGTGCATTAGTCACTCCGAAAGGCATCACTAAGAACTCATAATGCTCGTACCTCATTTGAAAAGCTATTTTCGGAACATCCTCTGACTTCACTCTGTCTTGATGATACTCGGAACGAAGATCCAACTTCAAGAACACTGAAGCACCTCCCAATTGGTCAAACAAATCGTCAATCCTCGGCAATAGATACCGATTCTTGACAGTGACATTGTTCAACTCACTATAGTCAATGCAAAGCCTGCAGCTTCCATATCCTTCTTGCTGGCAAACAGAACTGGGGCACCCCAAGGAGAAACACTAGGCCAGATGAAACCCTTATCAAGCAGTTCCTGAACTTGCACCTTTAGTTTCGCCAATTCAACCGGTGCCATACAATACGGACCCTTGGAAATAGGCACCATAAGTGGCTGAACATCAATGCTAAACTCCACATCTCGGTCTGGCAGCAAGCCGGGCAAATCCTCGGGAAACACATCAAGGAAGTCCCGCACAACTAAGGGTGCAACAACCCCATCAGAGCTCAACGATACAAGGGAAATAGCCTGGGAATCCATCGAGTTTCTTGACACGCTCAGACGGTGTCTCACCCGCATGGAAAACAAACTCTAGTTGACCAGAAAGCCTGAAAGTCACCTTCTTCTCCCGACAATCAATCACGGCACAAGAAACACCCAACCAGTCCATGCCTAGAATGACATCAAAACCGGAATTGGGAATCACAATCACATCAGAACAGAACTCCACACCACCAATCCACAACGGACTCTACTTGTAAACCCTAGAATAGACAATAACACCTCCACCTGTGGTGATGTCCCAATCTGCGGGCATAGCATCGCTAGTCAAACCATGTTGATCGACAAAGCGGGAAGAAATAAAAGAGTGGGTAGCACCCGAATCGAACAACACATGAGCCGGAAGAGAGAAGATTAAAATCACACCTAGAAGAAGAAGAAGATCAAACAAAAGAATAAGGTGCTAGCAGGATATACACACGAATAATTGTACAAAGAAGGAAAGAATAACATGCAGAAAAATGAAAAGAAGAAAAGAAAGTACAACTACTGTGATATACCTGCAACCACTCCAATAGTAACTTCCGCTTTCTCGATTGTTAGGTTATAAGCCTGACCACGACCTCCAGCCTGACCTCCTCTAGGGGCCACATGCCTCTGATCAAAAGCTTGCCTCTGCAGAGGAAGAGGCGGTCTACCCTGATTATGAGTCGGCGCTCCTGACTGAGCAGTACCAGAAGCCGGTGCAGAAACCTTGTTCCTCAGACAGTCATGAACCTAATGCTCACTGCTCCCACACACTAGGCACAGTCGGTTGGCCATCCTGCAGTCTCGTGGCAATAGCCACAAGTCTCAACTGTCCTGGGACCATAGGTGTGTACGACTGTACTCTTGCGGGGGGAGGCAGGACTGGCCTCCGAATAGGTCCTTAGGAAGACCGAGCTACAACAGCGTGCGAAATAGTCTGTTGAGGAACACCTGACCTACTGAGGGTCTGCTCCTGAATTCGAGCAGCATCCACAACATCGGCATAGGCACAAAGCTGAAGAACAGCCAAACGGTCCTAGATTAGAAAACTCAAGGCCGACTGAAATCTGCTAGCCTGAGCTTCATCAGTGGCAACAAGGGCGGGAGCAAAGTGACTGAGTCGAGTAAACTCTGCAGCATACTCGTCCACGGAACGATTTTCCTGATGAAGACAATGCTCCAATTAATACTGTCACATGTGAAGTAGGCAACAACAAATGACATTTAAGAACATTGTCTAGCTAACCTGAGTTAGGAAAACAAATTGTCGCTCCATCTCTGCCTTAGTGACACTGGGAAAGAACTTCGCCATGAAGCTCTCAGAGAAAGTGATCCACTCAATTGGTCGCGGCATCCTCTCGGATTCAACTCGCCACCAGATGTGAGCGAGATCCACCAATTGGATGCGAACCACATCCACACGATCTGCCTTGGCAATACGAGTGACGATCAATAGTTGCTCCGTCCGGATAAGCCACTACTTGGCCTCTAACGGAGATCGGTACCCAAAAACTTATCCGGGTGCAGCCTTATGAAATCCGCTACTGTACCAGGCCTAGATGGCAGGGGCCCAGGTGCAGGTCCAGCGGATGGTCCATTGGCTGCCAAAGTTGCTCTCATCAGCTCATTGTGCTCCTGCTAAAGAGCCATCATCTGCTGAATCGTCTGGAGAGTGGCAACATTGTCTGACTGCTCATCCCTCAGGCGGTAAGAAGAAGAATTTTCACAAGCCATAGCCTGAAACACGATCAAAGATGGTCAGTACTCAGATGACATGTTGGTTATTATGCATGCATTTATGTGATCATCGTGGTGTGCACATTACAGAGTTAACCCAGCTAGAGTCAGACTCAACTAATATATCAATCAAAGCCAAACCTCCATAAAGTCGATCATGTTTGACTGATATATTACTCAATCCTGGGCTCTGATACCACATAAAACTTTGTCATGCCCCGCTTCCTAAAATACGAAATACGAGTACACAATGCAGGCCCAGCGAATGATGTAAACACCATCTATAAGCTGTACCAGACTAACTCAACAATATGCAACAACAACACAACCATGCAGGAAGAGATAATCACATGAATAAAGACAACTTCAATAAATAATGAAATAATCCAACAATAATAATATCCAACGCAAGAAATCCAACATCTGGGAAAAACAAACTCCGAAAACATAAGCCCAAAACAAAATATAAAGCCATAACAATGTTCAAAGAAATAAGCTAGCAATAAATAAATTAAGCAGCGCAATCTTGGAATCCATCTCTAGAATTGTTGCTGACCAATACCTTCAGGGATTGATCCTTCAGTACCTGTAAAGTCTTGATCTAAAAAGAAGAAAAAGAGTGCCCCTAGAGCAAGTCGTGAACAGAGGATAAAGGAAAGCATGTATATCAAAGAAAAAGGGACAGGATCAAAGTCAACGAACAAAGCAAAAAGCAGGCAATAATATCAAAGGTGTATAATAATCATGCATGTAATGAGTGATGTCAGGTCGAGTTCAATACATGATCAAGTATGCTGGTTATTAATCATTTTATTAGCCTATCTAGTATACTACTACTGCATCCCATACTACAGGTTCAACTCAAACACACAGTGAACGTTTTAGACTGATGGTGAATATACGGTTCGCGTACTCAGCATTGATAACAATAATTTACAATCAAGAATTAACAATTAATTATTGCAATCAATACTCCTTCCATATCAAGTGTTCAAGTGAGCAAGAAGGCCTTACCAAGTACATTTTCCGATCGTTCACTACCAAGTCTACCCATAATACTGATGAACACAAGAATATTCACATTTAGGAGCAATAATCTTATTGCAAATGCACATTTAAAAGCTCTATATGTGGTATTTTACTCTTCTTTTCTCTTTTTCATAGGAAACAACCAAAAGTAGCAAAACGAAGCAGATTCCAGACTAATTCAGACTGAGAAATAATATACAGGGAACTGCAGAAGCAACAGTCATCTGGCTCTTCAGCAGTCGACTGGACAGAGAAGTTGATTTTCCACAGCCGCTCGGTGCAGTCGACTTACTCCAAAGAATAGTCGACTTGGATGATCGATTATGAAACCTTCAGAAGTCTCGACACAGTCGACTGGTTCGAAGACAAGTCGACTGGTAGACGACAGAGTTAAAAGATAAGAAATTTGAAGATTCGTCCAAATCTAATCCAAATCAGAACAGAAAAGGAAGAATAGAAGAAAAGAGAAAGAAATAACACGCAGAGCAACAAAGGGAAGAAATAAATAAAAGAAAATGACTTTTCTATAAAAAGAAGAGTGCAAACCCTAATTCTCTAGCCGTGTTCTATAAATACCAACCAAGAAGCATTATTCGAAGGGCTCTCTCTCTCTCTCTCGCTCTCTCTCTCTCTCTCTCTCACGCTCCTCCGCACACACCATCAGCCGGATCACAAGAGTTTCTGGATCGCCAAGTCATCAAGAAAGAGCATTACTTTATCAGCATAGAAGAAGGAGAAAGGAGATCAAGTACTAAGAAGAGAACTGCCGGTCGACTGTGTGACAGCCAGCCGACCCATCTGGCCGAACTACATCAGTTTATTCCTTCTCTTTCTAATTCTTTTATGTTAATCATGTATTCGAACTTGTTGATCAATAAAAGTATTATTATGTGGAACTAACTCCATAGTTGGGTGATTGAAACCGTAGTTATGTAATGCTATATTCTTCTGAATTCTTCTATTTAACTTATTGATTGAATCTTATTGAATTGGTATAGATTTATGATAATCAAACTTGTTCTCAAGTTCTGAGAGCAGTCGACTGAGGTGACAGCCAGTCGACTGACATACAGAACTTGAGAAGATCAAGTTTGCATACCATCTATCTGAATCTGTTATATGAGCATATTGAGACGACCCGTATCTCGTGTTCATATCTTGTAACAAGGGAATCTTTAGGGATTCTTGGTTTAATCAACTTGAAGGATCTAGATCTGATACCAATTTCTATAACTTCAAGTGTTTGTTCGTTTCCACTGTTCTTATGTTTTCGTTAAGTGCAACTTAGTAGATACCATGCTAAATACTTAATGAAAGAAACGAATTAGAGTAGATACCATGCCTAATTCTTGGCTTAGGGAAATATTAACTTTAAGGAGTAGATACCATGCCCTTAAAGAGAACAAACATGAGTAATAAGAAGGAGTTCAGAAGGTGACTTAGCATTATTGACTATTGGTGGAAATCAAAATCCAACTACTTAATAGATATTTGTGAACCAGCACTTCTTAATTTAGTCTTAACCTTTTCATTTCTTTTAGACTTTTAAAACAACTCTTTATGATTCTTATTCTTTTTATTGATTAGTAAGTTAATTTCTACAATCTCTGTGGGATCGACCCTTGCTATTGCTACGCTTCTGTAAACGATTCGTGCACTTGCGAGGTTTTAATTTGTGTCTAGTTTATCTATTTAGTTTAGATCATCTAGATATCACAACAAATACCCCGGCTTGTTATTAGTTTATTTTCATCCTATGTAAGCATGCAAGAGGGTGTCAATATTGTAAGATACTAAGTGTGACTAATTCTATGCGTTACAAACAAAGCATGAAGCAAACACATCATATAAGCACAATTCACACAATCAGGACAGCATGACCTTACTGTACTAAAATATGGATTATGGTCACTACAAAATAGTAAATCTGAATCCGTTAGAAGTTCTAGAAATTAGACTTCCACACGGTTCCAGTGAATATAATTAAGGCAAATAAAAGATACAGAAACTAGGGTGAAAACTCTATTGTATTCAGATTTTATGTTCTGGCAGCATGTAGTAAATTGTGTTCAACTATTTGTTTCAGGTCAGAGAACTCATCAAATAAATCAATAAAAACTCTAGGTGATTTTTTCATGTGTCTACGTTCAGCTAGATTTATTTCAGATTTTTCTTTTAATGTTAGCATGGTCAATTAAATTAAGAAACAGCAGGATATGCATGCATTTGTGAATCTGAAAAATCTAACACAGCTGCACTAAAATGATGATATCTAACAGGTTACACATCGGAATTCAAATATGCAAAAAGGACAGTAAACTAGACATCAATGTCTAAATTTTATGTTCAGAAAGTTATTTCAAATTATGACCTTAGCATGGTTGAAAATCTGGTTCAAAATGTAACAACTAGTAGTCCAGAAATTGTTTTAACATAAAATGGGCAATAAATAAATCATATAATCATATATTTCATGCAAAATGGTAGTCAAAGTGATCCTAGGGGTCAACATGCATATTTTTATATTTAAGATACAATTTCACAGGTATGGTATATATTCATCAATCAAATTCAATCTAACATGCATACAATTCATCAACAAGTCTATAGCATGAATCTAGTTAATTACATGTAAGTGCATATGCATGAAACAATATGGACTATGTTTTAGATCAAAGAGAACGACACGATTTTAAGAGTACGTCGGGTTAGCTCGTGCAAACCCTCGATAAACTTAACGGAATTTTCAAAAGCAGTATGATAACGAAAGGCACGGGATCTACTTGCAGAGATCAAATAAACTTGAACAAAATAAAATATTAGTTCAAGAAGAGACTTGCATGTTAATTTGCAGATTCGAATAATATAGAATAATAGGATCAGAATCCCGGCAACGATCCATAAGATCACGAGCGAGACACGTGCAAAACACCAAACGACAACTCAAGACCGAACAGCAAACAGCAACACACGCCCACACAGCGGATCTCCACACCGGATCGGCCAAAACAGCAAACGGCGAACTCCGGATCCGCTGTGCCAAAACAGCAAACACCAAAGCTGACCAATCACCTATTATCTTCTTCCTTCAACAGAGAGAGAGAGAGAAGGAGAGAGCTCCGGTGATGCTGGTGGCTGGCGACGGCTGTGATGACAACTGAGATGACGGCGGGGATGTCACTGCAGTCGGGAAGCGGCGCCAACGGCGAGACTCCGACGACAATAGTGCGAACTCTATTCTCCACTCGAAAATAGGGGAACGACGACGGGGGCACTCGGGGCTTGGACGGTGGCAATGACGATGAGGGGGATCTTCGGTGGATGAAGGGGGTGCACGGAGAGGATCACGGTGGCAATGGCAGGGACGAGGGTTTGGCAATGGAGCAGCGGTGGTTTGGTGATGGGTTAGGGCGGAGACAAGGATGGGGAAGACGATCAGAGAGCGATGAGGGAACGGGGAAGACGACGAGGGGATGGTGATGACGGTGGTGGTCGGAGCGATAAGGTGGCAAGGGGCGATGGCCGATGGGTTTGGTTCGGTCTGGGGTAAAACAGCGAGAGAGAGAAGTCGAGGAGAGAGAGAGAGCGGCAGAGAGAGAGAGAGAGAGAGAGAATAATTAAAGTTTAATTAATGAGGGTATTTATAGGAGATTAGAAAATTGGGTTTTGGGTTGCGGTTTAGTGGGTTTTGGGTACAGATTTTGGCTCCAAAAAGAAATGAATAAGCATAAAACTAAGAGATGAACCTAAAGGGGAACAAATCAAACTCAAAATAGGAAGCGCGAAATCTCGCAATGCACCAACAATAGCAAAATACAACCAAAATAGCACAGAACGATCAAGAGGAAATAAAAGAACCCAAGAAAAGCCAAAAATATAATATAATAAAGGAATCCAGATACAATAATCAAAAGAGAACAAAATACAATGAAATCCAAAAATAGGGGTTACAAGTAGACTCATAAAGAATCAACTAGTAGACATAGTTAATGATTACGGTCTTACTGATGGATTGTGGATTACTAACTGCAGTATCCCAACTATCGGGTACTATACCGTTACCGATTACTGTTATCGATTACTATTACCGATTACTATTACCGATTACTATTGCTGAGTACTGTTTCCGAGTACATGATACCTTATAGGATCTGCCACGACAATTGAAATGTTCACTTAATAGTATACACCTGAACCTATGCTATGGGACGCAGGATTGCATGCATTAGATAGATTAATAAAAGACTGATAGACATAAGATTGGCACTGAGCATCGACACTTGCATTATTAATCATTGTTTATTATTTACCGATCATGGACTATTGAATATTGTTTATTGATCATTGATTATTGAATATTGGTTATCGATCATTACATTATTGTTTACTGTATCGATCATTGAATTTTCGACTATTGTTTACCGACCCTTGATTTCTTGATCAATGTTATCGTTTGCTGTTTATTGACCCTGAGATCATTCCAATTTCTTATTCCTGTTACATCGTCCTTTTACTATTTAACTGCTTGCCACTACTTGCGGCTCGTAGCTTGCTCTAACAGGTTCTCTTCCTCTTTCTTTTGAGTCAATGTTTATACAGGTACAGATGATGGGATACTAAAGGATCTTGACGTACTGTTATTGCATTGTATATTCCCGAGCTTATTATAAGTTCTTGTATCCCGGATATTGGTTATTTTCTGTGATTATTATTGTATTGTTGAGTTTACTGGTATTGTACAGCTTATGGATGATATGAGTTGGTATACTTATATTATCCGCTGGGCCTCAGTTACGTGTCTGTGTTTCCGTATAACGGGAAGCGGGACGTGACAGTAGATATTGGAATCGCAGGTACAGGAGAAGAACTAACTGAAGGACTTGGTGAATAAATATTCTTGATGACGAAGCTGGATTGTTTTATTTAGCCTGCATTCAGTTTCTTGTTTTCATACTTTTCTAGTCACTACTGTTGTTTTCATACATTGTTAACTGGGTGTTTTTATCCCGAAGTTTACTCCAAATGTTGGATATTATTTTGCACTTTTTTTATGGATTATTGAAGTTTATTTATTGTTTATGTGATTATATTTTGCCTGCTGGTTGTGATTATATTTCATGTGTTGAGTTAACTGTTACAGCTTAAGAATGATGTGTTTATATCATTAGCTGGCCTTAGTTGCGTGCTTGTATTTCCGTATTTTGGAAAGAAGGGCATGACAATCATTGTTTGAAACGAGTTTAATTATATGAATTTTCTCTAACACTTAGAGAAATCTTGCTTAGTCTCAAAATAATAAAGCTGAACTCGCTGTTTCGAACAACCATAATTGAACTAGACTCGTTGTTTGATCACTTTTCGAAACAACGAGTTTAGTTATAGAAATTTTCTTCAACACTTGGAGAAATCTCGCCAAGTCTTAAAAGACTAAAGCTAAACTCGTCATTTCAAACAATGACACTAATTGAACTAGAATTGCTGTTTCAAACAGCGAGTCTAGTTCAATTAGGGTCGATGTTTGAAATGGCGAGTTTAGTTATAGAAATTTTCTCCAATACTTGGAGAAATCTTGCCAAGTCTCAAAACACTAAATCTAAACTCGCTGTTTCAAACAGCAACCCTAATTGAACTAACTCGTGAGTGGGTAAGTTTGGTAATTAGTTTCAAAAGTTAGTCAGTTTGGTAAATATTTTCGAAAAGGCATTCATTTTCAAAAAAAGTTTCCTATAACTACACTAGGATAAAGAGTAATGCTACACCTATTACAAAATCTAATACTTTTTTTACTACCTTAGATGGAACACTACTGTTGCCGCTGGATCTGGTGTGGGGGCAATAGACAGAATTTGTAGGTTCATAGGAACTCGAACAAGCTGAATCCTACTTCTTCCTTGTTGACAAGTGGACTCCTTGGTGCTCCCGCGGACCTGCACAAACGTTCGAAACACTAGGACAGATCCCGGCGACGAACCCTTCAACGCTCTTGTTAATACCAGAAAAAGTAAAGGGAAAGAGCTTAAGTGCACAAAGAGTGATCACCTATAACAGTAGGAGGTAGGGGGTATTTATAGTCGCCCTGGAGATCTGTTTCAGGATCAGAATGAATCCCTACTTCCCGGTGTGACTGGATAGGAGTGGTTACAACCACCTCCTCAGGATAAGGACGAGCCAGGATTTCCTCCTATCTTGTCGACCTGGTCCCTGGCGGGTTGAGACCCATTCTCAGCTGAACAGATCTGTTGATGGGTTAGCGGGCCTAAGAGGAGAGACCCGGTTCCCAATTCGGACCCGTATGTAAGTGAAATTACTATCTTGCCTCTGTGACTTTAAGATTCATGCCCACTTTGAACGGTTCCGATTTAACCCCATTTTTAGCCATATCGCGAGCCCCCGACTCCCAAAGACTGTGTGTTACAGCCTTTGGGGAGTAGTTTTGTTGTTTTAATGGCGTATAGGGCTTTATCGGAGTCCTACAAGGGTGTTCGAATCTCGTTGGAGGGGTGATGGTGCTTTTCTGGACGAGTAATGCGCCCAAGTTTGCTCCTAGACTCTTCTGGATTTTTGGTGATTTTTCCCATTTTTTAATTATTTTTTCGAATTAGTTATTTAATTTTGCGAAGCAATAATCTAATTTCAAGAAGCATCAATTAATTATTCTAACAAATAATTATTTATCTAGGAGCTTCAAAATATTTTTCCCGAATTTATAATTTTTTTAAAGAATTTTTAATTAATTTTTATGAATTTTTAATTATTTTCTCGCAATTTTTAAATAATTAATTTTAATTTTAATTAAAATAAAAGGATTTATCACCGCATTTATGACGTGGCACAATCTGAACCGTCCATCGTGTGTCAGTGTGAAGTTTCAAATGATCAGATGGTGGGGTGGCGTTGAGCGACGTGGACGAATCTACGGCCTTGATCGGGTCGTGATGCGAGTTTTGAGGTGATCTGACGGTTCGTGTCGCTCGGCAGAATTTTCTCTTTATGGGCAGCTCAAAATGCCAGTCGCTCGGATTGTGATTCCGAGTGATGTGGCGCAATCTGGGGCATCCATCTGGCAGTTGAGCGAATATCTTGACAATTCGACAGTGGATCTGTATTCAACCACGTGGCTGAATCAGGGACGCTCATCAGGTTGTGGCACGAATTTTGAGATGATCAAACGGTTCTCATGGCTCGGAAGCATTTTCTCCGTATGAGCAGCTCGGTATGCCAGTCGCTTGGATTGGGATTCCGAGCGACGTGGCACAATCTGGAGCGTCCATCTGGCATCGGCGCGAATATCTTGACGATCCGACAGTGGATCTGTATTCGGCCACGTGGCTGAATTAGGGACGCTCATCAGGCCGTGGTACGAATTTTGAGATGATCAGACGGTTCTCATGGCTCGATAGCATTTTCTCCGTATGAGCAGCTCGGTATGCCAGTCGCTCAGATTGGGATTCCGAGCGATATGGCACAATCTAGGACGTCCATTTGGCATCGGCGCGAATATCTTGACGATCCGACGGTGGATCTGTATTCGGCCACGTGGCTGAATCAGGGACGCTCATCAGGTCATTGCACGAATTTTGAGATGATTAGACGGTTCTCATGGTTCGACAGCATTTTCTCCGTATGAGCAGCTCGTATGCCAGTCGCTCGGATTGGGATTCCAAGCGACGTGGCAAAATCTGTAGCGTCCATCTGGCATCAGCGCGAATATCTTGACTATCCGACGGTGGATCTGTATTCGGCCACGTGGCTGAATCAGAGATGCTCATCTGGTCGTGGCACGAATTTTGAGATGATTAGACGGTTCTCATGGCTCGGTAGCATTTTCTCCGTATGAGCAGCTCGGTATTCCAGTCGCTCGGATTGGGATTTCGAGCGCCGTGGCACAATTTGGTGCGTCTGATGAAGATCAGGCGCGAATCACGAGGCAAGAAGGCGTGGATCATGAGAAAACGTGATTTCTGTCAACGTGGCGAGATCTGAGCCGTCTGATTGAGATCAGGACACGAATCACGAGGAGAAAGTCGTTTTTCTCCAATACGCAGCTCGGTATGCCAGTCGCTCGGATTGAGATTCTGAGCGACGTGGCACAATCTAATGCGTCTGATGAAGATCAGGTGTAACCCCTGTTTTTTCCAAAAATGTATTTTTGTGTATTTTCTGTATTTTAAATATTTTCGCAAATTATTTTTCCGGTTTTCAAATTCTTTTGTCAAAAATATATTTTTTGGGATCTTCTATTTCAAAATCTATTTTTCGATCTATAATTTTATTTGCAACTAGTTTCCAATGATTCTTATATTGTATTGCAAATCTTTTATTTTTATTATTATGCTTGGATTATTATGGAAAATATTTTTCTTATTATTAATATTATTATATTTGATTATTGAATTTAAAATCTATTCTTATTGTTTATTTGTATTTTGTAAATCCTATTTATAATTTCTTAGTGGATCCTATTTTATAACCTATTTGTTTTAAAACCCAATCCCGTTATTTTTAATTGATTTTAAATCCTATTATTTCCTATTGGGTTATACCCTATAAAAACCCATATCCATTAAACCCTATGCCCATTTACTAAATCCCCAAACCCACCTATCTAACCCAATTAGCTAACTACCCATATCTGTTTCTTATACAACCCAACCCGGACCATTACCCTGTTTTTCCCCTACTGACCCGATAACCCAACTAAAACCCATACCCATTATCATCTTTCCCCTCACCCGCTAAGCCTAACCCTAATCCTTCCAAACCCATATATATAACCCATCACCCCCCGTTCCTGCCGCTTCATCTTCCCTCATGCAGCGCCGCCTTCCTTCCCGGCTGCCGTTCTCTCCCGTTCTCCCCTTCAACCCTCCGCTGCTGTCGACCACCTGCGCCACCCTGCATCCCTTCAACCTCCCCGTCAGTCTCCTCTTCTTTCCCCTGTGCGACCAGCATTGCCCTTGCAGTCGGTGCTCCTCCGCAGCATCAGCCGACCGCAGTTTCGCCAACACTGCGACGCCGCAGCGTGCCGCCCAGCAGCCTGTCGCAACTCACAGTGCCGATGCCCTGTCCTGCACCTCTCGACCTACCCCTGTGCTGGCCTCCCTCTGATGACGGACTGCAGCACCCACCGGAGCTCCATGTCGCTGGCAGCAACAGTGCTGCTGCGTCGTCCGCCGTCTTCTCCCCGCAGCGCGCTCCCCGCACTGTGTCCCGTCCATGCCGCCCGTCGCCGAGCCGAGCCAAGCCACAGCCGGTGACGTTTGCTTTTGATCGTGGGTTGCTGTTGTTATGGGTTCTTGATCACGGAGTTGATGGTTTGCATATGGGCCTTCGATCACATCTTGATCATGAAGTGTTTGATCAGCTTTGTTGTGAGCCGTCCATTGACCTTGATCTTGATCATTGGTTTTGATCAAGTGGATCGTGGGTCGTCGATCACCATCTTGATGATCACTTGATTGTGGACCGTCCGGTCTTCACGATCTCATCTTGATCTTCTTGATCATGGTTTGATCTTGGCCGTCCGTAGGATTTTTGATCATGGAGTTTTGATCATCTTGGAGTTCTTTGATTTGCTTTGTTTGGTGGCCGTCCGATCGTCGATCTGACCCGATCGCCTTGATCTCTTGATCTTTTGATCTTAGCCGCCCGATCGTGTTCGAGGGTTATTTGTTCTTTGGATTCGTAATCTTGTTCGTGATCGTGTGCCGTGTTCGAGTTCGTTCGTTGAGTTCGTGCCGATCCGTTCCCGTTATTCTCTTTCTTTTGGTTGGATTCGTCATCTTCCAGGCAAGTAACTTGTACTCAAATTCATTTGTTTGATAAAAGTCAAAAAGTTCACCTATAGTGTAGTTGGCTCTAGAGACAACCCAAGATTGTGTTTTTCTTGATGAGTTTTGTCTCTATTGAAATAATTTGGCCATAGATGACTCATGACACAAATCTTGATATGTGATAACCTAGGAATTGCCCAATTCTTAATTTTTTAATCATGTATGTGAATATTTGGGTGAAATTATTTTTGGATTGAGACCCATGTGAAATAATAGGTGTGAACATGTTAATAACCCTAAATCATGATGTTTAGATGATTGGTAGGTTGTATTTCAAGTTTGGATGTGTTTGGATCAATATTCTTGAAGTTATGATGTTCTTGATTTGAAGTGTGAAATCTGTAAATTCTGGAGGTTCTGTTTTGTTTGCTGTTTTTGTCCATGCTACAGTCAGTAACTTGATTTATGAATAAAAGATAAATTTTAGATAATTTTGTCTATTTTCAAACCCCACTAGTTTTGCTTGATTTGGAATTCGTATGACAGAGATATGAATGTTTTAATATAGAGGTGTCGTTCTATTCCAGATTTAGTTTTTGGTTGATTTTGTTAACAAACTATTTTTCAAGAACTATTCTATACATATTTTCTTGATCCAATATTTTGGTCAATGTTTCTTTATGAAGTTAGGGATTATCCAGAATTTTTATGGATTTTATTGATAAGTTTTATGTGGTATTTCATTCTCGTTTTTAAAATCTATTTGTGCTGTATTTTGCTCGCTGTTCTGTAAATAACTCTATTTTCACTATAATTCCTTTTACTGTATGAAAATTATTTTTGAAATGTGAAACTTAGTAAATTCTATCTATTGTCATATCCCTTTGGCGGAATTGGATTTCGATGCAGTGGTTGCGAGATATCTTAATTTTTGTACAGTAGTGTTGAGATTTCCCGATTCGTTAAATTCTGTTTTCTTGATACTTTTGTATTTTTGATGACTGATCTATTCTTACTGGAATATTATAAAACTTCATATTTTGATTCTAGACATATAGGGAAATACTCCAGATTTTTTTTGAATTTATTTGAGAGGTTTTGATGCGGTTTTCCTGACTGAGAATTTGTTTTCCTGATTTCTGACTGAACATGTTTTCTGTTTTCGAACCTGTTTTGAGTTATGATGTTGTGAATTACTATATGACTTATTTTTACTTGCTGGATTCGTGTAGAATTCTATTTTCCAGATCCTTCGACGGATCCAGATTTGGATGTTTGTATTAGCGGGAACCACTGTTTTAGTACAGCACTGTCTTGCTATCCTGAATTAGAAAACTAGTTGTTTCACCCTGTTATGTATTATCCTGTACCTGTACCTGATTATCTTGCACCTTGAACCTAATACATGTCTATACCCTATTATCTTTGTAACCCTTGTTTTTCGCTTTTGGTATTTTTGAGGGTATTTTTCATTTTTGTGAATTATTATTTTTCTATTGTATTTTTCGGAACAATAAAATTTATTTATTTTTATTCTATAATATTTTTCTGGCAGTTTTGACCTTCTTTTGTTGATTGTGCGCCGTTTGGCCGTTTTTCGACATTTTGAGCTCTTTTTCTCAATTTCTTGATCTCGTTCATGTATAAATGTTATTTTAGGGTCATGGTGAATTTTTAGGAGAGTTTTGACCAATTTGAGATTTTTGGCCTTAAGGAGATTTTTAGGAGCTATAGGATTCATTGTATTTTGTATCCCCATTTGAAATCTACCCAATATCCATTACCCAATTGTATACTCATTGTTTCCTATTGATATCCACTACCCATTAACCCACATTTGATCTCATATATATACCCCTAATACTAAATAATCCCTAACCCTAATCTATTTCTTCCCTCTCCTATTGTGTGCCGGCTACCTCTTTCCTCAAACCATCCCGGCCTGCCTTCCAAAACCCTAGGCCGGCCTTCCCTTGCCTTCTTCTTGCATAGTCGACCACCCATATCTCCCCTCTCCGCTATTTTATACAACTCTGCTTCAAAAAACTCGTCTCTCCTCTCCTTCTTGTGTTCGGCCAACACCCAAGGCTGCACCCAACCATCCCAAAACAGCACCTCAACATTCCCCCTCGCTGTTTTGAGTTGTGGGCATCTTCCACTTCGGTTCGTGTGTCAAAGGGATCAACCGTTGGCGCATTTTGTTCGTGGGTTTCGTTCGAAATCGCGCTAGAAGGCGTCTTGCTCGTGGATTCTCTTTGAAAGGCTTGGATTTGTCGCGTTCGTCATCACATAAAGGCAAGTAACTTGTACTTAAATTTCTTAGGTTGATACAAGTAGAAAGTTCACACATAGGATAGTTTGAGACTAGAGACGGACAAAGATCATGTTTTTATTTGTGGATTTCGTCTCTCTTGTTCAAAACAGGCCATGGACGAATTAGGATATGAAGTTGATAGGTTTATGCCTTAGGATTCACCCAAACGCGATTTTTACCGCGTATGTGACATATTGTATACCCGATGCATGTTTGAACACCTATATGAGAAATATTGGATTTTGACATGTTAGAAACCCTTAGATGTGATATTTAGACAACGGGTAGACAGTGTTTTGAATTTGGAAGAGTTTGGATGATTTTTGAGGAAGTTATGATGTTTTGAAACTTAATTGAGAAATCTGGAAATTTGGATTGAACTGGATTGATTGCAGTTTTTACCTAGGTTAAAGTCCGAATCTCAACATGACTATTTCTGAGAAATTTGTAGAGAATTGAATCTAATTTCTAATCCCACTGATTTCACCCTGTTTGGAGTTCGTATGGAATAGTTATGATTATTTTAGTAACTGTATGTTAGTAGTTTCCAGTTTCAGTTCGGGGTAATTTTTGTGGACAATTTATTTTCAAGATCTAAGTTAGACATAATTTCATGCTACAAGATTTTGTCCAGTGTTTCAATATGATGTTAGGTAGTTCTCTGATTTTTGTGGTAATTAAAAGATGAGTTTTGAGTGATGTCTTATATCCTTTTCTATAGATCGCTTTTGCTGTAAACTGCGTGTGATTGTACGTTGAATGCCGTGTTCATCTTGTTTTTAATTACTGTATGAATATTTTGTGTGAGATATGAAAGTTGGGTAATTGTATCTACTTTCATCCTGTTTTGGCGGGAGTGGATTTTGATGCGCTGTGTGCAAGATATGCATGATTTTGTACAGCGGTGTTGAAGAATTCCAGATCCATCAAAACTGTGTTATGTGTTATTTTCTATTTTTGAAAACATATTTATACTTTCTGGAAAAATATAAAAATCTATATTTTGAGACTATACATATAGGGGATTACCTCAGAATTTTCGTGGATTTAATTAATGACTTTGTATGCTGTTTTCATGTGGTTTAAGTTATTCCCCTGTTTTCTGACTGTACATGCAAACTGTGTTGAATTGTATTTTGTGTCGAGATGTTGTGAAATAGCATATGGATTTATTATAACCGTTAGAAGCGTGTGGAAGTCTAGTTTCCAGATCCTTCGACGGATCATTATTTGCATGCCTGTAGATCTTTGGATCACTGTTTATGTACAGACTGGTCTTGCTGTCCTGTTTATAAACCTATACCATTTTGCTCGTATTTGTGAATGTTTGGTATCCATACTTACTGATCTGATGCCCTAAACCTAAACCTGATCATATGATGTTAGTTTGACACCCTTTAGATCACATTCATGTCTGTTTAATAACCATAACAAAAGTAATCAAGCCGGGGTATGGGAAAGATCTAGTAGTGGGAAAGCATAGAAATGTGTACTTAGAAGGGGGCCCGTGTTTCCCATATAATTATCTGTATTCTGACCCTGTCTACATTGCTTCTTATGTAAGAAGGTGTAGAGTAGAAGAGAACCACTAGTATCTATCTGTCTGTTCTGATATCTGTCTGACCCTGAGTACACGGCCCTATAATATCCCCTACGAAATCTAAAGCGAAACTGTTTTGTTGTAGCAACCATGTAGTATAAACTGGGATGCATGTCGTGCTACCTAGATAGTAATCACACAAGACTTATATTAATCTGAAATCTGAGATCTGATTATATTTCTGAAGTCTGAATCTGAATCTGATATATGAAAATCTGAATCTGAATCTGAATACCTATTATATGAAACCTGTTATCTGATTTACCTGACATATCTGAATATCTGTTTACCTGACATATCTGTTATATGACACTTGACACTTAATATCTGAGACATCTGCTAGGATACTATGTTAGTTGAGTTTACCATACCATATTAGGTCTGTTTCTGATGATTAGTTAGATCTGTTTAGTTTTTCCCATGTGCTTGTATCCTATTCTATTTGTGACCCGGACTTGCCATTGATGGGTACTGTGTTTTCTTCTTTTCCTTTTTCCTGCATTCGATGATTGCAGATTATGGTGGACAGATTCAAGAAGGTTTTGGTGGTTCGCAGTATTAGATGCTGTTTATTATTATTTCTGTTTTTCTGTTAGAACTTTATTCTGTATTCGTGAACTTGATTATTTCTGTATTTGAGACACGTGTATTATTTATTTTGTTTTGGGCGATGTGACCCAGAATATTTGTTTCCAGACTCTGTTTTATTTGAGAACAAGATATTTGATTTCAATTAATTCCTGTTGATGAAATTTTCTCGATGTTGCATGTTGGTCCCACTCTTTGCTTCCGACTGCGATATTTTGACTCTGATATATGTTGACTCTGATATACTTCCTGAGATATGTTGTAAGATTTCTGAAACAGCTTAAGGATGATATTAATCATTCGCTGGGCTTTTGTTACGTGCCGTATTCCGTATTTTTGGGAAGCGGGGCGTGACAGGGTTCTCTGTGGTATCAGAGCACCAGGTTTGGCTAATGTATTAGGCAGCTAATATATTAGACAAGCTTGGCTCGAATGGGAATCTGTGTAATATATCACTAACCATACATGCAAAATTGAAATATGACACCAACACAGATTCTGGATGCTAACTGTTTTCGGTTTTTGCAGACTATAGCTCGTAAAGGTTCTACCTCTGAATCTCAAGCTGATCCGATTGAGGCTGTCACTGCTGTGCTTGAGCGGCTGATTAATCAGCAGCAAAACCACAGTGATCTGGTGATGGCTGCACTTGAAGCTGCTCGAGTTCCGCCTCCTGTTGCGCCTGTGCAGGCAACTCTTCCGCCTCGCCCAGGGACTGTTACGGACTTTATGAGGCTGCATCCCGATCGTTTTTTCGGCACTGAGACGCCTTTGGAGGCTGAACAATGGCTGATCCGGACGGAGCGTTTGTTGGCGGCAGCTCCCGTTGCTGAGGCTGATCGGGTGGACGTTGTTTCCGTCCAGCTGGAGGATTTAGCGCATATTTGGTGGATGGCTGAGTCTGAGCGCCTGGTGAAGCCTATTGCTTGGGCTACCTTTACTCGGGGATTCTTGGAGAAATTCTTCCCCAACAGTACTCGAGTTGAGATGGAACAGCAATTCCTGGCCCTAAAATAGGTCAAGTCGTTATTCAATTCTGGATTTGTTACAATGTTGCAAGGATAATTATGAATGTTGTAACATGGACTTCTTGCAACAGGGTTCCGGGACAGTAGATGAGTACGCTGCTGAGTTTACGAGGCTTAGCCGATTCGCTGCCATTCTTGTGGCAACCGAAGAGGATATGGCTCGCAGGTTCATCAATGGTCTTGAGCAGGATATCAAGAGGCATCTGGTCTCTCTTCGTCTGCATACTTATGCTGAGGCCCTTGAAGCAGCTCGAGCTCAGGAGCAGGCTCGTGGTGATTCGTCCCTTTCTCTGCGGACTGTTCCGCATTCGGCTGCTAGGTCTTCTGGTGGTCCTATTCAAAGGCATGTTTCTGCCCATCCAGTCAGGGCAACTCCTTACTCTGCTGCTGGTTCTCAGAGGAAGGCTTACTGTGACTTCTGTCATTTGTCTGGGCATGAGCGCAAGAATTGTTTCCGTGCTTCCCGTCGATGCTTTAGATGTGGTTCTGCTGAGCATGGAGTGCGAGATTGTCCCCAAGCATTTCAACCGACGATTCTTCCAGCCAGGGGTCCTAATCAGCAGGCAGGTCTAGCTCGTGGTCCAGTTAGGCCACCACTTCCTCCTCAATGCCAGATTGTCGGACAAGGTACCGCTGTTCCGAGGAGAGGTCAAGCTTTCAACTTGACTGCCGCAGATGCTGAGACTGCTGAAGGGGTTGTGGCAGGTATATTTATTTTTGTTTTATGGCTTGATGTTTGTTCTTTTATTTGTTCCCTTAGCTTTGTCTTGCTTCCTTTGCTTTGTTCCCTGCATTGTAGTTCTCCCCTCACCCTTGGTCTTCCGTGCTTTTCCTTGATTTGATTTCTGCTAGGTATCATCCTTGTTTGCTCTTTTCCTGCATATGTTCTCTTTGATTCTGGGGCAACCCATTCATTTGTCTCATCTCGATTTGTCGCTCGACATCAGTTAGAATGCAGCAATATGTCAGAGGCTTGGAACATCGTGACGGGTGGAGGAATTGTCAGTTGTTCCCGTGAGTGCAGGCATTGTTCCGTTGCTATTGGAGATGCAGATTTCAAAGCCAACCTGATTATAATTGGAAATTCAGGATTCGATGTTATTCTTGGTATGGATTGGTTGGGAGAAGCCCATGCCTTTATTGATTGCCGTGCCAAGAAAGTCGTCTTCAGAATTCCAGATCGTGCAGAATTTGAGTTCCATGCCAGAGAATCTTCTCTTGGTCGAACAAAGACTGTAGTTGAGCAGGTGGATTGTGCAATGGAATTGCAATCAGGCTGTGAGGCTGCGCCTCTAGTTGTTCGGGATTTCTTGGATGTTTTTCCAGATGAATTGCCTGGCTTACCCCCTGATAGGGAAGTGGAGTTCGGTATTGATGTTCAGCCTGGAACAGAACCGATATCGAAGAGTCCCTACAGGATGGCACCGGTTGAGCTGGCAGAGCTTAAGGTGCAGGTTCAGCAGTTGCTTGATTTGGGTTTCATCAGACCCAGTGTTTCGCCTTGGGGTGCTCCTGTCCTTTTTGTTGATAAGAAGGATGGAAGTCGTCGGATGTGCGTGGATTACTGAGAGCTGAACAGAGTTACGGTGAAGAATCGGTATCCTTTGCCCAGGATCGATGATTTGTTTGATCAGTTGAGTGGAGCTTCTGTTTTCTCGAAGTTGGATCTTCGTTCTGGATATCACCAAGTTAAGGTGAAGGCTGCAGACATACCGAAGACTGCTTTCAGGACTAGATACAGGCACTATGAGTATCTTGTGATGCCGTTCGGAGTCACGAATGCACCGGCTGTATTCATGAGTCTTATGAATCGGGTGTTCTCGCAGTATTTGGATAAGTTCGTGGTGGTCTTCATTGATGATATTTTGGTGTATTCTAAGAATCGGGAAGATCATGCTGAGCATCTTAGAGTGGTTCTGCAGACTATGAGAGAGCATCAACTCTATAGTAAACTGAGCAAGTGCGAGTTTTGGCTCGACAGAATTTCTTTCTTGAGGCATATTGTTTCTGGCGATGGTATTTCGGTGGATCCTGCCAAGATTGAAGCTGTGAAGGATTGGCCTATTCCCAAGTCAGTTTCAGAAGTCAGGAGTTTTCTGGGTTTGGCTGGCTATTATCGGAAGTTCGTCCAGGATTTTTCGAAGATAGCAGGACCTTTGACTAAATTGACTGGGAAGGATCAGAAGTTTTGTTGGTCTGATGAGTGCAATGTGGCTTTTGTTGAGTTGAAAGATAGACTGACGTCAGCGCCTGTGATGACTATTCCAGATGGTTCAGGCGGATTTGTAGTTCACTGTGATGCTTCTGGTAAGGGTCTTGGGGCAGTTCTTATGCAGAAGGGCCGTTTTGTTGCGTATGCATCAAGGCAGTTGAGGCCGCATGAGAAGAACTATCCTACTCATGACTTGGAGTTAGCGGCAGTGATCTTTGCTTTGAAGCTGTGGAGGCATTATTTGCTTGGAGACCGAGTGGAGATCTTTACAAACCACAAAAGTCTCAAGTACGTCTTCACCCAGAAGGAGTTGAACATGAGGCAAAGGCATTGGTTGAAACTTATGGTCGAATATGACATCAGTTTGCAATACCATCCTGGTAAAGTAAACTTGGTGCTTGATGCTTTGAGCAGGAGACCAGCGGTTTCGTTTCTTACTCAGCAGAGAGATCTCATTGAGCAGATGAGAAGGTTGGAGCTTAAGGTTGTGTTGCCGAGTTCTGGTCGGAGTTGTTTGGCGCTCCAGCTGCAGTCGTCTCTTGTGGAGCAGATTAAAGAGGCGCAGGCTAGCGATGCGCAGTTGCAGAAGTTTCGTACTGAGGTTGAGTCTGGGTCCAGGACGGACATGGCTATTCATGCAGATGGTTCTCTTCGTTTTGGTTCCCGGTTGTGTGTCCCTAAAGGAGAAGTTCGTCAGAGGTTGCTTGAAGAAGCTCACCAGTCTTCATATTCTATCCATCCCGGCGGTACTAAGATGTATCGGGATTTGAGGCTTCATTTCTGGTGGCATGGTATGAAAAGGGCTGTCGCGCGGTTTGTTTCGCAGTGTTTGATCTGTCAGCAGGTTAAAGCGAGCATCAGAGAACCGCAGGACTTCTTCAACCGCTTCCTATTCCAGAGTGGAAGTGGGAACAGATCACCATGGATTTTGTGACTGCTTTGCCGAGGAGTCCGAAGGGTCATAATGCTATTTGGGTGATTGTTGACCGTTTGACGAAGAGTGCTCACTTCATTCCTTTTCGTGTCGGTCAGTCTACTGAGAGCCTTGCTGAGAGGTACATGCAAGAGATTGTCAGACTTCATGGGGTTCCAGTTAGTATTGTATCCGACAGGGATACGAGATTCAGGTCTCAGTTTTGGGAGAGTCTTCAGAGCAGTTTGGGGAGCCAATTAAAGTACAGTACAGCTTTTCATCCTCAGACTGATGGACAGTCAGAGCGGACTATTCAGATTCTTGAGGACATGTTGAGGTCCTGCATGCTTCAGTTGGTGGGTCTTGGGAAGATCACTTGCATCAGGTAGAGTTCTCTTACAATAACAGCTTTCAAGCTAGTATTAAAGCTGCTCCGTTCGAGGCACTCTATGGACGGAAGTGTAGATCGCCAGTTTGCTGGGATGATGTTGGCGAGAGAAAGTTGTTGGGTCCAGAGTTGATCACCAAGACAGTTGATGCAGTGGTTCAGATTAGGAAGTACTTGCAAGCAGCTCAGGACAGGCAGAGGCGGTGGGCTGATGTTCATCGCAGAGCGTTGGAGTTCGCAGTTGGTGACCATGTTTTTCTCAAGGTATCGCCTTGGCGCGGTGTCATTCGGTTCGGTGGCGGGGGCAAGCTTAGCCCGAGGTTTATTGGACCATTCGAGATTTTGGAGCGAGTAGGCAAGGTGGCCTATCGTCTCGCATTGCCGCCAGCTTTATCGGGAGTGCACGATGTTTTCCATGTCTCACAACTCAGAAAATATATCCGAGATGAGAGCCACGTGATCGACTATTCAGAGTTGACCGTTAGGCCGGATCTGACTTGTGAGATTCCGCCAGTTGCTATTGTTGTTCGGCGGGAGAAAGTGCTTAAGAACAAGGTCATTAAGCTGGTTCGTGTTGCTTGGAATCCTCACTCGCCTGGTGAGTCGACATGGGAGCTGGAGGAGGAAATTCAGCAGAAGTTTCCTCACTTGTTTGAGTAGTTGTTTGTTTTGTGTTTGGCTATTTGGTTTTGTTTGGGGATATCCTATGTACCTTTCTTTTTAATTTCGAGGACGAAATTTTCTTGTAGGGGGGTAGGATTGTAACCCCTGTTTTTCGCTTTTGGTATTTTTGAGGGTATTTTTCATTTTTGTGAATTATTATTTTTCTATTGTATTTTTCGGAACAATAAAATTTATTTATTTTTATTCTATAATATTTTTCTGGCAGTTTTGACCTTCTTTTGTTGATTGTGCGCCGTTTGGCCGTTTTTCGACATTTTGAGCTCTTTTTCTCAATTTCTTGATCTCGTTCATGTATAAATGTTATTTTAGGGTCATGGTGAATTTTTAGGAGAGTTTTGACCAATTTGAGATTTTTGGCCTTAAGGAGATTTTTAGGAGCTATAGGATTCATTGTATTTTGTATCCCCATTTGAAATCTACCCAATATCCATTACCCAATTGTATACCCATTGTTTCCTATTGATATCCACTACCCATTAACCCACATTTGATCTCATATATATACCCCTAATACTAAATAATCCCTAACCCTAATCTATTTCTTCCCTCTCCTATTGTGTGCCGGCTACCTCTTTCCTCAAACCATCCCGGCCTGCCTTCCAAAACCCTAGGCCGGCCTTCCCTTGCCTTCTTCTTGCATAGCCGACCACCCATATCTCCCCTCTCCGCTATTTTATACAACTCCGCTTCAAAAAACTCGTCTCTCCTCTCCTTCTTGTGTTCGGCCAACACCCAAGGCTGCACCCAACCATCCCAAAACAGCACCTCAACATTCCCCCTCGCTGTTTTGAGTTGTGGGCATCTTCCACTTCGGTTCGTGTGTCAAAGGGATCAACCGTTGGCGCATTTTGTTCGTGGGTTTCGCTCGAAATCGCGCTAGAAGGCGTCTTGCTCGTGGATTCTCTTTGAAAGGCTTGGATTTGTCGCGTTCGTCGTCACATAAAGGCAAGTAACTTGTACTTAAATTTCTTAGGTTGATACAAGTAGAAAGTTCACACATAGGATAGTTTGAGACTAGAGACGGACAAAGATCATGTTTTTATTTGTGGATTTCGTCTCTCTTGTTCAAAACAGGCCATGGACGAATTAGGACATGAAGTTGATAGGTTTATGCCTTAGGATTCACCCAAACGCGATTTTTACCGCGTATGTGACATATTGTATACCCGATGCATGTTTGAACACCTATATGAGAAATATTGGATTTTGACATGTTAGAAACCCTTAGATGTGATATTTAGACAATGGGTAGACAGTGTTTTGAATTTGGAAGAGTTTGGATGATTTTTGAGGAAGTTATGATGTTTTGAAACTTAATTGAGAAATCTGGAAATTTGGATTAAACTGGATTGATTGCAGTTTTTACCTAGGTTAAATTCCGAATCTCAACATGACTATTTCTGAGAAATTTGTAGAGAATTGAATCTAATTTCTAATCCCACTGATTTCACCCTGTTTGGAGTTCGTATGGAATAGTTATGATTATTTTAGTAACTGTATGTTAGTAGTTTCCAGTTTCAGTTCGGGGTAATTTTTGTGGACAATTTATTTTCAAGATCTAAGTTAGACATAATTTCATGCTACAAGATTTTGTCCAGTGTTTCAATATGATGTTAGGTAGTTCTCTGATTTTTGTGGTAATTAAAAGATGAGTTTTGAGTGATGTCTTATATCCTTTTCTATAGATCGCTTTTGCTGTAAACTGCGTGTGATTGTACGTTGAATGCCGTGTTCATCTTGTTTTTAATTACTGTATGAATATTTTGTGTGAGATATGAAAGTTGGGTAATTGTATCTACTTTCATCCTGTTTTGGCGGGAGTGGATTTTGATGCGCTGTGTGCAAGATATGCATGATTTTGTACAGCGGTGTTGAAGAATTCCAGATCCATCAAAACTGTGTTATGTGTTATTTTCTATTTTTGAAAACATATTTATACTTTCTGGAAAAATATGAAAATCTATATTTTGAGACTATACATATAGGGGATTACCTCAGAATTTTCGTGGATTTAATTAATGACTTTGTATGCTGTTTTCATGTGGTTTAAGTTATTCCCCTGTTTTCTGACTGTACATGCAAACTGTGTTGAATTGTGTTTTGAGTCGAGATGTTGTGAAATAGCATATGGATTTATTATAACCGTTAGAAGCGTGTGGAAGTCTAGTTTCCAGATCCTTCGACGGATCATTATTTGCATGCCTGTAGATCTTTGGATCACTGTTTATGTACAGACTGGTCTTGCTGTCCTGTTTATAAACCTATACCATTTTGCTCGTATCTGTGAATGTTTGGTATCCATACTTACTGATCTGATGCCCTAAACCTAAACCTGATCATATGATGTTAGTTTGACACCCTTTAGATCACATTCATGTCTGTTTAATAACCATAACAAAAGTAATCAAGCCGGGGTATGGGAAAGATCTAGTAGTGGGAAAGCATAGAAATGTGTACTTAGAAGGGGGCCCGTGTTTCCCATATAATTATCTGTATTCTGACCCTGTCTACATTGCTTCTTATGTAAGAAGGTGTAGAGTAGAAGAGAACCACTAGGTTCTATCTGTCTGTTCTGATATCTGTCTGACCCTGAGTACACGGCCCTATAATATCCCCTACGAAATCTAAAGCGAAACTGTTTTGTTGTAGCAACCATGTAGTATAAACTGGGATGCATGTCGTGCTACCTAGATAGTAATCACACAAGACTTATATTAATCTGAAATCTGAGATCTGATTATATTTCTGAAGTCTGAATCTGAATCTGATATATGGAAATCTGAATCTGAATCTGAATACCTATTATATGAAACCTGTTATCTGATTTACCTGACATATCTGAATATCTGTTTACCTGACATATCTGTTATATGACACTTGACACTTAATATCTGAGACATCTGCTAGGATACTATGTTAGTTGAGTTTACCATACCATATTAGGTCTGTTTCTGATGATTAGTTAGATCTGTTTAGTTTTTCCCATGTGCTTGTATCCTATTCTATTTGTGACCCGGACTTGCCATTGATGGGTACTGTGTTTTCTTCTTTTCCTTTTTCCTGCATTCGATGATTGCAGATTATGGTGGACAGATTCAAGAAGGTTTTGGTGGTTCGCAGTATTAGATGCTGTTTATTATTATTTCTGTTTTTCTGTTAGAACTTTATTCTGTATTCGTGAACTTGATTATTTCTGTATTTGAGACACGTGTATTATTTATTTTGTTTTGGGCGATGTGACCCAGAATATTTGTTTCCAGACTTTGTTTTATTTGAGAACAAGATATTTGACTTCAATTAATTCCTGTTGATGAAATTTTCTCGATGTTGCATGTTGGTCCCACTCTTTGCTTCCGACTGCGATATTTTGACTCTGATATATGTTGACTCTGATATACTGCCTGAGATATGTTGTAAGATTTCTGAAACAGCTTAAGGATGATAATAATCATTCGCTGGGCTTTTGTTACGTGCCGTATTTCGTATTTTTGGGAAGCGGGGCGTGACAATCTTTTCTTTGTTTTGCGACACATACATGCATGCCTGATTATATTAATAAATAACCAAGCCGGAGTTTAAGGGAAAGATCTAATAGTGGATAATTCAGAAACATGTACTCAGAAGGGAGCCCGTGTTTCCCATTTGGATTCATGTTGATACATGAACCTGTTGCTGCATGGACGTTTGGTTCATGTACCTGTTACCTGTTGCTGCATGGACCTGTTGGTTTATGTACCTGTTACCTGTTGCTGCATGGACCTGTTGGTTCATGTACCTGTTACTTGTTGTTGCATGGACCTATTGGTTCATGTACCTGTTACTTATTGCTGCACGGACCTGTTGGTCGTGTACCTGTTGCTTCATGAACCTGTTGCTGCATGAATCGGATGATTCGTGTACCTATTGCTTCATGAACCTGTTACCTGTTTCTGTTCTGATTCCTAAGTACACTGCCCTCTATGGTCCACTATGAAATCTAAAGCGAAACTGTTTGTTGTAGCAATCATGTCGTATGGGCGGCATGAAGTGCTACCTAGATTGTAATTCACTACAAGACTTGAGACATGATACTTGAACATGATACATGCTTACTTGATACTTGAACATGATACATGCTTACTTGATACTTGACTACATGATACATGAGATTTGATACTTGATACATGTTACATGATTACCTATTTACCTCTATACCTGTTACCTGATACCTGTTACATGTTGACCTGTTTACTTGTTTACTTGACTCTTGATGTAGTTTACAAGATCACTTGATTTCTTGACACTTGATTTATGACATGACCCTTGATCACATTACCATGCTAGTTGTTTACTTCGACATCATGATTATACCATGCTAGATTTGTTACTTAGATTCACCCATTTCCATGTGTTTGTATCCTACATTATTTATGACCTGTAACTTGCAATTGACGGGTACTTGTGTTTTCTCTTTTCCTCTTTCCTGCATTTGTTGTATTGCAGATTTTGGAGGACAGGTTCCAGACGGTATTGATGACATGAAGTATTAGTGCTGCATTTATTATTATTTCATGTATCTTGCTTGAACAATAATTGTATTTTGAGACTTGGATTTATTCTTGTATTTGGGCAATGTGATCCAAGATTATTTGTGTATTTTAGATCATGACTATTTGAGATTAATACATTTTATTTTAAGTATTTTTGTTGGTATTTGGTTCATATGTGCATGTGGTTGAATTTTCTGGCTTCCGACTCTGATTATATTGTGATATGTTGTAAAGATTTTTTGAACAGCTTATGGATGATAAAAATCATTCGTTGGGCTTTTGTCGCGTATCCATATTCCGTATTTTTGGGAAGCGGGGCATGACATCAGGGGCGAATCATGAGGCAAGAAGACGTGGATCACGAGAAAACATGATTTCTGTCGATGCAGCGAGATCTGAGCCATCTGATTGAGATCAGGTGCAAATCTCGAGGAGAAAGTCATTTTTCTCCAATACACGGCTCGAAATGCAAGTTGCTCGGATTTGGGTTCCGAGCGACGTGGCACGATCTGGGCATCTGATGAAGATCAGGCGCGAATCACGAGGCAAAAAGGCGTGGATTACGAGAAAACGTGATTTCTGTTGACGCGGCAAGATCTGAGCCGTCAGATTGAAATCAGGCGTGAATCACGAGGAGAAAGTCGTTTTTCTCTAATACGCAGCTCGGAATGCAAGTTGTTCGGATTTGGGTTCCGAGCGACGTGGCACGATCTGGACTGTCTAATGAAGATTAGGTGCGAATCACGAGGCAAGAAGGCTTGGATCACGAGAACTTTGGCGTTTAGGCTTCTGGTGGGTCCTGCGAGGGCCCAAAGCATTCGAAAACCCACCCAAATCTGCCTTGACGCTATAAGTTTTCTCCGCCTCCCCTTCTCCTCATTTCTTACTTTTCACTTTCACTTCACTTTTTCACTCAAGTCGTTTTTGCTCTCGAGCGGCGCTGCTAGTGTTTGTGGCCAAGTGATTTTACTTTCCGGCGATCTTTCCGACCGTAGACGTCACTTCAAGGTAAATTATCTTAACCTTAACTCGAAATGTCTAGAGTGTCGTCGGAGAATGAGACTTCCACCTCGGACCAAGAAACCGACCGAGCTCTAGTGGTTCCCTCGAGCAAGTGGAAGGAAGTGGCGCAGTCAGCCATCGTCGAGACTGTTGTGGTGAAGGTGAGGGGGGCGGGTGCACTGGGTCGGCTACTGTCGACACTGTCGAGCCTCGGAATGATCAGGAGCTACTCCGGAGATATTTTGTCGAAGGCGGTGCAAGGGAGATCGACTGCTTACGAGTAGAGCAGTCGGAGGGATCCTTCCGAGGTAGATGAGATCCCTTCGGTTATGACTGAGGCGGATCTTCATCGAATTCGGAAGGGGTTCCGGATTTCGAAGGAGTACACCCTACTCCTCCTCGGTCCAGGCTTCCGAGCATGCATGGGGGCGTCGCCAGACACCTACGTCTTCCCATACGATGCACTCAATGCCAGCCTTTGGCTACCCCTTCCGGCATTCATAGTCGAGGTGCTGCAGTGGTACAGCTTGAGTCCGGTGCAGTTCATGCCGAACATGTGGCGGCACGTCATCGCCTTCATCCTCCAAAGCTAGGCGGTCGGCGTCCAGCTTCAGCTCGTCATTCTTCGCAGCCTCTACCAGATCTGTCGAATGAGCAAGATGGAGTACCGGTACTACTTGTCGCCAAGGAGGGAGGTCAAACTGATCAAGAACTCGGACTCCATCAAGCATTGAAAGGAGAAGTATTTTTGATCCGAGGCCCCGAGCCGTGGAGCTTTCCGACGGTGTCGAAGGAGGACGTTCCGAAGTGGGCGAAGGTCGAGCCGGTGCTGACTAAGGAAGAAGAGGAGGTCGTGTCGAAGGTCCTCGGTCTTCTGAACCTCATTTGGAAAGATATCACCGAGGAGGTCCTTTTCGATGGGGGTCTCAGTCCGATCGACCCTAGTATGCTCCGTCTATTTTTACTTCTTTTTCCTTAGCCTATATATGTTTCTTTTTATATCGCTAACTCTTTCTCTGATTTTTCTTCTTCAGAAGCCCCTGGCATGGATTTCAAGGCTCTTATGGTGAAGAGGAGCGCGGCAGCGGCAAAGGCGACGGACAGCAAAAAGAGGAAGAGAACGACGATAGGGCCCCCTTCCAGCCGAACAGCTCAGATTCGCTCGGCTCCTACGGTAGTCATTGACTTGGTCAGCGACTCCCCCTCGGCTCCACAGGCCATGCTCCCCTCGACCGACGCCCTCGAGTCTTAGAGTAGGGCATTCTCGGTCGGAGCTGCACTGGCCCTCGAGGTGCTGCCGCTTACGGGCGAAGTGGAGGCCGTCCTTACCGAGGAATACAAGAAGCTCTTCGTCCCAGACTGGAGAGTGATGAAGCTCGGTGGCTTTCTCGGCGACACGGCAATGTGCATGCAGGACATGCGCCTTGCCGACCTCAAAGGATCGCGCGGCTCTGAAGGCTGGCACGGTCGGTGATGATGCATTGAAGATTGCCCAATCGACGATGTCGGTAAGTGTTCTCGCTCTGCTCTCTTAAATTTTGGAGCCCATGATTTTTGGTTCTCATGTTTATCTCTTTCTGTTTTTAGACCCTCTGCCACTTCAGCCACATGCTCGAGCAGTTCGCCGAGCAGGAGAAGGAGCTGGAGGCATCGAACGACAGAGAGCGGGCGAAGCGTGCCAAGGCAGTGAAGTTGTTTGAGGCCGAGCAACGGCTCTCGGCATCGCGAGCTGCCGAGGTTGGCATTCTCGAGGCAGCTCTTGCCAAGGCACTCGAGCGCTTAGCGGCCGAAGAGGCAAAGGTCGAGATGTTGGAGAAGGAGAAGGCTCGCATCGAGGAGGAGCTGGCGAAGGCCCTGAAGGTGTTGGAGGAGGCGCTGAAGGAGTAGGAGGCAAAAGTGGACGAGGCGAGGAAGGCCATCCAAGATGAGGCGGAGGTCCACATGATGACCAACATGGAGGAGGCCTATGCTCGGGCCCTGAAGCATGTGGCGGCTCGTTTCCCCGACTTTGACAGCTCGGGGTACCACCTCTACGACCCGGTAGAAGACGAGGAGATCATTCCCCTAGCCGAGGTCGAGCCCGAAGGGGAAGGCGACGAAGCCAAACGCGATGACGAGGAGGTGGCGAATCCCGAAGGGGTGCTCGTTACTTTGCCGAGCGAGGGCGCCTCGGAGCAGCACCTCGAGGTGGCTCCTTGACTTAGTCATTTCTCTTTTTTTTGTACTCCATGTATTGCCTCGTTGCGGACTCGCCACCGCCTTTACTTTGAATGAAAAAATTTCTATCTCTTTTTTTGTCTAATCGTTGGAGAAGTTTTCTATCTCTTTTTGTCTAAGTGTTGGAGAAATTTTCTATCTCTTTTTGTCTAAGTGTACGAGTCGTGTGAACTTAGTAGCTCCGTGCTCTGGCTCTTTTCAGATCGTCGAAGCGCTACAGATCGCCGAAGTGCCTCGGATAGCCAAAGTGGCTCGTCTTAAGGCTGGTCTAGGGGCGACGAGATTGTGGCTCGCGAGGAACCAAGAGCAGCTTTGCGAAGTGGAGTCGGATCTCCGTAAAGCGAAGTATGAGCTAAATCACCTGAGATCAACCCTAGTTCGTCGAGACAAAGAGAGCAGACGATTGGAAGATAGGATTAACGAGACGACCCCTGAAGGCGATGACGTGGGCTCGTCGGCAGCTGCCAACCTTGGCTTGAAGCTTAAGCGCCTTCGCCACTCTCTGTCTTAGGTGATAGCGGAGAGGGACGAGCTGAAGAAGGTGACCTTCGATAAGAGCATGGAGGTTGCTCACCTTTGGCGGATGATCACCGATGGCTCACAAGCGGCAGGCTCGATTCGACCACGATCTGAGGGAAGCACCGTCAGAACTACCTCTTGCACTCGGGAGGAGTATAACAGGAGGATGTCGTTCCGTGAGCTCGTGCTTTGCTCGTCGCCCATACATCGAGATCCTAGAGATGCGCAAAGTGGTGTGGCTGCTTCGTCGAGCAGAGCATCTGTTGGGGCCACCGTTAGAATGGGTGCGGACGATGCCTCTCGGCTCGCCGGTCCAGGAACGTCCGCCGAGGTAGGGCATCGGCCGTACAACATTCGTCGCCCTCGTGTGTCTCTCAACCAAAGTATCCCCGCCCCTAAGAGGCGTTGAAGTAGCTTTCCATAATCTTGTGATTTTGGTTTCACAAGTTTTGTATCTCGATGTAAAGTTGAGTCGATTGTCTGTAATTAGACCTGTCTCTCAAATTTTAATGAAATAACACTTGCTTTGTGAACTTGTGTACTTTGCTAGCATTTGTAGTTGCCAACAGTTGCAGGAGCAATTCCGAATGGTGGGACGCTTTATACTTACTCGTTTGTGAGTAGAAAAAGTTGCATCGAACCAAGTGTTGGGCTCCGAACTTGTTGTTTAGAGAATAACAACTGCTGTAGGAGCAATTTCGAATGGTGATTCGCTTTGTACTCACTTAGAGCAAGTAGTTGAAGTAGAGTCGAACCAAGTGTTGGACTCCAAGCACGTCATTTAGAAAATGTCAACAGCTGTAGGGGCAGTTCCGAATGGTGATCCGCTTTGTACTCGCTTAGAAGTAAGTAGCCGAAGCAGCATCGAACCAAGTGTTGAATCTTAAGTGTGTCGTTTAGAAAATATCGACAGCCGTAGGAGCAATTCCGAATGGTGATCCGCTTCGTACTCGCTTAGAAGCAAGTAGTTGAAGCGGAGTCGAACCAAGTGTTGGACTCCAAGCGTGTCGTTTTAATAAATTTTTTTTTGTAAGTAAAGTTAGACTACCAAAAAATAGAGAATTTGAGAAGTAGAGTTAGACGACTCAAAAATGGAGAACTTGCAGAGAAAGATTTCTTTTTATTGAGAACAATTGGGCGGCTGCTTCTAGGTTGCGAGCCGCCTTTACCTTTTGATAAAAAGAAAGTACAAGTAAGGACTTTAGACATATCTTATGGAGTGCTCTTGGGGAAGTTGCTTGGAGCGGTGTTTAGACACCCTCTTGGTACTTCATCAAGTGTTCCGTGTTCCATGTCCTCGGTATTCTCTTGCCCCCCAGGTCTTCGAGTTGATACGCCCCTGGGCGAATAACTCTGGAGACCCTATATGGTCCTTCCCAATTGGGTGCCAACTTTCGTTTTTTGGTTGGGGTGGAAACTGACAACTTTCGGAGCACTAGGTCTCCCTCTTTAAGGTTGACTGGCAGTACTCTCTTGTTGTAAGACTGAGTGATCCTACGGCGGTAGGTCTCTTGTCGAATTGCGGCTCTCTCGCGGACCTCGTCTATGAGGTCTAGGCAGTTGCGAAGCTGGTTCGCGTTCTGCGCTTCACTGTAGGCTATTAGTCAGGGTGAAGGCAGACCCACCTCTAAGGGGATGAGAGCTTCGGATCCGTACGTGAGGTTGAAGGGGGATTCCCCCGTCGGAGTTCTTTTGGTGGTGCGATAGTTCCAAAGCACATTGGGGAGTTGTTCGACCCATAGCCCCTTAGTGGATTTGTCAAGCCTCTTCTTTAGGCCAGAGAGGATTTTTCGATTTGCGTTCTCCGCTTGTCCATTGGACTGAGGGTGAGCTATCGAGGAGAATCGCTGCTGAATGCCGTGTTCGGTGCAAAAGTTGCGAAAGGTCGTTCCCGCAAACTGAGTCCCGTTGTCGGTTACGAGGATGCGAGGTACCCCAAACTGGAAAACGATGTTCTTCCAGAAGAACTTCTGGATCTTGTGCTCGGTGATTGTCGAAAGAGGTTCAGCCTCGATCCATTTTGAGAAGTAGTCTATTGCTACTACTAAGAACTTTAGCTGGCTCGGCGCTAGAGGGAAGGGTCCGAAAAAAGCAAATCCATCCCCCACATTGCGAAGGAGATTGGACTCGCTAAGGAGGTGAGCTGTGCTTGGGGCAGGCGACGGATCAGGGAGAATTTCTGGTAGGAGTCGCACTGGAGGACATACTCCTCGGAGTCACTCAGTAGTTTGGGCTAGAAGTAGCCGTAGTTCAAGAGTTTTCGGGCAAGGAATCTCGCTCCCAAGTGCACGCCACACAGACCGTCATGGGCCTCCTTTAGGGCATTGAGCGCTTCCTTTGGGGAGAAGCACCTCAGATAGGGTCGACCGTCGATCTGGGTGTAAGAGCATTTGTACATGACTCCGTCAAGGAGTGTGTACCGCTCGGTTCGTGTCCTGATCCTCCTTGCCTCTTTCGGGTCTTCGGGAAGGACTCCGTCTCTGAGGTACTCGAGGAGGGGCTTCATCCAGTTCTGCCCAAGTGTGAAGGGGTAGGCCTCCATTGGCTCCGGGCTATCTTCATCAATACTTGGTCTGAGAAGGACCTCTATCAAGACGGTCCGTTCTAGACCTTGGAGGGACGAGGAGGTGAGCTTAGAGAGGGCATCCGCCTGCACGTTTTCCTCCCGAGGAACCCGCTGGAGTTGAGCATCTTCGAATAAGGCTAGAAGCTCCCTTGTAACGCCCCGAATCCCATTTTTACTGAATTCGAGATGTTCTTCAGGATCTTTTCGCTTTCTTCACATACAATTTTACAAGGAATTTAAAATCTTTACTTTTACATCAGAGTTACAGCATGTTACATTTGAATTTACACAGCGGAAGCAAAATGTACAATATTTACATAAATGGACAACAATATAATGAACTCTTTGTGCATCCATTCCTTTTACATGTGATTATCCTGCATAAAACACTGTGGGTACGTCAGTTTATTCAACCGACGATAATTATACATGGCCATCCTCTCTATGCCAGAAACAGTATAATGAATCTCATTTCTTACAAATCACAAGCCAGTTCAACATAAGCATGCAAATTAGGGAACTTTTAATGATGTCGTGTCGTGATTGTGCACTTAAATCCTTGATGCAATTTACTTAGTTAATTATGACACTAATGCATACTTGTTCGAATTCTATGCATCCCATACTACATAGGTTCGAGTGCAAGCCTCTTAAACGATCTTCATTTTAGTAGGGTTCAATCCCCCGCCATGACTTATTCTACTACTGTAATTCCAATGAGTATCCTAGATGAATCTATGAGTACAAGCATGTATCCTGGCCCCTGGAGTAGAATTTCGCGCCATGTCTTGACTCGTCAAGCATGCATTCTGCGATAATTCAGCCTCCTCCCTGAACACACTCCTCTTGCAGTCACCAAAACATCCCATAAGCGTGACTAGAGTCCGATCATTACTGAGTTGTGCCCGCGCCATGTCTTGACTCATCAAGCATGCATTCTGCTGCTCACACACCCGCACCGTACCCTAGCTCTCATACTCATGTTTTTCTCTCACCTTCATCACCTCCACACTATGTATTTAAGTTACATTAGAATCATGAATAAAAATCAAGCTCTAGAGTTAGCCTCTCCATCAACCGGACTTATCATTTCATTTCACTTGACCAACCTGGTCTATTTCTCAATATCATTTCATTTTACTGCCGGGGAGACTTAGCTACTCTTTCGATCAATTTCAAATTCACAATATCCAATGGAGCATCATCAGCTCATCATTCATTTTAGAGTCTCACAGACTTTCTCATCATGATTTCACATTTCATAATTCCATTTGATTCTCAATCCTCATCTATGATTCAATTTCACAATTTATGCAGTCATAAACAGAGTCCATTGACTTTAATCATATAGTTCACAATTACCAACAGCAAAAATAACATGAATTCAAATATGTCAAAGTCCTTTCTGTACAGTCGACTTGGAAGAACACCAGTCGACTCATACAGTCATAAACAGGGTTATCAAAAGGCTCGGGATAGTCGACTGTGTATACTACCAGTCGCCTGTCCCGCAACTTTCAAGTTCACAATATTAGTCACACGACAGTCGACTGTTCACACCTCAGTCGTCTGTCTCAGCAATTTCAACAGCATAATTCTGTCCAGATCAGTCGACTTGCTGCACGCAATCGGTCGACTGGACAGATCCATTTTCAGTAGATTATTTACAGTTCTTACGTGCATTTCATCATGATGTCAATTAACAGTATACATAAGTTCATGTTCCACAGACAAGGTTTCTTAGCATTCAGTAACACTACAACATGGATCTTCAAATTACTAACATGCTCTTTCCGCTAGGGGAATACTTTAAACATGCATTCACATATGCTCATAATTCCTTACAACAATAAAGATGTAAATCCCAAGTCATCAAACTGGGTCCACATGATGAAAATATCTCAATTTATGAAACTACCCAACAGTCACAGTCAGATTGAAGTACCAGTCGACTTAACACACTATCAGTCGACTGCTTCGACGATTCCAAATTATTAACTACCATTAGCTCTTTTTATTCCTTTACCTTCCCTCCATCATATGTGTCATAGGGAAACCATGCAGATAGTATTCATACCATCATGTTCATTTATACACACGTTTATCATTACAATCATGCAAAAATAATGTCTTGTACCAGTCGACTGGCTCACATGGCAGCCGACTGTACCGACAGCCTCGTTTTCAATATTAATAGCGTGTTCAAGCAATTTCTACCGCATTCAAATCACTTTTATAACGTAATATCAATCATAGCCATTGTAGCATTATTCCTACATTAGAAGTCCTGAGAAACACCCACCTTATGTGAAGAAAATAACGAAATCCCGCAAAGTCCTTCAAAGTAGAGAACACCTTCTTGCTCCTTTGCTCCACGCCGAGCTCCTCAACAATGCTGCTTGCCTCCACAGAAGAGCTCCCACACAACTCACAAATACTCTCTATTACAGTAATAATCTTAGTGTAAAAGAGATAGGAGATGAGAAGGGGTATTTATACTAGAAAATAGATAGAATAGATGGCTAGGATTAATAGGGGAGTTGGAGAATCAAAGGCTGAGATCTAATCGGGAGTTAAGAAACTACCCATACCTCAAGATGTAACCGCCCATGATCCTAGCCCATCACTCCACAAATCCGGCCAAGAGGAATGTCTTGTGCACGTGTACATGAAGTGCACGTGTACACACACAAAACCCCATAAAATGCACATCTTACCCGGAAAATAAAGAGAGAAAAATGCTACATATACAAGTTGTGAAAAGGTTAAGTTTAGGGGTTTAAATACATTTGGGCCAAAATATGTATTTTTATATAAGAAAATAAACAAGTCACATTTGGGCTTTGAGAAGAATGTTTTATAGGAAATACTACACTCTATTTATCATGGAGAAAAGTAATAATCATAAGAAAAATAAATCCCCTTTCATATATATTAGAAAATGAATCGGGGTACTACATCACTCCCTCCTTAGAATAGTTCCGTCCCCGGAACTACAGTCAAGAGCGAGAACAGAAGAAATACAACACACCCAACCAGAACAAAAGACATAAGATACAAGATACCAGATACAATCAATACAAATACAATCAAGCAAAAAGCTCAGGATAGTCCTTCAACATCTTGTCCTCGGATTCCCAAGTAGCCTCTTCAACCAAGTGGTTTCTCCAGACTACCTTGACCATCGGTATCGTCTTATTCCTCAAGACTTTCTCCCTACGGTCAACGATCTCAACAGGAGTCTCGATGTAATTCAGGTCTAACTGCAAACCTTCCGGTACTTCTGGCAAATGATGACTCGGGTCTGGAATATAACCTCTCAACATAGACACATGGAAAACATTGTGCACCTGAGACAACTCTTCCGGTAATTCAAGCCGGTAAGCAGTTTTCCCGATCCTTTTCAATATCTTATATGGGCCTATAAATCTCGGGGCTAACTTCCCGCCTTTGCCAAAACGAACCACACCTTTGCTGGGTGATACCTTCAGAAAGACAAAGTCACCAACCTCAAACTCAAGGTCCCTCCTCCGGTTGTCTGCATAGCTTTTCTGCCTGCTCTGAGCTTCCACCAACCTTTTCCTGATCAGATCAATCTTCTCAGAAGTCAGCTGTACAAGCTCAGGACCAAACAACTGACGCTCCCCAACCTCATACCAACACACAGGAGTCCTGCACTTCCTGCCATACAAAGCTTCATACGGCGCCATCCCAATGCTAGTTTGAAAACTGTTGTTGTAGGCAAACTCCACCAAAGGTAAATGCCTTTCCCAACTGCCTCCGAAGTCTAGTATACAACACCGAAGCATATCCTCAAGAATACGGTTGACTCTCTCGGTCTGCCCATCGGTCTGTGGATGAAAAGCAGTGCTGAAATCTGTCTTGGTACCCAAAGCTGCCTGAAGACTCCTCCAGAAATGCGAGGTAAACCGCGCATCTCGATCAGACACAATGGTCGAAGGAACGCCATGAAGTCGGACAATCTCACCAACATACATCTCAGCCAACCTGTCCATCGAAGCTGTGAGTTTCATCGCCAAAAAGTGAGCGGACTTGGTAAGTCGATCGACTATAACCCAAATAGCATCATTGCCTTTAGAACTCTTAGGCAAACCCGTGATGAAATCCATACTGATATTATCCCATTTCCATTCCGGAATAGGTAATGGCTGTAATAGACCTCCGGGTCTCTGATTTTCGGCTTTAACTTGCTGACAAACCTCACATTTCGCGACAAATTCGGCCACATCCCGCTTCAAACCTGACCACCAGAGATGCTGTTTGATGTCTTTGTACATCTTAGTACTCCCAGGATGTACCGACAAAAGAGTAGCATGCGCCTCCTGAAGAATACTTTCTTTCAGGTCCGCCTGATCTGGAACGCACAGCCTATCTCCGAACCACAGCACTCCATCCCTGGTCTGAAAACCGGGCAACCTGCCAGCACTAACCTGCTCCTTCATCTCCAGAGTATCAGCATCAACTTCCTGACTTGCAATGATCCTTGCATTCAGAGTAGGCTGAAGCTTCAATTGAGATAAAGATGCTCCCAATCCTTGCAAGACAACCTCAATACCTGCTCGGTCCAACTCCTCAATCAAATGCCTCTGAGTCGTAATCAAACAGGCCAAACTGCTCTTGCGACTAAGTGCATCAGCAACAACATTAGCCTTTCCGGGATGATACTTGATCTCAGGTCGCATATCCTCGAGCACTTCCAACCATCTCCTGTAGTATCCAGTCATCCCAAGGAAACTTCTGACTTCCTTCACTGTAGCAGGCCTAGCCCAATCTCTCACTGCCTCTATCTTCTGAGGGTCAGTTGCCACTCCCTCCTTAGAAAGGATGTGACCTAGGAATGCCACTTCAGATTTCCAGAAATCACACTTGGATAACTTGGCATACAACTTCTGCTCTTCCAACTTCTGCAAAACTGCTGCCAGATGCTCAGTGTGCTCCTCCTCAGACTTGGAGTACACGAGAATATCGTCGATAAACACCACGACGAAAGAATCAATAAACGGCCTCAGAACTCTGTTCATCAAGTCCATGAAGATTGCAGGTGCATTCGTCACTCCGAATGGCATAACTAAGAATTCGTAATGCCCATGCCGAGTTCTAAATGCAGTCTTATGCACATCTTCAGCTTTCACTCGCACTTGGTGATATCCTGATCGAAGATCTATTTTGGAGAAGACAGCTGCTCCTTGTAGACGATCGAACAAGTCATCAATTCGAGGAATCGGATACTTATTCTGAACAGTGACTTTATTCAGCTCCCGGTAATCGATACACATCCTCATCGATCCATCCTTCTTCTTTACCAAAAGCACTGGTGCTCCCCAAGGTGACGCACTAGGTTGAATAAAGCCTTTTCCCAATAGTTCCTCAACCTGCCGTTTCACCTCATCCTGTTCCACTGGAGCCATCCTATACGGTGCCTTAGAAATGGGTGCACTTCCCGGTTGAACAGTGATGCTGAACTCTACATCACGATGCGGAGGTAACCCAGGAAAATCTTCCAAGAACACAGTCGGATAGTCCCGAACCACAGGAATCCCTTGCAATTCCACAGGAGTCTCTTCCTTGCGGATAGTTGCCACCAGTTTAGAACACTTCAACTTCCCTTGGAAAGTGACTTCAGGTCCACCTGGAGCCTTCACTGTCACCGTCTTGGCCTTACACTCGATGCTCGCACTGTACACCGACATCCAATCAATGCCAATGATAACATCGACTCCCAAGATAGTCAGCTCGATCAGATCAATGCCAAAGATTCGATCCCCAATCACTATCTCGCAATCAACATAGTACCGATCAGTGGTCAAAGTTTCCCCTGATGGTGTAGCCACTGCTAAGATCTTGCCTGGGAAAATCTTCGGTTCAACTCCCAACACTTTAGCAAATCTAGGAGACACAAAAGTATGAGAGGATCCAGTATCAAACAACACCACAGCTCCCTTTCCATTAATATAGAGTTCTCCTGTTACATAACATACATCATTACATAACAGTTTTACACTATGATCGGGAAGGAGAAATGAAAAGAAATCACACTAGACCTCAGCCCTCGTACCAGAGATAACCTGATCTGCTTCCTCAGCATCAGCTTCTGTCAAAGCAAATACTCGCCCTGACTGGTACGACCTCTTCCCAGTCTGCTGTATTGGCACATTGTGATTGCCAGTCCGCGGTTTGAGACATCGAGATTGGTAATGTCCCACTTCACCACAGTTAAAGCAAGTGACTGCAGAAGGTCTCCCTGCATCGTTTCCAGGTCTCCCAGCTACACTGACGGCATTCGCCCCTATCGGTTTGAATTTCTGTGCAGATGGTTGCCCCTTGAAACTCCCCGATGGCGCGGGCCTCTTCCCAGACTGCCAGTTGCTCCTCTGATGCTGAGCAACATGGAACTGCTCCATATCCGCCTCCGTTGCTGCCGCCCTCTTCACCAGCTTATCGAATCTCCTGATACCAAGGGGTATCATACGAGATCTCAAGCTCGGCCTCAGACCATGCTCGAACTTGCGAGCCTTCTTCGCCTCATCCATCACCAATTCTGGAGCATACCTGGAGAGTTGAGTGAACTTGGTCTCATAGGCTCTCACTGACATGCTGCCTTGTTGAAGTGACAGAAACTCCATGGCCTTTTTCTCCTGGACGTCGGAGGGGAAATAATGACTGCGGAATTCTTCCAGAAATTCCTCCCAGCCAAGCAACAAGCCGCCCATAGTCCTCTTCATCGACTGCCACCAAACAGCCGCATCCTTCTCCAACTGCAAAGTCGCCAACTTGACCTTGCTGCCCTTCGGTGTTTCCAACACCTCGAAGATTGTCTCCACTTGCCGAATCCAGTTATCGGCCGCATCCGGGTCTGATTTTCCCTCGAACACTGGTGGTTTCATTCTCTTGAACGATTCCACTAGCTTGATTGCCTCGGGTACTGGATTCACCGGCCCCCTTCCTTGGTTTGCAGCCACTGCATTCAGCGTCTGGTAAACCCTTGCAAACTCAGCATCCAGGTCCAAACCTTCACCGTTCCTGGCTCCCCTTCTCGCCATATTCTGATGCAAAAGATCCATTAAATTCGAAGTATAAAACAAGAATTTAAACCAACTTTCATTTCATTGAATTTCAAAGTTTATACATTCGAATTAAAAAACATTTTAACATCAGAATAGAAGAAAATAGAAACCAAGACAATCTAATCTCTACGGGTCCTCTTCGCTGCTCGAAGTTCACCCCGCAGTTCATCCACCTCATCCTTCAGCACATCAGTTAGGTTCTTTTTCTTCTCAAGTTCCCAAATCCGATGGCTAAGAACAGAATAGTCAGCATTTCGCTTCTCCAGCTGAGCCTCCAAAACTCCAACTTTATACTTCAAGGTATCCACTTGCCTCTGCAGAGAAGCCACAGCGTTACCCAAAGCTGGTCCCTTTTCTTCATCGGAAGAAGAAGAATCATCAGGTGAGTTCGGCGGTGGGGTGATCTCTCGGGATTCAGGGTACTCCTCATCATCAGAATCAGCTTGCCCAGGGTGATACTCGTCCTCAGAATCAGCCTGTCCAGGATGGTACTCTTCCTCAATAATGTGCCAGTCGTCGCCTCCAGCAGGGTCGAAGTGATCAGCCATCTTAGAATAGAGAGGAAGAAGCATAAATCATAGAGCAACACAAATGTAAGTTACTTACATTTAAATCTCTAAATCCAAACACACACTCTAATGTCCACATCTAGGGTGTCGTTCCTTATAATTTTGTACGAGTGTGAAAGCATAGAAAGCGTGGCTCTGATACCACTCTGTAACGCCCCGAATCCCATTTTTACTGAATTCGAGATGTTCTTCAGGATCTTTTCGCTTTCTTCACATACAATTTTACAAGGAATTTAAAATCTTTACTTTTACATCAGAGTTACAGCATGTTACATTTGAATTTACACAGCGGAAGCAAAATGTACAATATTTACATAAATGGACAACAATATAATGAACTCTTTGTGCATCCATTCCTTTTACATGTGATTATCCTGCATAAAACACTGTGGGTACGTCAGTTTATTCAACCGACGATAATTATACATGGCCATCCTCTCTATGCCAGAAACAGTATAATGAATCTCATTTCTTACAAATCACAAGCCAGTTCAACATAAGCATGCAAATTAGGGAACTTTTAATGATGTCGTGTCGTGATTGTGCACTTAAATCCTTGATGCAATTTACTTAGTTAATTATGACACTAATGCATACTTGTTCGAATTCTATGCATCCCATACTACATAGGTTCGAGTGCAAGCCTCTTAAACGATCTTCATTTTAGTAGGGTTCAATCCCCCGCCATGACTTATTCTACTACTGTAATTCCAATGAGTATCCTAGATGAATCTATGAGTACAAGCATGTATCCTGGCCCCTGGAGTAGAATTTCGCGCCATGTCTTGACTCGTCAAGCATGCATTCTGCGATAATTCAGCCTCCTCCCTGAACACACTCCTCTTGCAGTCACCAAAACATCCCATAAGCGTGACTAGAGTCCGATCATTACTGAGTTGTGCCCGCGCCATGTCTTGACTCATCAAGCATGCATTCTGCTGCTCACACACCCGCACCGTACCCTAGCTCTCATACTCATGTTTTTCTCTCACCTTCATCACCTCCACACTATGTATTTAAGTTACATTAGAATCATGAATAAAAATCAAGCTCTAGAGTTAGCCTCTCCATCAACCGGACTTATCATTTCATTTCACTTGACCAACCTGGTCTATTTCTCAATATCATTTCATTTTACTGCCGGGGAGACTTAGCTACTCTTTCGATCAATTTCAAATTCACAATATCCAATGGAGCATCATCAGCTCATCATTCATTTTAGAGTCTCACAGACTTTCTCATCATGATTTCACATTTCATAATTCCATTTGATTCTCAATCCTCATCTATGATTCAATTTCACAATTTATGCAGTCATAAACAGAGTCCATTGACTTTAATCATATAGTTCACAATTACCAACAGCAAAAATAACATGAATTCAAATATGTCAAAGTCCTTTCTGTACAGTCGACTTGGAAGAACACCAGTCGACTCATACAGTCATAAACAGGGTTATCAAAAGGCTCGGGATAGTCGACTGTGTATACTACCAGTCGCCTGTCCCGCAACTTTCAAGTTCACAATATTAGTCACACGACAGTCGACTGTTCACACCTCAGTCGTCTGTCTCAGCAATTTCAACAGCATAATTCTGTCCAGATCAGTCGACTTGCTGCACGCAATCGGTCGACTGGACAGATCCATTTTCAGTAGATTATTTACAGTTCTTACGTGCATTTCATCATGATGTCAATTAACAGTATACATAAGTTCATGTTCCACAGACAAGGTTTCTTAGCATTCAGTAACACTACAACATGGATCTTCAAATTACTAACATGCTCTTTCCGCTAGGGGAATACTTTAAACATGCATTCACATATGCTCATAATTCCTTACAACAATAAAGATGTAAATCCCAAGTCATCAAACTGGGTCCACATGATGAAAATATCTCAATTTATGAAACTACCCAACAGTCACAGTCAGATTGAAGTACCAGTCGACTTAACACACTATCAGTCGACTGCTTCGACGATTCCAAATTATTAACTACCATTAGCTCTTTTTATTCCTTTACCTTCCCTCCATCATATGTGTCATAGGGAAACCATGCAGATAGTATTCATACCATCATGTTCATTTATACACACGTTTATCATTACAATCATGCAAAAATAATGTCTTGTACCAGTCGACTGGCTCACATGGCAGCCGACTGTACCGACAGCCTCGTTTTCAATATTAATAGCGTGTTCAAGCAATTTCTACCGCATTCAAATCACTTTTATAACGTAATATCAATCATAGCCATTGTAGCATTATTCCTACATTAGAAGTCCTGAGAAACACCCACCTTATGTGAAGAAAATAACGAAATCCCGCAAAGTCCTTCAAAGTAGAGAACACCTTCTTGCTCCTTTGCTCCACGCCGAGCTCCTCAACAATGCTGCTTGCCTCCACAGAAGAGCTCCCACACAACTCACAAATACTCTCTATTACAGTAATAATCTTAGTGTAAAAGAGATAGGAGATGAGAAGGGGTATTTATACTAGAAAATAGATAGAATAGATGGCTAGGATTAATAGGGGAGTTGGAGAATCAAAGGCTGAGATCTAATCGGGAGTTAAGAAACTACCCATACCTCAAGATGTAACCGCCCATGATCCTAGCCCATCACTCCACAAATCCGGCCAAGAGGAATGTCTTGTGCACGTGTACATGAAGTGCACGTGTACACACACAAAACCCCATAAAATGCACATCTTACCCGGAAAATAAAGAGAGAAAAATGCTACATATACAAGTTGTGAAAAGGTTAAGTTTAGGGGTTTAAATACATTTGGGCCAAAATATGTATTTTTATATAAGAAAATAAACAAGTCACATTTGGGCTTTGAGAAGAATGTTTTATAGGAAATACTACACTCTATTTATCATGGAGAAAAGTAATAATCATAAGAAAAATAAATCCCCTTTCATATATATTAGAAAATGAATCGGGGTACTACATCCCTAACCTTTGCCAAGTACTCGGCCATACGCTCGTCCCTTGCCTCGTATTCCCCTGACACTTGGTTGATGACCAGTTGTGAATCACTGAAGACTCTGACTCGCTTGGCCCCGACTTTGCGAGCCATGCAGAGCCCTGCTATGAGGACCTCATACTCTGCTTCGTTGTTTGATGCCAGGAAGTTCAAGCGGAGGGAGTATTGGAGGACGAAAGCGTCTGGGCCGGTCAAGATAATGCCAGCCCCACTTCCGTCGGTGCAAGAGGATCCATCCACATAAACGGCCCAGACCAAGGGGTCGGCAGATGACTCGCAAGGGTCGGGGATGGTGCTCTCCACAATGAATTCAGCTAGAGCTTGGGCCTTGATTGCTGTTCTCAGCTGGTAGCTGATTTCATGTTGGCTCAGCTCGATGGACCACTTCATCAGGTGCCCGGAGGTCTCGGGCTTGTGGAGAACTTGCTTAAGGGGCTGGTTGGTAAGGACGACAACCGAATGAGGTTGGAATTAGGGGCGGAGCTTTTGGGCCGCCATGACCGGGGCAAGAGCCATCTTCTCCAGGTTCGGGTAACGGAATTCGGCATCTCGGAGGACCTTACTTACATAGTAGATAGGCCTCTGTGTTCTATCCTCTTCTCTTACAAGGACCGCGCTGAGGATTTGCTCCGAAGTTGCGAGATATAGGTAGAGGACCTCTCCAGGCATTGGCTTGCTTAAAAGCGGGGAATTAGCTAAGTATGCCTTGAGCTGGTCGAAGGACTTTTGTTGCTGTTCCCCCCATTCGAAGCCTTTAGCCCCCCTGAAGGCCTTGAAGAAGGGGAGGCACTTTTCTCCGGACTTGGAGAGGAACCGCCCAATTACGGCAAGTCGTCCCGTGAGTCTCTATACCTCTTTGACATTGGAGGGAGGAGCCATTTTGAGAATGGCCTGGATCTTCTCGAGGTTGGCCTCTATGCCCCTCTGGCTGACCATAAACCCCAAGAACTTGTCGGATGAGACTCCGAACGCACACTTGTTCGGATTCAGCCTCATATTGTGCCTCCTAAGCACCTCGAAGGCTTCTTGAAGGTCAAGGACATGTTCCTGCCCTCGGGTGCTCTTGACCAACATGTCGTCTATGTAGACTTCCATGTTTCGGCCAATCTGGTCTCGAAAGACCCTGTTCACGAGGCACTGATAAGTAGCTCCCACGTTCTTCAAGCCGAACGGCATTATCCTGTAGCAGTACAGGCCCTGGTCCGTTACGAAGGAGGTTTTCAGGATGTCGGGAGGGAACATCCGAATCTGGTTGTACCCCGAGAAAGCATCCATGAAACTGAGGAGCTAGTGCTCGGAGGTCGCATCGATCAGGGCATCGATGCTTGGAAGGGGAAAAGGGTCCTTCGGGCACGCCTTATTGAGATTGGTGAAGTCGATGCATATCCTCCATCTCCCGTTGGCTTTCTTGACTATCACCACATTGGATAGCCATTCGGGATAATTCACCTCTTGGATGAACTGAGCATTGAGGAGCTTTTCGACTTCTTCTTTGATCGACTGTTGACGCTTGGGGTGAACTTGCGGTGCTTCTGCTGAACGGGCTTCACACCTGGGACGACGCTGAGATAGTGCATTAGAAGCTCCTTGGAGATCCCAGGCATGTCGGCCGCGGTCCAGGTGAAGAGATCACAGTTTTCCCTTATGCACTGGGAGATGTCTTCTTTGATGGAGGGGGAGAGCACCTTGCTGACCCGGAACGTTTTGGTGGCGTCTTCCTCTGAGAAGGCCACTTCTTCTAGTTCATCCACCGGTTCGGAGATGGTTGGCTACTCTCCGGTGGGAGCTCGAGGGCTTCTAGGGAGAGGACCGGGCCTCCCATCGAAGTTATATAGCACTTACGAGCCGCCTCCTGTCTCCATCTTACTTCTCCTACCCCTGTGGGGGTGGGGAACTTCATCTTCATGTGGTAAGCAGAAGGGATGGCTTGGAGCGCAGCAAGACCCGGTCGACCTAGGATCACGTTGTAGGCAGCCTTCACGTCCACCACCATGAAGTCCATCGGCTCCGTGCGAGTGACCGGAGCTTTGCCAGTGGTGACGTCGAGAGTTATAACTCCCTCGATCGTCACCGGAACCCCAGTGAACCCATGAAGGGTGTAGCCAGCCGGCTTGAGCTGGTCTGTTGATAGCTGAAGGCCTTTGAATGCCTCCAAGAAGAGGATGTTGACCGAACTTCCATTGTCCACCAGCACCCGACGAATGTCGAAGTTGGCCATTTTGAGGTTGATGACGAGGGCATCGCAGTGGGACATGCGGACGCCTTCCAAGTTCCTATCGGAGAACGTCACAGGGACTCCCATGCCCTTAGGAGGAGGATGGCTCTGCACGGAGTTGACTTTCCTAACGATGGCTTTTCGGGAGGAGTTAGAATCTCCCCCCATTGGGTCTCCGTGTATCAGGTGCAAGATGGTCTCTACTTCGGCCTCCGGAGTCTCCGTGCGCTGCTCTGTTCGCCTGTTAGCCCCCCTGGGCGGTGGAGGCGGATCGGCTCTGTCCCTTCTCACAAATCGAGTGAGCTGCCCCCTCTGGATGAGGGTCTCGATCTCATCCTTCACGGCCCGACAATCATCAATGTCGTGCCCGTGTTCCCGGTGGAAATGGCACCACTTGTCCCGATTCCTCTTCTTCCCGGGGGTGTTCATCTTCGGAGGTGGCGGTAGGAGACCTTCGTTCCCAATCTCCATCAGGATGGCGGAGACACTCGCATTGAGTGGGGTAAACTTCTCAAAGCAGGGGAGAGGATGCCGCTGACCCCCATTATCCTTATGGAGCTTCTTAGCTCCTTCTTCCTCTGCAGTCTTCCGTTTGTTCCCGGAAGAGGACCCCTCCAGAGTGGGGCGATTGAGAGCCTCTTCAGCTTGGATGTACTTCTCGCTCCTGAGGAGGAGCTCGAAGAAGTCCCGAGGAGGCTTCTTGGCCAAGGAAGCCCTGAGGTCGGGATTGGTGACATTGGATTGGAAGGCAGCCGAAGCTACCGACTAATCCAATGAGGCAATGGAACTGGCCTCTACCGTGAACCTCTTGACAAAATCCCTCAGCCGCTCGCCCTTCTTTTGGATGAGGAAGAGCAGCGAGGTGCTCGTTTTCTCCAAGCGGCGACCTGGTCCCTAGTGGGTTGAGACTCGTTCTCAGCTGAACAGATCCGTTCATGGGTTAGCGGGCCTAAGAGAAGAGACCCGGTTCCCAATTCGGACCCGTCTGTAGGTGAAATTACCATCTTGCCCCTGTGACTTCAAGATTCATGCCCACTTTGAACGGTTCCGATTTAATCCCATTTTTAGCCATATCAACTACTATTGGATATTTCTACTACCTACTCTACAATAATCTCCACTAATAGTATGCCACCTATGGTAGTAAAGAAAAATGTAGTAGATTTGGTAGTAGGTGTAGCATTACTCTTATATAAAACCGTATGGTATTGATTAAGTATGGTAATTGCCACCATGGAATTCTTGTAATAAAAAAAATGTTGCAAAATTTAGTACACTAATTCAGACCTAATCACTTTTAAGGGATTCAGAAAGCCTAATTTACCCCTGAATGGCAGCTCCTGAAGTTGAGCTGGACTTGAACTGTCATTTGCCAGGGTTGGCAGCCTCATTCTCATGTAAAGAGGTAAAGGTCCCGCCAATTTGTATGTCTGGTGGGCCCCACTTTGATAGCCTCGAGAATCCTATTGTGTGACACGTGGGCCCACTAAAAGGCTCCATCTTAGAGCATCCAGAGTTTTTCCCCAAAATGACCCACTTTTTGAAAGTATTTACCAAACTAATCCACTTTCAAAAATATTTACCAAAACGATCCACTCGCTATCTCAATTAGCGAACCTAGTGAAAACAGGGTCGCTAACTGAGATAGCGAGTGTATCTGTCTGTTGTTTTCACCACTTAGGAAAAAATCTGAAGAAAAAAGCCAAGTATACACTCGCTATGTCAGTTAGCGACCCTATTTTCACTAGGGCCGCTAAGTGAGATAGCGAGTATCGATTGTGAATTCACTTAATACCAAACTCGCTATCTTAGTTTCTTCTTCCCCTTTCTCTTTCCACACTCCTTGTAGCGCCCCGAATTTCTAATATGAGAACTTAGAAAATACGTGGCACTTTCCCAGCGATCCACTTCAATGTAACAATATACATAGACCAAAAAACTCAATTCATTTTATACCAAATTCTTATTACAATAATATTTTTCAATTGCAGCGGAAAATACAAACACCTTGAAAAAATGTTCTTTTACAATATTTCTCTTTACAAAATTACACAAGGCTCTATTATATCACTCATAATCTCTAAAGCTAACCCAAGCATCCAAGCCTTCCAACTCTAAGCAACAACCTGCATCATATGAGGCTAAATTTGAACCCTAACCCCCAAACTAAAGAGGTCAGCCATAAATGGTGTGAGTGATATAAACAACAAACATAAATAAACAATAAACATAAATTCTCAAGCAACATGTACTGTACAAAAATACATAAACTGAACATGTAATATAAAACAAGAAACGATAGGCCAGTACATGCGTGAAGCCGAGTCGAGAAACAATACCAACGATCCAATACCCATCAAGCAAATCACTCTCAAAATAGTACAGCTCAACTGCACTGCACAGTCGACTGAATAATTCAGCCAGTCGACTGTCACTCCCAAATACCTGATTATCGAACATTCTCAATACCACGGTATACGTCCAACCACCAATCACTAATAATTCCATAGATTGGGTACCCGGTTATCGGTCACTAACAGTGACTCCCAACACCGCAGGGTATGCCCATCTACAAAGACTAAAGATAACATAGATCGGATATTCGGTTATCGGTCACTAATAGTGACTCCCAACACCGCAGATTATATCCATCTACGAAGACTAACCATAGCATAGATCGGATACTCGGTTATCAGTCACTCACAACACCGCAGATTGGATACTCGGTTATCGATCACTAACAGTGACTCCCAACACCGCAGAGTATACCAACCCCAGAGACCAATGACTCCCAATACCGCAGAATGTATCCATCTACCAAGAACTAAAGATTTGAAAGAACACTCAAGATTATGAAAAACTCATCAGCACCAGTCGACTTATACTGTAGTAAGTCGACTGCCCCGAGAACCAATATCCAAGATTATAATAAGTGCTATAAGTCGACTTAATAACCCATCAGTCGACTTACCCGAGACAATTACCAATAATTCTCAAGAACATTCCAAGTACTAACAGTCGACTTATAAGGGTCACGGTCGACTGTCCCGAAAAGACTGAACAAATTTTACTCAGTAGACCAGTCGATTGATAATGGTCCTAGTCGACTGTCCCGAACAATTCTCAAATGTCTGGAGATACAATAATAGGGTCGTACCAGTCGACTGATAAGTCGACCAGTCGACTGTCGGCCTACAGTTTTCATAAATTAGGTCTGTCATCAATAATCAATACTGGAGTTTCTCTCAATACCAAATCTCTTCCTCAACTCAAATCTAATCCGATTCTTAATCACAAGATCCAGAGATTCAACCATCCAATTTCTTATTGTCGTAACTATACTCAAATCTTAACATGTTTCAAGCGATCAAGAATTGTCAATCGAGATCTACTAATCTTTCATGGATTTCACATGCATAATAATAATAATAACTATTGCATCGACCACATACAAGATACAAAATATCAAAACAATCAACACATAATCATTCACATAAAACAAAACAAAGTTCATATCACTCACCTTTAGAATCAAGAAGATCCACGAAAAGCCTTCCTTTGCTAGATCCAAAAACTTCTTCTCCAATCACCAGGAAAACAATATAATGAAATCTGAGTTATGCAGCGAATGACGGCTGCAACTCTCTTTATATAGGCCGGGAATTAGGTATTTAGGGTTTCCAGATACTTTCGCAAAACAATCCCTTCAAAATACAATTATATATATATATATATCTACTCTTGGAAATTCATCTAAAATTCTTTAAAATTAGGATTTAAAAGAAAATATACTTCTAAATCTTAACCAATACTGTTCAAAACGTCCAGGATTACATTTTTACACTTTAAACCCTTAAAATGTCAATTTTGCAAAAAGGTCCTTCTTTCATCAAAAATTGCAAATAGGTCCATTTAATTTCAGAAAAATCTGGAAAAATAGTAGATAATTCCCAAATAATAAATAATGATTTTTCATAGAGAAAACTTAATCTTTCAAACATCTCAAAAGTCATTTGCACGTGTTTTGCACGCGTACAAAAGATAAATCTTTTAGAAAATATCAATTAAATCCTCAAAATTTATTTAAATTCATTTTCAAATAATAAAAATAATATTTGAAAATATGGGGTTCTACACTCCTTCTCCCACTCCGAAACCCTAATGGCCCAAATCTGACCTATTTTCTCACCAAAATCCACAAAATCTCAAAGCAACCTCTTCATCCCCCACATTCTACTCTCCTCACACTCTCAAAACCCTAAACATATCTTCCAACATCCCCAATTTGGGGGTTCGAAGTTCGAGAAACACAAAAGAGGATTGGAGTTGCCAAGCAAGTGGAACAATCTCATCCTCGTTCTACCCAGTATTCGTGTGGTATTTGTTCATAACTTTTGCTATATGATTTTTGGTTGATTTTGATGTGGGGTTAGATTTAGAATTGTGAATTAATTTGAGATGTGTTCAACAATGAATTGAGTGTTTTCGTTATATGAATTATGCCTACGTTGTACTAAGTGTGGATGCTTTGTACTAAATTTATTTGTGTAATTAACCTAAAATAATCTATATTGTGCTAAGTTGGTTAGAGCATCCACAATGGTGTTTCTCAAATATAGCATTGGTATAAATACCCGAAACCCGGATCCGACCTGGACCCGGCATTGGAACCGACCCGGCCTATCCGGGTCTGGGTCCGGGTCCGAAAATGGGACCCGTTGTACTTTCGGGTCCGGGTCCGCTCAAAAGAGACCCGACCCGGACTCATTAAAAAAAACCTAAAAATTCAACATAAAAATAAATATTCTATCCTCATCCCTCCCCTCCTTCCTCCTCAATTCTAAATCTTCCTCTTCCAAACTCAAAACTCATACATTTTTCTTCTCTCATATATTCTAAACCATTCACTCGCCGCCTCCGCTCGCAGCTCACACTCCCACTCCTATCCGAACATGAGGAATACCAATTTTGGGACCCGTAGGGGACTGGGTCCAGGTCCGGGTAGTGAAGGACCCGACTCGATACCAATGCTACTCAAATATGAGAATATGGCAAAATAGCGTATAGAAAAAAGAGTAATTTTCTGGAGTCGTGATTTGCTATAATTTGTGAAAGAAATATAAAAAAGGAGCTCGGACGAAACATCTTGTTTCATAAGTTAATTAACTAATGATTAAATATTAAAATAGGTAAATTAAATAAATTAAATATTAAAATATATACTAATCTACCTAATTAATACACTAACCTATGATTAAATGGGCTAAAGCTTACAAAGGAGCTGGACGGGACATGTTGTCCCTCCAAGCTATTTTTAGCTTCAAACGGGACAACATGTTTGGTTTGAGGTTTTTTGGTTTTTTTTAATAGGACGGTACAACATGTACTGCCGATCATAAAAAATAAAATAAAATAAAATAATATATATATATATAAAACGTCAGACGAAACAACTTGTTTCATTTGATCCCATTAAAAAAAACCAAGGGACGGAACAACATGTTTCGTCCCCTATAATTTGAGAACCGCCAATTCGTTTCTCAAATATGAGAACGAACTGTAGAGATTTTTCCATAATATGGCAAAATAGCAAACGACTGCAGACCAACATTTCTCATAATATGGAAATATTGCAAATATAGCAAATGATTGTGGATGCTCTTAGTGTTATTCGTGAAATATTTGTACTAATTAATCTAAGTCCACAATGCATGAGTGTAATATGTGATGTGAGTAACATTGTGATTATATATGATATACTTCAGTAACATTGTGAGTAATATTGTGACTAACACTGTATATAAATGAGTGTTGATTTATGATGATAGTTATAAGCCATTGTAACATTGTGAGTAACATTATTAAATATCGATTTAATGTAATTAGATATTGATGAATGTATAATTCTGTATTATTGATATTACATTTAATTCTTAGAAACTCCCATTTTTTATTTATCGATGTATCTAAAACCGAGATACAATCAAACTTGTAGGATTCTCTTTGTTATTGAATATGCCACAAAACCAGACTATTCATGAAGAAGGAGCGAGTAGTAGACCTCCACGTAACCGCGGAGGCCCACATACATGTTACGGTCAACCTCCGGGCGGATCTAGTCGTGGTGGTGGATGACGACATGCAAATGTAAGTTTAAAATATATTTATTCAATGAATTTGATTTTCATTTCAAGAAAAACACAAATTGTTATATTTATGTTTTTCCCTTTTATGCTATGTAGGTCGAGGCGGGTCCTTCTTCCCAACCAAATGAGCCCAACCCGTCTTCTCAACCAAACTCGTCCGGCCCATTTACTCAACTAAATGAGCCCGGCCCGTCTTCGCCAACACATGTTCCACCGGTGATTCCCGGTCCAATCGTTCCAAGGCTCTTGACGTTGCAAGGGCAACATCGCTCCAAAGCCATGTGGGAGGGAGAGTCTCTAGAGTGCACTTTTCATAGTCACGGCACTTTGCCCATACATCTACGTATCCACGAGTTATTATGGGGTTGTGGGTTATACGGCTTCGGTTTGATGAGTTCTATTAAGGCCGACCGTCCACTTCTAACTGCCCTTCTAGAAAGATGGCGTCCCGAAACACACAGTTTCCATTTTCTGGTGGGGGAGATGACTATCACACTGCAGGATGTTGCAATACTCACCGATCTTCCTATTTATGGACATGCCGAAATTGGGATGATGGACTTTGATCCGGAATTTTTAATCCCATAATATCTCGGAGTTGAGGCGGATCCTAGAGCTTTCATCGGCAAATCTCTTAGATTGAAGTGGTTGAAGGATACGTATACCGACAAGTTGGATGAAGATTCGACCCCTTTCCAAGTCGAGTGCTATTGCCGGGCATATATCATGACATTGTTTGGAGGTGTCATGTTCCCAAACTCCACGGGTGATTCCGTTCCACTCATGTACTTACCTTTAATCGCTAATCTTGATAGAGTTGGGTTGTACAGTTTGGGTAGTGCTGCATTGGCGATGCTATACAGGAGTTTGTGCAACTGCGCTCTCAATGCGAAGCAGATGAACAAAACAATGTTGATGCTACAAGTGTGGAGTTGGGAACGCTTACATTATGGACGACTCGTAAAAAGTAGGTAATCACCAAAGTGGGTGAACGTTCCAAGTGAAGAACACTCGAAACCTCCGCAGGGTGTCTACTGGTCTGGTTCCTTCACATGGAAGGCTAATCCAAACTGATGCCTAACCTACTACAGGGACGAGTTTGATAGTTTATCGGATGAATGTGTTAATTTGGAGCCCTATACCGAGGAGTGTCTAGCTAGATTGCCATCCGTCTGCACGGCGAGTCGCCAACTATGGTTGACTATGGCTTCTCTTGTCAACTTTGGTACAGTGGAGGGCTATTTTCCCAATAGAGTTCTCCGACAATTTGGCCTACTTCAAAACATTCCAGTGCACCAACCATTTAATGCAGATATGCATGGTGTTACCGGTATGGGTCGTCAGTCAGCTCACGATTGGGTCGCTTGTTTGCACCCCCACGTCGATATATGGGACAATCATTGGTATGATCACGTGATGGTAAACATTCCCCCATTCGATCCATCTTTACATGGTCCATACATGGTGTGGTATCAGAGAATGACACGTATATATATTTCTACGACATACCAAATGTCAGCAGGTGCAGGGACCGACTAGGAGACGAGCCGCTGATCCAGCTGACACCCATTCTGTGAATTTACCGATGTTCCAACCGAAGGAAGAATTGGTTCGGAGTTTCGTAAGTTTTATACATTATGCCTTTATTACGAATTCTCTTAAACTTCAACATGTGTCGAATTTCAATAAATGATGTGAATTTCTTGTGTGTAGATGGAACAAACTTGGAAACAGGTTAGAGAATGCACAAAGGTTTTAAGGAGCAATGTTGCCGAACCAATGAAGATATTTGCATGGAAAATGGTTGAGTCCTTTCGGGCCCAAGCCGACCTTGTTGGCGAAGGAAACAGATTAGACGCTATATTAAGATGTCCGGTGTGTGGAATAGGGCATTGAAACAAATGGCATCAAGACCATCCTATCGTAAGAGATTGTTAGAAGAACAACGTCAACTAGAGGAGCAAGCCGAGGAGCCAGAAGAAGAAGCCGAAGATGATGATGATAACATTTCCCTTTCAGGCTTAACTCAAGTTAATCTAAAGTGTTTGAAAGGTTTGTGGATCCGCCCCTACTTATTCACCTCTAGCTAGATTGTAATTTAATATTTTGGACTGGACTTTTATATTTTGTTACATGTTTTTAACATTTTGGACTGTAATTGTTGTTATGCATGTGTGTTTGTTTGTTATTGAGTTGATGAGGGATTTGTAAGTTGATGGAGAATTGAATTGAATTGCAAGTCGATTTGTATGTGTAAAGGAACAACAGGTGCTGCGGTTGTCAATGAGAATTTTCATCAGTAGGGTCGCTACTAACTGAGTTAGCGACCTTGGTTCAAAGAATGTCGCTGACTCAGTTAGCGACTGCGGAGCTTGGCTGCTTCTAGAGATCTGAAGTTTCTGAAGAACTCACCATCTCCACAGTCGCTAACAGAGTTAGCGACCTTAGTTCAACTACGGTCGCTATCTCAGTTAGCGACGTTGGAGATGGTGAGTTCCCTAGAAACTTCACATCTCTGGATGAGCTTAACTTCCCACTGTTGCTAACTGAGATAGCGACCCTTTTTGAACCAAGGTTGCTAACTAAATTAGCGACTGTGGGACGTTGAGCTCATCTAGAGATGTGAAGTTTCTGGAGAACTCACCACCCTCACAGTCGCTAACTGAGACAGCGAGCCTGGTTCAACCAAGGTCGCTAACTCAGTTTGCGACTGTGGAGATGGTGAGTTCTCTAGAAACTTCACATCTCTAGAAGTAGCCAAGCTCCACAATCGCTAACTGAGTCAGCGACATTCTTTGAACCAAGGTTGTTAACTCAGTTAGCGACCCTGAGTTAGCGACCCTACTGATAAAAATTCCCAATAAAAATAGCAACACCTGCTGTTCCTTCTACACATATAAATCAACAAAAACCTCACTCCAATTCACATCAGCTTCATATCGCATAACACATTCAATCCAAATCCAACATCAACTCCAACACGCACAACAAACAATCAAACAAACCCACAATAAATAATCAACTTCAAATCTCCATACACCTCCAGTAACAAACATCATCTAAATCTGAATAATTTAAACCAAACAACACAATTAACCAAACCACATTTAAGTGTAGGACAAAGCATACATTAGTACAAAACATGAGTTCAAAATAAATGATAAATTTAAATAGTTTGACGGCTTCGGGAAGCTTGTCTTGAGTTTGTCCGGCATCAGCGCTTATTGTGACCCTTCAAACCACATTTAGAACATGTCATCCCCGTACTCTTGCTGGACCCATCTCTCACATCCATATCATTACGAATTCTCGTAGTCTTCAGTCGCCCTTTCCTACAGCGTCGCAAGTTCGCATCAGCTATAAGTCGTGGTTCACTATGAACAAGCCAATATGCTGGATCAAGTGTAGGATGAAATCTGGGTGCCCATGTTTGTGCTAAGGAAATAGTAGAATAAAATGTATCAACATACGGCCTGTAATCTATTGCACGATATGCACAAGCAGCCAACACATATGAACATGGAATATGATACAGCTAAAATTTCTGACAAGTGCATATTCTGGTACCCAAGTTAACGCTGTGGAAGTCCCCGCCCTTTGGATTACCATCAACTCTTCGTATACCTGTTTTAAGTACAAAAACTCTTGGTTGATGGTGAAACATTATAACTTCATGTAAGTTGGCTCCTTCACGCCAGATATCTATCAAATCCTGAACTGTTGGAGCGAAAATCCTTTCTTCACTTATAAGCGTGTTGGCTAATTGATGACGTATAGCAAAATAAGAATTAATACGGTAAAAGATCATATCTATAATTGCATTTATGGGTAAACTACGCACACCTTTTAAGATTGAGTTGAAAACTTCTGATAGGTTCGTAGTCATGATACCATATCGTCGACCTCTGTCATCATGTAGATACCATTTCTCAACCATTTTCTCTTTCACCCAATTTGCCGCCTCCACATTCACAGTTTCTAACTCAGTGAGTTTGCACTAGAACTTGTTGGGTTGTTTTTGACATGCTATAATTTTAAGTTCGGTCCTCATAGCTTTCCTGCCAAATTTGGTGAAGAAATTAGTAGCGAAAAGTCACATACAATAACGATGATGTGAATTTGGTTCGTTCCATGCTCCATTTTACGATTCCATGGTGGCTAAAAAACCTGCATGACGATCGGAGATAACACACATTCCAAACCGATCGGTGACAAAAAATCGAATGCAGCTCATGAACCATTTCCAAGTATACACACTCTCTCCATCAACTATTGCAAAGGCAAATGGAAATAGGCAACCGTTCGCGTCCGGTAAAACGGCAATTTGTAACACCCTAAATTTTATTTATGAAGAATTTGTGATTTTATGTGTTTTGCACGTATAATTTCATTTGTATAATTTTTTTATAAAAATATTTCTTGTATAGTATTTGTTCTCTTTATTTTCCAAAAAGATTATTTACTTTAAAAGCGTAATTAAAATCTAAGCCTAATTGTCTCTTTTAAGCCCACTCTATTAACTAATTGATTTAATTATTAGAGTCCATGGTTAAATTGGCCAATTAGTGAGCCCATTTAACTTAATTCTTTTTTGAAATAGCCTAACTTGTAGCGTAAACTCTTTTCATGAACAATTAATTTTTTCACATGAACAAATTGTAAATGGGGGACACTAGAGTGGCACGTGCATGCACTAGCATGTGCAATGTGCACACTCTTGAGGTAGGCTGGATTGTGCATGGGAAGAAGGGGGGAGTGGATGAGATAGTGGGTGGTTACTTTCATCATGGGTAGTTATTACAACTGCCTACTTCATCTTGGCCCTTGATCCTTAACCATATGATCTAATCCTAGCTTTTCATTTACCCTAAAGTTTGTATAAATACCCCCCCCCCCCCCCCCCCCCCCACACACACACACACACACTAGTTCTCCTTTTACACCTAAGCTGAAAAAAGGAAAGAGAGAAAGAAATACAAGTTAGTGAGACAAAAGATTGAGGAGTTTTGTGAGTTGAAAAGATTGAGTGTTAGTGTGTGTTCTTCAACCAAGGAAGTGGCAGGTTTTTTCCAAAGGGGAGGCTCGGGTTCTAGCTAGCATCAAGGAGGAGGTGGTTTCTGTGGCTTGATCTAGGAGGATAAGGCTTCACTTGTTCGTTGTAGGAGATCTCTAGGAGTTTATTTGATTTTTCTCTCCATTTAAGGTGGGTGGTCCTCTTAAACTTCTAATTAGACATCATGCTAAGGTATGTTTGATAAGATTAAAAAGAAACTATGACTAATCTAGCCATGTGATGTGAGAATAAGACAAATTGATATTTATAGGATTGTATGTTAAAGTATGTTAATTGATTGCAAAAATTGTGAATGTTAATTTAGAATTTACAATTCTACCATGCTTTATTTGTTTGTTATATGCTAAATTAAGAAGATACGCTTGCATGTTAAATATTTGATATAAGAACCATGGGAAAATGCGATTTTGACTACTTGATTGTTTTTTTTGCTGAACCGGATAGAGCCCTGCGACTCCAGCCACACAAACAATTATATTAAATAAAATATTTACAGGCATAGTTTTACAAGATGTAAAATCAAATATCAACACAGTCGAGTATGACTAAAATAGGACACCCGAAGACAAAACAGCAACCAAAAAGCGAAAGCAACAGCTCCGGACAACACAGAATGGCGAAAAATGCCGTTGCTCCGATGAGGCTCGACAGAGAGATCTGCATCGGAAACAGAGCAGATGATGCTTCGCACCAAGCTAATAGGAGAACATGCTGATTGCTACGAATGATCTCGTGTGATCCTCAAAGCCAATCACAGACCCAAACCCAGAAACAAAACCCTCCAGACTACTAATAATCTCAGACATGGAGGGCAACCCTCACTGAAGGCTTCCAAGCTAATAAGGAAGGCAAACAAGGGTAATAGCAAACACAATAATGGGACCCTCAAAATCGAAAAAGAAACAGTGAAACTAGCGACGAGTAAAATATAAACAGGGGAGCAAAAGCCTCCCAAACGGAACTTCGCAAAGAGAACAACACAGTGCTTAAAATCACATAACACTGACAATAGAACAATTCAGAGCAGCCAAAGAAATGAAATACTTAAAAGAAAAAGTGAGAGCAGCTGTTAAATGCCAACCAGCCCAAAAGCCTGCCGTTCCTGCAAGAACAATAACAAGGTGCAACCCAGTCAATTGTAATAAGCATACAGCCCTAAAGGACATGGAACTTTGCCAAGAGGCAATAAGACCTTGACTACTTGATTGTTAAATGGCATGAAAAAGAAAATTTATTACTGAAATAAACATATGACATTTATGAAAATTGGTATAAGGGATTCAGGGAAATTTTAAGTGCATTTTGATAAGAGAATATGCTCATTTTACGAAGTTTCGAAAAGTGAAGAACAATATGCAAGTAGGGAGCCAAATTATGTTTTTGTATCAAAAATCAAAATTTTATTTTACTGAAATACTGTAATAAGATAAAGAATAGAATCTGGAGTTTTTGAATAAATTTGGAGAAGAAGAGAATTCGAAAACATTCATTTTTGTAGAAATTCGAAATAACAGAGACCTAGATTTTAACCCTAAAAACCCCACCTTATGTCAGTTTGGTCACTTAGACCAGTTGGTTGAAGGGTGCTTAGGCACTTACTGTAGCCGTGGGTTGGCCTTGATGGTCTCGAGTTTGAAACTTGGGCTCTGCCCTTTGTTTCTTTTTTTTAAAAAAGATCCGAAAACCGAGACCTACTTTATGTTAACTAAACCCCCAGTCTTTACCGCTAATGTGTCTTGGCTATTCTGGTTTTTGGTGGCTATTGGTTTCTCTCGGGTCGTGGGTTTCGACTCTGGGTTTCGGCACTTTAAAATAGATTTTTTTTACTTTGGGTATTTAAATTGGTTTCTTTAGTATTTTAAATCCAGAAAAATGTGACGATTATTCTAAAAATATGTAGATTTTATGAAAAATATTTGTGTATTTCTTGACTAAAATCAAAGTGATTTAGAAGTGGAAATTGAGTAAATACCATGAAAATTTACATTTGTAGAATTATAAAGAAAAAAGTGATTTATTTTTCATGAGAAGATTATATTAAGATTTGAATGAAAGAAAATTTAAGTGTGCTACCTATGGACTCTTATTTGCTTAATTGAGTATTGTACACAAATGAAAATACGACTTTATGGCCTTTTGAATTAAGTGAAGGAAATGAACAATAGTATGAGAAACTAATGGATTTGTATAGATTAATTTTGAATATGAAATGCATGAATTGCAACTAAACCTTATGTATGAGAATTGATTCATAGAAAAGAATGGAAATCATGTTAATTGTGAAAGGAACTTATGAGTATGAAGACTCAAATTTTGTGATTATGAAGTGAAATTGAGAACTAGAGTGTAGCTAAGCCTTATACCGGCATTGAAAAAGAAATAAGTTGAAATGAAATTTGAGATGAAAAGACCAAGATTGGGTCATGTTGTACAAATGGTTAAGACCGGTATAGTGGAAGGGCTAACTCTAGAGAATTGATTTTGTTCATGATTCAAATAACTAAGGACTAGATACATAGTGAAGATGTGATGAAAATAAGAGAAAAACATGAGTATGAGGGCCTCGGAGCTACGGTGTGAGAATATTCACATACTGTCTTCACGATGCGTCGTGACATGACGTGGATATGTCTCCAGGAGTTCGTAATGCAGGCGACGCTCGTGGGGTGTTTGGTGACTACGGGTGGTGTCATGTCCCATGACGGAGGCTGAATTGTCCATAGGTTCTTCACGATGCGTTCTGACATGATGCGGGATTCCCTTCCAGGCTAACTCATAGAACATCTAGGATACTTATCGTAGTTACAGTAGTAGTTTAAGTCATGACGAGGGATTGAACCCTACAAGATGAAGAACGGTTAAGGGCTTACCCTCAGACCTATGTAGTATGGGATGCATAGAATCTGAACAAGTGCACATTAGTGTCATCTAATATAAATAACTGCATTAAGGACTAAGTGCACCGCACAACACGACATCAATAGGATAGTCCCTTGTAGTTCTATTTGTGACCAAGTTTGTGATTTGTTTAAGTATTTGAGAATCATTATACTGTTCGGCATAGAGAGGATAGCCGTATATAATATTTTGTCGGTTGTAAGCAACTGACGTGCCCACAATTTTTATGCAGGGTAAAGTGATTAACAAGACTAAAAAATGCATGCTGATTAAAGAATGATTCAAGTGTTGTACATTTCATTTCATGTAAATTGTTGTAAATTGCTTCCACTGTAAATATGTAATGTAAATGTAAACTCTGATGTAAACAAAAGTTTTTAATTTCTTGTAAAATTGTACGAAGAGAAGTATAAAGATCCCGTGGAACTTCGAATTCAGTCTGTTTTGAAATTCGGGGTGTTACACAATTAACAGACACCCCTTGTATTTTCCATACAAGTGTGTTCCATCAATACTTATAACAGGTATGCATGATTTAAACCCCTCAATCGAAGCACCAAATGCGCAAAACACTCCTTCGAATGTTTCCTCATCGGGACCGGATTAACTTATCCCAATGGATAATGGTTCCTGGATTTGTTATTTGTATTGCTGATAGACGATAAGGTAATTTAAAATATGCTTCTTCAAAAGAACCAAATATCCTCTCAATTGCTTTTTGTTTAGCAGTCCATGCCTTCCTATACGAAATTTGATAATTGTGTTGTAGTTTGGCTATCTTAATAATGGCCTTCGGAGATAATCCGACCCCAGCTTTAACAACATTCAAAATCAGATTGCAGAAAAATTTTGCATCAACTTTACGATGGTCTTTGATTCAACGTTGGATTCAAACACGTATGCAGACCTACTATTTTCTTCACTACGAAATTTGTCCCACCCTTTGGAACGATTGCACGTAATCTCCATGGGCAACCACCCTCAGTTACGACAGGTGAAATTTGTACCATCTCCTCAAGGGTACGTTTTCTATGAGCCAATTTACATTTCACGGTATACACGTTCGGTGTAGATTTCAATAAGACAAATTTCCGATGTTTCTTGATGGAGTATAGCTTCACCGCATGCTATATCGAATCTTTACTTTGGAACTCCTGACCTATGTACAAATCGTCAACGTTGGATGAACCAGACGACTCTTGTGGAACTTGATTTACTCTCACACTTTGTGTCATCTCCTCGAACATGAACACTGACATTATTGAAATCATCATTAACGTTCACGTTGTTATCGTTCCTCTCATTTATATTAATATTTAAACATTCATCTTCTTCGTCCTCATCATCATCTTCTATACCCTTGTCAACTTCATCATACGTTTCTTCCTCTTCTACATCATCCTCTAATAAATAGTTGTTTACGGTAGCATTTTCAAATATTCCAAAAACATTGTCATTTTCAACATAATCATTAACCAAACTAGGTTGACGTGACAACTCAAATTCTGTAGGACCTGAGCTTGTTGTATTTGTGAATGTGTCTTCTTGTAGGGAAGTTGAGATTGCATGTGATGTTTGAACTGGGTTACAACTCCTCTCATGTGTCGGCATTTCACGTACGAAGAGTGAATTAGGATTAACATGTGGTTGTGCATTAGTTATTTAGATTTTCTGAATATACAACTCCAATGCAGACCGACTGTAATTCGGATCAAGTGTCCTAGAATTCATGGACTTTAGAGAGTTGTCATTCCCTATGGGCACAGTCATGAAATATTGACCATCACCTTTTTCCGCTACGTATCGAGCTACAATTTTCATATTCCGTTGATCTCTATCCCAATTTGTAACATCGTAATTTTTTTCTACTAATTCTGTCATTGTTATTGTGCGCGATGCCTAAATTATTTCAGGATCAACATTGTTGTAACAACAACCTATCTTTGCATCATGAATAATTTCACCCCCACAATAAAGCCAAATAGGAATATCGTAATTCATACCTATACATATTTATATAAAAATGAGAGTCATTATTTAATCTACCCAAGTATACGTGATAAAGAGTTATACAAATCATACATTCATATCAAATAGCTTAACTCCAATCCTCGCGCACGTTTTTTGAATAAATCGCCCAAAATTGGCGATCTTGGAAGCTAGGTTTACGGTTTTGAGAGTGTGAGGAGAGTGGAATGGGGGGTGAAGAGGTTGGTTTGATATTTTGTGGATTTTTGGTGAGATAATGGATTGATTTAGGCAACTTGGGTTTCAGAGTTAGCTTTCGGAAAGTGTGGAGAGAGATAGGGGAAGAAGAGAATGAGTCGGAGAGTGTGGTATTATTGAACTCCCAATCGACACTCGCTATCTCAGATAGCGAGTATAGTTAAAATATGATTGCTATATGAGATAGCGACCCTATACTTGGGCTTTTTTTCCTGGTTCCACTTGAAAACAGTAGGCACATAGACTCGCTACCTCAGTTAGCGACCCTAGTGAAAATAGGGTCGCTAACTGATATAGTGAGTGTATACTTCACTTTTTTCTTCAGGTTTTTCCCCAAGTGGTAAAAATAACAGACACTCTCTATCACAGTTAGCGACCCTGTTTTTCACTAGGGTCACTAACTGAGATAGCAAGTGGGTTGTTTTGATAAATACTTTCAAAAGTGGGTCAGTTTCGTAAATACTTTCAAAAAGTGTGGGGAAAATTCGAGCATCCACACTCATGGCTATTTTGGAATGTCATTTTCAAATTTGGCAACCCAAATGGCAAAATCTCCCTACACCAACATCTCATTTGGGTTGTCAAATTTGGAAGTAGTCATTTCTTTTGTCAAATTTGGCACACCACTTAGGCTTTGATTGGAAAAAATATATGTAAAAAGAAAACTAATAAAAAAGAAAATAAATATAAAATTATATTATATATATATATATAATTTATATACATATATTATACTATATATATAACTATATATATAATATAATATATATATACAAGTTAATATTATATATATATATATATATATATATATATATATATATATATATATATTGTATAAAATAAATTTGTATACATATATTATACTATATATATAATTATAGAATTATCTATATAATAAAACACAAAGAAAGCTATCAAGTGGCTCTCATTCAATAGGGTAGAAATCAATGGTCCACATCTAACCTCACAAAACATATTTTTCCGCCCGAAAGTTTTCCCCCAAAGCTCAAATTCAAATTCTCTCAAAACAACTCCTTCATTTATTTAATTATTTCTCCCTCTCTCTCTCATTCTCAATTTACTCATAAATTTATATTTTCAGATTTTAGGTTTATAAATTTTCAGTTTATTTTAAATATTTTTTATTGCTCATGTTACATTGAAAATAGCAAATATCTCATCAACAGTTAAATTTTATCATTTTCCACGCTCAAAGTTCTAAGAAGTTGGATTTTACACCCCATTTATAATTATTTTTCAACATATACTAATGGAAATATGGACTTTTATTTACAACTAATTATTGTTTTACTATTCGAACTTGAGCTGCATAATTGTTATTTTACTGTTTACAAGACTTTTATATGTTGTATTGTTCTGAGGACGTGCCGTAGACACGTGCCCACGGGCAAATCTAGTATTATATACATAACATAATATATATACAAATTAATAATATATATTATAATTATATTATATTATATATCATATATATAATATACATAATTATTTATATATACACTATTATAACTTATATTATAATTATATATGCACTATTATAATATTATTTGTGTATAATATTATGTTATAATTATATTATATTATATTAATAGTGTATAATAATATGTATACAAATTAATATTATAATTATATATACACTATTATAATTATATATATACACTATTATACACTATTAGAGCATCCACAGTCGTTCGAAGTAAAAAATGGAAAAATGCATATTTTGGCGTTCCATTTTGACGAAACGCTGCAGTCGTCGAATGGCAAAAGAATGCATAAATTTGTTAAAAAAGAAACAGACGTCTGTCATTAAAAAATAATTTATGTAGACCGAAACTTAGAAAATATTAATAAAAAATACGGGACTATATTTCGTCCCAAAGAAAAAAATGCAAAATAATCGGACGAAACATGGGTTTTAAGGAAGTTTTTTTTGCAAAAACAATTTTAAAAAATAGTTTGTAAAAAATATTTGCAAAAACAATTTAAAAATTTGCAAAAAAAAAACAATTTAAAATTGAAAAAACAATTTAACAATTTTCAAAATTATTTTTAAAAATTATTTTGGATTGGGACGAAACATCATGTTCATTCCAAGCCTTAAATTCATTTAAGCGGTTAATTTATTTGTTTTTTAATTTTTTTTTACTTCGGACGAAACATCATATTTCGTCCGATTAATTAAAAATATAATTAAATAATCCATACGAAACATGATGTTTCGTCATCTAAAATATGCATTTTGCTATTTCGAATGCTATTTTTCCCTTTCTACTTTAGCCGAATTGCTAAAAAATGGCAAAATAGCTTACGACTGTGTGCGCCACAGTACACAAAAAATGGAAAAATGGCAAACAAGCAAACGACTGTGGATGCTCTTAATATACTATTACATACAAATTTGGTAACCTAAATGGCGAGCATTGGTGTAGAACAAACATCTCATTTTTTAGAAAAGTTGTCATTTAGATTGTAAAAATTCAAAATGGCAACCGAAATAGCACTCTCATTGGTGTGGATGCTCTTAAATGAGTAAAAACCCCTTCTAAGAGCATCTGTATTCGTTGGCTAAAAAACCAAAATTTCTAAAAAATAATATAAATTGTGCTATAGTCGTTGACTATATACCCAAAATTTGGGTTTTAGGAGAACAGTGCTCTGCTATATTTGAAAGAAGATATAAGAATTTAGAAAAAATAGTCAAAGAAAGATGATCTATCGTCCGTTCAGTCAGACGAAATATCATCTTTCGTCACTTATTTTATTTTTTTATTTAAATATATCAGATGGGAAATGTCTAATCCATTTTTTTTTAAAATCGATCAGACGGGAAATCATTTTCCATCCGTTCGACTTTTAATTTAAAAAAAAAAGTTTGGACGAGGAATGATCCACCGTCCGAGAACTTTTCCCCCCCCTTTGTTTAAAAAATTCTTAAAGAACTAGGCCTATAAACATTTTTTATAGATTAGGTGGCTGGTAGTGAATTAATTACTTTCTTAAAATTTTAATTATAATTTAAGATTTATTTAAGAATTAATTATGATCAAATTAAGAGTTATTTAGGAATTAATTACTTTCTTAAATTTTTTTTAAAAAAATCCTCAGATGGAAAATGATTTCCCGTCCGTTGGTTTTTTATTTTAAAATAATAATAAAAATTAATGGACTGGAAATCATTCATCGTCCGTCGATTTTTTGAAGTTAAAACCCAAAATTTGAGTTCAAACGACTATATTTGAAACCCAAAATTCTTATTCTTATATGTTTTTTTTATTAAAGGAATTATTCTTATATTTTAAATATCTAAAATTTGAGATTGAATGACTAAAGATGCTCTAATTTCCCCTTTTATTCGACGGTACCCTGATACTTTCATGGTTAATCTGAGCCCTCCGATTAATCATAATTAGTGTAGGTAAGTTAATAATAGTGGTTGAAGAGGAGTGATCCAATGAGAAATATCTTAAAATGAGAAAATGAGAAAATGAGAAACATTAATTCTAACCATTGGATTTGAGAGGATTGAGATGAATGGCTGTAATTCATTTGGAATAGTAATTTAAAAAATCGGTTTATTTTAACTAATCTATAAAAAAAAATCACCAAAAAAACCCAAATAATTAATTAGTATGATGTCTAGGAAACCCAATTGCCAAAAAAAAAAAAAAACCCATAGCCTTCTCACTTCTTCTCCTTATATATATATACTGTTCTCCTTATATATATATATACTATATGCACAACCAGTCTTGTCCACGAAAATAATGATATTCATCTTCTCTCAACTAAGCAATTACAGAAAGTTAGAAACCCTATAAATTAATCGGCCAAAGAAGGGCAAGCTAAACTCTATTTATCTGAAGATGTTCAAGAGGATTCGCGTATAACTTTTGTTTGCTTATCTGTGTAATGTCTTAGTGTAGATACTATACACATATTGTAAATTACTATTACAGATATTGAGTAATGTCATAGTTAAAATACTGTTCACATATTTTATGATGTCTTAGTGAAAAATACTGTACACATACTGTATACTGTCTTAATGTAAATACTGTAAACCTTTTAATTAAGAAGCTGATTGAGAGAGAAATTAATTTATCTACTTTTTCATTGTATAAAATTAATTAAGGTGCATCCTAATCTGATTATTATTCTTATTATAAAATCTTTCTTCTTTAATTGATCAATTGCAGCTAGCATTGGTAATGTCGAAGCATCTACTTCAAAAGAATGCCAATTGCCGATGCCTTTTGGAGAATGATGCTGCAGGTGGAGGCTCCCTCTCTGGTTTAGTTGTGGTTAGAATTTTTTCCCACATGAGTTGGATATATATAGTAACATTAGCCCTCACAAATTTTGTTTCGGAGTTTACGAGGTTGACGAGGAGGTGGTCCCCAGTGGAGATGGCAATCGGGGTTGACGAGGAGGTGGAGGTTGGCAGCAGCGATGAGGCGAGGAGGAGCTTCGGAGGTGGTGTCGACTGCGACGACGGGAGTGCTGCGGGAGGTTGACGGCGAGGAGGTAGTGGTTGTCGAAGGTGGAGAGCGGTGGTGGCCTCGACGAAGGTCGGCGAGGTGCTTCGAGGCGGACGGTGATGGCGAGGTGGCGAGCAGCGCGGGTGGCGAGGCTGCGAAGTGGTGGTCGAATGCGATGGAGCTTCGAGGTGGCGGCGGGGGACTCGAGGAGTTGCTTCTGATGTGGTAGCGATGGTGAGCTTGGTGGCGGTAATGGCGATGGAGAGATGCGGTGGGGTACAGTGAGGTGAGGTGGAGATTGGGGTGGCAGTGGCTGGAGGTTGAGCAACGGCGGGAGTTGACGGCGCCACTGGCACTGGCTTCAAGGTGACGGTGATGGCGAGGTTGAGATGGCGAGCTTCGGAGTTGGGTTTCGGGGAAGAACAAAGAAGGAGAAGAAATGAGAAGAACAGTATATATATATATAAAGAGAAGAAGTGAGAAGGCCGTGGTTTTTTTTTTTTTGGGCAATTGGTTTCCTAGACATCATACTAATTAATCATTTGGATTTTTTTTGATGGTTTTTTTTATAGATTAGTTAAAATAAATCGGTTTTTTAATTTACTATTCCAAATGAATTAGAGTCATTCATCTTACTAATTAATCATTTGGATTTTTTTGATGGTTTTTTTTATAGATTAGTTAAAATAAACCGATTTTTAAAATTACTATTCTAAATGAATTAGAGCCATTCATCTCAATCCTCTCAAATCCAATGGTTAGAATTAATGTTTCTCATTTTCTCATTTTAAGATGATTCTCATTGGATAACTTCTCAGTGGTTGAATTAATTAATTTAACTCCCCACTAATTAAGCAACCAACAAGTGATTATATTTCGTGGGGCCTATTTTCGTGGGGCTTTTTTGATTATTTTATCCTTCTAAAGTACCACCTTCATTTGGTTGTATTTATAAATAAAATATTAGAAAATGCTGCATCTAATGAAAAATCATTATATTTCTCCTATTTGTCGTATAATTAATTCCAAATGTATCATGTATATGGACCAGTCCTTCTCATTTTGGTAATGGAACTTGTAAATCATTATTTTCTCAATAACAAAACATAGCAATTAGCAATCTGTCAAATACAAATATATATGTAATTGTAAAATAAATAATTTTCAATAATATAACAATTGTGATCACTTAATCTATATACAAAATATATCAAACTTCGATAATATTTGTTTTTCTTATATTTTATGACATATTTAACATCTTAAACGATATAGATCATGTATTTAGAACAAGGAGTCATTCCTCATTCTTCCTGTGCCACCTTTTTTTGTCCTTTTCTCCTATACCACCTGTTTTTTTTTTTTTTTCTTTTCTCTTGTAGATAGGGGGCATGCCATTCAGGCTCAAGGCAATTTGTTTTTCTTCTCGATTTTTTGGCGGCTAATTTGAGAGAGAGAGCTTATGTTTGTTTATTGTCGGTGTTGTTGGTATCCCTGTAAATTTATTGTATTCCATTCGCTTTCTTTTTTTCCTTGTTAATTACAACTCATTGGATTTATGCCTTTTTTTTTTCTTGACCAAATTGTATTCATGCTATTACTCTTAGCTAGAGATGATAATTCGAGGGGAAAACCTTCCAAATCTACTTAAACTTTTACTGTTTATGCTTGCAGGGAATTTTGTTTATACTCAGTGCTAGAGAGTTATTTGCATACTAGAATAATACACGTGCGATACGCGCCTACAAAAAGTATAGTCATAAAATTAAATAAATTGACAATAAAAAAAGATATAGTAAATTATTAAAAAGATCAAATTTTAAGAACAAATAAAATCTTCTATAAGTAAATCCGTTTACAACAAAGATAAAAAAAAGATAGAAGCATATTTACGATAATTTAGTCCAATCTGTAAAGCTCCAACTCTCATATTATATTATGGGAACTCATGTATCGCACGTGCAACTCCAAATCTCATATTATATTCTTTATTTACTTAAAAATTATATATTTCTTAAAATGTCCATCACGTGTAAATTACTAATAAATTTAAGTGTCACTGAGTTTGATTCACGCAAAACGAAATGTTCCACATTTTGAGTCTTGAACTTAAAATTTTTCATATACGTATAGTAGATGAAATTTCCCACCAAACATTAATAGAGAGTCTAAATCTAAGTCCTACTCGACATCACTAATCATCAAGCACATTAATGTTTAAATCTGTATGATTTTTCCTTGCCTATCTTCCTAAGCAATGATTAAAAAAAAGGAAGAAAAATTCTGAACCACCAGTAGGAGCGAACAAGTTATACAAAAGGACTAAACTACTTACAAACCTCCCTGTAAACTCTGAGCAAATTCCGATATGTAAACAAAAACTTATTAATTAAACTATATAAAGCATGGATCACAACCTCAATGCACTCCAAACTCCAAAGATCACATCAAACTATTTCTCTACAAACTTTTGATTTTCCGTTTCCTTACATCATCTCCAAAACATCATCACAAAGATGTCTATGTCCTGCACATAGACACAAAAGGAAATGGATCAAACAATCACATTTAGGTACAATATCTAGACCACCGATGGGCTGCTAGCACCCCTATTTATGCTTATAGGATCAACAAACTGAAGGGTAGAATGTGTTCTGAAATATAGGAAATGAAGAAGAAAGCTAAAACATAATCTAGCACATGTGGAGAAACAGTGAGAATTTTCATGAAACAAAATAAGATACATGATTTCTTAGTATTTTTTTCTCCTCAATACTTCACCGCGCCTTAAAAAAATAGCACAGATGTTTCATGTCGACCTTGTCGATTACTTAATATGCATAATCACGGGTGCAACTAAGAAATTGATGCCTGCAACTCAAACTTTTCTAACCCGTTCTTCCTCAAGTTCTAACACTCCTAATTCTACATAATCACAAATTAGAGAAACACACTCGTTATCATTCCCATAATCTCAAAACCCTATAATCGAATAGAACTCAGCAACTAACTACTTAATCGAACTCGCCATTGTTCACTCCATCCAACCTGGGGACAAATTGTAAAAAAAATCCATTAAAAAGTCCAATCTAAGATGATCAAATAAAGTGCATCCGAGATTATGAGAAATTCTAAAAAATGAGAATAAATAATAGTTCGAAGTGGAAAATGGAAGAGGATTAGATACCTGAGTCTATTTTGATTGAGGATAGAGACTGGGGGGGGGGGGACCGGGGGTGTAACCGGATGACCAGTGTAGGGAGGAGGGTGGGGGCGGGCAGTGGGGAGGCACGGGGAGGGTGATTAAGTGTCGGGGAGAGGAGCGGTGGGGAGAGGGTGACTGAGCAGCTGGGAGAAGAAGTCAGGGAGGGGCACGCGGTAGAAGGCGCGGGGAGGGTGAATGAGCAGTGGGGATAAGAATCGGCATTCGGTGTGAGAGAGAAGGAGAGAAGGCGTGGGGAAGAGGAACAGACGCGGGGGAGAGGAAGAGACGCGATTGAATGTATTGATTGAAATTAGTTTAGGCATGTATTGCATGAGTTTGTTTGGTTACAAAATTATGGTTTGTTTGTTTACAAACCCCAACTCTCTCAATAAAAAAAGTAGAGATAGAAGATCTATTTAGAAAGTACTTGCAAGTATTGACACCCCAAAACTATTTACAATAATAGGACAGTCATAAATAATTTTCTAATAAGAACCCTACCTTTGAAGATATTTACACAACATTAAAACTAAAAATTTGCATAATTCACTACCCCATTTAAAAACTGGATATGTCATAGAAAATAAAGAAATTAAGATTAAAAAATCTTACAAAATTTAAAATAAGATATATTGATAGGAGACTAATAGAAAGAAAACATATAACTGATAAGGAAATATTAAAATATTTAGTATTAACAAGTAAGGTAACTCAAAACCTATCTAAAAAATACAAAATGAAATAACATACAAAGTATTAGATTATAGACACGAAGAAGCAAGTTGGTATTACCAACACCTACTAGCATATAGAATATTAAGGTAAGCATGATTAATAGTCCAAAGGTAGAAACATCAATAAGTAAATTAAATTCAAACATAAAATCAAAAATTTATATGATAAACATTCAAGAGTTTGAAGAAGATTACAATGACCCAGAATTTGTAGGATCTATAAGAAAAGATTTAAAAATCATAAATCTAAACATAAAAGAATTAAGTAGATATACAATTGAAGACACAGAAGAAGAATTAGGCATAACGGAAGAGGGTATGAAGGAGTTAGAAGTCAAGCTTAATATAAATATTTTGGAAATATAAGATTTAATGGCAAATTCCAATTCAGGGAAAGTAGATGAAGTCTTAAAAAATCTAGATATAACAAATAAATAAATAAAAATGGATTAAGAAAAAGACAAGATTATAAACAAAACCTATAGAAAATACAACTAACATGTACTAATATTTAAGACCACCACCTAATAAAAAACCGTATAGCCCACCATGGAAATGGCAAAGTAAAGAAAGAAGTAAGTTAGGGAAAGAAAAAGAAAAAGAAACACCAAAATATGAACCCACAGAACACTGTGAAAAAGGAATAGTAGGAAATGGCAAATGACTAGATCTGGACTGTGTAAAAGATGTAGATAGAACAATAGAAGAATGGGTAAAAGAATCCCTAAGGGGGCGTTTGGTACGCGGTAATGTATAAGGGAATCTAGGATTACCCTCTTGATTACCTGGTTTGGTAAGACATAGGTATAGTTTTGTAAATAATCTTAAATTCCCAGGGTTATCAAAATAATTAGTTTGGAAGGATAAACATTCCCCTTGAAAGGGGTGGGATTTGTAGATTCCGCCACATAAAAAATAAGTGAGATTATTGCATACCCAAAACACCCTCGTTTCTCTCTCCTCTCCTATTTTCCCCGATTAATGCCATGACTGTGACGTGAGTGACAGTTCCTCATCCTTATGGAAAACTCTCCTCGTTTCGTTTTTCTTCTTCAATGTTTTTCTTCTTCAATTAATTAGTTCGATTACTATCTGTTGCATTCTCTCTGTTGCATTAATTAATTAATACCTGTTGCATTAGTTCGATTACTATCTGTTGCATTCTTCAATTAATTAGTTCCTCATCCCCTTCTTCATTAATTAATTAATTAATATCTGTTGCATTCTCTCTTTCTTACTAAATGCTTACAAAATAGTAAAATTTTAAATTTACTAAAGTGTAAAATTTACTAAAGCGTAAAATTTTAAATTTACTAAATTGAATCATAATAGTGTAATTTTTTTAGTAATCTATTTGTCAATTTACAAAAGTTTTATAAGATATATATCAGTATTGTTTTTGCACATGCATGCATATACATCAATTATTAAATTAGATAACTTTTATATTTATTTATTTTTAAATAATGTCAAAAGGGTATTTTCGGTAATGTCTACTATAGAGATGGATTGATGGGAATGAATTGTTCTATACCAAACACGGTAATAAAGTATTCCCAGGCATGTAATGTCGTATACCCAACACAGTATTATAACATTCCCGGGAATCTTCATTCCCACCCTCATATTCCTGGGAATCCACTAATTCCTGGGAATTCTCCAATCCGCGTACTAATAGTAGGATTTAGACAAAATCTATCAGGAAATACATTTGATAAATTTATAGAAGCAACTTTTATAGGAATAGTAGCGAAATGGTGGAATGGACTAACAAAATAAGAAGAAGTAATATAAGGATTATAAAATCAATTGATGATAAAGGAACACAAGAAATTTCAGCAAAAAGAACCCTATGATTAAAAGAAATAATCACAAATTACGAGAAAGCAATTAGAACAGAATTTAGTGTCTACGAAAAAATAGAATAATATAATATATATAAAAGAACCAAGCAAGATAGAGACTAAGCAATTTAGAAATTTATGATATGTGTTATTTTGATAACTATGCATGTGAATTCAGAGAATATTTTCAAGATAGTTATTACACAAAAAAGTGAATGGTCCAATCATTGACTCATTTTTCATAAAATTACCAGATCCATGGAGTATAAACATATATAGTGCATATGAAAATGAGAAAGTAAAACCTGAAATAGATATTTTAGGGTATATGACACAATATGTAAAAAGTTATAAAGATAAAGTATGTCAAGAAGATAAATCAACTATTAAATATTACAGAACATATAAACAAAGATTTTTTTGTGATGAAGCAAGAATAAATCATTGGGGATGTAATAATAACTATAATTATACAAAGAGACGTAAACAAAAATTTCAAAATATAAACCAAAATATAGAAAAACTTTTAAAGAGATATAAAAACCCTATAAAAGATACTTTAGAAGAATAAATAAAAACAAACAATATCCGAAAAACCCAAAGAAATGTAATTGTTATATATGTGGAGAAGTATGCCATATATCACCAAATTGCTCCAAGAGAATGAAAAAAGAAAATGTAAAATATGTAGAAGAAATTGAAGAAATGAATAACATAAACTACGAACCCATAGAATATGAGAAAGACTGGTCAGAAATCAGTGAAGATGTGGAAATAATGGTAATGGAAGAAGATAGTGGAAGTAGTGAAGATAAAACAGAATAATGTGAAATAAACATGATGACAGAAATAACAGAAATATGAGAACAATTAGAAAGAGAAGAAAATAATGAAGAAGTAATGGAAAAAATGAGCTTTGACATACAAAAATACGATAAAATATGAGCAACCAAATTAGACATAAACCAAAAAGAGAGATTTAAACTTCCAATATTTGAAAGAAAAATGAATAACATCATAATAGCCAGAAATAATGAACAACCTATAGACATTGAACAAGCTCAAGGAAAAACCATAATTCCATTAATAACTAAAAAAATAATAAGACAAAAAATAGAAAAAAATAAGTGAGAAAACCAAAAAAATATTAAGACACATACATTTAGGAGCGATACAAATAATAATAAAAGCTTATTTTAAGGAAGGAATAAATACACCCCTAGAAATATACCTAATGGATGATAGAATGATATCAAGTATATAAGATGTCTTAATAGGAAAAGTACAAGAAAACATAATGTATCAAAAAATAAAATTTTCAATAAAACCTAATTTCTCTATAAGTATGACAGAATAAAATAAGGACAAAAATTTAATCATGTACCATAGATTAGCAGGAATAGAAATGATAGAGAAAACTAAAGTTATGAGTATACAAATAAGAAATATTTATGTTTTCACTAGTAAGCATGAAGTAAAAAACAGACATGCAAATAATTTTAAGATAGAACCACTATTTAGAGAAATTATAAGGGAAAAACCAGCTAAAGATAACCTTCAAAATGACCATACCAAATTATATAGAATTTGATTTTAATAAAGCAAAAGATATTGCAAAAGGAAAACACTACAAATAATGTTCGGAGAATATATCACTATCAATATGAAACAAACAATAAGCATCGGAGAATATATGACTATAAATATGAAACAAATAATAAATACATTAGACAATCAAAATAATAATCAATTTAAATAGAAATAGAATATTATGACAATGAAAAATGGAATAAACAAGTAGCACTTGTAGATACAGGAGCTACTAACTCACATATTAAACAAACAAAGATAAAAACAGTAGAATTAATACCATTAGAGAATTCATATTACTACTTAGACTATTCTAATAATAGACATCTAATTGTCCATAAATAATATTGCCACTGAGGATAAATGGGAAAAATGAAATGCTATTACATTTACATGTAGATCCAGACCACGATGTTAATAAAATGTTATTAGGAACTGGATTCCTTACATCAGTACAACCTACTCAATATAAGAAGAAAAAATCACAATAATAGTAAACAATGAAAGTATAGTAATAAATAGAATATTGTGTAAATGAATCCATTAAAAGCAAAAAAATTACATTATACATAATAACAGAATCTGTCTACGAATGATACAAATCAAGAAACTATCATAGTCTAATAGACATTGGAGCAGGCACTAACTTATGCCGTGAAGATATACTACCAAGATGGAAACAAGATGGATATAATAAAACAGCGATAACTGGATTAACTGGACAAATTGTCATACTTGATAGATATCAACAAAATGTTACTATACAAATAGGAAATTACGTACTAAAAATACCAATAATATATCAGTTTGATGATATGAATAATGATACTATTAGGAAATTACTTTTTCCAACAATACTATCATATAACTATATCTCATAAATCGGTTATATTTACAATATCTTGTCAATACCAAGCAATAGCAATTCGAATAACACAGCCTTATTCTAGAACAGACCTACCACATATCAGAGTTTTTTTTAGCCCAGTATGTTGAATACCAATATTTACCAAATAAAACTAGAATACAACAAGTACAAGTAAAAATTACATAAGAAGTTTTACAAAAACAAGTAGAAGATCTCTATGGAGAAGACCTTTTAGCAAAATGGTACTTAAGTAAACCAACAACTCGTATAGAACTAATAGATAAGAACAAAATAATAAAAATTAAACCCATTAGACATACTCCAACAAATTCAGAAGAATTTAAAATACATATAAAGTAACAAATGGAAAAAAGTTACATAAGAAAATCACAAAGTCCACATTCATCACCAGCATTCATAGTAAGAAAGCATTTAGAAGAAAAGAGAGGAAAATCTTGAATGTTAGTAAATTATAAGGAATTAAATAAAAATAATAAAAGATTTGGATATTCACTACCAGATATGCAGATACTACGAAACACAGAAAGAACAAGAAAAATATATTCTAAATTTGATTGCAAATGTGGATTTTTCCACGTAAAACTAAAAGAAGAGTCAAAATAGTTAACAATATTTAGTACACACAAAAATTTTATGAATGTAACGTATTACCATTTGGATATAAAAACAGTCCACAAGTATTTCAAGAATATATGAATAAGATATTTGAGAAGAACAATAATTTTATACTAGTATATTTATATGATATTCTAATAGGATCCAAAAATGAAGAACAATATAAAGAGCATTTACTAAAATTTATAGAAATAGTTAAAAATACAGATATTATACTATCAAAAAAGGAACTGGAATTGTTCAAAACTGAGATTGAATTTTTATGAAAAAAATTATTAAATAAAGGAATAGAACTACAGCTACACATATCAAAAAAGATAAATAAATTTCCTAATGTCCTAAAAGAAAAAAGAGAAGTACAAGCTATAATAAAACTGCTAAATCAAACAAGATGATACATACCGAATTTATCAGCAAAAATAAATTGGTTAAAATAAAAACTAAAAAAAGTTAATGAAGTGGGAATGGACCCTAGAGGATGAGGAAATTAAAACAACAAACTTCATAATTAAATAAGCTAAGATTACATGTTAAAGAATGTTCATGGATTATAGAAACAGATGCATGTGAAGATAATTGAGGAGTAGTATTAAAGTTTATTGAAATAGGTGCAAAAGATGAAAGACTAGCCAGATATACTTTTGGATCATTCACACAGACCTAACAAAATTATCACATAAATGAAAAGGAACTATTAGCAATCCTAAAAGCTATGAAAGAGTTTGAATTATTCATAATACATAAAAAATTCACAGTAAGGACAGATCATACACAAGCAAAGAGTTGAATTTACAAAATAATAAACCCAACTATAGAAAATAAAAAATTAATAAGATGACAAATGGAACTAGCAAATTATTATTTTACACTAGAAAACATAAAAGGAAAGAGTAACATTATAGCTGATTTTCTATCAAGAAAGTAACTGTTCCATTCGTTGCAGAATGGAAACTAGAGTCCAGCAAATAGAACAGAATATAATTTTCCTCAAGGATACCATGGAGCAAATAAAAAGAGCATTTAATCAATTGCAACTACAAATATGCAGACTTCAAAGTCTATTCCACTAGCATGTAAGTCAGCATGTAACTACAGAAAATTGTTGGACAATACTAGCAAAAAATGAGGGAGATACACTACAACATATATGCCATTTGATAGCATTTTGTAAATGCTATTAAAGATATATGACAGCGTTTTGCAAACGTTGTCAATGCCTCGCTATGGTATGTCCATAGCGTTTCCAAAAAACGCTATAAAAGGAACATCGTTTCGAAAACGCTATAAATACAATAGCGTTTTCGAAAAGCTATCGTATATATAGCATTTTGAAAACGCTATCGTATATATAGCATTTTCAAAACGCTATAAATACGATAGCGTTTGTCGAAACGCTATTGTATTTTTAGTGTTTTCCAAATGCTATACCTTTAATAACGTTTCAGAAACGCTATCGTTTGTAAGAGTGGTTTTTTTTTCACAGCGTTTCAAAAACGCTATTTATTTTGACCTGTATGCAAAAAAAATCTACAGATGCATAGAAAAGTTTTAAAAATTCTCCAGATGCATATATATAAAACATCGAAATTGAACATATACCAAACAGTCGAAAGCCTTTTGCTAAAAATAATTAAAAAGTGTACTACAATTAGTTGAATCTAAAAATGAAATACATGAAAATCACAGTTATCAGCCCATCATGATACAGAGTACGACTTTCCATGGGCTATATGTCAAAAACGGCATATACTAAAAAAGACTAGTTATTAATCCAAAAACACTAAAAGCCACACAGTTTACTATTTAAGCCCTTCCAGATCCTCCTCCAAAAACACTATAAGCAACACAGTCCTCTCTTCTTCGGTTTTGACCCCTTCCTCGCCCACACCCGTGACCATGACCTGCAATGTAAAAAATAACTATTACTTAAGATACAAAGCTTCAGCTCATCCTACTTACTATCATGTATAATATAATGGTGTAGAAATAGCATTCTGAGTAAAAGAATGCTTGCAGAAGTGCTTGGATTAAAGATCTATGGATTCAAGACTGTAGAAGCATTAGTATCAAATGAATTAACAAGTCCACTGCAAACTCTAGCCATTTATATATTACCTAGCTAGTTCTTACTCAATTTTAACACATCCATGAACGAATAAAAATTGAGCAGTCTGATGAAATATTTCAAAAAAAACACTGCACATAGATGAGCTTCCAGCATTCCTGTAATGAACTTGTAGAGAATAGAAAGGAAGAAAGAGTAGTCTACTACATATTCAAAGTTCAAACTACAAAAGAAAGACATATACTAGATTCCGTTAATGGAAATTGACTTCCCTACATGAAAACTACTTGTTCTAGATCAGCTTATACAAGCTTTCTAGAGTACATGTGTACATGTATAGTTAAAAATAAGAGTCTAGCTTCAATAGAAACCAGTCCAAAATAAAACCAGCCAATGTACCAAGTTTTTGTTGGAAATTTTGAGCCCATTTATGTTTTTGTGTTAATTGCTTACTTGTTTTTGTTGTGTGAGGCAACAAGATTTGAAATTGTATGGTATTGTAGCTAATTATGTGCAATGGGTCACTCTAATCCATTAATGTCTTGTGGATAAATCTGAAATTGTAAAGAGCCAGAGATTAGCTCACATGAAAGCACAAGGAAATAGAAAAAGAGACCAACAATTTATGGCTGGTGGACGACACAGTCATCTCTCAAGAAGAAAAAAACAAACTAGTGGATATCAGAATAGGTTACTTAGCATTAACTATCCATGGGGTTGAGTAATATACCATCACAGTGGTAATAACAGTTAAAATTGTAGGTATAACAGCTATAATAGAAAACAATTGATATGAGCGTGCAGGGTATTACATGGATTGTCAAGATAATAATTGGCTCTAATCAACAAAATGCAGGATACAACCAAGATAGCAACCCAGACATGAGAATAGATTTCTATAAAAGCTCAAATTCTAATCTTTTTGGTTTGCACCATCAAGAAACTCATTTTTAAAAATCAATGAGTCATCATATGCCACATTCATATAGCTAAAATACATCTAAGCTTTTAGTTTATTATAACTGTGCCACTATCAAATGAAGCAAAAAACACCAATTAGAAATTACACATCTACTTATATATTAAAAGAGAAGATCTTTGACCAGGTGATGACATATGGCATATCCCATCATGCACCAGTGTCCTTTTATATAATATTTTTGAAAAATAAAAAATAATTTTTAAATAATCTTAAAAAAAAGGGATAGGTATATATAATAATCTAAACTAAATAAAATCAAAGATAAAATAAGTATTCATATATGACACATATTATCTACATGTAAGTTCTTTCAAATAATATATATTCTCATATATAATCTTAATCCTACAAAGAAATAAGTACACATATATCTAATATCTAGCTTAAACTACATAGACATGAATTTAGTGAAGTTCCTAACAACTTGTCACTTTCTGAGGCAATACAGAGTACTCAGTTGCCAATTCACAGCAGTTTGCACCTTAAATTTCTTTATACTTAGCATTGGACCAGAACGAACGGCTATGATACATGCTAGTATTTTTTTTGCCAATAAACTTTTAACTACATTTAGGTTTCAAAAAGTGCTACGAGGAAAAATGTGGTGGACTTCCGCTTTTGATGTGATCCAACATCTTGATGGGCTCAAGAAAGTAATGGGCTCAAGAAATTAATATACCTAGTTAGCATCCAACATCTTGATGTGATCGGTCGGCCATGCAATTGCAAGTCCTATAACCTCATCTAGAGTATCTACACCACCATCTCGCCTAAATAACGGTGCTGAAGGTTATCTAACTTCATCCACCCAAACTTTGGAAGCATTTTACCCAAGGGGTACACAGTGCACTACCACCTCAGTATCATTTGTCACCCATCGCCCAATTGCAAACACTTCAGTCGGTGCCTCCCAGTTTAACAATTCGCACTTTCTACTTCTACGATTACTGCTTCCATTAAGTGACTAACATGAAAACATAAAAAAAAGTTATTACAAGTATTATATATATATATATATATATATATATATATATATATATATATATATATATATATGAAAAATACCAAAACTGTACTGGGTTACCTGTGGAGTATCAGTTGCATTAGTAGTTGATAACGGATCATTGTTACACAATTTTGAGCGCTTATCCTCATCGTCATCCTCCTCGTCACTATCATCGTCATTATCGTTTTCACCATCAGTATCCATATAATCATCACTATCCCTATGATCTTCTTCATCATCTTCAAAACCCTCTTCATCTTGAGCATCACTGTCTTCTTCCTCCATATCTTCATCACTATCTTCTTCCTCCTGATCATCCTCACTATCCTCTTCTTGTTGAACCACACTCTGTAAAATAACCAACTAAATTATCAATCTATTATGTTTAATCTAATCAGCTATAAAATGAAAATCAGTATTCTTACCTTCTTATGTTTCTTATGTTTCTTATACATTGAGTTAGAGTTTTTACACTTGGTTTGCTTTTTAAGTAGAGCTTTCAACTCCTTCACTGTTTCAGCAAGTGAATCAGCCTTTCCTCTGAGCTCAACTATTTCGACAGAGGTTGCAATCGAGGCAATTAATTTAGATGGGTTGGCTCCTGCTCCCATCGCGGATAAACGGCCTTGTCTTTCAGGTTTGTTAAATACCCTTGAATATGCGTCACCTTCATAACCCGGGCCTACGTAGGATGTCTCGGGTGGCGATGAAGCTAGTTCTTCTTTCACCTTTTTCTGAAAATAAAAGAAGCACAAAATTAATATGAACATATGATTGAACAATAAGAATCGGTATTTAACTAATGGTAAACCATGTGAGAAAATAATTTTAGAACCATACAATGAGATCAACATCATATGGCTTTCCTGCTTCACCGTTCTTTTTTGTATATGCCCGATACCAACAACGAAGCCTAACTTTATCTTGACAAATGGGACCCTCTTCTTTCTATATAGCAAACAGATACAATGATCACAAACATCAAATTTATAAACAACACATTTAATAATGCTAACAAAAATAATTTATAATTAACTCACTACTATTTCAGATTCTGTTCGAGCAAATCTCTTTCGACCACCACGGTAAGGGATAGTTTGTTTATTTCTCATTTCCTTGAACTTTTCACTTTTTGCCTACAAGACAAATTGTACTCTAATATATTTAATTTTATATAAAAGACACGATATAGCAAGTTAAACAAAATAGTACATAGTTTTTTACCTTGAATTTTGGGTTGTTTCTTGATTTTACAAATTCATTCGACTCTCTTTGACTTTTGTAAATTGGTTTCTTGTTTAAGCTTGCCCCCAATTTTGCTTTGTATGCCCTGGCACATCTTTCCATCGCTTGGCGGGTGTAAATTTTTGCTTCTCTATCACGTCCATTGAATGTGAACTTTTGCTGAAGTAATATGTGTAGATATAATTTATTATCATAACAATAAGCACAGAGAATTAAATGAACTACCATAGATATATGACTACCATTGATGTCAAATGAATCATAGAACATGTACATCCCAGGAAAGATATTGTACAGAGAATTTTGTCTTCTATCCATACGGTGATGAAAATGTGTTACTATTAAAAGGATGCCGAGATGAGTTGGTTTCTTTTGTATCCACATTAAAAGAAAATATGCTAGTAAACTAAAGAATAATACTAGGATTCTTGACACATATACTAGGTAAGAAAAAATATCTTACCTTTATTGCTTGCCAATAAAATTCTTTAGTCTCAGCAGATATCTGAAAAGATATCTGCTGAAATGGAGCATCTGTGTATATATATATACTATACTGAAATGAGTTGAAGGACCAAATAGTAGGTCCTTATACTGAATAGGAGTGTGCATATGTGTGTATATAATCTCTTTACTGAAATGAAGTTTACACAGTTGTATACAAGGTATAGAAACCCCCTTTCACTGAAGTTAAGCTTACACAAGATGTAGAAGAAAACTCCCTTTGAAATGGAGCAAATGTTCATATATATGGTATATAGAAAGATGGTCTTTAATTGAATGAGCATATGCAGATATCATAGAAAAACCCCCTTTACTGATTGAAGTTTATGTGAATGTATAATGTATATAGAAAGAAATCCTCTTGCTGATATGGAGCATCTGTGTGTGTGTGTGTGTATATATATATATATATATATATATATATATGCATCTGATACATAGAAAGAATTACTGATATAAGGTATATATGCAGATATAGAAGAAGCCCTCTTATTAAAATGGAGCATATGCAGGTGTAGGAGTTGAACTATATGCAGGATATAGAAGTTTGAACTAATATGTATATATATATATATATATATATATATAGAAAGAATTACTGATATAAGGTATATATGCAGATATAGAAGAAGCCCTCTTATTAAAATGGAGCATATGCAGGTGTAGGAGTTGAACTATATGCAGGATATAGAAGTTTGAACTAATATGAATTGATGCATGTGCAGGTCATAGAAGAAGGAGCTCTTTTGTTGAGATGCAAGTTATATGAGATGTCCCTCTATGCATACATAAAGATTTACCAAACACTATATTTATGACTACTATTTAGGCAAAGATACTACATGTATATGTGAAGGTGAATTTGTTCATGTGTGCACATGCACAACAGACATGGACAACTCATCATTTTGAGTTGATAAGTTTGAGAGAAGTATAAAAAGTAGATTTTCTATTAAAATAGAAGCGACTAAAAATTAATTTTAGTGATTTTAATACCATCAAATTCTAATTGTCTCTACTAATGAACTTTCCTTATTCCATGGACGGATCCACTAACCCCTAATAGGGATCCTGCAGGTAGCCCACATCAAATATTTGAGAATTGTATAATAACTTGTTATGTAATGGACTCTAATGATAAGATTAGTGGAGATAATCCAAAGCCATCATGCAAGTGCACTGCAAATGCATTTAAACAGGAAGATAGACAAATATAAAAATACATGAAACAATATAAAGCTGACAACAAGAAGGCTTGGAAAATAATTAATGATACTAAAATAGAAGCAGTTAAAAAAATGAAATAGCCAATTGGTGAAAAGCAGAAGTAGCAATCTGCAGTAAGAAAACTGATACTCAACCCAACCTTAGCAACTCACTATTTCATTCAAATTATAAATTGGTTTCTTGATAAGTAAATTAGGACTTTCAAAAGCATCGGTAAGCTTCAAGGATTCATTTTATATAGGTGCAGTATTGAGTTCAAATCACCTTAGTGCTACACTACTCATATCAGATCAAATGCACTACCCATGTTGGGTTTTTGTGCATGTTTCCGACTGATACCCAGTTAAGCTTGGTAAAAACAAAGCCTAATTCCCTGAGGTGATCAATCAACTCTACTATAACATGTAGGGGTTACTTAAAAATACACTAAAACCTATCAGGATCTCAAATAGAGATTTTCACAAAAGTTCTTCAAAAGCAGCAAAGTATGTAGTGTATATATATAGGTATTAGCATCAGTTTAAACACCAAAACTTCATCAGATAAGAGTAGTAAAATGTTTTAAGCCATCTCAGTACCAAAATAATTAGAGTCCAATCAAAACCCATCAAATTTTACAATATCTTCACAACAGCAAAAGATATCAAGGTGGATGTGATTATGTGTTCATATATATATATATATATATATATATATATATATATATATATATATATATATATCAGTAGATTTATGTTAAGGAAGCAGTGTAAGGTTGTTTTTCATTCTCAGCCTCATATAACTAAAAAAACCAATCGAAAACATCAAGATATCAAAAACCCGCTTTCGGCCTGCATACCAACAGACCTGAACACAAAACTCCTTCCTCACTTCAAAACTCAACCCTTTTAATTCAATTTCTCATCTAGCAACTCATAACACATATGCACTTTTATTTTCCCGAGACTTCGGGGTTGTTTATTAATCACTTATTAATAAAACAGGGTGGCATTATTCCACCTTTTCTTCAAAAAAAAAAAACTCATAACACATATGCACAACTTCTTACATTAATTTGTTTGTGACTATAAGCAAATCTCAACATGTATCAATTAAGTTTGTTCATCAAAATCACCCAACAGATCACACGAGCATACATGCACAGTAAAGATGGAGTTTTATTCACTTTTTGCAATCATCATCATACAATTCCTTAAACTCAGTCAAAACAGCAAGTATACAAAAGAAAACTCCCTACTCAAGAGGGTACCTAAATGTGCTAGTAAACTAAAGACTAATACTAGGATTCTTGACACAAAAACTAGGTAAGAAAAAATATCTTACCTTTATTGCTTGCCAATAAAATTCTTTAGTCTCAACATATATCTTTCTCCAGTCATCATATTTCAGCAGCACCATCTGACGTGCTAAAACGCCTACAAAAGAAGACAGTCTTTTTGAGTTTTACCCAACAGGTTGACCGAGCTCATTTAATGTCACTTTCAACTTTTGTCCGCTGTCTGCTGATAAATTACTGCAAGTTGTGTGTTCGCGAGTTCTGGTCGTGCCTTGTGACTGTTGTGTTTGTTTTGATGTTTCTTCTCTCAAATCATTTAGAGTCGCATCGCCAATGACATTAGAGTCTACATGTTCTGATATATGGATCACATCATTTGATGCTTTCTCTTTCAGTTTTATTGTTCCCTTTTCTTTTTCCTTTTCCTTATCATTTTCCCTTCTCTTTTTCTTTCCCTTATCCTTTCTCATATTCTTTTCCTTATCCATCATTTTCCTTTTATTTCCTTGTTTTGAGCACTACAAATGGTCCAAACAAAATCACGATTCTGAATAATACATAATAAAATTATCTTATTGTATATGTGGATAAGTGGTTGATAGTAGTTGTTACCTCTTCTCGAGCCACGTTTGAAAGAAAGACACCTCACCAAAACAGACAGCCAAAAACAAAAAAACATGAAAATGTAAGAAATATTCATCATCATAATTAGAAATTTCAACATGCAAAATATCACTATAACAAACATATAAAGATAATGAAGTAAACGAGTGATTATAGAAATTGTGGTAGAATCAGTTATAATAAGTTTCACTATGAAATTATGATAAAAAATATAAATAGTTGTGCAACAAAATAATATAGAAAAATTACACATAGATTCCCTCACAGTTCTTTCTAACATACTCATTATCATCATCATCAGTATTCTTATCAAGTAAGGATACATCTAATGGTCTTGAATAAACACTCTCATTATCCAAGTTCAACTCATTAATACCTCTTGGTGGTGCCTTTAGAACAACATACCAATTGACGAATCACTTTCCTTAGAATAAAACACTTGTTTTTCTTGTGATGCTAGAATAAATGGGTCATTTTTAAATTGTTGTTGTCCTTGGTGCAGGTTAACCAAAGTAAAACCTTCATCAATTTTGACACCAGTTTTCGGATTAGCCCAATGACCAAATAAAATAGGAATCTGAAAAGTAAAATAGTCCAGTAAAATAATATCTTTGATGACTCCATAATAAATAACTGGTTTGATCTTTTGGTGCTTATCCTTCGAGCTCGATCTGCTAACAGTTGTTGCCTCATATGAAACACCACTATTTTGAGTAGACTTGAATTCATCTTTCCTATGCAAACCCAAAATAAGAGAGAGCATACACAGATGGACCTTGTGCAAGCCCTCTTAACGTTCTGGATATGTTATGATTGGGCACACCATGAGTCTGCCCGTGAATCTATTCATAATCAATGATACACTATTAGAATTATAGGCAGGAATATATACTAAGCCAAAAATTCAAGGATTATATATATAATTGGACCTTTTCTTTTAACCAGTCTGAGAATTCTGTGGAATGTCTATCTTGAAGTAAAGTTTCATTTTTGACCAGACGTTTGTCCAAACGTTTCAACTCCTTCAAGTGTATCCTAAAATAATTAACAATAGTTATATGACCTTATGTAAAAATATTATCATTGAAAATTATATTTCGTACTACACTTACTCCAAATATGGCTCAACCATGGCCATTTTAAACTGCACACATCGATGAGCACTTTGTAGCCTTTGATAATCCAAAGTGATTGATGTTCCTTTGGAAATTGGCTGACCTTCAAGTATCGCATCATTCTCCAAATCTTGATTTCAATTTGGCCGATTATCCATATCAGCCACTTGACTTATGCATTTCCTGAAAAATTGCATGCACTCATCTAATAAATATCATTGTTCTATACAACCTTTAGGTCCTGCCAAATTCCTAACGTACCTTTTGAATGTCTTCATTTCTCTACAGAAAATAAAATTAATATTTTATGACAAAAAATACATAATTATAAATAGAATTACAACATAATCAATTTGTCATCTTTCAAAGGGATACATCCATCGTTGTTGAACTGGGCCATATAATCGGACTTCTCGCCCCAAATGAATTGTCAAATGAATCATAATATCGAAAAAAGCAGGAACGAAAAACCTTTCAAACACGCACAAAGTCTCAACATCATCTGCCTCCAGTTTTAACATTTCCTCCGGGTCAATGACTTTTTGGCATAATGTATTGAAAAACACACATAGTCGAAATATTGCGTTTCTAGGCCCTTTTGGGAGAAGACCTCTTATTGCAACAGGCAACAATTGTTGCATTAACACATGATGATCATGAGACTTGAGGCCAACAATTTTACGCTCATCCACTGATATACAGTTCCCAATATTTGAACTATAACCATCAGGTACCTTAAGGTCAAATAACCGTTTGCATAACAGTTGTTCCTTTTTCGAAAGAGTGTGTGGCCCAGGTGGCAGATAAGTTCTCTTTCCAATTTTTTCGTTTTGGATGCAAGTCATGTCTAATTCCCATGTCTTCCAAATCCATATGTGAATTTATCCCATCCTTTGACTTTCCCTTCACATTCAGCAAAGTACTAATAATGCTATTACACACATTCTTTTCAATGTACATTACATCCAAATTATGATGCAATACTAAATGCTGAAATTGAACAAAAAAGAAAACAACTGAGATATGTAAGAAACGTAATACTAACTAATTGCCAAAAAAAAATGAAAAAATAGATGATAAGATAAATAAAGTGGGTTATATATATTACCTCCCAGTAAGGCAAGTCAAAAACTATTGACTTCTTCTTCCACATCTGTACAAGTTGCAACGTTCTCTTATTTTTTGTTGACCCCTTCCTGATTTAATCTAATACCAGAAAGATATATATCATGCTAATTAAACTTGGTCTTTTGTATCTAAGATAGTTATAATGTCAATTTCTTCTTATGGTCTTAAAGGGTAATTTCAAATATGTTAGGCAGGAAGATTTCATTTGGTACAGAAACATATTTCCTAATATCTTTTTTTAAACATCTCTAAAATTCTTTGTATTTCTATGTGATCCCGATATAGCTTTTATGTTGTCTGTCAAATACATTGAAAAATGGAAAAATATATTTACCTCTTACCTTTGCACTTGGGATATATTTTTGTTTTTCAAAATATATCATATAACCTAATATTTCATGTGCATTATATCAAAGTACAATCTTTTCTTAAGTTCTATAAAAACACGATGATGTTCTTATGGACTAAACAGTGTGGGTTTAGGTTCTTGAATCCCTATCATTTTTTTACAAGAACTTAACAAATCACTGCCAATATACAAGGATAAAAAAAAAGATACAAACATTACAACTCACGGGAATGCAAAAAAAGAGGTTGTAGGCTGCCATCAACTTGAAAGTTCATTACCTTCCACTTGGTGTAGCATTTACTAGTAAATGAAACTGCAATAGTGGAAACCAAAAATAGACCGAGACTATGGACATCCTTTAATCCATATTAAGGCATGTTTTAATATATGATTGAGTAATTTGTAAATATCTTTTTTTAGACAATACATATATTGGGGTTCATACAAAATTTAATTGTCCTCCCTGTATAGTACTAAGAACAAACTTTTGAAAGTGCAAATTATTTTGTGTGCCTAACCTTTTTCTTTTATCTATGAATATAGACTAACAGTGCCAAAAGTAAAATGAACAGATTGATGTATACCAACTATTTTGATTCTAGGCTCTCACAAAGTAAGAACCCTAACATCGATCGATTCAGCAAAGAAAATTACCTAGAGTCGGCTAGCGTGGGAGATAGCAGGGAGGAGAAGAAGACGTTCCGAAACCGTCACGGCGTGGTAGGGCTTCGGGGGGGGGCAGGGAAGAGAAGGGGTGTTAGGCGATGGCGGGTCTGGCTTCCGGGGGGGGGGGGGGGGGGGAGAAGAGGGCGTTGGGTGACGGCAGGTCAGGCTTCGGGGGGCGAGGAGGAGAACTGGCATTGTGCGACGGCAGGTCGGGGCTTCGGGAGGCGTGAAGGAGAGGAGATTGGGAATCGAGTTCGTGAAATAAGGTTTTTTTATTTGGAACGGGGGAGAATTAAGTTCATGAGTTTTGATGGATTTTTTACTTAGAATTTTCTTTTTTGCCCCTATCTATTCTGTTTATTTAGAGATGTAATAGCGTTTCTTAAATGTCATAAATATTACAGCATTTTAAAAATGCTATCGTAACTAAGAGTAAATTTTAAAATTAATCAAAGACAACATTTACTTCATAAATGCTATTATTGATCACTTTCAACAGCATTAACACTTAAATGCTATTATAAATTCGCTGTAAAAAGTCCTATATGTTGTAGTGATAGATGAACCTAATCATTTCTTAAAAGTAGATGCAATTATATCATCAAATAAGAGTACATACAAGGAGACACTTCTTACTGAGAAATCTCTTACCAAAGTATCAAAGAAAATATTATTTTTACAATATATTAAAAAGTTATGCCAAGTAACTGAGGTGAACCAGTTTATCAAAACCATATCACAGTAACATATGAGGCCATCATCCTATCAGGAGCTAATTCAAGAACAACCAGGGCATTGTTCGAAAGATGACTTATTCATTGCATCTATCCATCAAAGAAATGTGAAGAACTTATTCACTTGCCAAGAGAAATTTATAAAGCAGCAAAGAGCTATTTTGACCTCACAAAGGCCTCAAAACTATATGCCAAAATGTATTCAGCAATTCCTGAGTATCTTGAAGAAAATGAAGAACTTCCAGCAGAACATGTTATAAAAATTGGGATGACTACCCAAGTGATTTATGGAGCATCTAACATCATACCATACAAAGCTGAGGATTTTGAGAAACTAATCCCAGAATTATGGGCAATGAGATTTAGAAACATGTATTGTGAATTAAAATACATAAAGTCAAGAGATAACAATATATGGATCTATGATAGTCTAAACCCAGAGAAGATAATAATGTATAGTACAGCAAAAATAAAATAGTCACAAGATAAACGTGCACTGTTTGATAGCTGGTACCAGATATTATCTACAGGAGCAATGACAATAACAGTACAAACAGCTGGATACTACTGTAGCTTGATGAAGACAGAGCATCAACAAAGATGTGGAGCATGTGAAGATGTCGGCCAAGAGGAATATCTTTTTCTAGAATATTCCACAATGTATTCAGAGCAATTATTAAAGACTGATGTAAGTAGTGACGTATTTGTAGTAATTACTGGACAAATGATGTAAGCAATGACACATGTAAACTTATTGTAAGCTGATCCCTGGGTCTATAAAAGTGTAGACTAAGTTGAGAAGAGGGTAAAAAATTCTGAAGGAAAAAATTTCATATAATTTTGTAAGGAGAGTTCTTTCTGTATGAGTTTGGAAGGAAATTTTAAAAAAATTATCTTTCTATCAGTTCTAGCATCTTTCGGTTCTAGTAGAATATAATGTATGAATAACTAAATCTCTTTTCCTTAGGGAGAGTTTTTTAAGGCTTTGCCTGAAAAATCTTGCATAAAGACCTATTTGTAACCTTCTATAGTTAGATTGTACACAGTAGGAGGAAACGAGCTAGGTTGTGGTTGCCTGTACCGAAGTGCTACTAGTTGTTCCAGACGTATCTCTTGGATAAATCTCTCTTGAAGAGTATAGTAGTTATGAGATGGGAGGAACGTAAAAGGAGCACTGAAATCGAAGTTCATACCAGGGTTATTTTATCCATTGGTAATAACTTGTACAGTGCAGCTCAAAGATGTTTAACTAGGTCAGAAGCATGATGAGTCATTTTGTTTTGATGCTTATGGTATCCTTAGAAAACACTCTCTACTCCGGATTATCCTTAGAAATCTCTTTCTACTACGGCTTTCATACTTGTTGTTTTCAACCAAAAAATTGATAAAAAAATAATAATGGATAATAATAGTTTTAGTCTTGCCTCAGAAATTTATGAATTAATGATTAATTATCAAGGAAGTGATAGAATGTTAGTTTTTTATGTTTATTATCCTCATAGAGTAACAAACATGTATGATTTTATGAGTTCAAGTTATTTTTCTTTAGTGTACAGTGAGTAATAATTATAACTATAAATCAAATTAATCCTGGAGAAACTAGTAATATAGGTGTTCAAATAATTGATAACTTAACTTTTTACGAAAGATCTTTATTATTTTATAAAAATGGAGATTTGGTATGTATCTGGAGTCCTACAACAACATATAGACAATTTCTACAACAAAATGAACATATTAAGAAAGGAAATCAACATATGGAAGAACCTGAAGACTCCATATATGATAGTGGTAGTGATATTAGAGACAGAATCAGAAGCTATGAGAAATCTTGAACTTATGCTTGATTACTTTAATATTTTTGATATTGATAAGGCGCATTATTTCTAAAAATATTATTTTACAGAAAACTATCATCTTTGAAGATTTTAATACTATTTTGTTTCTCTTTACAGTTAATTACTATTATTTCATGCGTCGCATCCAGTTGGTATCAGAGCATTGTTACTAAGTAGCTCTTACCTAGTTTTCTAAAAATATTTAGAACAATTTAAGTAGTTAAAAAATTGACTATATAAGATAAATAGAAAATATTACAAAAACAAATTTTAAATTTGCAGAAAGGTCACACATCCTATAAAAAATATTATAGAATAAGAAGCATAAAATATTATTTAGAAACTATCCATTAGTTACAAATAGTTTGGTCATTGTTCCTTTTTTGCAAATAGTTTTAAAAACCATCCTATAAAAATAATTAGCTCCAGTGTTACATTTAAGCTATGAATTTGCAGATTGACAAGTTAGTAAAGCAAAGATAAGGACTATTTAATTAAGAGTAGTTCTCCAATGGCTAATCACTCATCTATGTTGTTAAATTTAATAAACTACTAATAGAACAAGATTCTTTGCATAATGGAAGAGGAACCTACCGACATGTTATCATGAACAATAGAACATGCATTTCATGAACAATAGAACATGCAATTTTTTTTGAATAAATTATCATGTACATGCATGTTATATACATTGTTTTCAAATAAGAAAAATGCATAATATGGTCACACCGTTTCATTAATTAGATATTAGTAAAACAAACCCAGAGTATTGGGCCACAGTACAAACTACAAGCAGGAAATAAAATATGAAGTAACATGACCCGTACAGACACCAAGCGATCCCTCCAACAAACTCTGGATAGTGGGCCGACAAACCAATAGTCTTCCACACTATCGAAGAGGTCCAGTTGATGCATCTCCTTTACAACTGTAATAAATGCCATCTTGGGCCCAATACGGTGCTCGGCTCATCATAATTGTCTGTATGTCAAGTAAGATTTGTGTCCCACTTCCACGACAGACGCACTCCCAGCTGAAGCGAGTTAGTCTGAATTTTTTCGTCCGCCAAATCCAATCTTATCTTCCTCTCCTCCCACATTCGCGCAAACAACATAACACTTACCCCAACCAAAACCACAATAAAAAAGAGAGCCATGGAGAGTATATCTTCACCTCTCTCATGCTCTTGCTCTCTCAAGTGATTTCTTACACACACAGACATACACCAACGTAGAGTAGTGAGAAGAAATATCTTCACTCTCTCACTCTCTCACACTCTCTCTCAAGCAAAGAACCTAAACAAATCACAACTAATTGAAGCATCACTTTCTTCTCTCGCCACAACGGGCGGTGGCATTGTCAATGTAACCCCTATTTTGGATTATATTGTTATTTTTTTATTTCTTTCCTTAATTATTGTATCTGGATTCTTTTATTATATTATATTCTTGCTTTCTCTTGGGCTCTTATTTTTCTCTTGTTGGTTCTGTGCTCTTGGTTGAGATTTTGCTATTTTTGGTTCATCGCAAAATTTCGCTCTTCCTATTTTGAGTTTGATTTGTTTCGCTTTATGTGTGTAACACCCCGTAATTTTCAAAGAATATATATATATATATATATATATATATATATATATATATATATAATAAATTACAAAGAAAGCTATCAAGTGGCTCACAATCAATCCCCCCTAAAATCAAAGGCCTAGATCAAACCTCACAAAACATATTTTCCCTCCAAAATTTCAAATTCCAAAATCAAAATTTTTCCCCCAAAACTAAAAAACTTATTACTTTATTACTATCTCTCTCTTTTCTCTTCACTTTTTCATATTTCTCTCTTTCTCTCTCTCCCTATCTCTCTCTCCCATTCTTTTTATATTTACTTAGAAATTTAGATTTTTAGAATTTTAATGTTTTTTTTGCACATGTTATATTGAAAATAGTAAATATCTTTTCAACCCCACACTTAAAATTCTAAGAAGTTAGATTTTATACCCCCATTTATAATTATTTTTCCACATATACTAATGGAAATATGGACTTTTATTTACAACTAATTATTGTCATACTATTCAAACTTGAGCTACATAATTATTGTTTTACTGTTTACAGACTTTTCATGTTTTGTATCGTTCCGAAGACGTGCCGTAGGCACGTGTCCACGGGCAAATCTAGTATATATATATATATGGGTGAGATGTATGCCTGAGGTGGAGCTAGCAAATGTACAGGGTAAGTATGCCTGAGAGGGAGCGAGGTTAGGGACAGGTCGACTAGGCAAGGGAACTGTACAACCCGTAGAATCGGGATACTGTGCAGCTAGCAGAATCAGGGTACTCCACTCCACATCAGCTAGAAAGGAGATCCTGCACTAGGTTGTGCATGCCCGTGCTCAGCAAGGATGCTGATTTCTGAAGGGGGGGGTGTGTGTAACACCCCGTAATTTTCAAAGAGTATATATATATATATATATGTTGAAATGTATAGTTGGCTGTTGATAAATAATACAGGATGGCATGGTTTGTAAATAACTTCAAATTGAATAGTGATTGATTGGGGGCCCACGTGGTTTGAAACAGCAAGTAGTGCTATTGAATGTGCTGATGATGTGGCAATGGTTGAGGGGCCCACCCGGATAAGAGGTTGAAGCCAGCGGCTTTGGTGCTGTGTACCTTGCTGACATGGCACTGGGGCCCACGACCTCTTGCTCTCGGATGAGAGAGAGAACAGGGGAGAGGTAAGAGAAGTTTGTCCCATATCGGGAATTGATCTGAAATATAATATTAATAAATACTATTGCCAATGATCAAGAGTCACCAATTTGGTTAACCACCTTTTGAGAGGCAGCCTGTGGTGGGCAGTTGTACTACATAGTATCTAATTTGTATTCTAAATTGTATAAATTGTCCGAGCTCGTGGCAGGAGCATTACAATGTTCATCTCTTTGTTTTATACTTGTTCGTGTCTTTTTGGAGCCAAAACCGATACCCAAACCCACTAAAGCACAACCCAAAACCCAAAATCTTGATCTCCTATAAATACCCTATTAATTAAACCCTAATTATTCTAATCTCTCCTTCTCTCTCTGCCGCTCTCTCTCTCTCCGACTTCTCTCTCTCACTGTTTTACCCCAGACTAAACCCAAACCCATTGCCATCTCCCCTTGCTGCGACCCTTGCCACCTCTGACCACCACCGTCATCACCATCCCCTCATCATCATCTCCTTCACCTCATCGCCCTCTGATCATTTTTCCCATCCTCGTCTTAGTCATCCACCGCCCTAACCCATCTCCGAGGACCCATTACTCCATTACCGAACACCCCCATCCTTGCCTTGCCACCGTGATCCTCGCCGTGCACTCCCTTCACCCACCGTAGATCCTCCTAACAGTCGTCGTCGCCGTCCAAGCCCAGTTCTCGTCGTTGTCGTTCTCTCCTGTTTTCGAGCAAAAATAGAGCTTGCGTCACCGTCGCTCTCGCCGTTGCCGTCGCTTCCCGACCACAATGTTGTTGCCTTGCATGGTGTCGCAGTCATCGCCGCTGTAGTGCCGTGCCACCGCCAGCATCACCAAAGTTCCCGCCCATTCGCTCTCTCTCTCTCTCTCTCTCTGTCGAAAGGTTGAAGAAGAGAGAGGATTGGCCATTTTTGCTGTTTGCTGTTTTGGCACACGAGATCCAGTTTTGCTGTGTGCTATTTTGCCCCGATCCGCTGTGTGTGTGCTTGCTAATTGCTCTTTCTGTTGGTTGCTATTTTGGAGTCGCCATTTGGGTGTTTTGCACGTGATTCGCTTGTGATCGTGTGCATCGTCACCCAGGATTCTTATCCCATTATTCTATATTAATTGAATCTGTAATTTAACAGGCAAGTCTCTCATTGAACTAATATTTTGTTTTGTTCAAGTTTATTTGATCTCTGCAAGTAGATCCAGTCCCTTTCGTTATCATTATGCTATTGACAATTCTGTTAAATCTATCAAGGGTTTACACGATGTTGCTGCTAAATTTGGTGTGGGGGCAATAGACAGAATTTGTGGATTCGTAGGAACTCGAATACGCTGAATCTGACTTCTTCCCTTGTTGTCAAGTTGACTCCTTGATTCTCCCGTGGACCTGCACAAACATTCAAAACACCGGGATGGATCCCGGCGACGAACCCTCCGATGCTCTTGTCAATACTCAGTAAAGAAAACGGCAAGAGCTTAGACAGACAAAGAGTGATCACCTTGTAATGGTAGGAGGTATGGGGTATTTATAGTCGCTGTGGGGATCTACTTCGGGATAAGAACAAATCCCTACTTCTTAGTGTGACTGGATAGAAGTGGTTGCAACCACCTCCAGTAGATAAGGACGAGCCAGGATTTCCCCATATCCTGTTGACTTGGTCCTTAGCGGGTTGTGACCCATTCTTAGTTGAACATGTCCGTTCATGGGTTAGCGGATCCAAGAGGATAGACTCGGTTCCCATTTCAGACCCGTCTGTAGGTGAAATTACCATCTTGCCTCTGTAACTTTATGATTCGTGCCCAATTTGAACGGTTCCGATTTAACCCCATTTTTAGCCATATCACGAGCCCCCCACTCCCAAAGACTGTGTGCTACGGCCTTTGGAGAGTAGTTTTGTTGTCTTAATGGCATATAGGGCTTTATCGGGGTTCTCAAAGGGTGTTCAAATCTTGTTTGAGGGGTAATGGTGCTTTTCTGAGTTGGTAATGTGCTCAAGATTGTTGTTATGCTCTTCTGGATTTTTCAGAGATTTTTCCTAATTTTTTAACTATTTTTCGGATCAATTAATTAGTCTTGCGAAGCAACAATTTGTCTCCAAGAAATATCAGTTAATTAATCTAATAAATAATTATTCACTAGGAGCTCCAAAATATTTTTCCCAAATTTATAATTATTTTTTAGACTTTTAATTATTTTTTCTGAATTTTAAATTATTTTTCGCAATTTTTAAACAATTAATCCGAATTTATAATTAAAATAAAAGGATTTATCAAACAAAATTGATGTGGCGCAATCTGAGACGTTGATCATACCATGGCGCACTTTTCGGAGTGATCTTACGACTATGAAGAGGGCAATTTTTTCCCGTTTGAAGGTCGGTGGCAACCGACCTCGGGATGCTTCGCCGAAGTCTAGGGGAGCGACACGTGGCGTGTGAGCCCCAGCTTCTTCGCATTCTGGATGTTGGTGGCAAATGACTTTGGAAAGCTTGTCGAAGTCTAGGGGATCGCCACGTGGCGTGTGGGCCCCTGTTTCTTCGTTCTTTGGACGTCGGTGGAAATCGACCTCGGGGCTGAATAGAAGGGCGACACGTGGCTAGTGGGTCCCAGTCACCGTTGACCAATCAACGCAATTGTTTGCATTTGGACGTCGGTGGCGAATGACCTCGGGGACGAATGGGAAAGCGACACGTGGCCAGTGGGTCCCAGTCACCATTGACCAGTCAACGCAATTGTTTGCGTTTGGACGTCGGTGGCAAGCGACTTCGGGGACGAATGGGTGACCGCCACGTGGCCAGTGGGTCCTAGCCACCGTTGACCAGTCAACGCAATTGTTTGCGTTTGGACGTCGGTGGAAAACGACTTCGGCGACGAATATGAGAGCACCACATGGCCAGTGGGTCCCAGCCACCGTTGACCAGTCAACGCAATTGTTTGCGTTTGGACGTCGGTGGCAAATGACTTCGGGGACGAATGGGAGAATGCCACGTGGCCAGTGGATCCCAGCCACCATTGACCAGTCAACGCAATTGTTTCCGTTTGGACATCGGTGGCAAACGACTTCGGGGACAAATGGAAGAGCGGCACGTGGCCATTTCATACGTCTCTTGAGTTGCCCAGATATTTTTGTCGTTTCTGCTAAATGGGCTAGGCCTTTGCACCGTTGGGGGCCTTTTACCCTTGGGAAGTGTGCCAACTACCCCAATCTCTATAAGTCTCCACCCCCACTCTTATTTGCCCTCTATTCTCGTTTTTTACTTAGGCGAGACTTTTCACTAGCGAGAGCTTCCGGCGAGTTTTTATGGTGCTCCGGTGTGTTTTCCGACCGTTGCTGTCAATTCAAGGTAATTCTATACTTACCTTATTTCCTTCCTTTAGAGAATGTCTATCGATCCCATAAGGTAGTAGCCTTCCCTCCTACTGCCGCCGAGGCCTCCTCTAGTCAGGTCCTCCCAAAAGATAAGGGCAAGGCCGTAGTAGGGCCTTCTTCGGTAATTGTGGAGACGAGTGTTAAGGAGGAGTGGAGAATGGGAAAGTTCGGAAGGTTGCCAGGGGTGCTAACCCTACTGCAGAGGGTTCGGGAAATTCCGGAGGACCAGGCGGAGTGGATTATGTATGGGATGGGTCGCAGCTTCAAGGAAAATGAAGCAAGAGAAACGACGGAGGTAGACGAGACGTTTTCCATCCGAGGAGGATCTGGGACGGATTTGGGAAGGCTTCCAAATTCCGAGGGAGTACGCCCTAATGCTCCCTGGGGCGGGAGTGAAGGCCAACTCGCCGATGCCCGTTGACATGTGCTTCTGGCCTGGCAGGGGTTCGGTTCCCACTCCACCCCTTCGTCGTCGAAGTGCTAAGGTGGTTCTGCCTCAGCCCCGTTCAGTACATGCCGAACGTGTGGCGACTGATCAACGGGTTTATTTTGCACTGCCAAGCGGCCGGCTTTGAGCTGAGGTTGAGCGTTCTCCGGACGGTATACCGGATTCACCAACAACACAAGACGAAGTATCGTTTCTATCTTTCTCCGAGGTATGGGGCAAAGCTGGTAAGCTGTCCGGACTCAATTAAAAATTGGAGGGACAAATACTTTTTAATCCGAAGTCCGGTCCCTTGGGAGATCCCTACAACTTGGATAGAGGCGGTCTCGAAGAGAGTCAAGGAGTGTCCGACACTTGGTTCCGAGGAAGAGGACATGGTTCGGACGCTACTCGACCGCCCGAAGTTTGGTTGGAGGTACTTGACCGAGGAGGTGCTCTTCCGGGGGGGGGGGGGCTTAGCTCGATAAACCCCAGTATGGTTTTGATATATTTGTCTCCTTTTTTTTTCGATCGGCGCTAGTTGCAAAGTAGGGCATATTTTCTAACTTTTTTGCTATCTCTCTTCTTGCAGAGTCTATGGACTTCGACGACCTGTTGGTGATGAGGGGTGCCCTGGGCAGCAAAGCCCCGAAGAAGAGGAAGAGAGTTGCTTCGAAGGTGACATCGCCGGGGGCAAAGGAGCATCGCACCGTCACGGAGCAATTGGCAAGGCGACCATTGGTTCCGAAGCTGCCGACCCCAGTGGTGGCATCAGCCTCTACCGACATGAGGGTCTTCCCCCTATCGGCAGCCTTAGGTCTGGAGGCCCCGCCGCTAATCGCCGATGCCGAGGTGTTCCTAACCGAGGAACACAAGAAGATATTCATCCCAGATTGGCAGGTCTGCAAGCTCGACGGGTTCCTAGGAGACTCGTCGATGTGCATGCATGCCATTCGGCATCTTGCAATGTCGAAGGACAAGGTAGCCATGGAGGAGGGGAGCGTCGGAGATGACGCGCTCAAGGTCGCTCGTTCGGCGATGTTGGTGAGCCTTGAAGAGTTCTTTCTGTTGAGTACTTAATCTCCCCCCCCTTTTGTGTTTATAACTCAAGTTCTACTCCCCTTAGATTACTTGCCACTTCATCCATCTAATGGAGAAGATGATCGAGCAAGAGAGAGAGCTGAAGCTGGAGGTAGAAAAGGCTCGAGCGGAGAGCGTTCGGGTTACCAAGGACCTCAAGCAGGCAGGCATGAAGCCGAGTCGAAGAACTCGAGATTGGCGCACCTCGAAGCCGTGGTTGCCTAGAGGCTGACAACGCTCAGCTTCTTACGGCTGCCGAGGAGGCGTCTAAGGACAAGGCGGACGCAGTGGACGCGGCGAAGCTGGAGGCGGCGAAGATGGCCGAGGAGAAGGCCATTGCAAAGGTGCAGGGGTTCCTCATCGTGAACATGGCGAAAGTGTATGCTCGAGCCATAGATCAGGTGACGGAGAATTTCCATGAAGTGGACTGTGCCGGCTGGCGTCTCTTTTCAGACCCCGTCCCCGGGTTCGACGACGTCTCAGAAGAGGACGAGGAGGTCGAGGCCAGAGGCACCGAAGCTAAGGATGGCGCTCCATTGGAGGCTACACCCCTGGCCATCGTGGCCCCTAAGGAGGTGTCTTTAGCACTGGATCGCGCGAAAGAGGTCGACCCTTGATTTGCCTTGTATTTTGCTTTTTTTTGTCTTTCGACTATGTAGTGCTGAACTGCGAACTGGCCACCGCTTGTATTTCTGATTACTTAATGAAAAAGCTATTTTGACCAAGTGTTGGTGAAGTTGCAAAACTATGTTTTTCTTATTTTTGAGTCAACTCGTAGTTTTGGTTATCTTCGTGGACTTGCCTTTAGGTCCTAAGACATTTGCCTCTTTTGTTCACCTCCTTCAGGATGGCAGCGCCACCCGTCTTTGTGCAGAGCTCGGCATTGTTAAGATGGGGCTCACTAGAAGCCTATAGCGGCTTCGTGAAGTGGAGTGGGAGCTTCGTCATCTGAGATTGATCTTAGTTCGTTAAGATATACAGAGGAGACGATTAGAAGAGAGAATTAACGAAACGACCCCGAAGGCAATGAGGTGGGTTCGTCGGCAGCTGCCAACCTCGGCTTGAGACTTAGGCGCCTTCATCACTCTCTGACTAAGGTGACAGCGGAGAGAGACGAACTGAAGAAGGTAACTCTCAATAAGAGAATGGAGGTTGCTCATCTTTGGCAGATGATCACCGATGCCTTTCGTGGTGCAGGCTCGATGCGACTACCGCGTTTGAAGATAACTATGACAGACGATTCTCTTAAAGAGCGAATTATTGAGCTTGAGGCGGAGAACGCGCATCTTCGACCGCGATCTGAGGGGAGCACTGTCAGAACTACCTCTTACACTCGGGAGTAGTATGATAGGGGGATAACATTCCGTGAGCTCCCTCTTCGCTCGCCCCCTATACATCGAAACCCTGGAGATGCACAAAGTGGGGTGGTAGCCTCGTCGAGCAGAGCATCTATCGGGGCCACCATTAGATCGAGTGGGACGATGCTTCTCGGCTCGCCGGCCCAGGGACGTTCGTCGAAGTAGGGCATCGGCAGCACAACATTCGTCGCCCACACGTGTCTCTTAACTGAAGTATCCCCGCCCTTAGGATGGGTTGAAGTAGCTTTCTATAATCTTGTAATCTTGATTTCACAAGTTTTGTATCTCGATGTAAAGTTGATTCGGTTGTCTGTAATTAGACTTGTATCTCAAACTTTAATGAAATAGTACTTGTTTCGTGAACTTGTGTGTTTTGCTAGCGTTTGTAATTGTTAACAGTTGTAGGAGCAATTCCGAATGGTGGGATGCTTTGTACTCACTCGTTCGCGAGTAGAAAAAGTTGCGTCAAACCAAGTGTTGGACTCCGAGCTTGTTGTTTAGAGAATATCAACAGCTGTAGGAGCAATTCCGAATGGTGATCCGCTTCGTACTCACTTAGAAGCAAGTAGTTGAAGCAGAGTCGAACTAAGTGTTGGACTCCAAGCATGTCGTTTAGAGAATATCAACAGCAGTAGGAGCAATTCCGAATGGTGATTCGCTTTGTACTCGCTTAGAAGCAAGTAGTTGAAGCGGAGTTAAACCAAGTGTGGACTCCAAGCATGTCGTTTGAAGAATTCCAGCAGCTGTGGGAGCAATTCCGAATGGTGAACCACTTTGTACTCGCTTAAAAGCAAGTATTTGAAGCGGAGTCGAACCAAGTGTTGGACTCCGAGCATGCCGTTTTAATGCAAAATTTTTTAAAACAAGTATTTAAATTGGACTACTCAAAAATTGAGAACTTGCGGGAAAAGATTGCTTTTAATGAAAACAATTAGGCGGCCGCCTCTAAGTTGCGAGCCGCTTTTACACTTTGATAAAGAAAATACAAATAAGAACTTTTGACATGTTTTATGGAGCGCTCTTGGGGAAGTTGCTTGGAGCGGTGTTTAGACACCCGCTTGGTACTTCATCAAGTGCTCCGCGTTCTATGTCCTCGGTATTCTCCTGCCCCCTGGGTCTTCGAGTTGATACGCTCCTGGGCGAATAACTCTGGAGACCTTATACGGTCCTTCCCAATTGGGTGCCAACTTGTCCTTTTTGCTCAGATTGGAGATCGATAACTTCCGGAGTACTTGGTCTCCCTCTTTAAGATTAGCTAGCCGTACCTTCTTGTTGTAAGACTGAGTGATCCTACTGGCGGTAGGTCTCTTGTCGAATGGAAGCTCTCTCACGGACCTCGTCTATGAGGTCTAAGCAGTTGCGAAGTTGATTCGCATTCTGTGCTTCACTGTAGGCTATCAGTCGGGGTGAAGGCAGGCCCACTTCTAAGGGGATGAGGGCTTTGGAACTATAGGTGAGGTTGAAGGGGGACTCTCCTGTTGGGGCTCTCTTGGTGGTGCGATAGTTCCAAAGCACGTTGGGGAGTTGTTCGACCTACAACCCCTGGGTAGATTTATCTAGCCTCTTCTTCAGTCCAGAGAGGATTTGTCGATTGGCATTCTCTGCTTGACCATTGGACTGAGGGTGGGCTACCGAGGAGAACCGCTGCTGGATGTCGAGGACAGCACAGAAGTTGCGAAAGGTCTCTCCTACAAATTGAGTCCCGTTGTCAGTTACAAGGATGCGGGGTACCCCGAACCGGTAAACGATGTTCTTCCAAATGAACTTCTGGACCTTGTGCTTGGTAATTGTCGAAAGAGGTTCTGCTTCAATCCATTTTGAGAAGTAGTCTATCGCCATGACTAGGAACTTTAGCTGGCCTGGCACTGGAGGGAAGGGTCCGAGCAAATCCATCCCTCACATTGCAAAAGGGATTGGACTCGCCATGGAGATGAGTTGTGCTTGAGGCAGGTGACGGATCAGGGCAAATTTCTGGTAGGAGTCGCACTGGCAGACGTACTCCTCGGAGTCACTCAGTAGAGTGAGCTAGAAGTAGCCATAATTTAAGAGTTTATGGGCGGGGATCTCGCTCCTAAGTGCACACCACAGAAACCGTCATGGGCCTCCTTTAGGGCATAGAGCGCTTCCTCCGGGGAGAGGCACCTCAAATAGGGTTGGCCGTCAATCTGAGTGTAAGAGCATTTGTACATGACTCCGTCAAGGAATATGTGCCGCTCGGCTCGTATCCTGATCCTCCTCACCTTTTTCGGGTCTTCGAGAAGGACTCTATCTCTGAGGTACTCGAGGAGAGGCTTCATCCAGTTCTCCACAAGTGCTAGGCTATCTTCATCAATACTTGGTCTAAGGAGGACTTCTATCAAGACGGTCCATTCTAGACCTTGGAGGGATGAGGAGGCGAGCTTTGAGAGAGCGTCCGCCTTGTGTGTTTTCCTCACGAGGAACCCGCTGGAGTTGAACTTCTTCGAATAAGGCTGGTAGCTCTTTAACCTTCGCCAAGTACTTGGCCATACGCTCGTCCCTTACCTCGTATTCCCCAAACACTTGTTTAAAAACCAACTGCGAATCACTGAAGACTTTGACGTGCTTGGCCCCGGCTTTGCGAGCCATACAGAGCCCCGCTATGAGGGCCTCATACTCTGCTTCTTTGTTTGATGCCGGAAAGTTTAGGCGGAGGGAGTATTAGAGGATGAAAGCGTCTGGGCCGATCAAAATGATGCCAGCCCCACTTTCGTTGGCACAAGAAGATCCATCCACATAAACGGTCCTGACCAGGGGGTCGATAGATGACTCGCAAGGGTCGGGGATGGTGCTCTCCACAATGAATTCTGCTAGAGCTTGGGCCTTGATTGCTGTTCTGGGCTGGTAGCTGATGTCATGTTGTATTAGCTCGATGGACCACTTCATAAGGCACCCGGAGGTCTCGGGCTTGTGGAGAACTTGTTTGAGTGACTGGTCGGTAAGAACGACCACCGAATGAGATTGGAAGTAGGGGCGCCGCTTTCGGACCGCCATAACCAAGGCGAGAGCCATCTTCTCCAGCTTCGGGTAATGGAGTTCAGTGTCCCAAAGGACCTTACTCACATAATAGAGGGCCTCTGCGTTCTATCCTTTTCTCTTACAAGGACCATGCTGAGGGTTTGCTCCGAAGCGATGAGATATAGGTAGAGGACCTCCTCAGGCGCTGGCTTGCCCAAGAGCGGGGGGTTAGCTTAGTATGCCTTAAGCTGGTCGAAGGACTCTTGTTGCTGTTGCCCCCATTCGAAGCCTTTAGCCCCCCTGAGAGCCTTGAAGAAGGGGAGGCACTTCTCCCCAGACTTGGAGAGGAATCGCCGCGAGGCGCCCTGTGAGTCTCTATACATCTTTAACATTGGAGGGGGGAGCCATTTTGAGAATGTCCTGGATCTTCTTGGGGTTGGTCTCTATGCCCCTCTGGCTGACCATGAACCCCAAGAACTTACCGAATGAGACTTTGAACACACACTTGCTCGGATTTAGCCTCATATTGTGCCTCCTGAACACCCCGAAGGCTTCGTGGTGGTCGAGAACATGCTCTTGCCCTTGGGTGCTCTTGACCAACATGTCGTCTACATAGACTTCCATGTTTCAGCCAATCTGGTCTCAGAAGACCCTATTCATGAGGCGCTGATACGTAGCTTCTGCGTTCTTCAAGCCGAACGGCATAACCCTGTAGCAATGCAGTCCTGATCCGTCACGAACGAGATCTTTGGGATATCGGGAGGGAACATCCGAATCTAGTTGTACCCCGAGAAAGCATCCACGAAACTGAGGAGCTCATGCCCGGAGGTCGCATCGATCAGGGCGTTGATGCTGGGAAGGGGAAAAGGGTCCTTCGGGCATGCCTTATTGAGATCGGTGAAGTCGATGCATATCCTCCAGCTCCCGTTGGCTTTCTTGACCATCACCACATTGGATAGCCACTCGGGATAGTTCACCTCCTGGATAAATCGGGCATTGAGGAGCTTTTCGACTTCTTCTTTGATCGCCTGTTGACGCTCGGGAGCGAACTTGCATCGCTTCTGCTGAACGGGATTGAAACCCGGGGTAACGCTGAGATGGTGCATTAGGAGCTCCTCGGAGATCCCAGGCATATCGGTCGTGGTCCAGGCAAAGAGATCATGGTTCTCTCTAATGCACTGGGAGATATCTTCTTTGATGGAGGGGGAAAGTGCCTTGCTGACCCGGAACGTCTTGGTGGCGTCCTCCTCTGAGAAGGCCACTTCTTCTAGTTCGTCCACTTGTTCGGAGATGGTCTAGTTATTCTCCAGTGGGAGCTCGAGGGCTTCTAAGAAAAGGACCGGGCCTCCCATTGAGGTCATATAGCACTTGCGAGCCGCCACCTGACTCCCTCTCACTTCTCCTACCCCTGCGGGAGTGGGGAACTTCATCTTCATATGGTAAGCCGAAGGGATGGCTTGGAGGGTCGACCCAGGATCACATTGTAGGCGACCTTCACATCCACCACCATGAAGTCCATTGGCTCTGTGCGGGTGAACGGGGTTTTCGCCAGCAGTGACGTCGAGAGTTATAACTCCCTTGATTGTCACCGGCACCCCGGTGAACCCATGAAGGGTGTAGCCAGCTGGCTTGAGCCGGTCCCTTGATAGCTGGAGACCCTTGAACGCCTCCAAGAAGAGGATGTTGACCGAACTTCCATTGTCCACCAGCACCCGGTGAACGTCGAAATTGGCCATTTTGAGGTTAATGATGAGGGCATCGCAGTGGGACATGCAGACACCTTCCAAGTCCCTATCGGAGAACGCCACAGGGACCCCTAGGCCCTTGGGGGGAGGATGGCTCTACACGGAGTTGACTTCCCTAACGAAGGCTTTTCGGGAGGAGTTAGAATCTCCCCCCATTGGGTCTCCGTGTATAAGGTGCAAGATGGCCTCTGCTTTGGCCTCCGGGGTCTCCATGCGCTGCTCTGTTCGCCTGTTAGCCCCCTGGGCAGTGGAGGCAGATCAGCTCTGTCCCTCCTTACAAACTGAGTGAGCTGCCCCCTCTGGATAAGGGCCTCAATCTCGTCCTTCAGGGCTCGACAATCATCAGTGTCGTGCCCATGGTCTCGGTGGAAGCGGCACCACTTGTCCCAGTTCTCTTCTTTTCGGCGGTCATCTTCGGAGGTGGCGGCAGGAGACCTTCGTTCCCAATCTCTATCTGGATGGCGGAGACACTCGCATTGAGTGGAGTGAACTTCTCGAAGAGGGGGAGAGGGTGCCGCTGACCTCCGTTATCCTTTTGGAGCTTCTTAGCTCCTTCTTCCTCTGCTGTCTTCCATTTGTTCTCGGAAGAAGACCCCTCCAGAGTAGGGTGATTGAGAGCCTCTTCAGCTCGGATGTACTTCTCGATCCTAAGGAGTAGTTCGGAGAAGTTCCAAAGAGGCTTCTTGGCCAAGGAAGCCCTGAGGTTGGGATTGATGACATTGGATTGGAAGGCAGCCGAAGCTACCTTGATCCAGGGAGGCAATGGACCTAGCTTCTGCACTGAACTGCTTGACATAATCCCTCAGCCTGTTTGCGCTTCTTTGGCTGAGGAAGAGCTGTGAGGTGCTCGTTTTCTCAGAGCGACAACTGCTCACGAAATGCGTGAGGAAGAGGCCTTCGAACTGGTCGAAGGAGAAGATAGATGCCGGTTCAAGTCGAGAATACCACTCCCGAGCCGGCCCCTTGAGTGTGGCCGGGAAGGTCTTGCAGAAGAGGGCGTTGGATGCATGACGGATCATCATGAGAGTTTTGAAACTCTCGATGTGATCTGCGGGGTCTGACTCCCCAGTGTAAGTCTCGAAGTGTGGAGGCTTGAAGTTTTCTGGGACAGGGGCCTCCATGATGGTATGGGAGAATGGGGGCCTGCTCGGGCAAAGGTTCCTCTCCCGTTGCTCCTCGTCTCTGTCCAGCTGGCCGAGGTGCCTATCCATCTTGTGGAGACGGCGGTAGACTGAGTCTCACTGAGCCCCGAGACTTGTCCTTGCGCAATGGAGGGGTGGGGCTGCGGCAGCGATGGTTCTGAGTAGGTGGTGAACTGATAGAATGATGGGGGTGACTCAGAGTGGGCTGCGGACTTCGAGAGCAGCGGCGGTGATCAGGAGAAGGGCGGCGATGGCTCGGAGCTGGCCTAGGACTTAGGGAACGGCGGTGATTGCTCGAAGCTGGTCTAGGACTGTGGGAGCGGCGATGATGGCGAGGAGCTGGCTGAGGGCTGGGAGCCCGATAGCCGTTGTTGGGGGCGGCATTGAGCGCCCGAAGGACCGCCTCCTGGAATTGTCAAAATTCTGCCCTCGTGACAGGGGCCTCCTACTCACGTTGGACTCGAGCTGCACGATAGTCAGCTGGGGAGCGGCTTCATCTTGGGCAATGCTGGGGTGACTCTATCTGCCTCCGAAGAGAGTTGGACCCCCTGCGGTCTACTCGGTAGGGAGAACGGTCCCTCTGGTGCTCTCGGCGAGGATTTGCTTCGCGAGTCCGCCTCTCCTCCAAAAGGACCCGAAGGTCAGGCTCGGACTCGCTCTGTCGGTTTTTGAGCACATCCTGCAGATCCTTTGGCATTGAAGGGCTATGGGAGGCCATGAAATCTGTGGAGGCATTGTGGATGGAGACCCGAACTTGGTGGAGAGGATTCTTCTGGTGACTTCACCGACAGGGCTCCCCAATAGTGGCTTGGGGCCCTAGAGCCTGCTGAACGGATTGAGGGTTCAGCTGTTCAAGCTGTAAGGTTGGTTGGATGGGCGGAGGGAGATCCTCCGGCAGAGGAGGAGGAGGAATAGTGGAGGTAGTTCTTCTGTTGGAGTTTGCGGACTTCCTCTTGGGAGGCATGGCTAGGAGTAGCTTTGGTTGAAGGAGGAAGGTCGGATTGCTTTTTCGGTTCCCACAGACAGCGCCAATCTATTGTCGCTGAATCTGGTGTGGGGACAATAGACAGAATTTGTGGATTTGTAGGAACTCGAACGGGCTGAATCTGACTTCTTCCCTTGTTGGCAAGTTGACTCCTTGGTGCTCCCGCGGACCTGCACAAACGTTCGAAACACTGGGATGGATCCCGACAACGAGCCCTCCGACGCTCTTGTCAATACTCAGTAAAGAAAAAGGAAAGAGCTTAGGTAGACAAAGAGTGATCACCTTGTAATGGTAGGAGGTAGGGAGTATTGATAGTCGCCATAGGGATCTGCTTCAGGATAAGAACGAATCCTTACTTTCCGGTATGACTGGATAGAAGTGGTTGCAACCACCTCCAGTAGATAAGGACGAGCCAGGATATCCTCATATCCTGTTGACCTGGTCCTTAGCGGGTTGTGACCCGTTCTTAGTTAAACAAGTCCGTTCATGGGTTAGCGGATCCAAGAGGATAGACCCGGTTCCCAATTCGGACCGGTCTATAGGTGAAATTACCATCTTGCCCCTGTAACTTTAAGATTCGTGCCCAATTTGAACGGCTCCGATTTAACCCCATTTTTAGCCATATCATGTGAGCTAACCTGACATATTCTTAACATTATGCCGCTCTCTTTGATCTAAAATCTAGTCCATGCTGTTTCTTGCATATGCACAATTACATGAAATTAACTAGATACATGCTATATGCATGACTGATGTACTGGACTTATTAGACTGAATTTGATTGATTTCCATGCCTATAAATTTGTATCTAAGAACTGAAATTTTACATGTTCAACATCTATTGACACTTTGATTACCAATTTGCATGAAAATTATGCTTGTATAATTTAATTGTTGCCTATTTATGTTAAGATAATTTCTGGACTGCTAGTTCTTTCATTTTGAATCAGATTTTCATCTATGTTGCTGTCATATTTTGAAATAACTTTCTAAACATGAAATTTAGCCCATGATGTCTAGTTTACTACCAATTTTTGCGGATTTGAATTCCGATGTGTGGTTTGTTAGATATCATCATTTTAGTACAGCTGTGTCAGAACTTTCAGATTTACAAATGCTTGCGTATCTCGCTGTTGTATAATTTAATTAACCATGTTAACAGTAAAATAAAAATCTGAAATAAATTAGACTGAATCTAGACATGTGTAGGAATGCCCCATAATTTTTATAGATTTATTTGATGAATTTTCTGACCTGAAACAAATAGGTGAACATAGATTACATCATGCCAACCGAACATAAAATTTGAATAGACTAGAGTTTTCGCCCAGTTTCTATATCTTTTATGTGCCTTATATATATTCTCTGTAACCGTGTGGAAGTCTAGTTTCTAGAACTTTCGAAGGATCCATATTTTCTATTTCGTAGTGACAGTAATCCATGTTTTAGTACAGCAAGGTCATGCTGTCCTGATTTTATAAATTGTATGTAATTGACTTGTTCACTTCATGCTTTGTTTGTAATGCATAGAATTAGTCACACTTAGTATCATACAACATTAACACCTTCTTGCATGCTCATATAGGATGAAATAAAATGATAACAAGCCGGGGTAATATGGGATGACTTGGTAGTGAACAATCGGAGATTGTACTCAATCGGGCCCTACTGTACTGTATGGCCATAAAACCCTGCCTGACAAACACTGACACTGAACATTAAACACTGATTACCGGGCCGACTTCATAAACCGTGAATTCACCATCAGTCTAAAGCATACACTGTGTGTTTGCACCGAAACTGTAATGTGGGATGCAGTAGTACGTGCACTAGATAGGCTAATAAAATGATTAATAACCTGTATTTATCATCTCATGCTTGATCCTGTATATAACTGTTTAAACATAGACCTTTGATACTATTGCCTGCTCTTTGCTTTGCTATTTGACTTTGATCATGTCCTTTCCTTTGATATACATGTTTCCTTTATCCTTTGTTTTCCTCTACTTTCTGCTCACGACTTGCTCTGAGGGCACTCTTTTCTTTCTTTTTAGATCAAGCATTTACAGGTACTGAAGGAGTTATACCAGAAGGAATTGGTGAGCAACGATTCTAAAGATGGAGCTGATCTTCGCTGCTTAGTTTACTTTCTTGCTAGTTCATTGTTTTGAACATTGCTATGACTAGTACTTTGTTTTGGGTTTATGTTCCCAGAGTTTTTTTTCCCAGATGTTGGATTTTCATGTGTTGGATATTATTATTGTTAGATTATTTCATCTATTATTGAAGTTATCTTGATTCGTGTGATTATTTCTTCCTGCGTGGTTGTATTTGTTGTTGCATATTGTTGAGTTAGTCTGGAACAGCTTATGGATGGTGTTTACATCATTCGTTGGGTCTACATTACGTACTCATATTCTGTATCTTGGGAAGCGGGGCGTGACAGGATTTTTTGTGGTATCAGAGCCCCAGGTTTGAGTAATATATTAATCAAATATGACTATCTTTACGAGGGTTGGCTTTGATTGGTATATTAGTCAAGTTTGGTTCTAGCCAGGTTAACTCAGTAATGTGTACACCACGATGATCACATGAATGCATGTATAATAACCAACATATCATCTGGGTACTGACCATCTTTGCTCATGTTTTAGGCCATGGCTCGTGGGAATTCTTGTTCTTCTCGCCTGAGGGATGAGCAGCCAGACAACGCTGCCATTCTCCAGACGATTCAGCAGATGATGGCTCTTCAGCAGGAGCACAATGAGCTGATGAGAGCCACTTTGGTGGCCAATGGACCTGCCCCTGGGTCCCTTCCACCTAGGCCTGGTACAGTAGCGGATTTCATGAGGCTGCACCAGAATAAGTTTTCGGGTACCGTGTCTCCGTTGGAGGCCGAGCAATGGCTTATCCGGACGGAGCAACTGCTGATCACCGCTCATATTGCCAAGGTGGATCGTGTGGATGTGTCGCATCTAATTGGTGGATCTCGCTCACATTTGGTGGCGAGTTGAATCCGAGAGGATGGTGCGACCCATTGAGTGGGCCGCTTTCTCTGAGAGCTTCATGGCGAAGTTCTTTCCCAGTGTCACTAAGGCAGAGATGGAGCGACAATTTGTTTCCCTAACTCAGGTCAGCTAGATAGTGTTCTTAAATATCATTTGTTGTTGCCTACTTCACTTGTGACAGTATTAATTGGAGCATTATCTTCATCAGGAAAACCGTTCTTTAGATGAGTATGCTACAGAGTACTCGACTCAGTCGCTTTGCTCCCGCCCTTGTTGCCACAAATGAAGCTTGGGCTAGTAGATTTCAGTCGGGCTTGAGTTTTTCTATCCAGGATCGGTTGGCTGCTCTTCGGCTTCGTGCCTATGCCGATGTTCTGGATGCTGCTCGGATTCAGGAGCAGACCCTCAGCAGATCTGGTGTTCCCCAGCAAACTGTTTTGCACCCAGTTGCAGCCCGACCTACCGGAGGACCTATTCGGAGGCCAGTTCCACCTCCTCTCGCGAGGGCAAAGCCGTACGCACCTGTTATTCCAAGGAATGTCCAGACTTGTGGCTATTGTCATAAGGTTGGGCATTCACAGCGGGACTGCAGGGTAGCTAATCGACTATGCCTTGCTTGTGGCAGCAGTGATCATATGATTCGGGACAGTCCCAGAAGTAGGGTAGCTGTTCAGGCTAGAGGTACCGTTCAGCAGGGAGCACTGGCTCGTGGTCAGGCTAGATCGCCTCTTCCCCAGCAGAGGTAGACCACTGAGCCGAGGTGTGTAACTCCCAGTGGAGGTCAGACTGGGAGTCGTGGTCAGGCTTATAACCTGATAGCTGAGGAAGCGGAGGTTTCTGTTGGAGTGGTTGCAGGTATATCACTAGTAGTTGTACTTTCTTTACTTTGTTTTCTGCATATTATTTCTTTTTCCTTCATAGTACAATTACTCGTGTTTATATCCTGCTAGCACCTTATTCCTTCGGTTGATCTTCTTCTTCTATGTGATTTTAGTCTTCTCTCTTCCAGTTCATGTTTTGTTTGATTCTGGTGCTACCCACTCTTTCATTTCCTCTCGGTTTGTTGATCAGCATGGTTTGGCTAGTGATGCTATGCCCGTAGCTTGGAACATCACCACAGGTGGAGGTATCATTATCTGTTCTAGGGTATGCAAACAGAGTCCATTGCTGATTGGTGGTGTGGAGTTCTGGGCCGATCGGATTGTGATTCCCAATTTCAATTTCGATGTCATTCTGGGCATGGACTGGTCGGGTGTTTCTTATGCCGTGATTGATTACTGAGAGAAGAAGGTAACTTTCAGGCTTTCTAGTCAACCAGAGTTTGTTTTCCATGCGGGTGAGAAACCGTCTAGGCATGCCAAGGGTGCCAAGAACTCGATCGATCCCCAGGCTGTTTCCCTTGTGTCGTTAAGCTCTGACGGGGTTGTTGCACCTTTAGTTGTGAGGGATTTTCTTGATGTGTTTCTTGAGGATTTGTCCGGCTTGCCTGCCAGACTGAAATGTGGAGTTTAGCATCGATGTTCAGCTAGGTACGGCACCTATTTCCAAGAGTCCGTATTGTATGGCACCGATTTAATTGGTGAAATAGAAGGTACAAGTTCAGGAGCTACTTGATAAGGGTATCATCCAACCTAGTGTTTCTCCTTTGGGTGCCCCAGTTCTGTTTGTTAGTAAGAAGGATGGAAGCCGCAGGCTTTGCATTGACTACAGAGAGTTGAACAATGTCACTGTCAAGAATCGGTATCCATTGACGAGGATTGACGATTTGTTCGACCAATTGGGAGGTGCTTCAGTGTTCTCGAAGTTGGATCTTCGTTTCGAGTATCATCAAGTCAGAGTGAAGTCAGAGAATTTTCCGAAAATGGCTTTCCGAACAAGGTACGGGCATTACGAGTTCTTGGTGATGCCTTTCGGAGTGACTAATCCACCAACAGTGTTCATGAGTATGATGAACAGGGTGTTTTCGCCGTTCTTGGATCAGTTTTTCGTGGTCTTCATTAAAGACATATTGGTGCTCGCGTAACAAGGAAGATCATGCTGAGCATTTGAAGGTGGTTCTGCAGACCTTGAGGGAGAACCAGCTGTTTGGGAAGCTCAACAAGTGTGAGTTCTGGGTGGATCAGGTTGCTTTTCTTGGCCACATTATTTATGGTGCTGATGTTTATGTGGATCCTGTGAAGATTTCTGCGGTCAAGGATTGGCCTATTCCAAAGTCTGTTCCTGAGGTGTGGAGTTTTCTTGGTTTGGCTAGCTACTATCGGAAGTTCCTTCAGGATTTTTCGAAAATTGCTGGACCTCTAACCAATTTGACCAGGAAGGAGCAGAAGTTTATCTGGGATGAAGCTTACGCCGAGTTGAAGCATCGGTTGACGTCAGTGCTTATGCTGACTATACCCGACAGTTCGGGTGGTTTTGTGATCTTTTGTGATGCTTCGGGTCGAGGTCTTGGAGCAGTGCTGATGCAGCGAGGCAGGGTTGTCGCTTATGCATCAAGATAGTTGAGACCTCATGAGAAGAACTATCCTACGCATGATTTAGAGCTTGCAGCCATGGTTTTTGCCTTGAAGTTGTGGAGGCATTATTTGCTTGGGAATAGAGTGGGGATATTCACCGATCACAAGAGCCTCAAGTATGTATTCACGCAGAGGGAGTTGAACATGAGGCAAAGTATATGGCTGGAATTGATGGCAAATTTTGACATTAATTTGCAGTATCACCCGGGCAGAGTAAATTCGGTGCCTGATGCTTTGAGTCAGAGGCCTGCCGCTATGTTCCTTACTGTGCAGAAGGAGGTAGTGGAGGACATGATGAGGTTGGAGTTGGATGTGTTGCTCCTTGGATCAGATTGGCAGTTCATGATGTTGCAGTTGTAGTCTTCTTTGATTAAGCAGATTAAGGAAGCCCAAGCGGGTGACCCACAGTTGCAGCAGTTTCGGAGTGAGGTAGAAGCTGGGTTGAGATTCGATTTGGTCATTCATGCTGATGCGTCGCTTCGTTTTGTCTCTAGGTTGTGTGTACATAGAAGGAAAGTCAGGCGGTTGCTACCGGAGGAAGCTTATTAGTCCCCGTATTCTATTCGTCCTGGTGGTACCAAGATGTACAGGGATTTGAAGCAACATTTTTGGTGGTACAGTATGAAGAGGGATGTGGCTCGATTCGTCGCCCAGTGCCTGATTTGTCAGCATGTGAAGGCAGAGCATCAGAGGACCATGGGACTTTTGCAACCTCTTCCAATTTCAGAGTGGAAGTGGGAGCATATCACGATGGAATTTGTGACAGCTTTGCTGAGGAGTCCTAAAGGTCACAATGCTATTTGGGTGATCATGGATCGGCTGACGAAGTGTGCTCACTTCGTTCCTTTCCGTGTGGGTCAGTCAACAGAGAGTTTGGCTGAGCAGTATGTTCAGGAGGTTGTTCGTCTACATGGAGTTCCTATCAGCATCGTATCGGATAGAGATACGAGATTAAGGTCTCAGTTCTGGGAGAGTCTGCAGAAGAGTTTGGGTTCCAAGTTGAGCTTCAGTTCAGCATTCCATCCTCAGACGGATGGGCAGTCAGAAAGGACAATTCAGACCCTAGAAGACATGTTGAGATCTTGTGTTCTTCGTTTTGGAGGTTCGTGGGAAGATTATCCTCACTTAGCCGAGTTCTCTTATAATAACAGTTACCAGGCGAGTCTCAAGGCTGCTCCATTTGAAGCTTTGTATAGGCGCAAGGGTAGATCGCCGGTCTGTTGGGAAGATATCGGCTAGAGGAAGCTTTTAGGTCCTAGTTGATCACGAAGACAGTTGATGCCGTGGCTCAGATCCGAAAGCATTTGCAGGCCGCTCAGGATCGGCAGAAGAAGTGGGCTGACTGTCGTCGTAGATCGCTAGAGTTCGAGGCAGGCGAGCATGTGTTCCTCAAGGTATCGCCTTGGAAAGGTGTTATCCATTTTGGAGGCGGGGGCAAGTTGAGTCCTCGGTTCATCAGTCTATTCGATATTGTGGAACGTGTGGGCAAGGTAGCTTACAGACTTGCGCTACTGCCAACTTTAGTAGGTGTCCATGATGTATTCCATGTTTCTCAGCTCAGGAAATACATCAGGGATGACATTCATGTGGTTGACTACTCAGACTTGTCTGTGAGGCCGGATTTGTCCTGTGAAATTCGACCAGTCTCTAACTTAGACCGTCGAGAGAAGGTGTTGAAGAATAGAGTCATCCAGTTGGTTCGAGTTTCTTGGAATCCTCCCTCGCTAGGTGAGTCGACTTGGGAGTTAGAGGAGGACATTTGGGAGAGGTTTTCTCATTTGTTTGAGTAGTGCTTTGTTTTTCTTCGCTTGTTTGTTTTGTTTCGGGGTTCGCCCTATGTACCTCTTATATGAATTTCGATGACGAAATTCTTCTGGTAAGGTGGGTAGGACTTGTAACCCCTATTTTGGATTATATTGTTATTTTTTTATTTCTTTCCTTGATTATTGTATCTGGATTCTTTTATTGTAATATATTCTCGCTTTCTCTTGGGCTCTTATTTTTCTCTTGTTGGTTCTGTGCTCTTGGTTGAGATTTTGCTATTTTTGGTTCATCGCAAAATTTCGCTCTTCCTATTTTGAGTTTGATTTGTTCCGCTTTATGTTTATCTCTTTGTTTTATGCTTGTTAGTCTCTTTTTGAAGCCAAAACCGATACCCATAACCCACTAAACCGCAACCTAAAACCCAAAATCTTGATCTCCTATAAATACCCTATTAACTAAACCCTAATTATTCTACTCTCTCTCTCTCTCTCTCCGCCGCTCTCTTTGTAACCCCTGTTTTTCATTTTACGTATTTTGGAGTGTATTTTTCATTTTTGTGTATTTTATCTCTCTTGTATTTTTCTGAACCGTATATTGGATTTGTTTTCAATATATATTTATTTTATTTCATTTTGAGCTCCTTGGGTTTGATTGATTGTCTCTTTGACTTGTTTTTCATCATTTTGATCTTTTCCTCATTTTGGCCTTGTTCTCTTTATTTTATTTTTCCTTGGTGTTGTGATAGATTTTGGTGGTGATCTCCCAAACCTATGATTTTTGACTCCTAATAATATTTTTCTAGAGCCATAGATTTCACTCTAAATTGTATCCCCATTTGTTATTTACCCAATATCCATTACCCATTTGTATACCTATTACTACATACTAATACCACAACCCATTAACCCACTTTTACCTCCTATATATATACCCTAAACTTCAAAAACCCTAACCCTAACTCGATTATCTTTCTCTCTCCCCTCCTAGAGTGCTCCCGACCTGCATCATCCCACCAAAACCGACACCATCCTACTCCCCTTGGTCGGCATCCTCCATAGCCGACCACCACATCCCACCATCCTACACCCATCTCCATACAAATCCCGACCCCACTTCCTTGATAGCCGACACCACCAAGAACCACCATCACCAACCGCCCTTCAATCATCTTGTCCTTGTGGTTTCTCAAAGTGGGTATTTGCCACTTTGCTCATTGCTTCAAAGGAGATCGTTCGTGCGAGGATTTGTGTTCGTAGTTGCTTGGATTCACGCTTGGAGCGGATTTTGTTCGTGGGCTTTGCTTCTCTTAGCATTAGGATTGTTCTTCGTCCCCTAACTAAGGCAAGTAACTTGTACTACAATTCATTAGTTTGATACAAGTCAAAAAGTTCACATATAGTGTAGTTGGGTCTAGAGACGACCAAAGATTGTGTTTTCCTTGATGGGTTTTGTTTCTATTGTGTTAATTTGGCCATAGATGACTCGTGAGACAAATCTTGATAGGTGATGACCTAGGATTTGCCCAAATCTTGATTTCTAGTCATATATATGATTATTTGCGTGAATTGATATTTGGACTAAGACCCATGTGAAATAATAGGTGAAGACTTGTTAATAACCCTAAATCATGATGTTTATATGCTTGGTAGGTTGTATTTCAAGTTTGGATGTGTTTGGATCAATCTTCTTGAAGTTGTGATGTTCTTGATTTGAAGTGTGAAATCTGTATTTACTGGGTGTTATGTTTGATTGCTGTTTTCGTCCCTACTACAGTCAGAATCTTGATTCCAAAATAAAAGATTAATTTTAGATAATTTTGTCTATTTTCAAACCCCACTGGTTTTGGTTGATTTGGATTTCGTATGACTGAGTTATGACTGTTTTAGTACAGAGGTGTCGATCCATTCCAGATTCAGTTTTTGGTTGATTTCGTTAACAAACTATTTTCAAGAACTATTCTACCCATATTATCTTGATCTAATATTTTGGTCAGTGTTTCTATATGAAGTTAGGGACTATCCAGATTTTTGATGAATTTTAAAGACAAGTTTTAGGTGGTGTTTCATGCTCTTTTCTAAAATCCTCTCATGTTGTATTTTGCTTACTGTGCAGTAAAGAATTCTATTTTCACTGTGATTCCTTATACTGTATGAAAATTCCTTGTGAAATATGAAAGTTAGTAAATTCTATCTATTTTCATATCCCTTTGGCGGAATTGGATTTCGTTTCATTGTTTGCGAGATATCCTAGTTTTCGTATAGCCGTGTTGGGATTTCCAGATTCGCTAAACTATGTTTTTGTGTTGTTTTCCTATTTTTGATGACTTATCTATTATTCCTAGAAAATTATGAAATTCTATTTTGATTCTGGACATATAGGGGATTACCTCAGATTTTTCGTGGATTTATTTGATGTGTTTCCATGCTGTTTTCTTGTTCTTGAAGTTGTTTTCCTGATTTCTGGCTGAACCTAAATTCTGTATTCAAATTAGTTTTGAGCTGTGTTGTTGTGAATTACTATATGACTTAATTATACTCGTTGGATTCGTGTGGATGTCTAGTTTCCAGATCCTTCGACGTATCTAGGTTTGCATTTCTATAGAGACCAGAATCACTATTTTAGTACTGATTGGTCATGCTGTCATGTTTATGAACATACACTATTTTGCTCGTTTATGTAAATGTATATCACCCATGCTTGCGTATTTGTTTCTCTGAACCTAAACCTGATTATACCCTATTAATTTGACATTATTTCGTACACATTCATGTTTGTTTGATCACCATAATAAAAGTAACCAAGCCGGGATTTAAGGGAAAGATTTAGTAGTGGAAAATATAGAAACGTGTACTTGGAAGAGGACCTGTGTCCTGCCTCCCTGTTATGTGTTCATGACTACATGATTCACAATCCTGTTTACCTGTACCTGATTGCATGCTTCCCTATAGGAAGATGTACTCGGAAGATAACCACTAGGTTATGCCTGTTTCCTGTACCTGACTGCATACTTCCCTTAGGAAGGTATACTCGGAAGAGAACCACTAGGTTCTACCTATTCCTATTTTCTGTACCTAAGTACACTGCCTTATGGACTCCACTATGAAATCTAAAGCTAAATTGTTTGTTGTAGCAACCATGTGATAAAAGTTGGGGCGCATGAAGTGCTACCTAGATAGTAAATAACAAGATTTGACATGACATAAATCTGATACCTGTTTACCTGTTACCTGTTACCTGTTTACCTGTTACCTGATTATCTTGTCACCTGATACTTGATTACCTGTTCACCTGTTTACCTGATACTTGATACATGTATACCTGATAGCTTGTCACTTGATACTTGTTACCTGTATCTGTTAGTATACCATACTACTTAGTTCTATTTTTCCTGATTCAGGTTAGATATTATCTTCCTGTTGATACACTTTTACCATGCTAGGCCTGTTACTTAGAATTTTCTAACCCATGTGCTTGTATCCTACATAATTTGTGACCCGCGACTTGCAATTGACGGGTACTTGTTTTCTTCTTTTCTCCTTTTTCTGTAAATTTACTAATTGCAGATCATGATGGTTAGCTGCTAGAAGGTATTGGCGAGATGATGTATTAGTACTGGAGTTTCTGCTTTATTATTATTATTAGTTGTTGCTTGAACATTGGATAAAGTGTATTTGGTTTATTTGGATATTATTTATATTTGGGCGATGTGACCCAGGATATTTGTTTTCTCCAAACTCTGATTTATTTGAGAATATTGTATTTGGCTTCAAGTATATTTCTGTTGGTAATTTTTTTCAATGTTGCATGTTGGTTGTGACTTTTGCTTCCGACTCTGATTATTTCTGTGATGTGTTGCAAAGATTCGTGAACAGCTTAAGGATGATGAAAATCATTTGCTGGGCTTTTGTTACGTATCCGTATTCCGTATTCCTTTTTGGAAAGCGGGGTGTGACACTCTTTCTCTCCCCGACTTCTCTCTATCTCTGTTTTAGCCCAGACCGAACCCAAACTCATTGCCATCTCCCCTTGCCCCCTCCGACCACCACCGTCATCACCATCTCCTCATCATCGTCTCCTTCACCTTATCTCCCTCCAATCGTCTTCCCCATCCTCGTCTTCATCATCCACCGCCTTAACCCATCTCCGAGCACCCATTGCTCCATTTCCGAACATCCCCGTCCTCGCCTTGCCACCGTGATCCTCGTCATGCACTCCCTTCACCCACCTCAGATCCCCCTAACAGTCGTCGTCGCCGTCCAAGCCCAGTTTTCACTGTCGTCGTTCTCCCCTGTTTTCGAGCGAAAATAGAGGTTGTGTCACCGTCGCTCTCGCCGTTGCCATCGCTTCCCAATCGCAATGTCGTCGCCTTGCGTGGTGTTATAGTTGTCGCCGCTGCAGTGCCGTGCCACCGCCAGCGTTGCCGAAGTTCCCGCCCGTTCTCTCTCTCTCTCTCTGTCGAAAGGTTGAAGAAGAGAGAGGATTGGCCGTTTTCGCCATTTGCTATTTTGGCACACGAGATCTAGTTTTGTTGTGTGCTATTTTGCCCCAATCCACTGTGTGTGTGCTTGCTGATTGCTCTTGCTATTGGTTGCTATTTTGGAGTCGCCATTTGGGTGTTTTGCACGTGATTCGCTTGTGATCCTGTGGATCGTCGCCCGAGATTCTTATCCCGTTATTCCATATTATTTGAATCTGCAATTTAACAGGCAAGTCTCTCATTGAACTAATATTTTGTTTTGTTCAAGTTTATTTGATCTATGCAAGTAGATCCAGTCCCTTTCGTTATCATTCTGCTATTGACAATTTCGTTAAGTCTATCGAGTGTTTACACGAGCTAACCCGACATATTCTTAACATCGTGCCGCTCTCTTTGATCTAAAACCTAGTCCATGTTGTATCTTGCATATGCACAATTACATGAAATTAACTAGATCCATTCTATAGGCTTGATTGATGTACTGGACTTGTTAGACTAAATTTGATTGATTTCCATGCCTGTGAATTTGTATCTAAGAACTGAAATTTTGCATGTTCAACATCTATTGACACTTTGATTACCAATTTGCATGAAAATTGTGCTTGTATAATTTAATTGTTGCCTATTTATGTTAAGATAATTTCTGGACTGTTAATTGTTTCATTTTGAATCAGATTTTCATCTATGTTGCTGTCATATTTTGAAATAACTTTCTTAACATGAAATTTAGCCTCTGATGTCTAGTTTACTATACTTTTTGCAGATTTGAATTCCGATGTGTGGTTTGTTAGATATCATCATTTTAGTACAGCTGTGTCAGAACTTTCAGATTCACAAATGCATGCGTATCTCGCTGTTCTATAATTTAATTAACCATGCTAACAGTAAAATAAAAATCTGAAATAAATTAGGCTGAACCTAGACATGTGTAGGAATGCCCCTGAATTTCTATAGATTTATTTGATGAATTTTATGACCTGAAACAAATAGGTGAACACAGATTACATCATGCTGACTGAACATAAAATCTGAATAGAATAGAGTTTTCGCCCTAGTTTCTATATCTTTATGTGCCTTTTATATATTTGCTGGAACTGTGTGGAAGTCAAGTTTCTAGAACTTTCGACAGATCCAGATTTGCTATTTCGTAGTGACTGTAATCCATGTTTTGGTACAACAAGGTCATGTTGTCCTGATTTTGTAAATTATATGTAATTGACTTGTTTGCTTCATTCTTTGTCTGTAAGGCATAGAATTAGTCACACTTAGTATCATTCAACATTGACAGTTTCTTGCATGGTCACATAGGATGAAATAAAATGATAACAAGCCGGGATAATATGGGATGACTTGGTAGTGAACAATCGGAGATTGTACTCAGTCGGGCCCTACTGTATTGACCTGTATAGTATGGCCATAAAACCCTGCTTGAAAAACACTGAAACTGAATATTAAACACTGATTACTAGGCCGAGTAAACGAACCTTGAATTCACCATCAGTCTAAAGCATACACTGTGTATTTGCACCGAAACTGTAGTGTGGGATGCAGTGGTACGTGCACTAGATAGGTTAATAAAATGATTAATAACCTGCATTTATCATCTCATGCTTGTTCTTGTATATAACTATTTAAATATAAACCTTTGATACTATTGCTTGCTCTTTGCTTTGCTATTCGACTTTGATCATGTCCTTTCCTTTGATATACATGTTTCCTTTATCCTTTGTTTTCCTCTACTTGCTGCCCAAGACTTGCTCTAAGCGCACTCTTTTCTTTCTTTTTAGATCAAGCATTTACAGGTACTGAAGGAGTTATACCAGAAGGAATTGGTGAGCAACGACTCTAAAGATGAAGCTGATCTTCGCTGCTTAGTTTACTTTCTTGCTAGTTTATTGTTTTGAGCATTGCTATGACTTGTACTTTGTTTTGGGCTTATGTTCCCGGAGTTTTTTTTCCCCAGCCATTGGATTTTCTTGTGTTGGATATTATTATTGTTGGATTATTTAATCTATTATTGAAGTTAACTTGATTCATGTGATTATTTCTTCCTGCGTGGTTGTATTTGTTGTTGCATATTGTTGAGTTAGTCTGGAACAGCTTATGGATGGTGTTTACATCATTCGCTGGGTCTACGTTACGTACTCGTATTCCGTATCTTGGAAAGTGGGGTGTGACAGTCGACGTTAGGTTCAATAGTGAGGGCATCGTGGCGGTGCTACCACGAAGACTGTGGCTGCCACGAAGACTATGGCTATCGGTTGAAGGGGCTGGACTACCGTCGCCGCCCATCGCTGTTGCAGTCCTAATCGACGGCGGCGCTGTCTTCTATGAAGGATCAGCCTCCTCCGACCATCGCCGAGTGGAAGAAGTGACGACGAGCAGCTCCGAATCTAGGGAAGTGACGAAGAGCGCAAGAACATGACGCTGTGGACCGAAGAAGTTCCTTTGACCATCACTGAATGGAATCAGAGGAGCGACTCCGAATCCCTAGTAGCGAGGACGATGGAGAAGCTACGGTGGTGGTGCTTCAGTGCGAGGCAACGTCGGAAGGAGCTGTCGTAGTCGGTGAGGATGGAGGCTTCGACTTGAGCTGACGGCGGGAGGAGCCATTGTAGTAAATGAGGATGGGGGTTGAGGAGGTGAGGTGACAGCGAGGAAGCCCACCTCTTTTTCTCAGATCTAGAATTTTTTTGAGGTGTTTTTTTAGTAAGTTGCTCTCTAAAATTTCTAGAAAGAGAAACTCTTTTTGAAGAATATATACATTGTTCATAGTTATAACTAGTACACTTGTAAATATCTTTTTGGAAGTATAATTTGAGCCTCTCATTTGATTATGAATTTCCATTTCACCCTTTTCGTTATTTTTTTATAAACTCTGAACCCACATCAATGAAACTACTTGAACAAACTCAGTCTCTGGAATTTAATTTTTCCCCTAAAAAAGAATTTTTTTTACGCCAATTTTTTAAAATATTTGCAAAAAGTTGACAGTCCCCAAAATATTTGTGCTCGTGGACACAACAACTAAACTCACCGTTCCCAATAGCGCGTTTGGTTTTTTCATGCTCGCCATTGGGACACAGCGAATTTACTGCTAATTTTTTGATAAGCTTGCTGTTCCCAATGGCAAGTGTAGTTAAAAGAACTTGAAAATAACTCGTTGTTCACAAGGATCATTGTACTAAACTCTCTCTTTGGAACAACGAGGATGTAAGAAATTTCGCATAGGGGAGCTAACACTTGGGGAAAAACGAAGTAGTTGTAATCTTATTAGATACTCGCTGTTCCCAACAACGTGGTGAAATATACCAAACTCGCTGTTGGGAATATCGAGTATACTGGGTCCCTAATTGACTTACACGACTCAATTCAACTCTTCTCCCATTTCTCTCTATCTCAATCTCTCTACCCTTTCTCCACATAAACCCAAAACCCTAGCTTCCTTCTTCTTGGCATTCATAGAAGAGTGGTGAATGTTTTCATAGATTCCGAAGAGCATTCATTGTCATGCCCCGCTTTCCAAAAATACGAAATACGAGTACATGATATTGGCCCAGCGAATGACTAACATCACCCATAAGCTGTTTATCCGATCAACTCAACAATATAATCAATACAGAACAATTGTGCAAGCAATAATAACAATCTCATGAACAATAATACTTGAATTGAAGTAATATAAAATATCCAAGTACAATAATAATCCAACGTCTGGAAATAAATAACAATATTCGGGACATAAGTCCAAAACAATAATCAATCCAATCCAAATAATAATAAGTCTCAATACATTAAGTTTATTAAAGCAATAAACAATTAGAAAGTAGTAGTCTTCAGACTATTTGTTCTCCGACTCCAGCAGGCAACTGTTCTCCAAAATCTGCAATTTAATAAATTGCAGGAAGAGGAAAAAGAAACAAAACGTCCGTCAATGCAAGTTACGGGCTGCTTGTATTGCAGGATACCAATACATAGGAAGGATAAACAAATAGCATGGAATAGGCATGATAACAAAATATAACAACTAGCATGGCAAGATAGACAAGTGTAAGTAGCATGTAATAAGTGTCGAGTGAACAAGTATCATGTAATATTCGATATCAATAGGAACAATGATGAATAATATGAAATATCGATGTTGTGTTAATCCTTAGTGTATTATTCATCTGAAACCTAACTAATGCATGTACTACTGTGTCCCATGTGTTCCGTATCACAAGTTCGATGCATACAATCAATTTTGTTTAGACTTAGTGGCAAATTCTATAGAACATGAGTCGGTACGGTAATCACTGATACGATACAATATTGCTGCACAATTCATTATAACGATACACTGATTCACTGATTCATGAGTTCACGAGTTCACGGGTTCACGACACGAAAGATTGGGGTGCCGTAGTCAGCGCTCCACAATCAATCGATAAACACTGGCCGACACAGTCACTATATTATTCACTACTCAAGTCATTCTCTTAAACCCCGGCTTGTTAACTATTTCATTAAAGCAACAACACAATATGCAATCTAGAGACATGAGCTGAACGATAATAATAATAGGGAAACAATAGGATGATAACATGGAATATGGTGTACTAGATGTCCAAGCAACATGGTATAGGGTATTTTACAAGTATTTGACAAGTATAACACGAATAACACATCAAACACAGATATCTAAAAATAGCATGAACATATACATCAAAAGTGGTCAACCCTAGGTTAATTCATGTCATATATGTCGTGAGGTAACTATGGTCAAATCATCACAACAGAGACAATATCAACAAGGGGTTTCACACACGAATTGTCTCTAAAACCCAACTACACTACAAGCGGTATTTTGTACTTGTATATGTAAAGAAATTTAATAAAAGTTACTTGCCTAATAAACGGTGAGTTTGAATAACGGGATGAGAATCCCGGCACAACGAACACAAATCCGCAACAACACAATCCCACGAACACACAATAAAATACGTGCGAACCACATGTAAAAAAGAACCAACAAAACAGCAGCACACAAAGAGACAGCAGTGATGTCAGCAATGGCAAGAGAACTGGCCTAGGGAGGGGCGGCATCGACGGAGAGGTCGACGAGGTGGCGATGGTGGCATCACGGTGGCGGCACGACGGAACAAGGAGGAGGAAAAACAGGGTTTGGGTTCTGCTGGTCATCGACGAGAGCGGAAGGGAGGAGGAGCAGGGGGGTTTGCTGTGTTGGTGTGCTGGCTGTGCTAGGGGAGGGTCGCCGGAGGTGTGGCGACGGGAGGGAGGTCACCGGAGCACGGGGGTAGCCGAAGCTGGCCGGGGAAGACAACGGGAAGGGGTTTCAGTGGGTTTGGGCGGGAAACAGTGGAGAGAAAGAACGGTGAGTATAGAGAGAGGAGAGAGAATAGGTGGCTAGGTTTCGAAATTGTGCAATTTCTGGGGTTTGCATTAGGATTTTATTTATAGGGTACAATTATGGTATTGGGTTAGTGGTTTAGGGTCCAATAAAAGTGAATTTGGGTTGAGAACAAATGAAATTGGGTTTTAAGGCTCAATAAGAGGTGGATCCAAATTAATAGGGTTCAAATAAAAAATACCCACAATAAAAAAAGAAAAATAGTATTAACAAGAAAATAATTCATCAAGAAGATCAAAGAGTTTCATGAACAAGAATTTAAATCTAAATAAATAATACAAATGAATTGAATATAAACTGGGCTTGAAAATAAGTTGGAATTCGCCAAGAAAACTAGGTCTACTACAATAAAAAAATAATTCAATAGATGAATTTTAATTAAATAATCACGAAACGACAATTAATTATTATAATAATAAAATCATACAATAAAATAATATCCGGATTTAACAATTTACTAAGATGACCCAATAAATAAATAAATAAATATATATATATATATATATATATATATATATATATATATATATATATAATTTGGACTCAAATACAAATAGTTGATCAATAAGATCTAGAAAATAAAATCAAAACACATCATTATTTGAAATGAATAAATTTTCGATTAAAAAAACACTTTAATATAAAATCCAAAACAATTTTAACAAATAATGAATTTATAATATCGAACTACAGAAAATATTCAGAAAATACGTATTTGCGGGAATGGGGGTTACGTTCATTCTTCACTCCTTCTCAGAATCAAGATCATCATCTCCATAAAGGTATTCTTTCTATTGTTGAACACTTGTTTATATTCTTTAAATTCGAAAAAATTTGAAACATAATTAATGTTTCTATTGCTTCAAATTGAACGGTTAGGTTTGAGATTTATCAAATTAGTTAGTTATAGTTAAAATTAATGTGTAAAATATGTTGGTTGTGGTGACATTTTGGATGCCCACTTAGTATTCGATATCGGGCAAATGACCCATCCCTGTGACACCATGCAAGGTAGTATCATACGTTCGTGCAGCTGGCATCTCTTGTTGTAGACCAAATTGTCTAAGTACACGATCTACATGATGATGCTCTACGATGGAGAAGTTGATAAGAGGTACAATTTTCAACCAAAGTTCACTATGTTCTGTGCAACATAGAGGTAACGTCTCCAATCTCTCGTTGGTGTACGGTTACCACACTACGCATTCCCCCCGCAACTGGTCGAGCTCATCTTGATAATATGTGAGGGGTCTACGGGGGTTATCACGATGTGTGTGGTCGCCAGCCCAATAAACACCAATCGGAGCATACCTATCGGTCTCCAAACACCCCCAAACTCCACACCGGATGTTGGAATCTAATGCGCGGCCGACCAATGTGGAATCGCTCCTAACTCCATATTTGTAGTATCATCATCGGTCTTGCTGCCTGAACATTGTTTAACGAAGCATGACACAAATTTCTGTAAAGGACGGCCAATGCAGCAGCACTACCTGTAGCGCCCTGAATCCCTATACCGGGGACCTGAGACCCAACTCCAGGAGTCGAACTTCAAAATAGACAAATCACAGAAGTACAGGAAATTTAAAAACTTTTATTCTATATAAATGTTACATTTACAAGGGTTACAATGTCCAAATAAAAGTTACAATATTTACAACAATATAACAATACTTGTATATGTCCCTTGGATCCTTGGACTAACTCGAGCTCCGTGGTACCTATAGATCGGCTCCGGATACCTACAAGGTGGGAAACGTCAGTACTTCGACTGACGCAAAGCTGGTGATAACAGCGATCCTCTAAAATTCAATCACAACCAATAATTTATGCAAAATAGAAAGGTGATGTGCCAAAAACAAGGGTTTAGTAGATTCGGTTTCTAGTGCAGTGTTATGACATGATCTTAAGTCTAGATGCAGCAAACTCACATGCCTAACTTCTAATGCAAGCAAGACTTTGGAGCACGAATGCATCCCATACTACATACGCCCCCAAATCTAGCCGTCTTTCTCCACAATATAGGGATTCGAACCCTCGCCATGCACCCTACTCTTGTACACACTCCAGTTCCCAATAGATTGTCCGTCACCCAAGGAGATTGCAGCGGTCGGTCTAACTCCACCCTGCAGTGCCCAAGTGGTCACCACCAGTTGGTACCCGCGTACGAACCTCCTTAAAAACCACATTGAACCTGGTCCTTACGACCCTCGGTTCCACATGTCCATTCATGGACTCTCGCATGCGTGTTTACCCCTGGCCCGGGTTATGAACATATATATACCAAAACACGAAACACAAACCCGTGCTTTAGGGACGTGAGCACCACAGAAGGTCAATTCCTTCGGGCCTCCTGCACCTTACTTCGGCAAAACTTTGGGAATCAACAGATCGAGATACGAGCCGGGGACGCAATCCATTAGCGGCCGAGAACGTATCCCTACGACTGGAAGATACAACACCGACTATGGCTTACTAGGACTAATGCAATTTCCCAACCCCTTAATAAACCATTCTAACCCCTACCTTACTCTAATTCTTTCGGGTAAGAATTAACTGCTTCCACACTTGCCTATCAACCTCTGGCCCCAGGCGATACTGGTCCGGTTCGCCACTTCCCCGACTTGGACTCGTCCAGCAAAAATGGCCTACGCCTGCCGCTTTCCCGGCTGTAAATATATAATTGCCCCGTGAGCTCCACTCACTGGCATGCTCGGACGTCCTACGCTTGGCAGAAGTTTAATAATATAGGTTTGATAGGTGCAAGGTATCCTTTACCCTAGTGACTAACTCGAGTCACACATCCCACTCGGGGAATCAACAACCTCAATAACAGAGATCGACCATCCCTAGACACGAGTCACCGACTCGGCTCACACACAAGGGAAAAATGCTTTCACAATCCTTAGTCCTAACCTAGACTAAGCAACCTACAGGTTTCTGCCCGAATCTCAAAATGGTCATAACTCTATCGATACAACTCCGATTGGAGTGTATGGCCCCAACCTGGAAATGTTCGATCCTAGGCTACAACTACCTAGTTGATCACGAGCTTAGATTCAACCATCTAAGTCCTCGAAATAGCTTTTCAAGCTCCAACCTGCGTGCTTCCTGTGCACGGGCTGCACCTTACCAGTAACACAAAGTCCTACTCGTTCGTCAGAACGACACTAACTCAAATTCTGTAGAAGGGTGTGGGTGTCCTCAACAACTCTCTAGTTGGTCATGAGTACAAATTTTACCATTAAGTCACCCTAACCACTCATCTATCATCAATACACCAATTTACACAATTGGTCTCTCCAATTCAGAGCATTCAGCTCTACTTTAGTCCCCTGTCCAGTCTTACAAAAATCATAATAATTCAACCGTTCATTGGAATTGCCTCAAATTAGTTTTTTTGGAAAGGTCTAGGTGTCCAATACAACTCTCTACTGGGTCATGATCCTCAAAATATGCCTCTAACAGGTCTCAATTTCTCAATCTTTACAGAGTGTCAAAACTGGCTGAAAACAGCACAATGCTCAATCACAAAATCACAGTAAATTGCACACTTGTCCAATTGACACAAAATTTATGGTGGTGACACTAGACATCATACCCAATATCATGCAAAAGACCTTATATCAAAATTCTAAGTATACAGTGATTAATAGCTACTGCAGGTTAGCACAGAAATCATCATGCTTTCTAATTCAACAATCAGTTACTGGTCATAGATAGATTTTTCTCATGCCTTTACAATCATCCAAATAATTCACTGATTTGTTTTGATAATCAACATGCATTCAGGAACAACGAGTAAAAATTTCAGATCAATATCATGCTTCAATAATTCACGAAAATTTCTACAATATCAGCCATCCTGTTTTTCATTTTCTGAGTTTGCCTTACGACACATATCCATCTCTCAATTTTATTAGCATATCAAATGGTCATAGAAAAATCTTAAATAAATCATGGATGATCCTAACACATAAATGAACAAAATATTTTAATTTTGTGGTCTAATTCAACATATTGTGCTCTCGAAAAAATCCACAAAATGGTACTCCGAACCAGCTTTTCCTAGTTCCAATCTGACTTCTACTTCTAACCTTTAGAAAAGCAATCCTATGCATTCTAGTACACATGCATGAAACCAAATTTAATTAAAAGACAAGAATTTCAAGTTTAGAGAAACTTCCCACCTTAGGTTGTAGTAGTAGAAGGAATTTCTTGAAGGCTCTTCTCTTGGAAATCTCCTTTTCTTCCTTCTCCTTTACTTCCTTCTTCTTTTGTCTCCTCTTTCTCTTGTGGTGTTCTCTTCTGAAAATTCCAGAGCAAAAGGGGGAAAAAGAAGTGGGAAATGAGGGTGATGGGAGGGGGGTGGCCGGATTTGACAGGGGGGGGGGGGGGGGGGGGGGTAGGTTAGGCTATAGGTGGTTTGTAGACTCAAAACCATGGCTTAGCCTATTGGTTTGGTGTATGTTAGGTTGGCTGCCCAACATAACTCTTAACGAGCTCCAACGAGTGTGAGACGCGTGTTTTAACGAGCGCACACAACCTATATTCACTGTAGTACCATACCGTGTTATATTTGCATGTGCGTCGTGCCGAAAACTAGCGGTTATACTAGTATCGGTCCGTCTCGTTCTCGTGCATCCTTGGAATGCAACTCTCCCCAAAAACCGTCCCGTATCCCTAACCATCCACCACGATGGCAAAATCTACTCATAATACTACAATTAATTGCACGCATACTAACAATATACATTCACATATGCATATCTTCAGGTACCGTACAAAACGGGGTGTTACACTACCCCAACTAAACTGATCGGCTAGTGTAATATCCGCGATCAATTGCAAACATATCAATGGTACTTGGTTTCCCATTGAGTTGGGGAATATCACACCACCAAAGAGCATCATAAGATATGCTCGGGTATAACACTGTACTTGATACTCAGACGACTCTGGATTCAAGTAGTTATCGAACGACTTCATTAGCCATGAAAGCTTAAGAGATGAACCAATGAAAGCTTGTTCAGTCGGATCCATACCGAGGTATTATCTTACAAGATGAAACTTATCGGCGCCCAAACTTCCATTTACAGCTATACCATCTATCGGAAGTCCAGTAATTAAGGCAACATCTTGTAAAGTCACCGTCATCTCACCATACGGTAGGTAAAATGAATGAGTCTCCGATCGCCATCTCTCGACTAGAGTAGTTTGGAGACCCTTATCCAACTTCACTGTCCCCATTAGGGCAACTCCATAAAATCCCGCCTCCACCAAGTATGGAATGATGCGATCGTGTAGAGGCAAAATTTTGTGCTTTCGGAAAGTCAAGTCCTTCAACTCATCTTGCCACACAAAATTCAATCTGGGAGAGGCTTGCATTCTAAGTAATGACGGGTCTATTGGACCGGGACCCCCAGGCGCATCTTCATGTGTATGTGGTGTTCGAGGGACATTGGTAAGGGTGTCAGTATCATCCTGCAACGAAATTATAGTTGTTGTTAGATAATACTGGTTGGATGAAATAGATATATACCATGGAGTTTGAAACTATAAATAACAACTCTTACCACTAGAGGAGCTTTCCCTTGCTCGGATGCACTAGGAGGATGGCATCTAGAACCGCTAGGTCGTGTCATTTTGAGCCTGAAAAAATTGTAATGTATGTAATTAACTACATTGCATTTCTTTATTATATGCTTACAAACAATTCTTAGGTACAACTACTACATACAAATGCAATTGTCACAAACAAGTTACCACTAACAAGGGTGAGATCACCACTTTCCATTACATCGAACACCGAATGTGCATAACAACGAATTCGATCACTTACACAATTCATCGAACACTTTATGTGCATTACATAAACCTAACCTTAACTTTTAACCAAACACAACCCATCTTCAATTCCTAACCTAAACCCTAACCCTACATTTCATTTAAAGTTAAAGCATAATCCTAATCATAACCCTTACCATATCCATATAGATTGTATGAGTCAAGTAAAAACATACCTTAATGTTGTTAACAAACGAACTAAGTGGCTAGAGATTTGTTGGGGAATGTTAGATATTCCACCAGTTGAACTTGCTAACCAACGATTGAGGTAGCAGACGAAGATTAGAGCTAGGTTTTGGTTGGAATCGGGAAGGAGATGAGAAAGGGTTACAAAGAAACTTGGTGAATTAATTCTCTTATGTTTTCGGGGTAATAAAGTGGTGGCCCAGTAAACTCACCGTTCCCAACAGCGAGTGTAGTTATAAGATCATCGATGTTGGGAACAGTGAGTTAATTTAATTTTTTTTACTAAATTTGCTATTGGGAACATCGAGTATCTAATAAGAACACTCGCCGTTGGGAACAGCGAGCTTATCAAAAATTAGCATTAAACTCGCTGTATCCCAATGGCGAGCATGAAGCAACTACACTCGCCGTTGGGAACGGCGAATGTAGTTGTTGTGTCCACGAGCGCAAATAGTTTGGGGACTGTCATCTTTTTGCAAATATTATAAAAATTGGCATAAAAAAATTAGATTCTTTTGTTCCTCTTATACTATTTAATTCTTCTTGCAGTTGAAAAGCAATGTATCCAAAATGGAGTTGATAAATAGAAGAATTACGAACTCCTACAATGCACTATCTTCCATCCTAATTTTAGATTGAGAAGTTTTTTTTCAACCTTCACCAATTTCTAATCTTAAAAAGTTTACCAAACAATAAGGATTAAGAAGCACATATGGTGGTCATGTCAGCGATTCCATACCAAATAAATTTTCTTCAGGGAGATTATAATATTACTGATGCTGCTGATTTCTGGTGTGGGAGCAACAAATGATGAATTCTTATATTCGGTGGAAATCTCATATCTCAGCCGTCGATCTGATCTTGATGAGATGCTAGTATTTGATTAGAATTTGTAGACCTATGGTGGTTGTGTTGGTTGTTGGCCACTAGAAACCTGCAAAAAACCTGAAACATCGGGAGTTTTCCTAGCGACAGGCCCTCCCACGATCAAGTCAGAAACCAGATATGTAAATTAGGATTTAGTGGTAAAAATCTTGATTACCTGGTAACTGAGGAGGGGGGGTCTATATTTATAGGTAAGGATAGGGTTCCGTAATGGGCCGGACATACCGCCTTCTGTGGACTGACCTGAAGTAGTAGGTCTGTGAGCGACCCATGGGGATTACAAGCCTATTTTTAGATTTCTCAAAATTCGTGGTGATCGAACTGTTCAGATAGACTGGGTTTTTTACCCATATCATAGGCCCAATTCCTGGAGGTTGGGTATAACAGCATTTGAGGAGTAGTTCTCTCTAGTGAGGAAAATAACAGACATGAGCACGAGTTTGGAGGATATTCCTTGGGTTGTTAGGTGTTGCTTGCTATTGGCTCGGTGAGGTGAGGCCATGAGGCTATGAGGCTAACCCTGCATGTGGCTCGAAGTCCGTGTCGAGCACTAAAGGCGGGGGCCTCAGTGGGGGAGCAGAGAAGCGGCGAGGCCAACGTGCATGTGGCTCGAAGTCCATGTCGAGCGCCGAAGGCGTGCGCCTCGGCGAGGTGAGCAGCGAAGCGGCAAGGCCCATTTGTGTATGGCTCGAAGCCCATGCCGAGCATTGTAGGCATGCACCTTAGTGAGGCAGCGAGACGAGGCCTAGTTTGCTCGCATATGGCTCGAAGTCCATGCTGAGCGCCGAAGCACTTTACCTCAGTGGGTTGAGGTGGTGAGGCGCGGTGAGGCTTCGAGGTCAGACCGCGTGTGGTTCAAAGTCCACGCCGAGCACCCAAGGAGGGCACCTCGGGTAAGGTGAGCAGTGAAGCAGTAAAGCGATGAGGCAGCGAGCCCACTTGCGTCTGGCTCGAAGTCCATGCTGAGTGCTGAAGGCGTGCACCTCAGAGAGAGTTAGAGGTTTTCTCACGTGTGGCTTGAAGTTCATGCTGAGCGCCAAAGTGCTTATGCTTCGGTGAGGCAAGGCAGCGATGAGGCGATGCAAAAAGGTGAGGCTTAGAGGTTTTCTCGCGTGTGGCTCGAAGTCTACACGAGCACTTTAGCGTTGTGCCTCGGCGGGTCAAGGCGACGAGGTGAGGCTTGGAGGTTTGATTGCATGTGACTCGAAATCCACGCCGAGCGACGATGCCAAGCGAGAATTTTTTGCTTGTAGCTCAAAGCCCATGCCAAGCAATGAGGTCAAACGAGATCGTATAAATTTCGCATGTGGCTCGAAGTCCATGCAGAGCGATGGGGCAAAGCGAAGGTATGGAATTTTTCGCAGGTGGCTCGAAGTCCACGCCGAGCGACAAGGCTAAGTGCGATTGTGGAAATTTTCATGTGTGACTCTAAGCCCACACCAAGCAACGAGGCCAACCAAGATTGTGGAAATTTTGCGTGTGGCTCAAAATCCATGCCGAGCAACGGGGCCAAGCGAAGATGTGGAATTTTTTGCGTGTGGCTCGAAGTCCATGCCGAGCGACGAGCCCAAGCGAGATTGTGGAAATTTTGCATGCGGCTCGAATTATACGAGGCCAAGCGAAGCTGTGGAAATTTTTGCATGTGGCTCAAAGTCCACACGGAGCGATGAGGCCAAGAGGCCAAGAAAGATTGTTGAACTTTTTGCATGTGGATCGAAGTCCATGCCGAGCGATGAGGCCAAGCGAGATTGTGGAAATTTTGCGGGTGGCTCGAATTTCATGCCGAGGGATGAGGCCAAGTGAAGCTGTGGAATTTCTCACGTGTGGCTCGAAGTCCACGCCGAGCGACGGGGCCAAGCAAGATTGGGAAAATTTCGCGTGTGGCTCAAGTTCATGCCGAGCGATGTTCTGAAATTTTTCTCATGTGGCTCAAAGTCCACACAGAGCGACGAGGCAAAGTGAGATTGTGGAAATTTTGCTTGTGGCTCAAAGTCTATGAGAAGCGACGAGGCAAAGCGAAGCTGTGAATTTTTTTGCATGTAGCTCGAAAGTCCATGCCGAGGGATGAGGCTAAGCGAGTTTGTGGAATCTTTTCACACGTGGCTCAAATTTCACGCCAGGGGTCGAGGCCAAGCAAAGTTGTGGAATTTTTTGAGGGCAGGGTACTTGGAGGATCTACTGGGTACTTTGTTTGGGAATGAATGTGTGTGGAACAAGAGTTAGCTAACATCGTAACCAATATATAAGAATGTAAAAAGCACGTGATTGAACTGTAGTCAGCTAATGTCGTGACCACTGTATAAGCATACATGCAGCACGTGAGTGGACTGACGTCACCGCTGGGAAAATCAAAGTGTTCTTCTCTTATCAGCCGTTGGATTCAATCGTAGGGTCAAGATTGATTGTGGATATTGAGGAGTTTTCAGTCCACTTATATATTCCCCCATTTCATTCTTTACATTCTCTCTCTTGTTGTGGAGCTTCTTTTTCTAGAATTCTCTCAGGCAACTGGCGATGTACTTTTCGATAACCTTTCTAGCAACAGAACTAGGTACAGTATTTTAAATTATGTCAAGGGTTCATCTAGTTCTTCAGCCTCTACTTCTAGCTGAGACAAGTGGATTCCCATGTCATAATCGTCTTCGGAGGATGTTCAAAGTATTTTGTCCAAATCTACTTCTTGAGAGGAAGTCCAGGAAATTGAACAAGTTGAAGTTAGGTCCCTGGTGAAGTAGAGGAGGAGGAGAGGACTACGGAGGAAGAGATGAACGAAGAGGGTAAAGAAGATGAGGGAAAGGTAGGAGAGGAGGAAGAGGAAGGAGAATTTGAAATGGAAGGAGAAGAGGATGACAACGAGGAGGTTGAGGGTGAGGAAGTCGATGGAGGCCCTTCTGGAGAAGCTGGTCGCTTGGGACGTTTGGCCTCGCCCTTTTCTCCCAGGCCCCCCCGACCCCCGAAAAGAGGTTGAGGATCATTATGCCGACTAGCCTGAAAGTAGTGCCCATCGAGTATATGTCAGCGGGTAGTTGCAATACCCTGTATTATCAAGAGCCGGTGTTAATAAGGATATATCTAGATGACCTCCTGGATCTAATCAAGTTTGGTATACAACCCTTTTCGCTGATCCGGTGGAAGATTGAAGCCAACAAGATTCGGTGCATACTTGTGAAGACTGATCTCCCGTAGATTCGAGTGTGTTATTTTATTCCCCGAGAGTTCGAGCTAATGTTTCCGAACCCCGGACTCAAGCTTACGGATAATCTGGCTTCTTATTTCTGTATGTTTCCTTTGGATGCCTTCGCCTCGGGGCTTAGGTTGCCAATACACCAGTTCATCAAAGCAGTGTTGAATTGGGTCGGGGTGAGTCTGATGCATTATGGGCCGAACTCCAGGAAACAACTCGTTACCTTCATGCTCCTTTGCGAAGAAAAGGGGGTGCCCTTGAGGCTTAAGTATTTCCGAGCGTGCCTTGGACTCCATACTGCCAAGGAATACAAAAGGTGATGCTACTTTTCCCCTCAACCTGGGATGCGAGTGGTCCATGGTCATCTGGACTCAATCAAAGAGTGGAAGACAAAGTACTTTGTTATCCGATGCCGCGTTCCATGGGACATTCCTATGAGATGTCCTTCTTCATACCTAAGCATAAGGCTCCGAGGTTGCGGGACTTTACGACAAAGGAGAAGGACAAACTGGATTGGATCTTCGTTGGGGGGAGTGTGTGCTGACCAAAGGTGTCAGAAAGGCACATGGCAAGGATTGGACTGAGCTCTACCGACCCTTGTATGTCTTTCATTTTCTTTTCGCATCAAACTTTCTTCCTTCATCTCACAACTTGTTTTTTTCTTTTGCAGCCATGCTCGATGACGAGCAATCAAGGCTAGGAGGGTTGTTTTGGCTAAGAAGAAGGCTGTCGAGAAGTCGAAGGATAAGAAGAGGATTGCAGTCCCTTCTTTCGAGAATACTTCTGAGGGAAGTCTAACAATTCAAAGGTGCTAACAACCGCCGGCACTCCCCCCCACCCGCGTCCATCCTAAGGCCAAGGAGATTGTTGGGGAGGATGGGATGGATCTCTGAAGACCCGACTGGGCTATGAAAGTGTCAGGCTCCATTTTGGATTGTCTGGTAGGAGTAGATGTTGTGAACAACCTCGCGATGCCCCACAACAGGTATTACCCCACGACCGAGATGTTCAACTGAAGCTACATGAAGTGGGCTCAGGCCGACATGGTGGTAAGTGTTACTCCCGAGCTTGTTCGTTCTTTTTGATTTCTTTGGAGTGTTTTTCTCTAAGTTCACAGGCAACTCTGCAGGAAGTAGAGTTAAGGAGGCAGTACAACTGCGAACTCAAGCTCGCCGACAGAAGGGCAGTGAGGTTCTAAAGGGAGCTCAAATACCTGAAACTCCAGTTCGACGAATTGGAGGGGAGCGAGCAGGCGCTTAAGGCTGAGCTGACCACCACGGTCGAAGAACGAGCCAAGCTGGAGAAGGAGAAGATTCGCCTGGAGGTGAGTGAGAAAAATTTGCTAGCGGATAAGGAGGGAGCCTTCCATAGGGTGATATGTTGGTGTATGCCCTAGATGCCAGTTGTGTATTGACATTACTAGTTTACATTATCATGACATTTATTTCATATTTAGACATTTCATTGATTGTGTTATTTATTGTGAATTAAATGAACATAATGAAGTCCTTAGAATAGTAAGTTCAATGCCTTGGGATATCAAGTGCAAGACTTGATTTTGAGATCCTATTGGCTGAAATCAGAACACTGTTCTTAAATGTCCAGAGTCAAGTATTATTGTGAATTAGGACAACAATAATATATAGAGACTAGTGTGTGCATATACTGATGACCATTCTCATGGGTCATGGATATCAGATATCAAGTCTTCACATGAGACATATTAGAGTAATAATGTACTAGACTGACCCACCATGGGAATGCTGCATGGATCGTCACGTGAGTATCATAAGCGGTTCTCACAGTGACCATGGTGTACGTAGTCCTTTGACCTAAAATCACTACGGTTTCCTACATGAGAAGTTATATGTTTTAATGTCGTAAAATATTGCATGTAATAAGTGTTAGGTTTCGAAGGCAATCACAGATTAAATACACAGCGGAAAAATTACAAAAAAATATCGAAACCTAGTCATGGATCCATGTGAAAACCATAAATCGTGTTTAAGAGTTATACCTTGAAGATGGATCTGTTGTCTCCATAGTAGGCCAATCATAGCACTAAAATATTGTGATGCCTCTACAGTATCCACACGAACGGATCAAATCAAGCTTTCCCTTACACCGCGGTGCTAGCTGCAGGAAGGGGATATTCCTCACGATCTCTCGCTCTCAGAACTTCTGTGACGGCTAGGATTTTTTCAAGTGTGCCTTTTCCATAGATACATATCATATATATATATAGGTCTAGAAAATCAACCCTAATAGTGTAATGAGGCTGTTGGGCTCACAATCTGATCGGGGTCAGATTCGTGTGTTGGCTTTTGAACTTTAGTCAGCCCATTTAATCTAATTAAATGTCCAACTATTGTTAGCAGTCCAAGTCTTACTTGGACCCCAATTAAATTCATCTTATAAATTTAAATCTCAATTTCGATCCATTCTAAGTGTGTGACTTTGTAGGTTCCCATTACGTTGACAGTAATACTAAAATCATATTCTAGTATTACAAACAGTGAGCGGTATTTAGCAATACATCACTGCAACTCAAGTAACAGAAATGTCAGTGATTTGACATAACCTATCTGTGACCAATGTTACCATGTAGTCTAGTCCTTTTGTGCAGATATCTAATTAACCACAAGGCATATAACGTGTCACCCATGTATAGTTGAATCTTTGGTTTCTTGATGTCCAAGTAGACTTACTTAAATAAATGAGCTCAATATCTCATATTGACACAGCACAGCTATGCATTTTGTAGTCTCACTCAATCCAGGGGTCCATAGATATCGTTCCTGTTATGTAAGAGCAACAAATCCTATCTAAGTCACTCACATCCCTCCGCATCATTTGTAGTATATCCAATAGTCGAGTTTATAATAACCTTATTACAGGCAAAGTTTGATGACATTAAAACATATAATTTTTCATGTAGGGAACCGTAGTGACTTCAAGTCAAAGGACTACTTACACCATGGTCATTGTGAGAACCGCTTATGACACTCACGTAACGATCCATGTAACGTTCTCATGGTGGGTCAGTCCAGTACATTATTACTCCAATATGTACCCATGTCAAGACTTGATATCTCATATCCATGACCCATGAGATATGGTCATCAGTCTACGCACATACTAGTCTCTTTGTATTATTGTTGTCCTAATTCATAATATTATTTGAATATGGACATTTAAGAATAGTGTTCTGATTACAACCAATAGGATCTCATAATCAAGTCATGCACTTGATAGCCCATGGTATTAAACCTACTATTCTAAGGACTTTATTATGTTCATTTAATCACAATAAACAACACAAAAAATAAAATGCCTCATATATGAAATAAATATCATGATACAATATAATTTAGTAATTTCAATACACAACTGGTCTGTAGGGCATACACCAACAATAAGTTGATTATAAAGTCGACAATCGGATATACTACAAATCATGCAGAGGGATGTGAATGACCTAGATAGGATTTGTCCCTCTTACATAACAGGAATGATATCTACGGGCCCCTTGATTGAGTGAAACTATAAAACGCATGGCCGTGCTCAAATGAGTCAATATGAGATATTGATCTCATTTATTTTAGTAAGTCTACTTGGACATCAAGAAACCAAAGATTGAAATATACATAGGTGACACGCTCTATGCCTTGTGGTCAATTTAGATATATGGACAAAGGGACCAGACTACATGGTAACATTGGTCACGGATAAGTTATGTCAAATCACTGACATTCCTATTACATGAGTAGTAGTGATGTAATGCTAGATACCGCTCACTGTTAGTAATACTAAAATATAATTTTGGCATTACTGTTAATATAATGGGAACCTACAGGGTCACACACTTAGAATGGATCGAAATTGGAATTTAAATTTATAAGATAAATTTAATTAGGGATTGTCACGCTCTACTTGCCAAAAAGGAGATACGGAATACAGATACGTGACTAAGTCCAGTGAATGATTTTCATCATCCATAAGCTGTCAGGATCTTTACAATATTTCACATGAATAATCAGAGTAGGAAGCAAGAGAAGTCAACCAAGCATGCATAACTAAATCAATATACCAACAGGAATTTACTTGAAACAAAATGTAATAATCTCTAATAAATCAGATTTGGAAATAAGTCAGTAAATCTGAGTCACATTGCCCAATACAAAATAATCCAAGTAACAGATATATTTATTCAAAATAAGTAACAGGAAATAATAATAACAAAACTCCAGCATCTAGAATCTAAGATCACCTACTCCATCGGGCAGTTGATCTCCATATTTTGCAATTTAACAAATTGCAGGAAAAAGGAAAGAGAAACAAAACTTCCGTCAATGCAAGTTACGGGCTGCTTGTAGTGTGGACACAAGTACAGGGAAAGGTAAACAAATATAGAGTAATAGTGGAACAACATAGCATGGAATAGATGTGACAGAGCAAAACATAATGTCTAACATGAATCAGAAAACAGAGTCAAGTAACATGGTATGCTAACAGGTGCAGGTGATATGCAACAGATGTTAAGTGTAAGATGGTATGCAGACAGATATACAGATAACAGATGTCAGATAACAGGTACAGGTAACAGAGAACAGATGTCATGTTATTACAAGTCTTGTATTTTAGTTCTATCTAGGTAGCACTTCATGCATCCCAGGTTTTTACCACATGGTTGCTACATTCAAACAAATTACGTTTAGATTTTTTAGTTGACTGTATAAGGCCGAGTACTCAAGTATCAGACAGACAGATATAGATGCAGATCCAGACAAACAGATAGAACCTACGAGTTCTCTTCTGAGTACACCTTCCTATAGAAAAGTGTGCAGTCAGGTAATCAGATAGACAGAGTCGTGTATCATTTAGTCATGAAAACTTAACAGATAATCCTGTGGGAAATACGGGCCCCTTTCCAAGTACACATTTCTATATTATCAACTACTAGATCTTTCCCTTAACCCTGGCTTGGTTATATGTTATTATTATCAGACAGGCATGTATGTGTCACAAAACAAGGCTAGAATAACGTGGTATAAACAGGTAACAGGTTCAGATTGAAAGATAAACATGTACAGGTGATAGACAACATATAAAAGGATAGAACAACGAAAATTCTAGTTCGGAACAGCAAGACAGTATTACACTAAATCTGGAATTTCCGTTGCTACAAGTGTGCAAACCTGGATCCGTCGGAAGATATGGAAAATAGACTCTCGGCCGAATCCAGAAAATATATAAAAGTCATATAGTATTTCACAAAAACAAGTCTCAAAATAGAATTGTATCCAGAAAACGTGTTCAGGCAGAAATAAGAAGTTTCTATTCATAAACAGGAAAATAGCATAAAAACTTATTGATTAAATCCAAGAAAAATCTGGGGTATTCCCTAGTATGTTTAGTAATATAAAATAAAGTTTCATAATTTTCCAACATAGATAGAATAGTTAAGTAAAATCAGAAAGCAGCAAGATACAGTAGTTTTGTAAATCTGGAATCATAAACTGCAGTACTAAAACAACAATATCTTATAAAATATAAATTGAAATCCAGATCTGTCAAAAGGGTGGTAAAATAGATACAGTAAGCTATAATTCATATTCACAAAGTTTTTATAAAAAGCAAATAGGATTAGGTTGAAATTAGGTTTCTTTACTGAACAGTATGAAAATTCTGCATGTATAGTAGTTGTTTGCAAGTATAGAATAGAGTATATGAGTTATCAATTAAATTCATAAAAATTAGGAGTTAATCCCAATCAAGTCTAGTTGTACTCAGCAAAATATTGGATCAAAATATTACCTCTAACAGCCGTATAAAAATAAATAGTCATACAGAATTCATATAGAAAAGAATCTGAAATTTTAAACATATCTGTATTAAAATAGCCATAACTTGCAACACATAAATCGAAACTGTGATCTGTTAGAAAATCTGGAAAGTAGAAAAAATTCTCTATAATTCATAGTCAAAAATAGTTTTCATATACTGATCTTAATAGGGTCTAAAATACTGATAAAAAACGGGATAACAGAAAAGACAGAAATATTCTTCGTGCATAAAATCAACTAGTCCATATGAAACTCATCCAAACCATAACAAAGTGTGTAGTATGATGTATTAGATGTCCAAGAAACATGGTATAGGGTGTTTAGCAAGTCTACAACAAGTTATACTATGACTAACACAAGCAAGCATACGATATCATACGAACAACATGCATGTATACATCAAGAAGTGACTATTTCTAAGTTATTTCATGTCGTGTGTGTAATGAGACAACTACATACAAATCAACACATAGAGACAAGATATAACAGGGCTTTTGCACAAGAATTGTCTCTAGAACAAACCTACACTACAGGCAGTATTTAGTACTTGTATTACACAACAAAAGAATACAAGTTACTTGCCTTATAGATGACGACGAGAACGAAGCAAGAACAAGAATAACGGGAACGGATCCCCGGCACGACCTCAACGAACGAACGACTCACGAGTCACATGAACACACGGAATCAAACACACGCACACAAGAGAGAGAGAGAGCCGGGGTTCACGAGGGGATGGCGACGGGACAGTCGGTGACTGCGGCCAGGGACAGGCCGAGAGGGGGAGGCACGACTGGCTGATGGTGCTGCTGTCATCACTACCTGGCGTCGGGGTTGCTGCATTGTTGCGGTAGCTGATGCCGAGGTGTCGAGGAGAGGGCTGGCGCTTGGGTGCAGCCAGAAGGGCGTAGGGGGAGCGAGACGAGAAGCGGGAGAGCAGGAGGGATCGGGAGGTAAGGTTGGAAGTAGCGGCTAGGGTTGGTCCATATGGGAAACAGTATGGGTATATATGTGGAAGGGAGGTATTAGGGTTTACTTGGCTCACAGGTTGGGTAATTGGATATGGGTTTTGGCTAATGGGTAGTGGATCTAATAGGAAATTTGGGTAGGGTTAGGGTATTAAAAACCCAAAGAATAGAGATAGGAACCAATTTTTAAAAAAGTATGGCTCAAATAAAAGCTCGAACAAACAGAGACGACACAATTGGAAACAATAGAATCAAGAACTCAAATGAAAAGACGACAAAACAAATAAATGAATACTTTGAAAACGAAGATCCAATATACGGTCCAAAAGGAGATACAAGAAGAATAATAGAAAAATACATCCAAAAATAAAGAATGAAAATTAGGGTTTATAAATCCTACCCACCTAACAAGAAGAATTTCGTTCTCGAAATTCAAACAAGAAGAAACATAGGGTAACCCAAAGACAAGAAAGAACAAAACAAAAAGCTACCCAAACAGATGAGGAAACTTCTGCTGAATCTTCTCCTCCAGCTCCGAAGTCAACTCACTCAGCAAGTGAGGATTCCAAGAAATACGAACCAGCTTGATGACCTTGTTCTTAAGCACTTTCTCCCACCAATCCAAAGCAACTGGTGGAATCTCACAAGTCAAATCCGGCCGAACGGTCAACTCGGAATAGTCGATCACGTGGCTCTCATCTTAGATATATCTCCTGAGTTTTGAGACATAGAAAACAACATGCACTCCTAATAAAGCTGGCGGCAATGCAAGACGATAGGTCACCTTGCCTCCTCATTCCACAATGTCGAACGGTCCAATAAACCTAGGGCTGAGCTTGCCCCCATCAACAAACCGAATGACACCGCGCCAAGGCGATACCTTTAGAAAAACATGGTCACCAACCTCAAACTCCAAATCTCTCGGATGGACATCAGCCCATCGCCTCTGCCTATCCTGAGCTGCCTGCAAGTGCTTCCTGATCTGAGTCACTGCATCAACTGTCCTGGTGATCAACTCTGGACCCAAAAGCTTCCTCTCACTAATGTCATCCTAGCACACTGGTGATCTGCACTTCTGCCCAAAAAGTTCCTCGAACGGTGCATCTTTAAGAATGGACTGAAAGCTATTATTGTACGAGAACTCTATGAGATGCATATGACCCTCCCATGATCCACCGAACTGCAACATACAGGACCTCAACATGTCCTCTAGAGTATGGATGGTCCTCTCTGACTGTCCCTCTGTCTGGGGATGAAAAATTGTACTGTACTTCAATTTTCTCCCCAAACTACTCTGAAGACTCTCCCAAAACTGAGACCTAAATCTCGTATCCCTGTCGGATACAATGCTGACTGGAACCCCATGAAGACTGACGATCTCTTGCATGTATTACCAACTAGGCTCTCAGTAGATTGTCCGAAACGGAAAGGAATGAAGTGAGCACTTTTCGTCAATCGGTCAACAATCACCCAAATGGCATTGTAACCCTCAGGACTCCTCGGCAAAGCGGTCACAAAGTCCATAGTGATGTGTTCCCACTTCCACTCCGGAATGGGAAGCGGTTGAAGAAGTCTGGCTGTCCTCTGATGCTCTGCCTTAACCTGCTGGCAGATCAAACACTGAGACATAAACCGAGCCACAACCCTCTTCATACCGTGCCACCAGAAATGAAGCTTCAAGTCCAGGTACATCTTAGTACCTCCAGGATGAATAGAATACGTAGACTGGTTGGCTTCCTCAAGAAACCTCTGAAGAACTTCACCCTTTGGGACACACAACCTGGACCCAAAATGAAGTGTTCCATCAGCATGAATAACCATATCCGTTCGGGAACCAGCCTCAAATTCTGCTCTAAAACCCTACAATTGCTCATCACCAGCCTGAGCCTCTTTGATCTGATCAATAAGAGACGACTGAAGCTGAAGCACCAAACAACTCAGATTAGATTTCGGCAACAATACATCCAACTCCAACCTCCGTATCTTCTCAACCAAATCACTTTGCTGAGTTAGAAACATAGCTGTCGGTCTTCTGCTCAAGGCATCTGGCACCAAGTTCACTCTACCAGGATGATATTGTAAACTGATGTCATAATCAGCCATAAGTTCCAACCAACATCTTTGCCTCATGTTCAACTTCTTCTGGGTGAAGACGTACTTGAGACTTTTGTGGTCTGTAAAGATCTCCACTCGATCCCCAAGTAAATAGTGTCTCCACAGCTTTAAAGCAAAGATCGCTGCCACCAACTCCAAGTCATGAGTCGGATAGTTCTTCTCATGCAGCTTCAATTGCCTCGATGCATATGCAACGACTCGGTCCTTCTGCATCATAACTGCTCCACGACCCTTACCCGAAGCATCACAGTGAACTACAAATCTGCCTGAACCATCTAGAATAGTCAACACTGGCATTGACGTCAACCTGCTCTTTAACTCAGCAAAAGCCTTACTGCCAGCCTCAGACCAACAAAACTTCTGATCCTTCCCAGTCAGCTTAGTCTATGGTCCTGCTATCTTCGAAAAATCTTGGAAAAGTTTTCGATAATAACCAGCTAGACCAAGAAAACTTCTCACCACTGAAACTGACTTGGGAACTGGCCAATCCTTCACAGCCTTAACCTTGGACGGATCCACAGAAATACCATCGCCCGAGATAATGTGCCCCAAGAAGGTAACTCTGTCGAGCCAAAACTCACACTTGCTGAGTTTCCCATAGAGCTGATTCTCCCTCAAAGTTTGCAGAACCAACCTAAGATGCTCAACATGATCTTCCCGATTCCGCGAATACACCAAAATGTCATCAATGAAGACCACCAAAAATCTATCCAGAAACTGGAAAAAGATCATGTTCATAAGACTCATAAATACAGCTGCCGCATTCGTGACCCTGAACGGCATCACAAGCTACTCATAGTGTCCATATCTGGTCCTGAATGCAGTCTTCTGTACATCAGTCGCCTTCACCTTCACCTGATGATATCCAGAACGAAGACCCAACTTTGAGAAAACAGCAGCTCCACTCAACTGATCAAATAAGTCATCGATCCTGGGCAGTGGATACCGGTTCTTCACATTAACACTGTTCTCTCGATAATCAATGCACAGTCGACGACTACCATTCTTCTTGTTGACAAAAAAGGCTGGAGCACCCCACGGGAAAACACTGGGTCTGATGAACTTCAAATCAAGCAACTCCTGAATCTCCACCTTAAGCTTTGCTAACTCAACCGGTGCCATCCTATAGGGACTCTTCGATATCCGCATTGTACCAGGCTAAACTTCAATACCGAACTCTACATCCCTATCAGGGGGTAAGCCAGGTAAATCCTCTGGAAAAACATCCAGGAAATCTCGCACTACTAGAGGCGCAGCCTCACAGCCTGAGTGCAATTCCATCGCACAAACTTCCTGATCAACTGCAGTCTCAGCTCGGCCAAGGGGCATCTCCTCGGCATGGAACTCAAACTCTGCGCGATCTGGAATTTAGAATACAAATTTCTTGGCTCGGCAATCAATAATGGCGTGGGATTCATCCAACCAATCCATATTGAGAATGACGTTGAATCCTGAATTCCCAATTACAATCAGGTCGGCCTTGAAATCTGTGCTACCAATAACCATGGGACACTGCCTGCACTCCCGAGAAAAAATGACAACACCACCACCGGTCACAATGTTCCAAGCCTCTGACTTGATGCTGCACTACAACTGATGGCGAGCCACGAAGCTGGAAGAGACAAAGGAATGGGTTGTCCCAGAATCAAAAAGAACATGAGCAGGGAAAGAACAAACATGGACACCACCTAAGATAGAATCTAAAAGTAGGAGGAAAGTATTGATGATCAAGGGTGAGAAAAACACAATGTAGAAAGGTAATATGAAAGAATAATGCAAGACAAATAAAAAGAAGCAAAAGAGAAACAACAAAACAACAATAATGCAAAATATACCTGCAACAACACCCTCTGCTGTCTCAGCATCCACAGCAGTCGGGTTGAAAGCCTGACCTCTCCTGGGGGCAGCGGTCCTCTGATCGAAAATCTGGCACTGAGGAGGAAGCGGTGGCCTAACTGGACCATGAGGTAGGGCTACCTGCTGAGCTGGACCCCCGGCTGGAAGAGCCATCAGCTACTGTTGCGAGCAATCCCACACTGAATGGTTAGTAGCGCCATATCTGAAGCATCGTCGGTTAGCACGCCAGTAGTTCCTGCGATCATGCCCAGCCAACTGGCAGTAGTCGCAGAAACTAGCACCCCGAGAAACAGCAGAAGAGTAGGGAGCTATCCTGACAGGATGGGTAGGAACAAGCCTTTGAATCGGCCCACTAGATGGCCTAGCAACAACAAAAGAGTGTGGAACAGTCTGCTGGAGAGGAGTCAACCCACCACGAGCTTGCTCCTGAGCTCGAGCTACCTCAAGAGCCTCAACATGCGTACGCAAGCGAAGGGAGACGAGGTGCACCTGAATATCTCACTCAAGTCCCAATGTAAATCTATGAGCTCTATCCTCTTCGTTCGCTACAAGAATGGCTGCAAAGCGGCTATGTTTGGTAAATTCTGCTGCATACTCATACACAGACCTGGAGCCCTGTTTCAAGAAAGTCTCATGTTACAACATTGTATGGACAATATGTAACAAAATTCCAAAATAGAATGACGACCAACCTGTTTCAGGGCTAGGAACTGTTGCTCCATTTCAACTCGAGTGCTGTTAGGGAAGAACTTCTCCAAGAAGCTCCTAGTGAAAGTGGCCCAAGTAATCGGTCGTTCGAGCCTTTCGGACTCGGACTCGAACCTCCACCAAATGTGGGCCAGATCCACCAGCTGGATGGTTACCACATCTACTCTATCAGCATCGACAACTCGCACTACCAAAAGCAACTTCCCGGATCAACCAAAGTTCGGCCTCCAAAGGCATCTCAGTGCTGGAGAATCTGTCGAGATGCAGACTCATAAAATCTGTGACTGCACCCAGACGAAGAGGGAGAGTTGCCTGCATAGGCACAGCGAGAGGCGGAACCCGGGCAGCTTCCAAAGCAGCCATCACAAGGTTACTGTGGTTTTGTTGCATATTGATCAACCGTTCCAACACATTGGTAACGGCCTCAAGCCCAGTCTGATCTTCCTGAGGACGAGAAGTGGAACCTCTGCGAGCCTTGGTCTGCACAAGTTCAAAAACAATCAGCATCTAGATTAAAGTGGATTATAATTCATTCATGTATGCTTGGTCTGTGTACTTTTGAGCCAATCTCAGATCGAGCCAAGCTTGTCTAATATATCAATCAAACTAATACATTATCCAAATCTGGGCTCTGATACCACTAAAAACCTTGTCACGCCCTACTTCCCAAAAAGGAGATACGGAATATGGATACGTGACTAAGTTCAGCATATGATTTTCATCATCCATAAGCTGTCAGGATCTTTACAATATTTCACAAAAATAATCAGAGTAGGAAGCAAGAGAATTCAACCAAGCATGCATAACTGAATCAATATACCAATAGGAGTTTACTTGAAACAAAATGTAATAATCTCAAATAAATCAGATCTGGAAACAAGTCAATAAATCTGGGTCACATTGCTCAATACAAAATAATCCAAGTAACATGTACATTTATTCAAAATAAACAACAGGAAATAATAATAGCAAAACTCCAGCATCTAGAATCTCAGATCACCTACTCCATCGGGAAGTTGATCTCCATGTTTTGAAATTTAACAAATTGCAGGAAAAATAAAAGAGAAACAAAACTTCCCTCAATGCAAGTTTCAGGCCGCTTGTAGTTCAGACACAAGTATAGGGAAAGCTAAACAAAAATAGAGTAAGAGCGGAACAGCATAGCATGAAATAGATGTGACAGAGCAAAACAGAATGTTCAACATGAATCAGAAAACAGAGTCAAGTAATATGGAATGCTAACAGGTACAGGTGATATGCAACAGATGTCAAGTGTAAGATGGTATGCAGACAGATATACAGATAACAGATGTCAGATAACAGGTACAGGTAACAGATAACAGATGTCATGTTATTACATGTCTTGTATTTCAGTTCTATCTAGGTAGCACTACATGCGTTCCAGGTTTTTACCACATGGTTGCTACATTCAAACAAATTATGTTTAGATTTCGTAGTGGACTGTATAGGGCCGAGTACTCAGGTATCAGACAGACAGATATCAGATACAGATCAAGACAGATAGATAGAACTTACGGGTTCCCTTCTGAGTACACCTTCCTATAGGGAAGGGTGCAGTCAGGTAATAAGACAGATAGAGTCGTATATCATGTATTCATGAACATGTAACAGATAATCCTGTGGGAAACACGGGTCCCCTTCCAAGTACACATTTCTATATTATCCACTACTAAATCTTTCCCTTAACCCCGGCTTGGTTATTTGTTATTATTATCAGACAGGCATGTATGTGTCATAAAACAGGGCAAGAATAACGTGGTATAAATAGGTAACAGGTTCAGATTGAAAGACAAACATGTATAGGTAATAGACAACACATAAAAGGATAGAACAACGAAAATTCTAGTTCTGGACAGCAAGACAGTACTACACTAAATCGAGAATTTCCGTTGCTACAAGTGTGCAAACCTAGATCCGTCAGAAGATCTGGAAAATAGACTCTCTTTCGAATCTAGAAAATATATATAAGTCATGTAGTATTTGACAAAAACAAGTCTCAAAACAGAATTGTACCCAGAAAATGTGTTCAGCCAGAAATCAGAAGTTTGTATTCATAAACAGGAAAACAGCATAAAAACTTACTGATTAAATCTAAGAAAAATCTGGGGTATTCCCTAGTATGTTCAGTAACATAAAATAAAGTTTCATAATTTTTCAACATAGATAGAATAGTTAAGTAAAATCAGAAAGCAGCAAGATACAGTAGTTTTGTAAATCTGGAATCATAAACACTGCAGTACTAGAACAGAAATATCTTATAAAATATAAATCGAAATCTAGATCCATCAAAAGGATGATAAAATAGATACAGTAGGCTACAATTCATATTCACAAAATTTTTATAAACAGCAAACAGAATGCATTTGAAATTAGGTTTCTTTACAGAATAGTATGAAAATTCTGCATGTATAGTAGTTATTTGCAAGTATAGAATAGAGTATATAAGTTATCAAATAAATCCATAAAAATTAGGGGTTAATCCCAGCCAAGTCTAGTTGTACTCAACAAAATATTGGATCAAAATATTATCTTTAATATCCGTATAAAAATAAATAGTAACACAGAATTGATATAGAACAGAATCTGGAATTTTAAACACATCTGCAGTAAAATAGCCATAACTTGCAACTCATAAATCGAAGCTGAGATTTGCAAGAAAATCTAGAAAGTAGAAAAAATTCTCTATAATTCATATTCACATATAGTTTTCATATACTGACCATAATAGGGTCTAAAATACTAATAAAAAACGGGGTAATAGAAAAGACAGAAATATTCTTCATGCATAAAATCAACTAGTCCATATGAAACTTGTCCAAACCATAACAAAGTGTGCAACATGGTATAGGGTGTTTAGAAAGTCTACAACAAGTTATACTATGACTAACACAAGCAAGCATATGCTATCATACGAACAATATGCATGTATACATCAAGAAGTGATTATCTCTAAGTTATTTCATGTCGTGTGTGTAATGAGACAACTACAGAAAAATCAACACATAGAGACAAGTTATAATAGGGGTTTTGCAAAATAATTGTCTCTAGAACAAACCTACACTGCAAGCGGTATTTAGTCCTTGTATTACACAACAAAAAGAATACAAGTTACTTGCCTTATAGACAACGGTGGCAACGAAGCAAGAACAAGAATAAAGGGAATGGATCCCGGGCAAGAACTCAACGAACGAATGACTTACATGAACACACGGAATCGAACACACGCACACAAGAGAGAGGGGTCCGGGGTGCACGAGGGGATGGCGACGGGACAGTCGACGACTGCGGCACAACAGTGTCCAGGTGACAGGCCGAGAGGGAGAGGCACGACTGGCTGATGGTGCTGCTGTCATCACTGCCTGGCATTGGGGTTGCTATCCTGCTTTGGTGGCTGATGCCGAGGTGTCGAGGAGAGGGCTGGTGCTTGGGTGCAGTCGGAGGGGCACAGGGGGAGCGGGACAAGAAACGGGAGAGCATGAGGGATCGGGTGGTAGGGTTGGAAGTAGCGTCTAGGGTTGGTGCATGTAGGAAACAGTATGGGTATATATATATATATATATGTGGAAGGGGGGTATTAGGGTTTACATGGTTCATGGGTTGGGTAATTGGATATTAGGTTTTGGCTAATGGATAGTGGATCCAGTAGGGAATTTGGGTAGGGTTAGGGTATTAAAGACCCAAAGAATAGAGATAGGAACCGATTTAAAAAAAAGGGCTCGAATAAAAGATCGAACAAATAGAGACGACACAATAAGAGACAATAGAATCAATAACTCAAATAAAAAGACAACAAAACAAATAAATGAATACATTGAAAACAAAGATCCAATATATGGTCCAAAAGAAGATACAAGAAGAATAAAAGAAAAATACATCCAAAAATACAGAAAATAAAAATAAGGAGTTACAGGGATCCAAGTAAGACTTGGACTCCTGACATTGGTTTGACTTTTAATTAGATTAAATGGTCCAACTAAAGTTCAAAGGCCTATACACGAATCTGACCTAGGTCAGATTGTAAGCCCAACAACCTCATTGCTCTCTTTTGGTTGGTTTTCTGCACCTATATATATGATATGTATTTGTAGAAAAGACACACGTGAAAAAATCATAGCCGTCACAGAAAGTGAGAGAGAGAGGTCGTGAGAAAGAACATCCCCTTCTCGCAGCTAGCACAGCGGTCTGAGGGATAGTCATTTTTCGTTTCGTTCGTGTGGATACCATAGAGGCACCGCAACTTTGCAGTGCTGTGATCGGCATACTGTAGAAATAGTAGATCCATCTTTAGGTATAACTCCTAAACATGATTTATGGTTTTCATATGGATCCATGACTAGGTTACGATATTTTTGTAACTTTTTTGCTGTGTATTTAATTTGTGATGCATTCGAAACATAACATGTTCTTCACCCGAAATGAGGGGTATGATCAGGCTCTTGGGCACATCCTCCAGAAGTACCCTGACCTCAACCTTGAGGCTTCAGTTACTCCACGAAGTTTGGCGAGGCTCCTTCGACACCAAGGGGGGTTCCCTCGGGGGCGAAGAGGAAAACTGCTCGCCTGGGGCAGAGACCGACATCCAGGAGATCCATGCCAAAGTCGTCCCGACCGGGACCGAAGAGGTACCTCCCTCTCCAAAGCAGTAGGAAGTTAGCTCCCCTTATTTTTATTTGTTTTTTTGTACTCGCTGACTGCGGAATGGCCACCACTTTTTGTAAGAACCATGATGAGTTTGAACGAAAATAATTTTTTGGGCTAAACTTCTCAATTTGAGATTTTTGTATCGTATTTCGTAGTCTTCTAATTTAGCCAAGTTTTCAGCGCTAGGCGTAATATGAGACTTTCCTTTCTTGCTAGATAATCGAGCGTGCTTTGGTCGACCCCTGCGATGCCGAAATTCCCTATGGATAGAGTGTGCACCATGGAATCGAGCTTAGATCACCACCGTAAGGAGGCAAAGGACAGGGAATCGACATTACTTAATATATCAAAAGTTCGCATCAAATGAGTTTGGAATTTGCTCATCTAAAAAAGGCAATCGTCAACAAGGATATGGGTCGAGCCGAGGCTCAAATATCTGCCCCTAGCGGTTCGTCCTGACTCCCATCATCGAAGGGCACCATGAGTTCGGCCGACACTTTTCTTCAAGAGATGTTGGTGGAGAAAGAACAAGAGACATATCGGTTAAAGGTGGCGTTCGGAGTAATGGGGTCTCCAGTGACCTCTCTTCACAGCAGTTAGACATCTGTCTAAGGTCCTTCTCCGATGCTTAGATTAGAGCATATGAACCCCAGTGATGCTCAGAGTTTGTTGTGGAGCTGTCCAGTTTGGCCAACCCTAGGGAGGAACCCGATCGACCCATCAAGGCGCAAACCTGATCCGTTGGACTTGAACTGGTTTGTGCTAGCCCCAAGGTGCCTCCTACAAGGAAAAGGCTCCACAGGTGATCCTCGTGACTTTTTGTAATTTATGGTATCTTGTTGTAACTCTTCGGCCTTGCTGATTGTACCAGTATGTACCTATCCCTCGATTGATCGAATGTGTAATAGTTAACTAATAATGAACTTTGATTTAAATCACTTCCGAGCTTTGCTTTGATGAAGTAGACTTGTTGACTCTCTAGGTGTCCACCAAGATTGCTAAAGTCAAAGCATTTCACCTTAGGAGTCGAAACATTTCTATCTTGAAAGTTGAAACATTTGCTTTGAAACTTGTAATGACTCCTTCTAGCAGCCGTTTGATTGGGGGAGGAGGGGGGGATAGTTCAGATCTGTTCATGTCGGCATTGCAGGTATCAAGGACTTCTTCCCACAGCAACCTATATAATCCCCCATTCTCTTTCAGTCTTCTAGTGCATTTCAGCGTTCATGTGGTTCTTATACTACCCGCTGACATTTAGGGTTAGCGGCTAAGCATGGCTGCTCTAATCTGAACTATTAGTGGGTGAAAGAATGATTACTTCCCCTACTCTCTTTCTCTTTCATTAGGGGTAAATGCGGGTTTTCACGCGGTCTTTTTGACACACGCTAATAGTTTAAGGTAACGGTTGAAACAGGACGGGTTGCCCCAACTATCAGCGAGTGGCAGAATGATCAACATGACAGATTGTGTCAGTAGTAGATGGGGTTCCAAATGGTGAGTTCCATTTGCATAGTTAGCGAGGGGTTTCTCAAACCATTGTTTCATGTTTTGGTTTAGCATCCTTGTTGAGGGACGGGCCTTTGCTAAGAGAGACACTTCTTCGCAAATGGTTCGAAGTCCACTCCAAGGGACGAGGCCAAGCGAATGTTGTGAACTTTTCACGTGTGGCTCGAAGTCCATATAGAGCACCGAGGCGATGAGGCCAAGAGAAGTTGTGAATCTTTCACGTGTGGCTTGAATTCCATGCGGAGTACCGAGGCGACAAGGCCAAACGAAGTTGTGAATCTTTCGTGTGTGGCTCGAAGTCCATGCGGAGTGCCGCGGCGACAAGGCCAAGCGAAGTTGTGAATCTTTCGCATGTGGCTCGAAGTCCATGCAGAGCGCCGAGGCAATGAGGCCAAGCTAAGTAGTAAACTTCTCACGAGCAAACCGAATTTGACAAAGTTTGAAAACTTGTTGATCTGAAATGAAATTTTATTCATTGGCTGCCAATAGGCAGGCACTTATTACATTCACTGGCATTTTAGGGCCTTATTACAAGCTTAGAGCGTTAGGAGCCTTCATGAAAATTCATTAAGTGTTTTGCATTCCCAGTTCTTTTGATCACCCTGCCCTCGGGTCTTCGAGTTGGTAAGTCCCTGGGCGAATCATATTTGAGACCCTGTATGGGACTTCCCAGTTGGGTGCTAGTTTTCCCTTCTTGCTTGGTTCGGAAATTTCAGGTCTTCTTAGTACCAGGTAGCCCACCTTGATGTTAGCCGCCTGAACCTTCTTGTTATGGAACCGCTTTAGCCCCTGCTGGTAGATGCTTCTCTTGATGGCTGACCTCTCTTACACTTCATCAATGAGATCTAGATTGGCCCTGAGGCCATCCAATTTCAAATACTCATTGAAGCTCATTATTCGAGGTGATGGTAGTTCTACCTATAGGGGATGACAGCCTCGGTTCCGAACGTTGGGTTAAAAGGTGATTTGCTCATTGGAATTCTCTTGCTTGTCCAGTTTGATCAAAGCACGCTAGGTAGCATAGCTCTTCAACCTACAATCCCTTGGAGGATTTGTCTAATCATTTTTTATGGCCTTCCAGGATTTGGCGATTGGCGTTCTCGGCCTGCCTGTTGGATTGGGGGTGTGAGATAGAAGAGAACCTATGTTGGATCCCATGATCTGTGCAAAACTTGCAGAACCCTTTTCCTGCAAACTGAGTACTGTTGTCAGTTATTATAATCTGGGGGATCCAAAACCGGCAAACAATATGCTTCTAGAAGAACTGTTAGGCTTGATTCTCCGTGATGGAGGCTAAAAGCTTTGCTTTGACCCACTTTGTGAAGTAATCAATGTCGACAATTAGGAAGCGTCGCTGACCCACTTCTTTATGGAATGGCCCGACTAGATTGATTCTTCACATGGAAAAGGGAAATGAGCTCACCAGAGATATGAGTTCTGCCTGAAGAATGTGTCTGATGGAGGAAAACCTTTGGCATGGACCGTATTTTTGGACGAGGTCCTGAGCGTCCCGTAACAGAGTTTGCCAGTAATATCCATGGTTAAGGATCTTTCTTGCGAGTGACCTTCCGCCCATGTGGTAGCTACCAAATCTACCGTGCATTTCTTCGAGTGCATATCGGGATTCCTTGGGGGTTAAACATCAGAGGTAAGGACGTCTGTCGACCTTCGTTTACGGTCGAATGAATAGTACCCCTTCGATGAGCACAAATCTCTCTGCCTTGACCCAGATTTGCGCGCTTCAGATGGTTCCTGTGGTAGTTCACCATTTTTTAGAATGTTTAAGATTGGTTACATCCATGTCACTAACTATGTAGGGGGAATGATACAAATGATTTTGGGGTTCTCCCTATCGATGTTAGATCGGACAAGGACCTCTACCAGCTCTTTGTGATCAAGACCCTCAAAGGAGGTGGACACCAACTTAGACAATGCGTCGGCCTAGCTGTTCTGTTCTCAAGGGATTCGGCCGACTGAAGCCTCCACGAAGTCCGCCAAGAGTAGCCTGACATGGGCCCGATACCGAATCATATGGATGTCACGAGCCTTGTATTCCCCGCAGAACTGGTTGATTACAAGCTGAGAATCACTGAAGGCTTCCACCCATTTTGCCCCAGCTTTTCGAGCTAAGAGGAGTCCGGTGATTAGTGCATCGTACTCAACCTCGTTGTTAGTGGCCCGAAAATTAAGGCACAAGGAATGTTGGAGGGCAAAGTTGTCCAGACCATTCAATATCTCACCCGCTTCGCTTCCTTCTTCGCAAGAGGAACCGTCCACATAGAGCTCCCATAATGGTTGTTCCTCCTGAACCTCGGATGGTTCAGAGATAGTGCCTGACCCTTGAGAGTGGTTCTTGGCTTATAAATGATGTCGTCCTGACTGAGCTCGATGGACCATTTGATTAACCATCCGTACTTTTTCTCCTTGTTAAGAACCTGCTTCAGGGGCTTGTCCGTGGGGACTTGGATGGAATGTGCCTAGAAATAGGGGCGAAGCTTCTGTGCTACCATAACCAAGGCATAAGCTACTTTCTCAGTTTTGTAATAACGGAGCTCGACATCGTGGAACACTTTGCTCACATAATATATGGGTTTCTACACCCCATCATCTTCCCGAATCAGGACTGCACTGAGGGCATACTCGGATGCAGCCAAGTAGAGATAGATGTCTTCACCCGACTCAAGTTTGCTGAGAATAGGGGGGTTGGCGAGATAATCCTTCAGTTGGATGAAGGCTTGCTGTTGAGGCTCTCCCCACTCGAAGTTCTTTGCCCCCTGGTGGGCTTTAAAGACGGGAAGAAAATTCTCCACGGATTTCAAGAGAAAATGCCTAATTGCGTCGAGTCGGCCCCTCTGAACTTCTTTGACATTTGTTAGAGGAGGCATGTCCAGGATAGCTTGGATCTTTTCCAAGTTCACTTCTATCCCTCGTTGGCTAACTATAAAGTCCAGGAATTTTTTCAAGGTCACGCCAAATGCGCACTTAGACGGGTTAAGCCTCATGTTATTCATCCTTAATACGTTGGAGGCCTCCTCGAGGTCTTTCACATGGTCTCCACCTTTGAGGCTCTTGACGAGCATGTCATCCATGTACACCTCCATGTTCCGGCCGATTTGTTCCTTGAAGACCTTATTCACCAACCTTTGATAGGTGGCTCCCACATTCTTTAGACCAAAGGGCATAACCCAAGCAGTAGAGTCCATGATCTGTGACGAAATATGTTTTCTAAATATCCGGAGGAAACATCCAGATTTGGTTGGTCCTCCGAGAAGGCGTCCATGAAACTAAGGAGTTCGTGCCCCGATGTTGCATCGATCAGGGAGTCGATACTTGGAATAGGGAATGGGTCTTTTGGACACGCCTTATTGAGGTCCGTGAAGTCAATACAAATCCTCCATTTTTCGCTAGCCTTTTTCACCATCACAACATTTGCCAACCACTTCGGCTAGTTGACCTCCTGGACAAAGCGGGTGGAGAGGAGCTTCTCGACCTCATCCTTTTACTGCTTGCTGCCTCTCTAGCATGAATTTTTGGTGTCTCTACTGTACCGGTTTAGAATCCATATTAACACTTAACTCATGCATTGTAGCGCCCCGAATTTCAAATATGATATCTCAGAAATACGTGGCACAATTTCCAGCATCAACTTTAATTATAATAGTAAACATAGCCAAAAAAATACAGATAAATTTTTTTCAACTTTTATTACAATAGTTCATTACAAAACACAGCGGAAAGACAAACACCTTGAATTACAATCTTTTCTTTACAACACATCTTTTACAATTTTTCATAAGTCATAACATCATTCTATCTCAAGCATCCAAATCCAAAGCTATAAGCAACTACCTGTAAAACATGAGGTTAGAGATAACCCTAACCCCCAAAACTACAGGGTTCAGCCATAACGGTGTGGGTGACATAAAAATAAATAAATGCAACATAAATAAACATGAAATATAACATCATAAACAACATGTATTAACAGCAAGAGTGAATGAAATAAGGAACAACAATAAATAAAATATAAAAACATCAAGTGAAACTAGACTAAGTGTCAAGTGTAGAAAAACGGGAATATTATGCATAAAACCAAGCCAAGAAAACATCAATGCTATATGCTGACTCTCAAATGCATACTTGTCGGATTCTATGCATCCCACTCTACATAGATCTGGTGCAAGCCCTTAACGTTCTCCACTTGATAGGGTTTAATCCCCCGCTTATGCAACTAATCCTACTACGATGACTACTACGAGATATAGATAAACTTTGAGTATTAGCCCACGCCTCGATAATTCCGGAGGTCAATCTCTATCCATAGATAATTCCGGAGAGTATTTCACTCACACCTGGGAATCTTTGAGAATACCCCACACCGCAAGCTATGATGCCTCATCACACGAATACCACATGAGCGTCGCCTTGACCCCAATAATTCCGGAGATCAATTCCACACCGCAGGTAATTCCGGAGACTATTTCACTCACACCTCGATAATTCCGGGGATTATCTCACACCGCAAGCCATACTGAGGTCCATAACCCATGTTCTCATTTCATCATATCACCATCTAGTGCCTGTCCTTATTTATTTAAGTTAACTAATTAATTACGAATCTCCTAAAGTTGGTGTACCCTACCGGACTTAACTCAACTGATCAACAACAAGCCTCAACAGTCCAAGCCACAAACTCTCAACTGCCGGTATACTAGGGTCCCACACACCCTCTAGAGACATCATGGCCAAACTTTTATTACAACTCATACTTCTTTTAAATTTAGAAAACGTTTCGAAAATACTGTAATCTGTAGAAAAATGATATTTAGAACAATATGTCATAAATCCAAAAATATTAAAAAATCAATCGTTTAAAAGATCATTATAAAAGTTCAAGAAAACGTCAGTCAGAGAAGTGATAGTTGACTTCATACTGTAGTCGATCGACTGTCCCGCGTAAAAATCCAAAACCTTGAGAAACATTAATCAGAGCAGTGACAGTCGACAATATAAAGTGGTCAGTCGGATGTCCCGCATAAAAATCCAAGACTTCAAAAAACATAAATCAGAGCAGTGGTAGTCGACTGTACAAAAGTGGTCAGTCGAATGTCCTGCATGAAAATCCAAGACTTCAAAAAAAAACACTGCAGCTAGGGTAGTGGCAGTCGACTGTCCAAAATTACCAGTCGGCTATCGACTTGCATACTGCAGTTTGAGTTGTACATGTTTTTAACCGATACGGTGTTTTACTTTACAAAAACAAAATCTATAAAAAGTACAATCCTGAGACAATCAAATATGACTTGTAGAGTATATAGGAGTCCATAAAAACAAATCAAAACCACTTCGAATCTTTTTGATGAATTTCCGCAAAACAATGACACGAACATATGCATATACGAAAATAGGGTATTTGAGAATCAATTATACATCAAAATAACCTCGTATTATATTTCAAATCATCTCAATGCTAAGATAATTAAGATTCAATCAAAATCTACAAAACACACGAAGATTCAATTTCTTCAAAAACAACAAAATAAGTTATTTATATATAAATATTTGTGCATGTTTGTGCACCAAGAAAACTTCAAAAATCCATCAATTATAAATCATGAAATATCCAGATTTAATCTCAGTATTTGAGCAATTCAAATCCAAGTAAAAGCTTCGCAAAATCACGAAATCCCCAATTTGGTCATAATGTATTAAACCCAAATTTAGTTATCACAAATCCAATCCTCAAAACATGATCTTTAAATTCATTGGTCCTTCGCATAATTTCTCAAACTCATTCACAATTATTCACAATAGTTAACCCATGAATATAGGAAAATATGACATTGCCATAGTCAAGTTGCATTCATTCAAACTCATTAACAGTCAAGATCTCCTCTTTAACCATAACATTCACCATACTCAAACAAATCAGAAATAATCCAAAGAAATAGCCTACTCATGATTTCTATTATGTTCTTTAATAATCTCAAATCATCCACATATAATTTTAATCATAAATAACTAGGTTTCTATGAAAGATCCAATTTTTAACTCATGTATTCATCGAATCCATTATATGTATTCATACCAATTCCTAACATGCTTTCTAATAGATGAAACACCACATACAACATTCAAGGAATAATACTAAACAAAATATATCACTCTACCTCTTTGAAGAATCAACCGAAGGAAAATAAAGAATAAGAAAAAGTCCTCCCTCGCAAGAAAACCAAGAATCCTCGCTTGAAAACTCCAAGAAATAAGAATAAGAAATCCCTTTGTGTCGTGCAGCAAAGAGACGACTGCACCTCACCCTAATATAGGCCGGGAATAAGGATATCTAGGGGTTTTGAGTAGTTTTGCAAAATGTCTCTTTTGAAATATACATTTACATATATAAATCTCTATACTTGGAAATTGAATAAAACCAATTTAATTGAGTCTTAAAAATAAAAAAAACCAGCCTACAACCAGCCGGCGCTGTTTGAAAACCCAGAAAAACAAATTTGCACTTTCACCCCTCTAAATAGCAATTTTGCAAAAAAACTCTCTTTTACCAAAACTTGCAAAATAAACCAAATTTATTAAAACAAAAAGTATTCGCTTTACCTCTCAGTTGACTAGGCTTCATGCCAAGTCCAGAAATCCGAAAATCTAGAGTTTTTCACTCCAAGTGGTAATTTTGCACAAAAGTCCCTCTTTTTGTAATATTTGCAAATAGGTCAAATAAGTATTAGAAAATTCCAGAAAATTAAAAATAATATCTAATAATAAATAATGAGTTTCTCCAAAATAAATTTTGACTTTGAACTCCCCAAGATGATATTTGCACGTGTTTTGTACGTGTAAAAAGATAAATTTTCAGAAAATATTTAAAAAATCATTTTAATTCATTTATTAATCTTAAAAGCATTATTTTGAAAATCTGGGGTATTACAACACTCCCTCCATAGAATAGTTCTATCCTCAGAACTACTACTAATAGGGTCCTGATATGGCTAAAAATGGGATTAAATCGGGACCGTTCGAATCGGGCACGAATCTTAAAGCTCAGCGGTAAAACGGTAATTTTACCTACAAACGGGTCTGAAATGGGGACTATGTCTTTCTTCAAAACCCAATAACCCATAAACGGATCTGTCTTACTGGGTACGGGTTCCAACCCGTTACAAACCAATTCAGAAGGATAAAGAAGAATTTAGATTCATAATTATCCCTAAGAGGTGGTCTTAATCACTTCTATCCATCCACACCGGGAAGTAGAGATTTGTTCTTATCTCGAAACGGATATCTAAGGCGACTATAAAAACCCCTCTCCCCCCACCATAAGAAGGTAATCAATCTTTTTCCAATAAAAGCTCTTTCATAATGTTTCTGATTACTGACAAGAGCGTCGGAGGGTGTGTCGCCGGGATCCATCCCGGTGTTTCGCACTTTTTGCAGGTTCGCAGCAGCGGCAAGAGACCAAGTCAACACATTGGTGAAGGTCAACAGGTCAACAGGTTTGCCTTGTTCGTTTTCTCAAGAATCCTCAAATTCTATCTATTGCCTCCACACCAGATTCAGCGGCAACAGTATTCATAAATTTTTTTAAAATTTCACATAAATTTCTCTCCTCCTGTTTCTCTACCCCGCTGGTCCTTCATGATCAAGATGGCCTTGGTTTACTTGCAAAATTTTAATCAATGAGCATATTTCCAATCATCATCACAAGATCAAGAAGCTGCTGAATGAAGATCGGTTGTGGTTAAATCAGAGACATCTTATATAATACCTTGCAACTCTCTTCTCTAGCACTGTATGAAATTCACTCTCTGCTATTTCATCTCTTTTTCTTCAGGGGAGCTATAGTTGTCTCTATGTATCTTTCTTCGGCTAATGCCTTGATCATAATATATGCTAGTAATCTGGACGTGCGATGCACGTTCTAATTAAATATTTTTTTATATTATAGAATAAATAATAAGACGTAATCTGACATTGACCCTGACACCTCCCTTTACTCATCACATATTCTTTACAAATTACCCCTTCTGGCACAAACTTTTATTTTATATGAGTAACACTTTTGTAAAATTATGTCGTAAATAAATTTGAACTTTGAGGGTAATATGGTAACTAACAACAATTGAATAATGAATGGTTAATATAATTTCTACTTAAAAATAAATGGTTGAAATTAGATTGTTGAATGTCTACAAATTACCAGTTGTCTACTAATGACAACCTCAACTCTCCCATTATAATATTATTACTAGTATAATGTTCGTACGATACACGTCTAAAAAAAGTAAAGTCATCAAGTTAAAATGAATATATATTGAATAAGAAAAAAAAGTTTATATTTGAATGTTTTGATTTGGACTACACGTGCGGTGCACATTTATATTTGTTGGATATAGTTTAGACATGTATTATATGTGTTTATATAGTTACAAAGTTAAGATTTGTTTGTTACAAACCCCATCTCTCCCATTAAAATAGTACAGATATAATAGTAATCTTACACGTGCGATGCACGCCTTAATAATTATAGTTTACTTTTAATGTAAAAATTCAGACGTAATTTGGGTTTGAACCTAAGACATCCTTTATAAAAGTTATGCACGTAAGTTGCACGCTTTGGTAGATTTACAAATGACACCAAAGCCTTCTCACATTATACAGACTAGTATTATACACGTGCTGTGCACGTGGAGAAAATTGGGGGAATGAAAAGGACAAAAAAAAAATCTACTAGCACATGCGTTGTACGGGTTGGGTTAAGGACAAATTACACTAAGGCCTTCTCCCATTATAGTAGTAGAGATTAGAGATTAGAGAAAGAAAAATAAAAACTTTTCTTATTATTAAAAAATCAGGGTGATGTGAATTAAGTCATCCTATATATTGATTCGCAATGCATTAAGGGATGTGTTCATTTTGAAACTATATCCAGTGATAACTAAAACTAATAAAGATGACACATCTGTTCATTCTATGAGTTAGGCCAAGTTTGGAGTAAGGAACACGCCCATTTTTCATTTTTGCATTAAATCATTTTTGGAGTATGGAGTATGTTCTCCAACTTTGCATTAAATGATGTTTCTTATAAATGTATGTATCCTTTCATTTGACTTTGTCCAATGTTTGGTATAAACCTTGATCATCAATCATCCAAGCCTTTCTCATCAATTGGTTTATTTAATACTCCTTTATGTGCTAAATCTGGAGTGGAGTCTAAATTCCAAAAGGCAATAATAAAAAAAAAAAAAATTAAGAAAAGGTGGAATCTGATCACCCTGTTTCATTAATAAGTAATTAATAACACAAACTCAGAGTACTGAGCCTACTACAAAATCCTACAATCAAAACAGAAGTACATAAACCCCACTCCGAATATGGAGGGTGGGACAAAAGAAACATAGAGTAGCCGCAAAGAAATACATCATATCCTCCCAACAAACTCTGGGGTGGTGGGTATCAATGACCAAAGTAGGTCGTGCTAGCTATCAATCGATCGTCGGCCCGATCTCGATCTCCTCATCATCAAACTCCTCTACCTGGAATACACTCGCAATCCTTCTCCTGGGACTTTCTGCAGCCACATTAGCCCAAAATAAAATAAATTGCATAATGTGAGTCAAATTGCTAGAAATACTATTGCAAGTTCTACGAAAGTAAAGATTATTTCCGTCCAGCCATAGAACCCAGGTCATTGCGGCGATAGCGATATACCACGCTTCTCTCATAGAACCCCGCTCCGACGTGAACTTTGGGCCTACCCACAGGTCCTCGTATATACTAGGGTATTGAATTGTCCCTTGGGCGCTGAGTACCTCTACGAGTACCGCTTTGCTCCTAGGACACTGTAGGAAAAGATGGTCTCTAGTCTCCAGGGCAGCGTGGCAGAACCCGCATTGAGAGTCCACACTCGGTTGGCGCTTAGCGAGGTTTGCTCTAGTCAGGATCGCATCATTTGGTATCAACCATAAGAAAGCTTTGATTTTTAGCGGGGCTTTCGTTCTCCAGATGACGGCTGACCACTTTGGGATACAACCCCTAAAATGGATGCGATTGTACATGGAGCGAACCGTGAACTTGCCGTTCTTCTCCAATTTCCAGGATTTCTTATCGGGACTCTGAGAGCAACCAATTCTAGCATTGGTGATGTAGGCCTAAAGTTCCGTTAATCTATGCTGAGAACCTAGGTCAAGCGGTTGTTTGAAAGATGGCTTCCAAGCGCCTCTTTTCCAGGCTGCGGCCACCATGCAATGTGGTTGTATCGCTTGCTCATATAAATCGGGGAACAGGATTCTGAGTGTGTGATCCATACACCACTTATCCTACCAAAATCTGGTGAGTCTGCCGTTACCGATAGCTGACTTCACACAACTATTGAAGTGTTCGTATGCCTTAGTGATGCCTTTCCAGAACCAGGAAACCCGAGGGCCTATCCTGAAGCCCAGATTTCTTGATCCATTCCCATGCATATATCCCTGAACAAATTTTTGCCACCCTTCTCCATTAGGGTGGAACACTTTCCACCACCATTTACCCAGTAGCGCCAGATTCATATCTCGAAGATCAATTATACATAGGCCTCCATGTATCTTTTTCATGAACGCCTTCTCCCATATAATGAGGTGATATCCTCCTCGGTCCGGGTCTGCCCCTTTCCATAAGAAACATTTCCGAGTCCGGTCAATTCTCTGGATTACCCATCGCGACATTTCAAAGAAGGAGAGATAATATATAGGAAGGTTTGAGAGGAATGCATTAATAAGCGTGATTCTCCCTCCCAAAGATAGGGTTTTGCAATTCCAGCCTGCTAGCCGTTTCTCAACCCGGTTAATAATGGGTAGCCAATCCGCCTTTTTGAGTTTTTCGGGTTTTAGCGGCAATCCAAGGTACTGAATAGGGAAACTCTCGGTGGAGCATTTGAGGATTATGGTATGTTCAAGGGCCTCCTCTGGAGTCAGGGCAATGGGAATGAGAGCACTTTTGTGGAAATTAACCCTGAGGCCAGACCAAGCTTCAAAGCAATATAGAATTCCTTTGAGGACGGTAGTTTTCCCTAGGTTGCCATTGCCAAATAGAAGAGTATCGTCTGCATATTGGAGTATAGAGCATCCTCGATGATTGACTCCCTTGGCTACTGGTACGATCCAACCTGCTCTACTGTACTTAGCTATCATGGATCTTAGAATGTCTTCCACAATGATAAAGAGAAGGGGTGAGAGCGGATCTCCTTGTTTGACCCCCCGTTTGCAGGGGAATGGGTGGCCTGATATCCCATTTACCAAAATAGTCGTTCTGCTGGTGGTAAGACAAGTGTGGATCCATCTAATCCACCTGTCCCCAAAATCTCTTCCAGCAAGCGCTTCCAATAAACAGTCCCATTTAACAGAGTCATAGGCTTTCTCGAAATCCAGCTTCAGGAGGTAGCTCTTAGAATTCAAAGTGTGGCATTGATGGATAGTCTCTTCAGCCGTTGCTATACTGTTCTGAATACATCGTCCTTTGATGAATCTCGTCTGGTCTTGACTAATGAGGCCATCCATGACCTTTACCAGTCTGTTAGCGAGAGTCTTAGTAATGATATTTACAGAGCAGTTAAGGAGGCTTATGGGGCGGAAGTCTCCAACTTGTCGGGAGTCTTCTTTCTTAGGAATCAGTACAACCTCCGCATAGTTGAATCTCCCTAATTTGAGTTTATGCTCGTAAAATTCTGCGAACACCTTCATCAAGTCACCTTTGATTTCCTTCCAGAATATTTGATCGAACAGTATCGGAAAACCATCTAGATCTGGAGCTTTATCTTTTCCAAGTTGTTGGACTGCCTTCCAGACCTCCTTCTCAGTGAAGGGTGCTTCGAAGGATTGCAGTCTAGGATCAGAACTGCCTACTTGGTCTTGCCAGAAATCGTGTTGGAGAGAGACTCTCAAGTCCGCTTTGTGCCCAAAGAGGCGCTTGAAGTAGGACCGAAAAGCCAGCTTAATAGAAACGTCGCCTTATACCATTCCGGAATCTGAGTGGATCGAGTGAATGAGGTTAGATCTTCATCGGGCACTGGCGACTCGGTGGAAGAATGCTGTGTTCGTGTCTCCCTCTTTGAGACACAAAATTCTGGATCGTTGTTGCCATTTGATTTCCTTAATCCTGTAGAGTTAGTCAATTTCCTGTCTAAATTGGAGCAGTCGATTCTGCTCTTCCTGTAGTAGATCCCTAGTTTTTTCAGTCTTCTCAAGTTCCTCAATTCATTCGAGGGATTCCTTTACTCCCCAAATTAGCGCAAATATGGTCCGGTTCAACTTCCTGAGCTTGCCCTTGAGTCTGCTAACTTTTTCACACCATACAGCGAACGCCTCACCACCGTTGGTCAGGCACGACCAACTCTCGTTGCTTGGATCTCTAACCATGCTTTCTCGAACAGAAACTTTGATGGTTATCTGGGTTGTTCTTCCTCGAAAGATAAGAAGATAGGCACGTGATCTGAGGTTGGTTTAGGGAGTGATTTAGCGGATGACAACGGAAATTTGGTTTCATAGTCCGTGGAGACCAAGATCCTATCTAACTTAGCTAGAATGGGCACTACTTGCATGTTCAACCAGGTGAAAAGCCTATCCGAGATGGGGATGTCAACCAATTCCAGGTCCATGATAACCTCATTAAACGCTTCCCTGTCGAGGTCACTGGATTCTCTGCCTCTGTGTTCTAAGGTGAATCTAGTGATGTTAAAATCGCCATCCACCACCCAAGGGTGTGGCCAGTGTGCTTGGATCGCTCTTAGTTCCGTCCAGAAGACCGTTCTAGAGGCTGAAGTATGCGGTCCATAGACCACCGTAACCGATTGAGTCCATTGGTCGGATTTTTGCTGTAGCAATACTGACAAAGAAAATTGCCCGTGGAGCTCCTCTAGACAATAGAAGATGTTGGGGATTAAACCCTAGGGAGATGCCCCCAGATGCCCCAACTGATGGGGACATTCTCCATTCAGAGACTCGATTTTCCTTACTCTACTAAGTCTAGACATGTATGAAAGTTTGGTCTTTTGGAGACCCACAATGTTAGCCTTTGACCTGGCTATGACTTTCTTAACCATTTCTCGCTTGCCCTGCCTACCGAGGCCTCTAACGTTCCAGAATAGGGCCTCCATTAACTACGGCTAAGGGTGGGAACGTGACTCGTTTTGGACGTCGAGTTCAAATTAAGAATAACCCTATCGGTCTCCCATCCTCTAATTTGATAAAGGAGGAGGGCGTTCCTATCAATATCGGTAACCGCAAGACCACATGTTTCATCTAGATAAAAAATCTCATTATCAGTCATGAAATTAAAAACAGAAGCTAGGAAGCAGTATGTACCTCCGACGCTTGTCTTCGCCGATTTTGCGGCTGCAGCAATCTCTAAATAGTCGTCTAGGGACTCCTCAATAGCCCTCTTAGCGACTGTCTGACCCCTGAATCATGTGCCATCCTATGGTTGTGAGTGTTGGAAAGAAGAGGGTACAAACTTCGGTGAGATTTCAGCCAGTCCCTCAGAGTCAAGTGACTCTCCTTCTGAATAATCACAATCATCGTCGAGATTTAGTCTATCATCTCGATCTTCTTCGTCTATATCAGTAGGTGAGATGGGGATAATCTTAATTGGGCTTGAGTGTACAGGCCCCTCTATGGGTTGTAGTTCTCCTTCTTTTAAACTAGACCCCTCATTAGGCCCATTTAAAAACTCCCCACTTAAAACCCCCCATATAACCTCCGAAGAATTAGGCCCAGGCCCAATGTCAAACTTTAAAGCCCCTTCAGATCCATACTTTTCTCCACTGTGTTCTTTCCTTCTCTCTGAGTCGAGAACAGAATAAGTAACCCTGTTACTGGGGCACACCTTATTCACATCTCTGACCTTTTCGTCAGAAGATGCTCCACGTGAAGCCTTCCCAAGGGCTGGCATCGCGCTCGAGGCTTATGGCATTGTGATCGAAGGGTAAGCGATGTAACCGAGATCGTTGGCGCTTCGAAACTCTCTTCGTTGCTTTTACCCAAACTCTTTCCCTTCAGTTCATTTCCGCTTTGAGCATTCCTCTTTTCTTGTGCCTCTACCCCTACCCTTGTGCCTCTCTCATTTGGGACGGAGTCTCTGGCAGCGCTCCGTCCTTTGGACGTCGTCTTCCCCAAAGAAGAAGTCTCCCCTCTCGACCCTGGACCCAAAACTTCCAACTGTTGCCCTTTTGGAGTACGACTTTGCATGCCAGTTTGCATGTCATTTTCCAAGGTGATTTTTGCCATGTGTTGCTCTTGTACGGTCTGCCTCCACCCTCTGCTCCCCTCCCCACTTCCACCCACCAACTTCGAGGTGTTGACTGCCATTTTCAGCTTTCTTTTGCCCCTCCTTTCGAAGGGGCTCTCCTCGAGCGTCGAGACTTCCCAAATCAGGTCGTGAGAGTAGATCCACCATTTTCCTTCCATCTGGGCCGTTGGATCTGATGGTCAAGCCTCGTTCTCGACCATCATTGATCAAAGAAACATGCCCTGGTTCTGATCCCACCGTCGTGTGTTCATGGCAATGCTTCTTCCCTCTCACCGCTCTGATCCCACCGTCGTGTGATCCCACCGTTGTGGTTAAATCAGAGCTCCCTGTGTGCCCGTTCCACTTCGTGAGCCCCATCAATGGTCAGATCCCACTGAGATGAGACCACCTGTTTGTATGAACGGTTGTCTCTGAGCGCAGATGAACGAGAGGGGGAAGTGATGGCCGAAAGATTTGTCTCTGACTCCGCTCGCTTTTCGAGCACAAACCGGATCAGGTATGACTCCTCTAAGGAGAACACCTTAGCAAACCGGGGCATCAAGGCGATGTTGGCACTCCTTATGAGTATCCTCACCGAAACAATCTCCGAGCGGCGAACTGTCTTCTCGTCGATCTCTTCGATGGAGCCGAAGTCAGCGACAATCTCTTGGAGGGCCTCCCTCTTCCAAAAGTGTAGTGGCACATTGTGTATCCAAATCAATTACTTGTCGCCTTGTGGTAGCTTCGCTCCGAAACTGGGTGTCCAAGCAAAAAATCCAAAGTGAAATGGCCGAAGTCCACTGCTCCCATGCCAGTGTCTTTGACCACCTTCTCCGGCGATGGAAAGGACACGAGGAATTGTAAGTGACACATTTTCTTTATTACCCAGTCTCTGTGGGCCCTCATTGGTCACCTTGAGTTAAGAGCTTGGAGGAGGTGTGTCTCCAATGGCCTCCTTGACTTTACTCTGGCAATTGCACACCAATGCCGGAGCCATTTCTCTTCGTTCTTGATTGTATCCAGGCTCTTAGCTAACCGAATAAAGGTTGGCTTATCGGGATACCTTCCTCTGCTCACCGGGCGCTCATCATCATCATTCGTCTCTACGACATTTGTGTACACATACGAAAGGTGACCCCATTTCATACACTTAAGACATCTTACTTCTTTTGTGTAATCCTTCCTGTAATGGTCCAAATCGCCATAGTTGAAGCATGGTACCAGGGTTCCTCTTCCCTTTTCTTTGTTTCTTTTTGTGTTCGAATTTGGGGGGGAGGGGGGGTGAATTGTTCTGTCTCTTGTTTTTCTTGTTGGTAACTTGAACCCATTGTTCCCCACCTTCGAAAGAGTCAACCTCCTCTGTAATCCCGTCTTGCGGCTCCCCATCGTGGGCCCGCTCGATGCCAGATTTAGGAACCGGGTTAGGGTCCCTCTGTGGTGGTGGAGTGGAGTGGTGGTGGTTGGGGTGATGGTCAGTACTCGTGGGGATTTGTAGAGGTTTTTGTTATGGTTTTTGATATTTGTGGTGGTGGGTTGAAGCTGAAACATTGTTGTAAGGTTCTGTCCTCTTTTGCTGGTAGTAAGAGTTGTATTGGATTTGTGGTTGGTACTGGCGACGATGGCCGTAGTCGTAATCCCTGTGGTAGCTTCCCTCTCTGTGGGGGTAACCCCTGTGGTTGAGTCCCTCTCTCTATGGGTAACGGTGCACTGGGGTGGGGGGGGGGGGGGGTTTATGCCCGTGGTGACCAGTAGGAGGACCCTCTCTGTGGGCCCATCCCCTGTACAGCCTCACTTCATGGCGATGATGAATATGGCCACTCCCCTCTAGTCGTTGATGCGCACTACGGTGTGCACGCGCCGGGGAGTACGCTTGTCTGAGCCTGTGGGCTTCCCCTTTCGGGGGGGGACTTTTAAGTTGAAGGGGGGTGTGGGGGGCTGTTGGAAGGGGAGAGTTGATGGGAGCAGAAGTCACGATAGGCTGAGGAGGCGACGACTGAAGAGGGGGTGGAAAGACAGTAGGCATTGGTGGTTCTGTTGTCGGAGGGTTGACGGGGTGGCGGGCCCTCTCATTGGGCCCACACCCACTCAATTCGAGTTCGGAAAGCATGGTGGGTAAGAGTGTAAAGGGAAGAGAGGCCAGGGGAGAACTGAGGAGCTATGTTGGCTGTGAAGAAGTTTATGGTAGGGGTAAGGGTTTTCATTTTTTCTCTCTTTGGAAACTACTTATGGGTGTTCTTGTTTTGTAGGTGGTTCATATTTTTGGGAGAAAGAAGAAGAAGGAAAGCAAGAAGACAAGGTAGACCAGCTAGAGGAGGGGAGCAGACGCTCCGGTGAAAGGGAGGGGGGTCTGGTGGTCGGGAGGGGGACAGTGAGAGGGAGAGGGAGAAGGAGAGCTCATATGTTGAAAATGATGGTCCAAGAGGCCGGGGGACTAGAGTTACTTTTCGAACAAAAAGGCAATGATAATTGATAAACCTTTTGTGTCAATATAGGATCTTTCACCTATTTCTCGAAATAGTGGGTTTGTTAAAAGAAATGTTTATCGCATGTGTTCTTAAAGTTAGTAATATCTCTAATGTTACTTGTTCGAGCATAGTCTGTGTACAAAAAAATGAGTCGTATATGCGCAATGCATATATTTTACTAAGTTAGTAATTGATATAGGTAAAAAATCCTGTTCATCTGAATCGTCTGATCGCCGCGAATACTGAGATCACTAAAAACAGTCCCATAATCTCCGTCGACCGCTCACAGACCCACTACTTTAGGTCAGCCCACAGAAGGGGGTCTATTCGGTCCATTACAAAACCCTCACCCTGCCTATAAATACAGACCCCCTCCTCAGTTACCAAGTAATCAAGTTTTTTGCCACTAAACCCTAATTTACATCTTTGGTTGCTGACTTGATCGTCAGATGGCCGTTCACCGGAAAAACTCCCGGTGTTTCAGGCTTTTTGCAGGTTTCCGGCAGTTAACAACCACCACCAGATCCATAAATTCCAATCAAATACTAATCTTTCATCAAGATCAGATCGACAGCTGAGATCTAAGATTTCCACCAAATATAAAGAGCTCATCATTTGTTGCTCCCACCCCAGAAAGCATCAACATTAGATTGGCATAGTCTGTGGAAAACTTCAGATCCAACCTCCTACTCAGCCTATAACGTATCTGCCTTCTTCTCCCATAGCCCCCAAGGCTAGGAAGACGACTACCGCAGGGCATAAGGTGGATCTCAGGGCGTAAGGTGGATCTCCTGCCTCCTCTTCCTCCTTCAGTTTGTCCGTCCCCCAACTGAGCGGCCACTCAAGGGTCGCAACAGCCGCGAGGAAAACATCAGGGGCCAGCTCCTAGCACCTATCGTTTGGTCGGGCGAAGGGCTGAACACCCAGCTGATTCGGACCTCCGAAATTTTATCAACAATCGCTAGAATGAGAAGGACCTTCACTATCACATTAACCGCTCCAAAAATGGTGAAGGACCTTCGGATCACTAGCCAAGCCATAACCATCACTGCTCCCATGTGCAGGAGAAGGAGAGAAGCCTCCCTCCGAGAGATCAGCAAGCCATGCATGTCCGCTAGGAAGAGGAAGGCCACATAACCCGAGCCGAGTTTCAGTAATTCCGGAATGAGGTCCTTCAAGCTTTCCGAGAGGGAGCTAGAGACGACTACTTGTAACCGCCATTCCCGACAATAAGTATTTTCCGTGTCTTTTCTATAATTTAATTTTTATAAATTTATTTTGTGCTAAATTCTTTTCAAATCTTTTATTAAAATGTTTTCTAATCGAAAATTTTATTCTTTTCGAATAACGGGGTCTTTTGATCTTACTTTCTATTTCTAATTGATCGATTATTTATATTTGAGCCAAAAATCAAATATATTATTATTATTAGATTATTTTAATAAGTTCGTCAAACCCGAATACTGTTTTGTTATATAATTTTATTATGATTATTAATTCTTACTTCTGATTATTTAGTTTATTTTTCATTTACCGAATTATTTCATTTTCGTATTTGACTTGATTTTTCCTGGCGAATTCCAATTTATTTTCAAGCCCGATTTATATTATATTCGTTTGTATTAATTATTTATTTAATAGGATTTAAATTTTTGTTCATGAACTGTTTTCTCTTTTTATTGGGCTATCTATCTTGTGGATTTCATTTTATTGGATTGTGGGTATTTTATTTGAACCCTATTGACTTCAAAACCATCTCTTATTTGAACCAAAAATCCAATTGCAGTTTGTTCTCAACCCAAACCCACTATTATTGGATCCCAACCTAATAACCCAACAATCTATTTGTATTCTGTAAATACAACCCTAACACAAACCCTAAAACCCCCAAAAGCACAAATTGTAGCCGTCGCAATTTCTCTCTCCTCTTTCCTCTTTCTCTCTCCTCCTCTTTCTCTCTTCCCGGCCCTTGGTTTCCCTGCCCAACTGAGACCCTTCCCTGTGCTTCTTCTCCGGCGACCCTCAATCGATCTCCGGCGACATACCCCCGTCGCCAGCTCCCTTCGATCAGCAGCAAGACCCCCAACCCCTGGCTGTCTCCTCCTTCCCGTCGATCTCAGCGGCCGAAACCCTAACCCTGACGCCCCTTCCCTCGACGACCAGTGCGCCTCCAGCACACCCCCGAAACCACCAGGCCGAACCCCAAATCCCCTTTCCTCTGTCCTCGACATTAGCAACAGCCAAACCCGATCCCGATCACCCCTATCCATTCACAATCTGCCGTCGACCCTCTTCACGCTGCCTTGTTGCACCGCTCACCTGCCGGCATTGACCCCTATCGCCGCCTTCAGCCAGCGATGCCGCCGGTCCCCCTTGTCCTGGCCACTATTGCTGCTATCTCTTCTATTGCACACGTATTGTACGTGTTATAATTTGCTAGTTCGTGGGTTTGTTGCTCCGAAATCCTTATCCTATTATTCTTGGTATTCGTTTTTACGTTTATAAGGCTAGTCACCATCCTCTTGAATTGTTAATTATATCAAATTCAAGTTTTATTAAAATTCTTGCAAGTAGATCCTATTCGTTATCATATCGCTGTATTGATTATCTTCGTTGGGTCTATTGAGTGTTTACACGAGCTAACCCCAATATTCTTGACATCGTACCACTTTTGACTCTAAAGATTAGATCTTTCATGCATTCATGTAGAATTGATAATATGGTTAACCGTATAATCATGACACAAATAAATTATTGTAGAAATAATTGTTTTTTAAGGGAAAAGGTGGATAGTGGCCACCCTGTTTCATTAATAAGAAATTAATGATACAAATCCAGTGAACTGGGCCAGACTACAACCTACATATAGGAAATAAAACATACATGAAGCAACATGACCTGTACAAACAACAAATCCCTCCAACAACCCTGGAGGGTGGGCCGACAAACAGGCTCGGTCCATATGTACGTCAGTTTAGCTTCGTACACTACCTCCACAGCACATGTACACCCACCTGAAATTAGTCTGGCAGGATTTTAACACATGTCGATCCCTACCTTCTCCTCGCTGGGGGGACCCCATCTTTGGGCCTGATATGGATAAAAATAGGGTTAAATCGGAACCGTCCAAATCGGACACGAATCTTAAAGCTTGGGGGTAAAATGGTAATTTCACCTACAAGCGGGTCTGAAATGGGTTCTGGGTTTTTTCTCCAAAAGCCCATTAACTCTCCAACGGATCCATCTCAACTGGGTGCGGGTCCCAACCTGCAAGAAACCCGGTTCAGTTGGATAGAATTAGGGTTTCTGATTGTATTCAATCAACGACCCTGATTCGCTCTATCCTTTCACTGGGAATTAGGGATTTCATTCCTAAACTGATCTCAAAGGCGGCTATAAATACCCCCCATCCAACACCGTTAAGAGGTAATCAATCTTTTGTCAGTTTTCGCTCTTTAATAATCTTCACTGGTTATTGACTTGAGCGTCGGAGGGTGCGTCGCCGGAATTAACCCCGGTGTCTCGCACTTTTTGCAGGTGAACGACGGGAGTCAACGGTCAAATTTCGGTGGAAAGGTTCCAGTCTTGCTATTCAGTTTCCTTAAGAATCTACAAATTCTATCTGTTTGCCCCTACACCAGATTTAGCGGTAACAGGGCCCATGCCCCGCAGGCCGACTGATGGAACCACGGCACATGCACAGCCACCATCTCCACCACTCATCCTACAAACGCACCAAAAGCTCCCACAGCCGCTACCAAAGAGATAGCCATGAAGAGGATACCTTCACCTCTCTCACGATTGTGCTATCTCAGGAGATTTCTCACCAAACAACTATCTCGCTCACCCCACCAAATAACCACGCTCCAGGAGAGAGAGCCGTGGAGAGGATACCTTCCCCTCTCTCATGCTCTTGCTCTCTCTGGCGATTTCTCACCACACAGACTCATCTCGACTCTTGCTCCCAACGAGGGAAGACGCGACGCTGTTACAAGACAGTGGCCTAATCTGGAGGAATCTCAATAGCCTGATAGTAGGTGCTATCAAGGCTGCATCGGCGGCATCGTTGGACACCCAAACAAGTGAGCGCACGTCATGGAGGAACCCCATCTTCGGGCCCAAGCCCCACAATCGTGCAATACAATGTGCTATACAGTCCCCACCTCCTACAGTACATAACCACCGGCCTAGTCCCCACGGGCCCCATACGAAACCACCGACCTCACACACTTGAGCCTCAGAGAAATTGCGTTCGCAACAACAGGCACGGGAGGATGCACTGGCGCGACATAGTCGCTCCGCGACAGTAGAGACAAGCACCCCGAAAGTTGAGACAAGTGAGCACACATCATGGAGGGATCCCCTCTTCGGGCCCAAGCTCCACAATCGTGCAAATCAACATACGACACCCTCCACACCACCCACACAAAGGCGTAAGGAGATCTGTTGCTGAATGAGAATTGTAGCCTTATCTTTCTAGTTTCCAGAACATCTTGAATTTTTGAATTCAAAGTTGTGTAGGAAACGTTATGCCCGTTTTACTACAGCTGTGTTTTTAATTCCAAATATTCAGATTCTTGTACCTTTCATGTTTAAACAGTAAAAAGGCTGATCAAATGATAAAATTTTACTCTGATAATTTCCAGATTGTTTCTTAACTTGGTTAAGAGTCTAATAATTTTTTTTAATGAATTTAATATTGAGTTTTTGTGTTTCCAAAAATATAACAACTTGATGTCGATATTCTGCCTGAACATGAAATCTGTAAAAAACAATATAATTGATCTGGTTACTGTTGTCAGATTTTGAACTTTAAATATGCATTGGAACTGTGTAGAAGTATAGTTTCTATAATTTCTGATGGATTTAGTTTTAGAGTTCTCAAACAGCGGGAAACTGCATTTTTTGTACAAACTGCTCTTGTTGTCCAGAATTTCACTTTTCAGTTTTTAATAAATTAATTATCTTATATCGTACTATTGCATGAATTAATGTATTTATATTGATTTCATGATCCCAATAAGTTATTGTCATCGTTCTAATTGTTCTATTCCATGTTACCATCCTATTGTTTCCCTATTAATGCTATCGTTCATCGAAATGTCCATTTATTGCATATTGTATCGTTGCATTGATAAATAATTAATAAGCAGGGGTTTAAGGGATTGACTAGAGTAGTTGATGATATAGAGACTGTACTCGGATGATGGCATGCGGATGATGGCCCATGATTATTACTGTTATCGTTATCGTGTAAAAAATTACACATGGCCTGTGATATTACCGTTATCGTGATCGTGTAAGAAATTACATCATTGCCCGTGTTATTACCATTATCGTCATCATACCCAGTACATGAACTATAAAATCTACCACTATAGTCTAAACGAAATTGATTGTATGCATCGAACTGTGGTATGGAACATATAGGACACAGTAGTACATACATTAGTTAGGATTTAAAATGATTAATAGACATAAGGATTGACACATCACCGACATTGCATATTGTTCAGCATTGTTTCTATTAATACCGAATATTGGCTAAGTGTTGTCGTTATTGATTATTGATTACAGTTACCGGATATTGCATCATTGTTTATAGCCTTTGTACCGATTATCATGGTATCGATTATTGTTATTGTCCCGTATTATTGATTCCTATTGATCCATTGATTCATTATTATATCGTTATTACATTATTCACTGCTTTCTCTACTTGCTGTCCATGACTTACTCTAAGGACAATTTTTCTTCTCTTTTTAGATGAAGTGTACACAGGTAATGATGGAGAATTACCTGCTGGAATTGGAGAACAAAGATTCTGAAGTTTTAATGCTTTCTAATTGCTTATTGTTTTATCAAACTTACTGTATTGAGACTTATTAGCTATTTGTGATTGGATTATTTTGTATTGGGGTTATGTCATGGATTTTATTATGGTTTCCAAATGTTGGATTATTATACTTGGATATTTTATATTACTTCATTTCAAGTATTATTGTTCATGAGGTTATTATTATTGCTTGGGCATTTGTTCTGTATTGATTATATTGTTGAGTTAATCGGATAAACAGCTTATGTATGACGTTAGTCATTCGCTGGGCCAATGTCATGTACTCGTATTCCATATTTTTGGGAAGCGGGGCGTGACAGTACTACTCAGATGTAACGCCCCGAATCCCAAATACAACTGAATTCGAGATATTCTACAGGATCTTTCCACTTCCTTTAGTACAATTTTATAAGGAAAATTGAACTTTTCACTTTACATCAGAGTTTACATAAAATATTACACTTTACATTGCACAGCGGAAGTAAAATTTACAACAATTAAATAAATGTCCAACAACATTGTATAATCTTTAGTCATCTGTTCCTCTTTAATCTTTATCATGTCATTTACCTGCATATAAGACTGTGGGTACGTCAAATTATTCAACCGACGAACATTATACATGGCCATCCTCTCTATGCCGGAAATAGTATAACTTATTTTCAATATTTAACAAACACAAACTTGTCATATATCAAACTAAAGGGACTACCCTATTGATGTCGTGTTGTGATTGTGCACTTAGTCCTTACTGCAATTATTTATATTAGATGACACTAATGCGCACTTGTTCGGATTCTATGCATCCCATACTACATAGGTCCGAGGGCAAACCTCTTAATCGTTCTTCATCTTTGTAGGGTTCAATCCCTCGCCATGACCTAATCTACAACTGTAACTACGGTGAGTATCCTAGATGATCTATGAGTACAAGCTCGTGTACAGAAAACCTGGAGGGGAACCCCACGCCATGTCTTGACTCGTCAAGCATGCATTCTGTAGCAATTCAGCCTCCTTCATGGCACACGATCCTCTTGCAATCACCAAACATCCCACAAGCGTGGCTAAAGTCCGATCATTACTGAGTTGTGCCCATGCCATGTCTTGACTCATCAAGCATGCATTCTGTGGCTCACACACCCGCACCGTAAACTCTTGTTCTCATACTCGTGTTTTTCTCTCACTTTCATCACGTCTTCACTATGCACTAATCCTTAGTTTTTATTAGATTCATGAACAAAATCAAAACTCTAGAGTTAGCCTCTCCACTAAACCGGACTTATTCATTTATTCAAACATGACCAACCTTGGTCTTTCATTTCAATATTTCTTTTCATTTCTTTCCAAATGCCGGGGGAGACTTAGCTACTCTTTTGTTTCAATTCCAATTCAAAATTTCTAAATTGAGCATTTCCAACTCATAAATTCATTTTCATAATCATAACAGATTTCTTTTTCTTATAGCACGATCTCTGAATTGTTCAATAGTCCATAATCATACATGGAATTATATACTTCCTCAATTATCAACTTCACATTAAAATTCACATCACTACGAATATTCACATTTAATATCTTTCACACTATTCACATATGAGAATAATTCACATCCATCACATAATATAATTTCTTACATTACCCTTCCAATCCTTCATTTCAAGTTCTTTTTGCAAGTTATAATTTTCACACAAAAAAAATATACATATAGAACCATAGTTCTATTTACACATTTTATTCTCAAATCATACTTTATTTCATGCAAATAATTCCCAGATTATTTTTATAAAGTCCTACATATTTTTAGAAGAATGGTCATATTTTTCTCATAATTTTTTGATAACTAAAACAGCCAAAAATATATTTTTTTCAATCTTGCCGAGGGCAAGATTCGAACCCAGCACCACAGAGAACACAGTCGAAGCACAGAACACTAGGCTGAAGGCTGCTGTCGTTAGAAGAAAGCACGGAGAGCACTAAATGCTCTCGGCCGCTGTTCTTTCATTTCGTGTCAAAAATACAAAAAGTATGATACTAAGGGGATTCGAACCAGTGACTCACCGACCCACTGTAGCGATTAGGATCGTGCCGACCACTTGAGCTATACGCTCATGTTGTCGTAATTCCAACAGTAGTCTAGTTAAAATCTATTCTCTTTGTTATTTAAAACATTTTGATGTTCAACGAATTTTCATTTCAATTTGCTTTTATAGAATTTACTGTAAATTTCCAGATTGGCTATTCTCAACATAAATTATACTCCGGTATAATAATGAATAATTTTTTTCAATAATTCATACAACTAATTCGAAATATGAACTATCACTACCACATTTTCTTCTCTTTTCGACATTTCTTAGCAATTTGCATTCTAATCTCTTTATCAACAAATTTCACATTAATTCTCTATCTTTAATCATTTACCCAATGTACAAACTCATATTTTAAATTATTCATGCCCACATTAACACAAAAGATCTATTTAACACATGAAATAGCATTATCAATCTACTAACTTTTGTATGTAATTCTTGATGGTAATAAATGTGTTTTCTTCAATCAATCCATGATCCTAATCAATTCACATACAACTTAAATAATAGAACCACATACAAATTTGCATATCCACATTTCAATCATTCAATAGGTTATTTTTCCTAATTAAAGTGTACTCTTCTTAACCTTTTTCATGCTTCATTCATTCATTTCTAACATGCATTTCTAATTTAGAAATATGGAGAATTTACCCACCTTATTGGAGAGAAAAATACAACTAGCAACCTCCTAGACGAATGTCCTTGTAAACGAATGCTCCTCCTCCTTGTACACTCGCGCACAAGCCTCCAAGCACACAACCGAGAGCTCCCCTTCTTGATGAAACCGGCCTCCCCTCCTTGTTGCAAGCACACTCCCACACACAACTCAATCTTTTAACTCACAAAATAACTACTAGTTAAAGTATTTTAGGCTATAGATTAGGAGGAATTATTTAGCACAAGAATAACTAGCCATGGAGGGGGGGTATTTATACTAAAAATCAAGGAGAATGGATGGCTAAGATTGAAGTAGGAGTTAGGATTAAATGGTTGAGATTTAAGGGGGAGTTATACTAACCACCCATAATCAAGTAACCACCACACCATGATCCCACTCAAATTTTTGGGTTTCCCTCCAAAGAAGCAATCCGGCCAAGCATGGGGAGTGCACTTTGCACGTGTACGTGCAATGCACGTGCATGCATTTGCCTCCAAAAATTTGTACATTTTATTTTATATAAAAATAAACTTTAATTTTGTATTCTACATTACAAGTCATATTTAAAAATAAATTAACTCATGGGCTTTAGTTTATGGGCCAAAATAATTATTATAAAATAATAAATTAAATTAACTTTGGGCTTTTAAAAGAAAGGGCTTTTTGTCTAATTGAAAGAAGGCTTTGTAAAAATAATTAAAAACACATATTTAAAAATCTATACTCATCATGATGAAAATATTTACCAAAAATATTGCACGTGCACACTACGTGCAAAATAAATAATTTTTCATAAATTGAAAAATCAGGGCATTACAACACTCCCTCCTTAGAATAGTACCGTCCCCGGAACTATATTCAAGAGCGAGAAAACAAACACTTACAACCAACACAAGAAAATACAAAGATACAAATCAAGCAAAAAGCTTTGGATAGTCCTTCAACATCCTCTCCTCAGACTCCCAAGTAGCCTCTTCAACCAAATGGTTTCTCCAGACTACCTGACCATCGGTATCGTCTTATTCCTCAAGACTTTCTCTCGACGATCAACAATCTCGACAGGAGACTCGATGTAATTCAGATCCAACTGCAAACCTTCCGGCACTTCAGGCAAATGATGACTCGGATTTGGAATGTAACCTCTCAGCATTGACACATGAAAGACATTGTGCACCTGAGATAACTCTTCCGGTAACTCAAGCCGGTAAGCAATTTTCCCGATCCTTTTCAATATCTTGTACGGGCCTATAAACCTCGGGGCTAATTTCCCGCCTTTGCCAAATCGAACCACACCTTTACTGGGTGATACTTTCAGAAAGACGAAGTCACCGACCTCAAACTCAAGGTCCCTTCTCCGGTTGTCTGCATAGCTTTTCTGCCTGCTCTGAGCTTCCACCAACCTTTTCCTGATCAGATCAATCTTCTCAGAAGTTTGCTGCACAAGCTCAGGACCAAACAATTGACGCTCCCCAACTTCAAACCAACAAACAGGTGTTCTGCACTTCCTGCCATACAAAGCTTCGTACGGCGCCATCCCAATACTAGTCTGAAAACTGTTGTTGTAAGCAAACTCTACCAAAGGTAAATGTCTTTCCCAACTGCCTCCAAAGTCTAGTATACAACACCGAAACATATCCTCAAGAATACGATTGACTCTCTCGGTCTGCCCATCGGTTTGCGGATGAAAAGCAGTGCCGAAATCTGTCTTGGTACCCAAAGCTGTTTGAAGACTCCTCCAGAAATGCAAAGTAAACCGCGCATCTCGATCAGACACAATAGTTGACGGAACACCATGAAGCCGGACGATCTCGCCAACATACATCTCAGCTAACTTGTCCATCGAAGCAGTGAGTTTCAACACCAGAAAGTGAGCGGACTTGGTTAGTCGATCGACTATAACCCAAATCACATCATTGCCTTTAGGACTCTTAGGCAATCCTGTAATGAAATCCATACTGATGTTATCCCACTTCCATTCCGGAATAGGTAACGGCTGTAATAGACCTCCGGGTCTCTGATTTTCGGCTTTGACTTGCTGACAAACCTCACACTTCGCCACAAATTCAGCCACATCCCGCTTCAAACCTAACCACCAGAAATGCTGTTTGATGTCTTTGTACATCTTAGTACTCCCAGGATGTACCGACAAAAGAGTAGCATGCGCCTCCTAAAGAATACTCTCTTTCAGGTCTGCCTGATTTGGAACACACAGTCTATCTCCGAACCATAGCACTCCATCCCTGATTTGAAATCCGGACAACCTGCCAGCACCAACCTGCTCCTTCATCTCCAAGATATCAGCATCAACCTCCTGACTTGCAATGATCCTTCCATTCAGTGTAGGATGAAGCCTCAACTGAGCTAAAGATGCTCCTAATCCTTACAAGACAACTTCAATACCGGCTCAGTCCAATTCCTCAATCAGATGCTTCTGAGTTGTAATCAAACTGGCTAAGCTGCTCTTATGACTAAGTGCATCAGCAACAACATTAGCCTTCCCAGGATGATACCTGATCTCAGGTCGTATGTCCTCAAGCACTTCCAACCATCTCTGCTACCTCAAATTCTGATCCTTCTGCTGATATATGTACTTCAAACTCTTGTGGTCCGTGTACATGTTCAATTTCTCACCGTACACGTAGTGTCTCCATTGCTTCAGGGCAAAGACAATCGCAGCCAACTCCAGATCATGAGTCGGGTAATTCTTCTCATGCGGTCGTAGTTGCCTAGACCCATAAGCGATTACTCTTCCTTCTTGCATTAAGACACAACCAAGCCCACGATGTGAAGCATCGCTATAAACATCATACTCAACACCTGCTCTAGGCAAAGCCAAAATAGGTACAGCAGTCATCTTCTCTTTCAACTCTTGAAAGCTTGCCTCACATTGCTCAGTCCACTTGAAGTTCACATTCTTCTTGGTCAGTCCAGTAAGCAGCACGGCTATCTGAGCATAACCTTGAATGAATCTCCTGTAGTATCCAGTCATTCCAAGAAAACTTCTGACTTCCTTCACTGTAGTAGGCCTTGTCCGATCTCTCACTGCCTCTATCTTCTGAGGGTCAGTTGCCACTCCCTCCTTAGAAAGGATGTGACCTAGGAATGCCACTTCAGATTTCCAGAAATCACACTTGGATAGCTTGGCATACAACTTCTGCTCTTCCAGCTTCTTCAAAACTGCTGCCAGATGATCGGTGTGCTCCTCTTCTGACTTGGAGTACACGAGGATATCGTCGATAAACACAACGATGAAAGAATCAATGAACGGCCTCAGAACTCTGTTCATTAAATCCATGAAGATTGCAGGTGCATTCGTCACTCCAAATGGCATAACTAAGAATTCGTAATGCCCATGTCGAGTTCTAAATGCAGTTTTGTGCACATCTTCAGCTTTCACTCGAACTTGGTGATATCCTGATCGAAGATCTATTTTGGAGAAAACAACTGCTCCTTGTAGACGATCGAACAAGTCATCAATTCGGGGAATAGGATACTTATTCTGAATAGTGACCTTATTCAGCTTCCGGTAATCGATACACATTCTCATCGATCCATCCTTCTTCTTTACCAAAAGCACTGGTGCTCCCCAAGGTGACGCACTAGGTTGAATAAAGCCTTTCTCCAACAGTTCCTTAATCTGCCATTTCACCTCATCCTGTTCCACTGGAGCCATCCTATACGGTGCCTTAGAAATGGGTGCACTTCCCGGTTGAACAGTGATGCTGAACTCTACATCACGATGTGGGGGTAACCCAGGAAAATCATCCAAGAACACAATCGGATAGTCCCGAACCACAGAAATCCCTTGCACTTCCACAGGAGTCTCTTCCTTGCGGATAGCTGCCACCAGCCTAGAACACTTCCTCTTCCCTTGGAAAGTGACTTCAGGTCCACCTGGAGCCTTCACTGTTACCGTCTTGGTTTTGCACTCGATGCTTGCACTGTACACCGACATCCAATCAATGCCAATGATAACATCGACTCCCAAGATAGTCAGCTCGATTAGATCAATCCCAAAGATTCAATCTCCAATCACAATCTCACAATCAGCATAGTACCGATCAGTGGTTAAAGTTTCCCCTGATGGAGTAGCTACTGCTAAGGTCTTGCCTGGAAAAATCTTCGGTTCAACTCCCAACACTTTAGCAAATTTAGGAGACACAAAAGTATGAGAGGATCCAGTATCGAACAACACAACAGCTTTCATTCCATTAAGATAAAGTTCTCCTGTAACATAATACACATCCATTACGTAACAGTTCACTAAACAGCGGGAAAAAGAAATGATGAAAACCTCTAAACATCAGCCCTCGTACCAGTGATGACATGATCAACCTCATCAGCATCAGCTTCCGTCAAGGCAAATACTCGCCCTGGTTGGTACGAGTTCTTTCCAGTCTGCTACGTTGGTACATTGCGATTGCCATTCTGTGGTTTGAGACATTGAGATTAGTAATGTTCCGTTTCACCACAGTTGAAGCAAGTTACCGCAGGAGGTCTCACCACATTGTTCCCAAGTCCTCCAGCCACACTAATAGCGTTCGCCCCTGTTGGCTTGAACCTTTGTGCAGATGGTTGCCCCTTGAAACTCCCAGAATTTGCAGGCCTCTTTCCAGACTGCCAGTTGTTCTTCCGGTTCTGAACAACATGAAACTGCTCCATATCTGCTTCCGTCGCTGTTGCTCTCTTGACCAGCTTGTCAAATTTTCTGATACCAAGAGGTATCATCCGGGACCTCAAGCTCGGCCTCAATCTATGCTCGAACTTACGAGCCTTCTTAGCTTCATCCATCACTAGTTCAGGAGCATACCTAGAGAGCTGAGTAAATTTGGTCTCGTACTCTCTCACTGACATGCCGCCTTGCTATAGTGATAGAAATTCCATAGCCTTCTTCTCTTGAATATCGGAGGGAAAATAGTGACTGCGAAATTCTTTCAAAAATTCCTCCTAGCCAAGCACTATGCCTCCTATTGTCCTCTTCATCGACTGCCACCAAATAGCCGCATCCTTCTCAAGTTGCAGAGTCGCCAACTTGACCTTACTGCCTTCAGGGGTCTCCAGCACTTCAAAGATCGTCTCTACTTGACGAATCCAGTTGTCAGCCGCATCAGGGTCTGACTTCCCTTCGAACACAGGTGGTTTCATTCGTTTGAACGATTCCACTAGTTTAATCGCTTCGGACACCGGATTCGCAGGCCCCCTTCATTGGTTCTGATTCATAGCCACGGCGTTGAGTGTCTGATAGACCCTCGCAAGTTCCGTTTCCAGATCCAGACCTTTCCTATTTCTAACTCCTCTTCTAGACATATTCTGATGCAAAAGACCCATTAAATTTGAAGTATAAGACATGAATTTTAAATCAACTTGCATTTCATTGAATTCCAAACTTTATACATTCGAATTGAAAAATATTTCTTGATATCAGAATGAAAATAGTAGAAGCTACAACAGTCTAACTCCTACGGTTCCTCTTCACTTCTCGAAGTTCTCTCCGTAGTTCATCAACTTCATCCTTCAGCACATCGGTCAGATTCTTCCTCTTCTCGAGTTTCCATACCCAATGACTGAGAACAGAAAAGTCGTCCTTACGCTTTGCCAATTGAGCCTCCAATAATCTGACTCTCTCTCTCGCAGTGTTTCTACCTGCCTCTGAAGAAATATCACAAGACTATTTGGAACTGGTTCTTCTTCTTCGTCAGAAGAGTCATCAGATGAATCCGGAGGTGGGGTAATCTCTCAGGATTCAGGCCATTCTTCTCCGTCAGAATCTGCTTGCCCTATATAGTACTCGTCCTCAGAATCGGCTTGTCCAGGATGGTACTCTTCCTCGATGATATGCCAGTCGTCGCCTCCAACAGGATCGAAGTGGTCAGCCATCTTAGAAAAAGAGAGGAAGAAGCATAAGTCATAGAGCAACACAAATGTAAATCACTTACATTTAAATCTCAAGACCCAAACACACACTCTAATGTCCACTTCTATGGTGTCGTTCCTTATAAATTTGTACAAGTGTGGAAGCGTGGCTCTGATACCACTCTGTAACGCCCCGAATCCCAAATACAACTGAATTCGATATGTTCTACAGGATATTTCCACTTCCTTTAGTACAATTTTACAAGGAAATTTGAACTTTTCACTTTACATCACAGTTTACAAAAAATATTACACTTTACATTGCACAGCGGAAGTAAAATTTACAACAATTAAATAAATGTACAGCAACATTGTATAATCTTTAGTCATATGTTTCTCTTTAATCTTTATTATGTCATTTACCTGCATATAAGACTGTGGGTACGTCAGTTTATTCAATCGACGAACATTATACACGGCCATCCTCTCTATGCCGGAAATAGTATAACTTATTTTTCATATTTAACAAACACAAACTTGTCACATATCAAACTAAAGGGACTACCCTATTGATGTCGTGTTGTGATTGTGCACTTAGTCCTTAATGCAATTATTTATATTAGATGACACTAATGCGCACTTGTTCGGATTCTATGCATCCCATACTACATAGGTCCGAGGGCAAGCCTCTTAATCGTTCTTCATCTTTGTAGGGTTCAATCTCTTGCCATGACCTAATCTACAACTGTAACTACGGTGAGTATCCTAGATGATCTATGAGTACAAGCTCGTGTACAGAAAACCTGGAGGGGAACCCCACGCCATGTCTTGACTCGTCAAGCATGCATTCTGTGGCAATTCAGCCTCCTTCATGGCACACGATCCTCTTGCAGTCACCAAACATCCCATAAGCGTGGCTAAAGTCCGATCATTACTGAATTGTGCCCACGCCATGTCTTGATTCATCAAGCATGCATTCTGTGGCTCACACACCCGCACCGTAAACTCTAGTTCTCATACTCGTATTTTTCTCTCACTTTCATCACGTCTTCACTATGCATTAATCCTTAGTTTTTATTAGAATCATGAATAAAATCAAAGCTCTAGAGTAAGCCTCTCCACTAAACCGGACTTATTCATTTATTCAAACATGACCAACCTTGGTCTTTCATTTCAATATTTCATTTCATTTCTTTCCAAATGCCGGGGGAGACTTAGCTACTCTTTTGTTTCAATTCCAATTCACAATTTCTAAATTGAGCATTTCCAACTCATAAATTCATTTTCATAATCATAACAGATTTCTTTTTCTTATAGTATGATCTCTGAATTGTTCAGTAGTCCATAATCATACATGGAATTATATACTTCCTCAATTATCAACTTCACATTAAAATTCACATCACTACGAATATTCACATTTAATATCTTTCACACTATTCACATATGAGAATAATTCACATCCATCGCATAATATAATTTCTTACATTACCCTTCCAATCCTTCATTTCAAGTTCTTTTTGCAAGTTATAATTTTCACACAAAAAATATATATATATATATAGAACCATAGTTCTATTTACACATTTTATTCTCAAATCATACTTTATTTCATGCAAATAATTCCCAGATTATTTTTATAAAGTCCTACATATTTTTAGAAGAATAGTCATATTTTTCTCATAATTTTTTGCTAACTAAAACACCCAAAAATATATTTCTTTCAATCTTGCTGAGGGCAAGATTCGAACCCAGCACCACAGAGAACACAGCCGAAGCACAGACCACTGGGCCGAAGGCTGCTATCGTTAGAAGAAAGCGCTGAGAGCACTAAATGCTCTCGGCCGCTGTTCTTTCATTTTGTGTCAAAAATACAAAAAGTATGATACTAAGGGGATTCGAACCAGTGACTCACTGACCCACTGTATCGATTAGGATCGTGCCGACCACTTGAGCGATACGCTCATGTTGTCGTAATTCCAACAGTAATCTAGTTAAAATCTATTCTCTTTGTTATTTAAAACATTTCGATGTTCAACGAATTTTCATTTCAATTTGCTTTTATAGAATTTACTGTAAATTTCCAGATTGGCTATTCTCAACATAAATTATACTCCAGTATAATAATGAATAATTTTTTTCAATAATTCATACAACTAATTCGAAATATGAACTATCACTACCACATTTTCTTCTCTTTTTGACATTTCTTAGCAATTAGCATTCTAATCTCTTTATCAACAAATTTCATATTAATTCTCTGTCTTTAATCATTTACCCAATGTACAAACTCATATTTTAAATTATTCATGCCCACATTAACACAAAAGATCTATTTAACACATGAAATAGCATTATCAATCTACTAACTTTTGTATGTAATTCTTGATGGTAATAAATGTGTTTTCTTCAATCAATCCATGATCCTAATCAATTCACATACAACTTAAATAATAGAACCACATACAAATTTGCATATCCACATTTCAATCATTCAATAGGTTATTTTTCCTAATTAAAGTGTACTCTTCTTAACCTTTTTCATGCTTCATTCATTCATTTCTAACATGCATTTCTAATTTAGAAATATGGAGAATTTACCCACCTTATTGGAGAGAAAAATACAACTAGCAACCTCCTAGACGAATGTCCTTGCAAACGAATGCTCCTCCTCCTTGTACACTCGCGCACAAGCCTCCAAGCACACAACCGAGAGCTCCCCTTCTTGATGAAACCAGCCTCCCCTCCTTGTTGCAAGCACACTCCCACACACAACTCAATCTTTTATCTCACAAAATAACTACTAGTTAAAGTATTTTAGACTATAGATTTGGAGGAATTATTTAGCACAAGAACAACTTGCCATGGAGGGGGGGTATCTATACTAAAAATCAAGGAGAATGGATGGCTAAGATTGAAGTAGGAGTTAGGATTAAATGGTTGAGATTTACGGGGGAGTTATACTAACCACCCATAATCAAGTAACCACCACACCATGATCCCACTCAATTTTTGGGTTTCCATCCAAAGAAGCAATCCGGCCAAGCATGGGGAGTGCACTTTGCACGTGTACGTGCAATGCACGTGCATGCATTTGCCTCCAAAAATTTGTACATTTTATTTTATATAAAAATAAACTTTAATTTTGTATTCTACATTACAAGTCATATTTAAAAATAAATTAACTCATGGGCTTTAGTTTATGGGCCAAAATAATTATTATAAAATAATAAATTAAATTAACTTGGGCTTTTAAAAGAAATGGCTTTTTGTCTAATTGAAAGAAGGCTTTGTAAAAATAATTAAAAACACATATTTAAAAATCTATACTCATCATGATGAAAATATTTACCAAAAATATTGCACGTGCACACTACGTGCAAAATAAATAATTTTTCATAAATTGAAAAATCAGGGCATTACATCAGATAATCTGCGCATCGGAAGGACTGACATCGAGGAGTCCTACGGATCGACCCGATCCAAGAAATGAGAAGACACAATCCTGAAGCGATTGCGGGAAATGGAGGAGCGACTCACCCAAATAGGAGATGATGGGAAACAATCAAGCAGGAGATACCGTCCGGTCTGACCACCCTTCTCCTCCTACATCCTAGAAGCTCTGGTCCTGCGAAGCTTCAAGCCCCTGTGTTCGAGACTTACAACGAGGACTCAGACCCAGATGATCACATCGAGGGGTTCAAGACCCTCATGATGATTCATAGTGCCTCGGATGCCCTGCTCTACCGCGCGTTCCTCACCACGCTACGGGGCTCCGTGAGAGTGTATTCCCGACTAGCCCCAAACTCAATCTTCCCTTTGACCAGCTCGAGGAAAGCTATAACGCCCCTGCCCCAACTCAAAAAAATTATACAATTTATCAGAAAAATTATTTATTAATTACTACAACTACCCACCACAGGCTGCCTCTCAAAAGGTGGTTAACCGAAATGGTGACTCTTGATCATAGGCTTTATTATTTATTATTATATATTCTAGTTCAATTCCATATGGGATTAACTCAACTCACATTCTCCCTCTTTCCCTCTCACGCTGACATCACCCAGAGCCACGTCATCGCGCTCAGCGAAGCAGAGCGCCTCTCTTCAACCTACATGTGGGCCTTTCCCATCTGCCACGTCACCATCAAGTGACGCCAACAGCATTCGACAAGCAACAGTGCTGCATTTCTTTCTCGTGGGCCCCACTATGCATTCACACAATGTAATTTATATGATACCCTCCCATAGAAATTCTATGGGGCCAACTCTTAATTCCTTTATATATTATATATATTATTATACTTTGACACGGGGTGTTACAAAAGTTTCCTCAACCATTTTGTGACCAGTCGTACGACCAAAAAGATGAGTGCCTCCCTACTCGATTTAAATAAGGATAGGGAGTCCCTCCGAAACATCGATCAGAGGTTCACTGCGGAGGCTAGGTCCATCTCTTTCCTTGATGTCGGGGTCGTGACAGCTGCCGTTAGGCACAATGTCCAACACGATCTTTTAAAGACCTTGCTGGCTAAAAGGCCTCCCTCGGATTTCTTCGACCTTCTACTTCGAAGTTAAAAATACATCCAAGCCGAGGAAGCCTTAAATCTGGGAGGTCGGAAAGAATCCCCTGCCTAGGGAATAAGGAAAATGGATAACTCTAAGGCACCGAAGAAGTCTCAGAAGGATGCATCCAGACCGAGGCGTCCCCCCTATCACCGTGGTTCGAGAAGTTCACTCCGCTCAACACGAGTGTCTCACTATCCTCATGGAAGTGGAAGAAGAGAGGCTGATCAACACCCCCCTCGGTCGAACACCGGGAATAAGAAGTGGGATAGAAGGTTCTACTGTCGGTTTCACTGAGACTATGGTCATGAGACCGATAACTGTATGGCACTAAAAGACGAGATTGAAGCCTTTATCCGTAGGGGCTATTTGTCTAAATTCACTCGGAAGAATCAGAGATCCTCTCCCCTTCCTCGAGGGCCTAATAAGCATCCAGAGACGGACTCCGAATACCAGGATTCCAAAAGAAAGGCCGTTCTCCACTCTATACATTGAGGACCAATATGGGGGGATTGCAACTTTTCCCGCAAGGCATTTGTCCGGGAGGTGAACTCAGTCCACAACTATGCTCCTCCCCGAGGTCACAGACTCTTTGTTTTTTTCTCGGATGAAAAACTTTAGGGCTTCCGAATCCCTCACTGTGATGCCCTAATAATCAGCCTCAATTTGGCAAACCACAATGTTCGACTCATCCTTGTGGACAATGGCAGCTTTTTCAACATCTTGTTTCTCACCTCCTTCAAGGGGTTAAAGATTTCCCGATAAAGGCTAAAGACTACGGGCTACACCTTCGATGGTTTCTCCGGAGCTCTGGTATAAATCAAAGGGATCATCACTCTGGACGTTACTGTGGGAAAATCCTTGGCCACCAGAACAGAGCTCATATACTTCATGGTGGTTGACATCAAAGCAGCCTATAACGCCATTCTCGGGCGTCCCAGCCTTGTATCTCTCCTAGCCGTCCTCTTCCTACCATATGAAAATGAAGTTCCCTATGAAGGTCAGGGTCGGGGTTGTGAAGGGCAATCAGGGGGCTGCCCGGGTGTGCTACACCACCACGGAGGGTGCTCAATCATTCCTCTCAATGTGGTCGAACTTCCTAGCGATAGAAGTTCGATTATCTCTGAGCCAGTCGATGAACTGGAAGAGACCCCCTTCTCCCGAAGTAGACGAAACCAAGTGGTTTCAAGTAAGAAAGGCCCTGCATTCCGGTCTCAAGGAGGAGATCATTAGCTGCATTCGACGGAACTAGGATCTGTTTGCTAGACTCCCTCAGACATGTCGGGCATCTCAGAGGAACTGATCATGCATGTAATACCCCAGATTTTCAAAATAATGCTTTTAAGATTAATAAATGAACTAAAATGATTTTTTAAACATTATCTGAAAATTTATCTTTTTACACGTGCAAAACACGTGCAAATATCTTCTTGGGGAGTTCAAAGTCAAAATTTATTTTGGGAAAACTCATTATTTATCATTAGATATTATTTTGGAATTTTCTGGAATTTTTTGATAATTATTGGATCTATTTACAAATATTACAAAAAGATGAACTTTTGTGCAAAATTACCACTTGGAGTGAAAAAACTCCAGATTTTTGAATTTTTGGGATTGGAATGATGCCTAGTCAACTCAGAGGTAAAGATTTTACCTTTTGTTTTAATAAATTTGGTTTATTTTGCAAGTTTTGGTAACGGAGGGTCTTTTGCAAAATTGCTATTTAGAGGGGTGAAAGTGCAAATTCGTTTTTCTGGGTTTTCAAACAGCACCGGCTGGTTGTAGGCTGGTTGCTTTTGTTTTTAAGACTCAATTAAATTGTTTTTATTCAATTTCTAAGTATAGAGATTTATATATGTAAAGGTATATTTCAAAAGAGGCATTTTGCAAAACTACTCAAAAACCCTAGATACCCTTATTCTTGGCCTATATTAGGGTGAGGTGCAGCCGTCTCTTTGCTACACGACACAAAGGGATTTCTTATTCTTATTTCTTGGAGTTTTGAAGCGAGGATTCTTGGTTTTCATGCGATGGAAGACTTTTTCTTATTCTTTATTTTCCTTCGGTTGATTCTTCAAAGAGGTAGAGTGATATATTTTGTTTAGTATTGTTCCTTGAATATTGTATGTGGTGTTTCATCTATTAGAAAGCATGTTAGGAATTGGTATGAATACATATAATGGATTCGATGAATAGATGAGTTAAAAATTGGATCTTTCATAGAAACCTAGTTATTTATGATTAAAATTACATGTGGATGATTTGAGATTGTTAAAGAACATAATAGAAATCATGAGTAGGCTATTTCTTTAGATTATTTCTGATTTGTTTGAGTATGGTGAATGTTATGGTTAAAGAGGAGATCTTGACTGTTGATGAGTTTGAATGAATGCAACTTGACTATGGCAATGTCATATTTACCTATATTCATGGGTTAACTATTGTGAATAATTGTGAATGACATTGAGAAATTATGAGAAGGACTAATGAATTTAAAGATCATGTTTTGAGGATTGGATTTGTGATAACTAAATTTGGGTTTAATACATTATGACCAAATTGGGGATTTCGTGATTTTGCGAAGCTTTTACTTGGATTTGAATTGCTCAAATACTGAGATTAAATCTGGATATTTAGTGATTTCTAATTGATGGATTTTTGAAGTTTTCTTGGTGCACAAACATGCACAAACATTTATACATGAATAAGTTATTTCGTTGTTTTTGAAGAAATTGAATCTTCGTGTGTTTTGTAAATTGTGATTGAATCTTAATTATCTTAGCATTGAGATGGTTAGGAATATAATACGAGGTTATTTTGATGTATAATTGATTCTCAAATACCCTATTTTCGTATATGCATATGTTCGTGTAATTTTTTTGCAGAAATTCATCAAAATGATTCGAAGTGGTTTTGATTTGTTTTTATGGACTCCTATATACTCTACAAGTCATATTTGATTGTCTCGGGATTGTACTTTTTACAGATTTCATTTTTGTAAAATAGAACACCGTATCGGTTAAAAACATGCATAACTCAAACTGTAGCCTGCAGGTCGATAGCCGACTGGTAATTTTGGACAGTAGACTGCCACTTGTAACGCCCCGAATTCCAAAAATACACTGAATTCGAGATTCCACAGGATCTTTACTCTTCTTTCGTACAATTTTACAAGGAATTTAAAACTTTTCACTTTACATCAGAGTTACATAGGAATCTTTACACTTTACATTTTACAGCGGAAGCAAATTTACAACATGTATATAAAAGTACATCAATATTTGAATAATCTCTAAGCAGCTTTTCTTCTTTAATCTTTATCATGTCATTTATCCTGCATACAAAACTGTGGGTACGTCAGTTTATTCAACCTACGAACATTATACACGGCCATCCTCTCTATGCCGGAAATAGTATAACTTATTTTCCATATTTAACAAACACAAACTTGTCACATGTCAAACTAAAGAGAATACCCTATTGATGTCGTGTTGTGATTGTGCACTTAGTCCTTAATGCACTTATTTATATTATATGACACTAATGCACACTTGTTCGGATTCTATGCATCCCATACTACATAGGTCCGAGGACAAGCCTCTTAATCGTTCTTCATCTTGTAGGGTTCAATCCCTCGTCATGACTTAATCTACTACTGTAACTACGGTAAGTATCCTAGATGATCTATGAGTACAAGCTCGTGTACAGAAAACCTGGAGGGGAATCCTACGCCATGTCTTGACGCATCAAACATGCATTCTGTGGCAATTCAGCCTCCTTCATGGCACACGATCCTCTTGCAGTCACCAAACATCCCACAAGCGTCGCCAAGATCCCGATAATTCTGGAGTAGTGCCAACGCCATGTCTTGACGCATCAAGCATGCATTCTGTGAATCACTCTCACATCGTAGACTCGAGGCCCTCATACTTGTGTTTTTCTCTCACTTTCATCACTTCTTCACTATGTACTAAATCCTTAAATTTAATGAAATCATGAACAAAATCAATCTCTTAGAGTTAGCCCTCTCACTACTACCGGTCTTATTTCTTTCATTTCACAATGACCCAAACTGGTCTTTTCAATGTCAATAATCATAATTTATTCATCACTTTCACTTGCCGGTGTGAGTTTTGGCTACACCCTAATTTTCAATTTCATTTCACAAAATTCACATGTTTGAGTTTTCATACTCAATAACATTCTTCTTTACCAATCACATGATTTCTAAATTATTCATGAGACAATAACCATACATGGAGTTCAATTACTCATCATGTATTTCATCAAATATTTATTTCCACATTAAAAAATCATATCACCAATTATAAGGTCAAGATGAATATTCACAATTCATTATTGTCACATTATTCTTCACTAAGAATAATTCACACCACTTCACTTCACATATTTTCTTTCTTTGTTATATTTCCTTTTCTAGCACTTTATTTCAAGTCCTTTTTCAAAACACAACTTTCACAAAAATATAAGTGTAGAACCATAGTTCTAACTACACTTTTGTTCTCAAAATATACTCTATTTCATTTCAATAACTCCCAATTTATTTTTCATAAGTCACACATAATTTTAGAATAATAATAGTATTTTTTTCATAATTTTTAAACATCAAAAACTATCCAAAAACATTTTTTTTTCCAAAAAGTTTAATACTGGCCGAAACCAGGATACGAACCAGCAACCACAGGGAAACAAGCCGCACGCTCTGACCACTAGGCCACTCGCGCCGTTCGTTATAAAGGGGATTAAGATTCTTAAATGCTCTCGGCTGAAGCTTGATTAATTTGTTAAATGCACAACAAAAATATGGTGTTATCAAGGATCGAACCATCGACCTGTGAGAACTCAAACCGCACACTATAGCGTTTAGGAGCCTCCCGACCACTTGAGCTATAGGCTTAGGTTGTCTCAAATACAACTTGCATTTTAATTAAATCAACTCTCTGTTTAATAGGACATTTCGATGTTTCAAAGCTCTCATTTGAGTTTTGCCTTTACTAAATTTACTGTAAATCTCCAGAATAATTATTCCAATAATAATTGATACTCCAGTAATTTAAAAATAATTTTTCCAATAATTAAACACATATTTTTCATACAATTAGTTTAATTTGTATGCTACTACTACCACATTTCTTTTTTGACATTTCTTATCCAATTTAACATCAATATTCCCTATATCAATTCTCTGTTTATATTCCTTTTTCCAAACCCAAAAATATATTTTAAGTCATCCATTATAAACATTATCACAAAAGTCCATCTAAGCACATAAGACAACACTTTCATCTACTAACATTTGCAATTAATTTTGATGCTAATAACGAATTTTACTTCAAGCAATCCATAGCTATAAATAATTCACACACAACTCAAGTTTGATGATGGAATCACATACAATCTATTTAGCAACATTCCAATCAACTAATAAGCCATTTTTCCAATTAAATGTACTCTTATTAATCTTTTTCATGCAATATCATTTCAATTCAATTTTATCATGCTATCTAATTAGAAACATGGAAAATAACCCACCTTAATTTGGAGAGAAATCAAATAGCAACACCTCCTAAACAAAAGTCCTTGCCAAAAGAGCGTTCCTCCTCCTCCTTGATGCGCGCACCCAACCTTCATAGATGCCAACCGAGAGCTTCCTAGATGCCGGCCTTCCTTTGGATGCAAGCACAACTCCCTCACACACAACTCTCAATCATTTATCTCACTTACTACTAATAAATCACTACTAACAAATGTATATAGGTTTTGGAGAAATAAAGAGTACAAAAATAACTAGGCTAGGAGGGGGGGTATTTATACTAAAAATTGGAGTAAATGAAAGGCTAGGATCAAACTAGGAGTTAGAAATAAAAGGCTAGGATTCAAGGGGGAGTTGTAGTAACCAACCATGATCAAGCAACCACCACCCATGACTCCACTCATTTTTTTTCATTTCCCTCCATACTCAAAACCGACCACAATGGTGTGCTTTGCACGTGTACGTGCAATGCATGTGCATGCATTAGTCCTCCATTTAAAAAAAATTGTACATTATATTTTCTATAAAAATAATCTTTAAAAGATATTCTACATTACAAGTTGTAATTAAAATAGAAATAACTCATGGGATTTAATTAATGGGCCAAAATAATAGTTTTACAAAAAATTTAGATTTGGGCTTAAAAAGAAAGACTTATGTTTATTTGAAGAAAAAGGGCCTTTATAAAATAATTAAAGAACACACACACACACACATATATATATATATACATATACTCATCATCCATAAGGAAAATAATTATAAGATTCCATACTACAAAAATTGCACGTGCACAATACGTGCAAAAATTAATAATTTTCATAAATGAAAATCAGGGTATTACACCACTACCCTGGCTGCAGTGTTTTTTTGAAGTCTTGGATTTTCATGCAGGACAGTCGACTGACCACTTTATACAGTCGACTACCACTGCTCTGATTTATGTTTTTTGAAGTCTTGGATTTTCATGCGGGACAGCCAACTAACCACTTTATACAGTCGACTGCCACTGCTCTGATTTATTTTTTTGAAGTCTTGGATTTTCATGCGGGACAGCCGACTCACCACTTTATACAGTCGACTGTCACTGCTCTGATTAATGTTTCTCGTGGTTTTGGATTTTTACGCGGGACAGTCGACCGACTACAGTATGAAATCGACTGTCACTGCTCTGACTAACGTTTTCTTGAACTTTTCTAATGATCTTTTAAACGATTGATTCTTTAATATTTTTGGATATATGACATACTGTTCTAAATATCATTTTGCTACAGATTATATTATTTTCGAAACATTTTCTAAATTTAAAAGAAGTATGAGTTGTAATAAAAGTTTGGCATTGATGTCTCTAGAGGGTGTTTGGGACCCTAGTATACCGGCAGTTGAGAGTTTGTGACTTGGCTTGTTGAGGCTTGTTGTTGATCAGTTGAGTTAAGTCCGGTAGGGTACACCAACTCTAGGAGATTCGTAATTAATTGATTAACTTAAATAAATAAGGACATGCACTAGATGGTGATATGATGAAATGATAACATGGGTTATGAATCTCAGTATGGCTTGCAGTGTGAGATAATCCCCGGAATTATCGAGGTGTGAGTGAAATAGTCTCCGAAATTACCTGCAGTGTGGGATTGATCTCCGAAATTATCGGGGTCGAGGCGATGCTCATGTGGTATTCGTGTGATGATGCGCCATTGCTTGCAGTATGGGGTATTCTCGAAGACTCCCAGGTGTGAGTGAAATAGTCTCCAGAATTATTTGTGGATAAAGATTGGCCTCCAGAATTATCGGAGCATGGACTAATACTCACAGTTTATCTATATTTCGTAGTAGTCATCATAGTAGGATTAGTTGCATAAGCGGGGGATTAAACCCTATCAAGTGGAGAACGTTAAGGGCTTGCACCGGACCTATGTAGAGTGGGATGCATAGAATCCGACAATCATGCATTAGAGAGTCAGCATATAGCATTGATGTTTTCTTGACTTGGTTTTATGCATAATATTCCTGTTTTTCTACACTTGACACTTAGTCTAGTTTCACTTGATGTTTTCATGTTTTATTTATTGTTGTTCCTTATTTCATTTACTCTTGCTGTTGATACATGTTGTTTATGATATTATGTTTCATGTTTATTTATGTTGCATTTATTTATTTTTATGTCACTCACACCGTTGTGGCTAAACCCTGTAGTTTTGGGGGTTAGGGTTATCTCTAGCCTCACGTTTTATAGGTAGTTGCTTATAGCTTTGGATTTGGAGGCTTGAGATAGAATGATGTTGTGACTTATGAAAAATAGTAAAAGATGTGTTGTAAAGAAAAGATTGTAATTCAAGGTGTTTGTCATTCCACTGTATTTTGTAATGAACTAATGTAATATAAGTTGAAAAATATTTATCTGTATTTTTTTTGGCTATGTTATAATTGAAGTTGATGCTGGAAATTGTGTCACGTATTTCTGAGATATCATATTGGAAATTTGGGGCGCTACAGAGATTGGTATCAGAGCACGCTTCAATAATAATGATAAACAAGGTATAAAAATAAACCTGGGTGTGGACACTAGAGCGTGAGTACCTAGGTTCAGACATTAGAGTGTGAGTATCACATAGAGTTAGAACATGATGTTTTGGTTTGGGGTATGGTTGTGGTTTTGCCATGAGGTATTGATATGAATATGAATTGTGTATGATGCTCTAACTTTGCCCTTATTTTGCAGTATTCAGAAAAATAGCAGGACCCAGGACCAAGAATGGTGCTAATGGTGATGAGGCTGGTAGTTCCCATGGGGCTGGACTTGATCTTGAGGCTGAGATTGCCACTGGGCCTGATGAAACCCAAATCTAATAGACCCTGAATCTGTACCTTCAACTCTGCAAGCTCGACTGGCGCCATTCTGTACAGACACTTCGATATTGGCACTGTACCCGGCAGAACATCAATACCGAACTCCACCTCTCGATCTGGAGGTAACCCGGGCAATTCCTCTGGGAACACATCCAGGAATTCCCGTACTACAAGAGGTGCAGCCTCACAGCCTGTGTGCAATTCATTGCACAATCTTCATCATTTGCCACCTTCTTACCATGCCCAAGAGGTGTTTCCCCAGCATGGAATTCAAACTCATCATGCTCCGGAATCCTGAATACAACCTTCTTCGCTCGGCAATCGATAACAGCATGAGACTCCCCCAGCCAATCCATGCCGAGAATCATATCGAAACCTGAATTGCCAATCATTATCAGGTCTGCCTTGAAATCCCTACCCCCAATAATCAAGGGACTCTGCTTGCACTCCTTGGAGCAAACGACAACACCGCCACCTGTGGTGATGTTCCAAGCTGTCTGCATAACACTGCACTCCAACTGATGCTGATCCACAAAACGAGAGGAAACGAAGGAGTGGATCGCCCCGGAATCAAATAGAACATGGGCAGGGAAGGAATGGACTAGGATGATACCTATGATGGAGTCAAAATACGGGAAGGGATGAATATGCAGGATAATAAGGGATAGTAAATACTGATGTGAAAAGAACTACACAAGGTATGATGCAAGATAAACAATAAAGCATGAAATAGATAACACACAATAAAATACAATTATACCTGCAACGACCTCCTCTGCGGTCTCAGCTTCCTCTGTAGTCAGGTTGAAGGCCTGACCTCTCCTCGGGGCAGCGGTCCTCTGACCGACGATCTGATGCTGAGGGGGAAGTGGCGGCCTGGCCTGACCCTGAGCTGGCGCACCAGCGGGTGGCGCAAACCTCCTTTGCGGACAATCCCGAACGGTGTGATCACCAGCACCACACTTAAAGCATCGACGGTTGGCCCGTCTGCAATCCCTACGCATATGTCCTGTAATCTGACAAAAGTCGCAGTAACCCTCTCTCCATGGAGCAACAGCAGGGTAGGAAGCAGCCCTGGCAGGGTGGGCTGGAACTGGCCTCCCGATTGGCCCTCCAGTGGGCCTAGCAGCGACAGGGTGCGGGGCGAACCGCTGGATGGCACATTTCTGCCTGCTGGTCTGTTCCTGGCTCCTAGCAGCCTCTAGGATATCAGCGTAGGAACGAAGTCTCAAAGCAGCCAGGCGATCCTGGATATCGATATCCAAGCCCAGTAAGAAGTGACGGCCCTTGTCCTCATCATTAGCCACCATAGACGTGACAAAGCGGCTCAAACGGGTAAACTCCGCGACATACTCGTCCACGGTCCGATTTTCCTGATTCAAGATAGTGTCTTAGTTAAGCATTGACATATCATAAATTGATAAATGAAATTTTGCATATAAAACACTATCTGTCGAACCTGGGTGAGCGCGACAAACTGTCGCTCCATCTCGTTCCTGATGACATCAGGGAAGAACTTTGTGAGGAAGCTCTCCCTGAAAAGTGCCCAGGCGACGGGGCGCTCAAGTCTCTCCATCTCAGCTCGCCACCAGATGTGGGCGAGATCCACCAGCGGGATGCTTACGACATCCACTCGGTTCACATCGGCTATCCCGGCAGTGATCAACAACTGCTCCGTCCTAATGAGCCACTGCTCAGCCTCCAATGGACCTTCAGCACCTGAAAACTTATCGAGGTGTAGCCTCATGAACTCAGCTACATTGCCCAGTCTAGGCGGCAACACCCCAGGGGCAGGTGCAAGAGGCTCTCTATTGGTAGCTCCTAAGGCTGCCTTCATCATCTCAGCATGCTCTCTCTGCATTTGCATCATCTGCTGCATGTGTTGCTCATTTTGTTCTTACTGCATCTGTAACAGCTGCATAATGGCGGGTTGGTCTGTCTGATCAGTTGGGCGGTGCTGCAGTGTTTTCGAAGTTGGATCTTCGCTCGGGGTACCATCAGGTGAAGGTGAAAGCAGCAGATGTGCCAAAGACTGCGTTCAGGACCAGGTACGGGCATTATGAGTTCTTGGTGATGCCCTTCGGTGTCACGAATGCTCCAGCAGTGTTTATGAGCTTGATGAACAGAGTCTTCTCCCAGTTCCTTGATAGATTCATGGTGGTCTTTATAGACGATATCTTGGTGTATTCGCGGAATCGGGAAGAGCATGCGGAACATCTGAGAATAGTCTTGCAGACTTTGAGGGAGAACAAGCTCTATGGAAAGCTTAGCAAGTGTGAGTTCTGGCTTGATCGAGTTCCATTTTTGGGACATATTATCTCGGGCGAGGGAGTCTCAGTTGATCCGTCCAAAATTTCTGCAGTGAAGGATTGGCCAGTGCCAAAGACAGTTTCTGAGGTAAGGAGTTTCCCGGGCTAGCAGGGTATTACAGGAAGTTTGTGCAAGACTTCTCGAAGATTGCTCGGCCATTGACTAATCTGACAGGGAAAGATCAGAGGTTTGAGTGGAATGAGGCTTGCAGTGAAGCCTTCGCCGAGTTGAAGAACAGGTTGACTTCAGCGCCCGTGTTAACTATACCAGATGGTTCGGGAGGCTTCGTTATTCACTGCGATGCTTCAGGCAGAGGTCTAGGTGCAGTGCTGATGCAGAAGGGTCGGGTGGTTGCTTATGCGTCCAGGCAGTTGAGGCCGCACGAGAAGAACTATCCTACTCACGACTTGGAGTTGGCGGCAGTGATTTACGCTCTGAAGTTGTGGAGACACTACTTGCTTGGAGACCGAGTGGAAATTTTTACTGACCACAAGAGTCTCAAGTTGTCTTCACTCAAAATGAGCTGAACATGAGGCAGAGGCGCTGGTTAGAGTTGATGGCAGACTACGACATCAGTTTGCAGTATCACCCTGGTAAGGTGAACATGGTGCCAGATGCATTGAGCAGGAGACCAACTGTCATGTGTTTGACCCAACAGAAGGAACTTATCGAACAGATGGGGAGGTTAGATCTGAATGTGATTTTGCCGAGCACTGATCGCAGTTGCATGATGCTTCAGTTGCAGTCATCTTTGGTGGTACAGATCAAGGAAGCTCAGGCAGGTAATGAGCAGTTGCAGAAGTTTAGGGCAGAAGTTGAGGCAGGTTTGAGGACCGATATGATCATTCACCCCGATGGATCGCTTCGCTTTGGGGCAAGGCTGTGTGTCCCAAAGGGTGAAGTCAGGCAGAAACTGCTCGAGGAGGCCCATCAGTCAGCATACTCTATTCATCCCGATGGTACCAAGATGTATCGGGATTTGAAGCTCCACTTCTGGTGGCATGGCATGAAGAGGGCAGTAGCCAGATTTGTGTCACAGTGCTTGATCTGCCAGCAGGTGAAGGCAGAACATCAAAGGACCGCCGGACTTCTCCAGCCTCTTCCCATTTCGGAGTGGAAGTGGGAGCACATCACCATGGATTTTGTGACCGCCTTGCCAAGAAGTCTTAAGGGTCACAATGCCAATTGGGTGATTGTTGATAGACTGACGAAGAGCGCTCATTTCATCCCCTTCCGAGTTGGTCAGTCTACTGAGAGTCTCGCAGAAAGGTACATGCAGGAGATTGTCAGACTCCATGGGGTTCCGGTCAGCATCGTATCCGACAGGGATTCCAGGTTCCGATCTCAGTTTTGGGAAAGCCTACAGAACAGTCTTGGGAGCAAGCTGAAGTACAGTACAGCATTCCATCCTCAGACAGACAGGCAGTTAGAGAGGACCATTCAGACCTTGGAGGATATGTTGAGGTCCTGCGTACTTCAGTTTGGGAGGTCTTGGGAGGATCACCTACACTTAGTTGAATTCTCGTACAACAACAGCTATCAGGCCAGTCTTAAAGCTGCACCGTACGAGGCATTATATGGTTGGAAGTGTAGGTCGCCAGTGTGCTGGGATGACATTGGTGAGAGGAAATTGTTGGGGCCAGATTTGATTATCAATACAGTCGACGCAGTGGCTCAGATTAGGAAGCACCTTGTAGCAGCTCGGGACAGGCAGAGGAAGTGGGCAGATGTCCACAGGAGACCATTGGAATTTGAGGTGGGAGACCATGTGTTCCTCAAGGTATTGCCGTGGAGAGGCGTTATCCGATTTGGAGGTGGAGGCAAGCTGAGCCCCAGATTCATCGGGCCTTTCGACATTGTGGAGCGAGTAGGTAAGGTGGCCTATCGACTCGTGCTGCCGCCGGCTCTATCTGGAGTGCATGATGTCTTTCATGTCTCCCAGCTCAGGAGATACATCAGGGATGAGAGTCATGTGATTGACTACTCGAAGTTGTCGGTATAGCCAGACTTGTCTTGTGAGATTCCGCCGGTCACTATCTTGGACAGGAGTGAGAAGGTGTTGAAGAATAAAGTCATAAAGCTGGTTTGAGTTGCATGGAATCCTCACTCGCCGGGTGAGTCGACTTGGGAATTGGAAGAAGAAATTCAGAAGAAATTCCCTCATCTCTTTGAGTAGTTGTATATTGTCTGGTTGTTTGTTTTCCTTCTTTTCTTGAGGTACCTACGATCCACCGATTTGAATTTCGAGGACGAAATTCTTCTTGTAAGGTGGGTAGGATTTGTAATCCCTATTTCCGATTGTACGGGTTATTATCCTTGTATTTCTATTGATGTCTTTTTCCCCCCTAATTTATTGTATTTTTGGGCCTTATCATATTGTGGGCTCACTAATTCCAATTGTTTATTATATTATTGTATTTTGGACCAACTACATTAAAGCCCAAACTCAAGCCCACCTCCTATTGGACTCTACCCTAAACCCAAACCCACAAACCCATACACACACCCGTATACAATTTCCCCACTCTTCCCACATCCCCGTAACCACATCCCCACTTTCTCTAACTACCCACAACTTTAATTATTATTTTATTAAAACCCTACCATTACTATCTCTCTCTCCCGTTCTCTTTCCCTCTCTTGTTTCCCAAACCCAGAGCACAACTCCTCTTCCTCCCGCTCACTCCTTCTTCTCGCCTTCACCCAAAAAAACGACAAAACCAAACTTCGCCTCTCCATCGCCAACTCCATCACCTCACCCCGACCTCGCACCACCTTCACCATTGGCTTTTCCCTCCCCCGTCGCCATCATCTCCACCTCACCTCCATTCCCTTCCTCCCCTCTTCCCCGTCGCCAAGCCTCGCTCAAAACCCAACTTTGCCAAACCCATCGAAGCCCCACTCCCGAAATCCACCACCGCCATTAACCGAGCTCTCGACCCCATTGCCACTGCACCTTCCCTCGCCCTCTCATCCTCGTCGCTCTCGCCTCGCAACCACCGTCATCCTCAAACCACCATCCCTAACCTCTCGAACTCGAAACCCAAATCGCCATTTCCCAACCACCGTAACCCATCGACTCTCCACCATCACCTCCAGCACTTCTCCGACCTTCACCATCGCTCAACTCATCACCTCGACCCCCGTCCACACCGCTAGCATCCCCGAACCACCGTAAGCTCCACCTCCGCTCGCTCCCCTGTTCGAACCCAGGTAACAGAGCCGCGCGCTACGTCATTCTCGACGTCGTGCCGTTGATTCCGCCGCCGTCGTCCTCCCCATCGTCGCTGTCACGCCTTCACGTCGCCACATCGAAGCCCCCGCCGGCGTTGCGCCTCTCTCTCTCCCACTGTGTTTCGATGAAGAAGAGAACGAAGAAGAAGGCAGCGATTTGGCGGGATTGAATCTCGACCATCGGATCCATCAAGATCCGTGCTACTCTGGACTGATCTGATTGCTGTGCGCTGTTCTGCCACAGCGGATCCGTCTCCGATGTTCGCTGTTCGGGAGGGATCCGCTGCGTAGAAGCGATCCCATTAGCTGGTTTCGCAGTTTGGTGTGTTGGCGCAGCAGATCCCGATCTTGCCGTTTGCTGTTTTAGCTGATCGGGTGTGGGGGAATCTTCACTCTTTGGTCGATCTTCGCACGTGCTTCTAGGAGGCTTCTTCCGAGATTTTTCAATCCAATTTCCTACAACAAGTGGATCTAATCGTCGTCAAATTAAGGCAAGTATCCTTGTACAATTTATTTGTTCTAGTACAAGCACCCCTTGAAAAATACTACAAATAGTTAGAATTGTGACTCCTCCTTGAATATCGTTGTTGATCAATATTGAACCTCCAAAATTTATAATTCTAAGAGTCACAATAATTTCGTTGTATTAAATTACAATTACTTGGACTCTTTTACCCTTGAACACATGAACACATGAGATTAAGGAGCCCTAAATTTGTAGACACATTGTATATTGTGCATTTGATGAACTTACAACCATTTGACTTGGAAAATAGTTATTACTTGCTGTTTGGACCACCAATATCATGTATTTATATCACACAATAACTTAGACGCTTAATAACAAATTTTCCTGAAATCTAAACTAGTAAGTTATTCCCGCATGTTGCTGTCCTGAATCTTCTTTTGCTGTTTCGACCCATTTAACATTAGAATCTGAATTCGAGACCTGAATAGAAATTGTAGCCCTGGATGTCTAAATATCGTTAGACTCCGAAATTTTCAAATTTGGAGTTACAGTCTAGGGGTTATTGCAGTTTTATTGCAGCTGTTTCAGTAGGCACAGATTCGCAAAAACTGCTGTACACCCTTACTTTGTGAATTAGTTTAGTCATGTTAACAGTGAGCGCTTCACTCGAAATTTTATATGTAGTTGCTGGACACCCTATAGAACATCCCCAATTTTTCTTAGAATTAATTTACATTATTTCAACACTATTTCATATGCATAAATACAAATACACAAATTCTGCCTGAACATTTTAGCTGGGAAATTTATTCATGTCGACCCTCGATTATGCCATATAATTACCCTAAGCTCATCCCATGTACATGACCCTGATTTCTTGACTTGTTTCGCACACATGTATGCTTGCTTGATAAAATAATAAATGTAACAAGCCGGGGTTTAAGGAAAAGACTATAGTAGTGGACAATATAGGTAAGTGTACTCGGAAGGGGGCCCGTGTTTCCCAGTACTCGGTTCATGAACTTGTTGCACTTGATGTATTCATGGAGTCAGTTACTTGGCTCATGAACTTGTTGTATTCATGAACCTACTGTGTAGTTCTTGAACTTGTTAGTATTCACGGATTCGCTTCGTGAACTTGTTATTTATTTTCGTATTCATGAACCGTGCTTGCTTGATACTTGATATCTAAGTACGCCGCCCTATAAAATCCATTACTAGGTCTAAACGAAATTGTTTTGACTGTAGCAACCATGTAGTAAAAGGATGGATGCATGAAGTGCTACCTAGATAGTAATAACTATAAGACTTGAACATGAAACATGCTTACACGATTCTTGACTACTTGATACTTGGAACTTGACACATAGAACCCGATACATGAAACTTGAACTGGATACATGTTACTTGATACTTGATAACTTGTTACTTGATACTTGATGTCACGCCCCGCTTCCCAGTATATGGAAATACAGGCACGCAACTGAGGCCCAACGAATGATATACATCATCCATAAGCTGTACAATTATAAGCTCAACAAGATCTTTATAACACATTCACGCAGGCAAATATAATAATCACATGAGCTGAAAATAGAATAACCATCATTTGGATAATACATCAACATCGGGTCAAGATGCCCGGAAGTACAAGGTGCCAGAATTAAAATAATATGATAAGCAGTTCGCTATAACAACTAGATAAAATAGCGACTGAAAGAAAAACAACATGAAGTAGTAAGGAAGCAGCAACGATCGTCTAAAGAGTCTGCTCGTCGGGTCCATCAGTACCTGTATAATTATTAACTCAAAGAAAAATAGAAAAGTTCCCGTTAGAGCAAGTTTCGGACAGCAAGTAGCAACAAGCAGTAAAAGGGATAATACCAGTATTGGAAACATGGTCGAATTCTTAGTGCAAGGTCAAGAAATTTTAGAGATAGTAAGGTTGAATATTCGATATTCGATAACACGATTCGAAATGTGTTAACGGTTCACTCTTGAATTGATATAGCATGGAACAAGTGACTAGAACAGAGTTTGAAAATAAAATATGATGATAACTAGACTACTTGCCACGAGTCAAAGGAAAATGCTTGTACGAGAACAAGAAGAGTGTACAAGGTACTTGCCTTATAATGTGACGATTACGGTGGTAGTGTTAACTACGGAAGGAAGCGACGTCGGCAACGGACGGCGGCACAACGGCGGTAAGAATGGCGGTAAGACGGTAGCTAACGGTAGCAACGGTGAGCGACGACAACAACAAGGTGGCGCGGCGTCGGGTTATTTTTCGGGATTCACGGGATCGTAGAAGCGGAGTCGTTGGCTCGAAGGTGGAATGTGAAGTGGAGCTTGGGCGTTGCTTGCTCTCGGGTGTGAAGGAGGCAGAGGAAGAGAAGAAGGAAAAATTAAGAAGAATGGGATGTAGAGAGTGAGGTGTGTGTGTGTATATATAGAAGGGAAGGGAGGTGGAGTGTGCTGCATGGGGTGTAGAAAAATTCAACAAAGTGGTGTAGAAAATCAACAAAGGGGTGTGGTGGTGTAGAAAAATCAAATGTGTGGAAAAAAAGTGAGAGTTAGGCGTAGAAGTTAGGTTGTAGGAGAAAATGAAAAAAGTTAGGCAGGATTAGAATTAGGATTAGGATTAGGATTAGGATTAATCAGGGTTTAAAATTTGTATTTAAACTATGATCGAAAAATTCACAAAATTATAGAATTGATCAGAAAAATATTCTGGCTTTAGATAAAGAGTCCAAAGAGAAAAATAAAACTTCTGAAAATTGAAGTACAAAAATTTACGTAATAAAATACGTACAACTGGAACAGGGAGTTACACTTGACAACTTGATACTTGAGACCTAACAACTTGACACTAGACTTGAGACTAGATACCTGACACTTGAACTAGATGTGTGTCACTTGAGGTTAGATACCCCATGTGTTCACTTGTCACTTGTTTTACCGCTAGTATTTGTTATCCAGCCTGTTTACTTGAGTTATCCTTCTTGTTAGCTAGTTCTTGGTTCTTCTACTACTGTTATATCTCTGTTACATTTTTTATTCCAATTTCCCATTACTTGTACTCGTTTTTACTATTTGTGGCCCTAGCTTGCACTAAGGGCATATTCTCTTGTTTTTCCCTGTTTTTCCTTTTTATACTTATTAAGAAGACTTTGGAGATGAGCCACCCGCTGGAATTGGTGAGCAAAGGTTTTAGCCTTCAAGTGGAGAAAGAACTTGATTAGAATATTTATTTCCTGCATTGTTTGTTTTCTTGGACTATTATTTCTTGCAAATTTAAGAACTTGTAACGGGCTGATGTTTCCGAATTTTAACTTGATCCAGACTTGAAACTATTAGGATGTTTTATTATATTTCAGTTATTTCTGTTGCTAATAAATTATTCATGCATGCTTGATTATATATATCTCTCTTGTTATATTCTTGTTCTGATGCTGAGTCGATCGTACAGCTTATGAATGATGTTAAGATCATTTGCTGGGCTTCGTTATGCACTCGTATTCCGTATTTTGGGAAGCGGGACGTAACAAGGTTTTTAGCGGTATTTGAATGCATTCATGGCAGCTAAAATGGCGCAGAATCAGAATCAGAATCAGAATCAGAAGGCTGTACCAGTATTTGTTCATGCTGATCCTATCAAGCAGGTTGAGTCCTTCAAGCGGATGAAGCCGCCAGTGTTTAAGGGGCAGTCTGATCCGAATGAGGCTGATGATTGAATTAGACAGATGGAGATGGTCTTTGAAGTCATGGAGACCCCATAAGTCAATAAGGTGAAATTGGCTGCTATGCAATTAGAGAAAGATGTTGGCGTCTGATGGCAGTCAGTGAAGAGAACTTTTGGAGGTCAGCAAGTGACTTGGAAATCTTTTATGGATAAATTCAGGGATCGTTTCTTTTCTCTGGATATTCAGGTGAAGAAGGCAACGGAATTCTTGAATCTGCAATAAGGCAACATGACAGTGCGTGAATATGAGACTAAGTTGGCTCAGCTGTCAAGGTATGCACCGGAGCTGATTATTGATGAAGCAAAGAAGGCCAAGAAATTCGAGCAGGGCTTCAGGCCAAATTTGAGGTCGATGATGATTCCTTTAGGCATAATGTGGTTCGATAAGCGGGTCAGGAGAGCATCTATGACAGAAGAGGATATGGATCAGTTCAAGAAGAAGCAAGAGACCTGGAACAGGAACAAAAGGCCAGCAGCTAGTCAGAGTGGGAAGATGTTCCCAATGAAGCAAAGCAAGTTCAGTAGGCCAGAGCAGAGGGCACCTGTGTCTCAGGAGGTGACTTATTACTACTGCAAGGAGGCGGGTCATTACAGGTCAGCGTGTCCTAAGTTGGCGAAGCAGACTTGTTTTTAGTGTGGGAAAGTGGGGCATTAACTGAGGAGGATGCGTGCAACTCAGAGGATGTGATTCAGGGTATGATTTTGAATTTTATTTTATTCAATGTATTAAGTAAAACTTTGTTTGAGAATAAATTGGAGATTTGAGTATCATTCTTCATGTAACAGGATTTGTTTTAGTTAATGGAATAAAATCAAAAATTTTATTTGATACTGGTTCTTCGCATACTTTTGTGTCGCCCAAATTTGCAAAAGTCTTAGGTGTGGAGCCTAAGTTGTTTCTAGGCAGGGTTTTGTCGGTGGCAACGCCATCAGGAGAGAAATTGATTACTGATCGATATTACGAGGGCTGTGAAATTGAGATTGGCGGGAGATTATTCGGCATTAATCTCATTGAGCTGCAAGTTTTAGGTGTGGATGTGATTGTGAGCATTGATTGGATGGCAATTTATGATGCCACGATTGAATGCAAGAAGAAAGATGTATTGGTGAAAGCACTAGGATCATGACAACGATAGGCACTCTGGGTGGAGGAATAACCAAGAAAGACATAAGGGGTGAAACGGGGAGATAGCTTATGAGACGAATATGGGCGCAATAAAGGACAGCATAAACAACCAAAACTCCGAAGTTTGGAGTAGTTGGGAGGTGCGCCAATGAGCTTTGCATACAGTGATAGAAGTTGGAGTGTGGGAGTGGGTAGATGATTAATAAGATAAACAACAGTGGAGAATGCATATGACTAGTATGACAAAGGCATGGAAGCTTGTGAGAGAAGTGATAAGTCTGTTTCAACAATATGATGATGACAACGTTCAGAATACCCATTGTGTTCAGGAGTGTGTGGAGGGGCGGTTAAGTGAGATATCTCACTAAAACATAGGTATGATGAAAGAGAATGACACCCTTGACACTTTCCACGATATGCCCGAGGACGGGGGACGATCAGTCCGCATATTGGAATTGGATGTGAGAACTTGATTGTTGTCATTGGCCATGGTTGGGGGAATGTGGAAAGCTTAATGTTTTTGTGAATAAAAAGAAAAGAGGTTCAAGAATGTAGCTATGATACGATAAAGAGTTTAATAAAATTATGGCATATCATTCTCTTGAATCAAATTAAATATATATACAATACAAGTTCAAAAGTTTAGAATATTAAAGGTCTAGAATCAATGAGAGAGCAAGAGTTTGGAATATAAAAGGTCAAGAGCTATTCGAGGGAGAACCAATGAGAGATCAAGAGTTTAGAATAAGAAAGGTAAAGAGGTTGTTGTACACAGATTTTTATCAGTAAGAACAGACAATAAGCATTTCATGATAGATAATAGAATTATTTACTATGGTAATCATACATGTATCTCATCTGTTTTCGAGTTGTTTTCTAGCGAGAAAATGAACTACACTAACAATCTTTGCATACACTTCATAATCCAGGAACTATACCGAAGGAAACGTAAGTCACCATCAAACCAGCGGACATTGAAAATTTCCACATCCGAATAACTTCATACCAGTTAGTTAGAAAGGCAGGTGAAAAACTCCATCCATGGATCTTCAAAGGCACCTATAAAGAAAGGGGCTCCAAACCCCCTGATGAAATCATCGAGCCTCAAAACTACTAAAAGTTCCTCACACCTAAATTGGGCTATTCTCTAATTAACTAATCAATATTCAAGTCTATCAAAAGAAGAAGAATTGTGCAAGTATACCATGTTATGCATTGAGTTTAAAAGTCAAGTTGTGGTAATCCATGTGACTTACACAATCCATCCTTAAAGAATTCAGTTGCAGATCCAAACCCATTACTAATCACGCATGGAAAACTTGCAAGTTTTTTTGTAGAAGAAAGACCACATGACAAAGGCTTGCTTTGCGTGAATAACACATCTCACAAGAAGAAGTGTGAAAAAGCCCATAGATAAGGCACGAGCATTTCATGAATAAAATTTTCTCTTTCAGAATAAAGAATATATTCCACTAATAAAGGGGTTAGATCTAGATAGTATTAGATAGGAATAAATTAATCTCTATTATCTCTATATCTCTAATATTATAATGGGAGCAGGCCTTAGTGTCACTTGTCAATCTATCAATACGTGTGACGCACGTACATAACTAATATGGAGGAGGTGTCAGGTTCAAGTCCTCACTACGTTAGCGTTTTTATTATAACTTTTTTTTATTAAGACTGTATTATCCGTGCAGAACTATATAAAAGATGTCTCAGATTTGAGGCTAGACTACATCGAAATTTTTACTTTTAAAAGAATATGTATTAAGACGTGCACCGCACGTGTAAATTAGTATCTCTAATCTCTAATCTCTAATCTCTAATCTCTAATATCTCTAATATTATAATGGGAGAAGGCCTTAGTGTCATTTGTCATTTTGTCATCCTACCAACATGTGTAACATACGTACATAACTAATATAAAGGAGGTTTCCGGTTCGAATCCTCCCTACGTCAGAATTTTATTTTTATTTTTTGAAATTATTAAAAAGTGCATCACTCGTGTAAATTACTAGTAGTTAAGAAGGATCAATTGAAGGAGTCTGTTGACTCTATCCGTCTCATAAAAAAAAAGAAGGATCAATTGAAACAATGAATTATGGAGGAGTTTACGCCTACTTCTATCATACTGGTTAGTGACAAGGAATAAAATCAATTAGAGCATCTGTAGTGGTTTTCCATTCAAAGTTTGGCCCCAAAAAAAAAATTTATTGCACTCGTTTTTTATTTTGCCAAATTTTGGGTTCACTAGGAACAATGCGCTGCCAAATTTGACATCGCAAGTGGCAATTGCCAAATTATAGAGGATGAAATACGATCTTTCATCTGTTATTTTATTTATTTATTTATTTATTTATTTTAGACGAATCTTCCGTCCGTTCAAATATTTCCTTCATTAAATGAAAGCCTAAAAGTTGGACCCACTTTTTTTCCCTTCACTTTATTAACATGAAATGTGTGGGACAAAAGAACTTCCGTCCGACACATATTTGTTTTTTAAAAAATTAGAAAAATGAGGGGACGCTCCAATTATTTTGTTCAAAACGCTAAATTATGGTATTTGACGGCTACAATTTCATCTCTAAAATGCCAAATGCTGTTTTACCAAATTTGACAGCAAACAAATACAGATGCTCTCACAACTTCAGTGCTTCCAAGATAGAATGAATTCCTTGGATTGCTGACCAACCTCACCAAAACCATCCCTACTTGACAAAACTACCTCCCTCGTGAACAGCTTTAAACAATGAAGTATGATAATCTAAGAATAATCTTTACTCCAAGCTTGGAAGAGCTATCTCAATAATGACACAACACCCCAGAGTTGCTTCAAGAGATCATCTTGGAGTTTGAAACCATCGAAGAAATCAACGCATAATCAGAGATCGTCTAGGCTAGAATCAAAATTCGAAGCCCATATATCACCACAATGCCCCGTTTTGCAAAAGTTTTCTCGTATAAAGAATCATACCACTTTCGGGTTTGTTCTCCACAAGAAGGTGGCGTCTGAGGCGGAGTAATTGGCAACATCACCGTCTTCCCCCTCACTTCTGGACGGTCGAACCTTCAGGCAAGTGATCTCACCGGAGTGGATCTCACATACGGTGCACAGGAAGTTGGGCGAGCGCACCGCGAACTAATCAGAGAAGCAAGGGAGATGGAGGATCGGGTTAGGTTTCGAGGGTAATCACAGATTAAATACACAGCGAAAATATTGAAACCTAGCCATTGATCTATGCAAAAACCATAAATTGTGTTTAGGAGTTATACCTTAAAAATAGATATGGAGTCTCCGAAATATGTCAATCACAACACTGCAAAGGTTGCGGTGTCTGTATTGTATCCACACAAACGAATCAAAACAAGCTCTCCCTCACGCCGCGATGCTAACTGCGGGAAGGGTATGTTCCTCACGATCTCTCTCTCTCACAGTTTCTGTGACGGCTAGGATTTTCTCCTGTATCTTTTCTACAGAAATATATCGCACATATAGATTCAGAAAATCAACCCTAAGAGAGTGGTTATGCGGTTGGGCTCACAATCTGACCTGAGTCAGATTCGTGTGTGGCCTTTCTAACTTTAGTTGACCCATCTAATCTAATTAATTACCCAACCATGTCAGGAGTCCAAGTCTTACTAAGACTCCCAATTAAACTCATCTAATGAACTTAAATTCCAATTTTGATCAATTCTAAGTGTGTGACCCTGTAGGTTCCAATTATGTGGACAATAGTACTAAAATCATATTCTAGTGTTACAAATAGTGAGCAGTATCTAGCAATACATCACTACTATTCAAGTAACGGAAATGCTAGTGATTTGACATAACCTATCCATGACCAATGTTACCATATAGTCTAGTCTTTTTGTCCAGATATCTTAATTGACCATAAGGCATAGAGCGTGTCACACTTGTATAGTTCAATCTTTGATTTCTTGATGTCCGAGTAGACTTACTAAAATAAATGAGCTCAATATTCATATTGACTCATTTGAGCACGGTCATGCATTTTTCAGTCTCACATAATCAAGGGATATGTAAATATCTATTATGTTATGCAGGAGGGAAAATCCTATTTAAGTCACTCACATCCCTCCGCATTATTTATAGTATATCCAATAGTCGACTTTATAATAATCTTATTACATGCAACGTTTGACGGCATTAAAACATATAACTTCTCATGTAGGGACCCGTAGTGACTTCAAGTCAAAAGAGTACGTACACCATGGTCACTGTGAGAACCACTTATGACACTCACGTAACGATCCATCCAGCGGTCTCATAGTGGGTCAGTCCAGTACATTATTACTCGAATACGTACCCATGTGAAGACTTGATATCTCATATCCATGACCCGTGAGAATGGTCATCAGTCTATGCACACACTAGTTTATATGTATTATCGTTGTCCTAATTCACAATAATACTTGACTCGGGACTTTTTAGAATAATGTTCTGATTTCAGCCAATAGGATCTCACAATCAAGTCATGCACTTGATATCCCATGGTATTGAACTTACTATTCTAAGGACTTTATTATGTTTCTTTAATTCACAATAAATAAAATGCCTCAGTTGAAAATAAATGTCATAATGCAATGTAAACTAGTAATGTCAATACACAACTGGCATCTAAGGCATATACCAACAGAGCAGAGGGGCCGTACGGTGACAACCAAGACCCACAAAAAACACCCAGCGACCCACCACATTGGCTCAACGGTCAAGATCTAGGTTTGAACAAAAGCCCTAATGGTCAGGATCGACCACAAAAGGTGGGTCAAACGCTGGGTCATCTACAATCAGAGCAGAACTTCTCAAATCTGGCAGATACAGTACCATCTTTTGGAAAAGTGCGCAAAAGGAAAGCTTAGAAGGGAAATCAACAGAGAGTAGGCATAGAGGAGGTGCTACATGTGGAGCTGTTGGAAGGGTCAGAGGAAACCGAAGCTAAAAATGGTATCCCTCATCTCTACCCTCATTCACAATGCCTCACACCTTGACTGCTCCGACCTCCTGTCATATTGCAACACGTAACTCAATCACGTGCGTCGTGCGTGAGGTGGCAAAGATGGCTTCTCTAGAAAGGGGTGTGTTGGGCTCTGGGCCCAAAGAGGGGCCCAACAACATGCTGCCTAATTTCTCATAGAAGCCCACAAACAATTGTGCTGGTATCGTGGACCAAGTTGTTAACTTGGTTAGGCCTGATGGTTTTAACTCAAATATTGCTAATAATGATACAAATGATGCTTTGGGCTTGTTTCTAATGAGCCCATTGAGGGGTCCAAACTAGAATTTGGAGATCACAATAGTTTGGCGATGGATGAAGATGGTCCGAAAGCTAGATTAAATCTTGAAGACGATTACGTCTATTCAGAGGATAACTCTATGTGCTCAGAAGAGATAATAGAGGATGCACAGCGGCTCCTTGCTAGAGATGGTGTATCTGCTACACCAGACATTGTCCCTTCCACATTCCCTACTTTGCAGACGACAGTTTCTGTATCTTCACACATCAGCACGGCCTTTAGAGTTCATAAAGATGCCAAGAGAACTATTGAGCAGTCCTTGGATGATTATCTTGATATTGCATCCACTGCTAAATCCGCTAACACCGACAGAGGAGGTGCGCGTTCTTTCCTAGCATCAATTTTTAACTTTATGACTGATATTGAGATGTTCAATCTATCTGAAATTTTTGGTCTAGCAGTAGGTGATACTAGGTAACACACTCCTCCTAAATAAGATTAGAGGTTGGGAGATGGATAGAGTTAGTCTAGGTTCTACCTCAGTTTCCAACCCGAATCACGATTCCGAGAAAGCTATTAATTATTGAGTATACTTGTTAGGAATGTTAGAGGTCTGGGTGGGCGGGGCAAGCGAGAAATTGTTAGGGATGTCATCAACAAATATAAGGTCAACTTCGTGGGTCTACAGGAGACCAAATAGTCTCACAATGCCAGGCTGAGAATGTGTGTGTGTGTGTGTTGGGGGGGGGGGGGGGGGGGGATCAAATCACTGAGTGAAAAAATCATCCTTCTATTGGTTCCTCAGGGGCAATCTCCATAGGCTTCAACTCTGAGGTGTTTGCCTGCTTCAATGAACTTTTTGGGCAATTCTCATTATCAGTCCTCAACAACAACCTGCATCCACTGGCACTAATGCAAGATAGATAAATGGACTCAAACTATCACGGTGGTCCATGGCCCAAACATTGCCTCCTCTAGGATGGCATTCTGGGCAGAACTCTGTGTGATTCACGCAGTCCCTGGGTAGTGGGGGGAGATTTTAACATCACCAGGTTTGCTTCCGAGCACAGAGATAGAGGCTCTAGTGACTTCGACATGGAAGCATTTAACATGGTTATAGAGGACATCGAGCTTATTGACATTCCTATCACATGACTCTTTACCTGTTCGAACATGTAGCCGTCCCCTATTATGGCTAAGCTTGACAGGATCATGGTCTCTATTGAGTGGGAGACCAAATTCCTTCTTTCCTGGCCAAAATCACTCCCTAAAACGACCTTGGATCATATCCCTATTATCCTATCTACTGGTGAAATGCTACCAAGGAGAACTACCAAATTTTGGTTCGAAGAAGCATGGTTAGAAATCCAGGGTTTCCATCACATGGTCAACAAAAATTGGGCCCACCTCACTAGAGGATAGAAGCGGCTGCAATATGGTGTGAAAAAGTAAGAAGACTGCACTCAAAGCTTAGAAAATGGAACCGGACAAGATTCGCGACGATTTGGAGATCGAAAGATTCCTTTTTTGAAGATAATGAAGAGCTAGAAAAGATTGAAGAAGCTAGAGACCTAACTCAAGATGAGCAGAATAGGTTGCTACAATTAAGAGATTGCATTGCTCATTTATACAAAATGGAAGAGCTCAAATGGAAACAACGTTCTAGAATTTTGTGGCTCAAACAGGGAGACGTAAACATGACCTTCTTCCATTGGATAGCCAATGCCCGTCACAGATCTAACCTCAATCATTCGATCCATACTGACTCTGGATTATTGCAAGATGATACTCATATCAAACTGGCATTCCAGTCTCATTTCAAGAACTTGTTTGGGCAAAAACCGGACTTGAGAGTTCCTCTCAGCCCAAACTTTTGGCAAACTAACTCTGACAACCTAGTCCAAGCTCTACAGTCCATGGAAGCTCCCTTCACAGAGGAGGAGATTAAGGAGGTGGTGTCACAACTTGGAAGGGACAAAGCACCAGGTCTGGATGTTTTCTTAATCCTTTTTTACCAAACCTTTTTGGAGGAAATCAAAGACGATCTTATGAAATTGTTCACCGCATTCTATGACCATAGACTTAGGCTAGGTAGAGTCAACTATGTTGTGGTCGTGTTGATCCCTAAGAAAGACGATTCCCAATGGGTGAGAGACTTTCGTCCGATTAGTCTCCTTAATTTGTCTGTTAATAGTATCACCAAGTTCCTCGCCAACAGAATGGGAAAGGTGATGGACAAACTTATTAGTTGCGAACAAACTGGGTTCATCAAAGGCCGATGTATTCTGGACTGTATAGCTTTTGCTGAGGAAACTATCCATCAATGACAATCTCAAATGCTCTGAGCTATCTCCTCAAGATGAATTTTAAGAAGGCTTATGACTAAGTTGATTGGGACTGCTTTGGAAGCACTTGCAGGATTTGGATTTGGATTTGGGATAGGTGGATCAGATGGATCCAAAATTGCCTCACCACTAGTAGGACTGCTATCATGGTGAATGGTGTTACGAGACAACCATTTTCGTGCAAACGGGGCCTTCGACAAGGAGACCCCCCCCCCCCATGTTTACCATTGTGAAAGATGTTCTGAAGTCTGTGATGGCTAAATGCATACAGGAAGGTTGGGTCAATCCTGTGGCCGGTGATATTAACAGACACGGTTGTTCAATCCTTCAATATGTTGATGATATTCTTCTATTTGGAAATGGCGACCTCGAGGAAACCACCACTTTCGAATGAATCCTATATAGTTCTGAAGTATGGTCCGGCCTCAGGGTTAACTTCCACAAAAGTGATCTAATCCCCTTTGCCTTATCCTTAGAGGAAGCAAAGGAACGTGCCACCATTCTCAACTGCACCGTTGAGAATTTCCCCATTAAGTACTTGGGGCCACCGTTGAGACCAAGCAAGCTCAAGAAGGCAGATTTGTTACCTATTATTGATTGGGTTGAAAACAAACTTGCAGGTTGGAAAGGGAAAGCATTGTCCTTGGGACAGAGAGTTACTTTAATCAACTCAGTCCAGTCCTCTCAAACCTGCCACCTTATAATATGTCCTTCTTTGAAATGCTCCGATGAGTTATCAAAAGAATTGACCGCATTCGAAAGTGATTCCTTTGGAAAGGTACAAATTCTGTTAGTGGCAGCTATCACCTCATTAGATGGGAAAAAGCATGCATGAAGAAGGCACACGGAGGACTAGGCATAATCGATCTATGGGATATGAATCATGAGCTAGGAAAGTTGTGGTGGAAAGTTTTTCACCCTAATGGTGAGGGGTGGCAGACGGGACATGAAATCTAGGCTTCAGGGTGGGTTAGCATGTCTCTTGGTACTAGAAAGGGATTACCAAAGCCTGTGACCCTGTTCAATAGTTGTGTAAATTCTTATATCGGGAATGGCAGACTAACTTGATTCTGGTGGGATAAATGGTGTGGGGATTATACACTTAGTGATATTTTCCCAGACTTATATGCACAAACAACAAAGCCACACTGCATGGTGGCTGCTTCTTGGAGAAGAAGTTCATGGAAGCAAGCCTTTAAGCAAACACTTGACCAGGGATCTCAGCTCGGGTTTATGGAGGTACAGGTTCATATCACCAATTCATGAGTAAAATGTTCACAAGGACCAGATAGGAAAGCCTAGGGACTTGAGAAAAATGGCACATTCACGATTAGATCTCTTTATAACCGCATCCATTTTAGGGGCTGTAGATCGAAATAGTCGGCTATTATTTGGAAAGCATAAATCCTGCTGAAAGTTAGTCTTCTCTTGGCTAAACCTAAATGATGCAATTTTGACTAGAGAAAACCTGGTCAAACATCAACTGAATATTGATACCTCTTGTGGGTTTTGCAACGGTGGCTGAAACCAGAAATCATGTATTTTTGGATTGTCATAGGAGTAAAGCGGTCCTTAGTGTGGTCCTCAGTGTCCTGGGTACTAACGATTATCCTATAAAGTATGAGGACTTATGGACCCGCACAAAATTCATTGTCGAGAGATGTTCTATGAGAAAAGCTTGGTATATCGCTATCATTGCTACGACTTGGGTCCTTTGGCTAGATAGGAATAATTATTACTTTCGTAGGACTAGTAATAGTATTTCTGGTAATTTAACTCACATAATGCATCTTATTTCATTCTGGAATTCAGCTACAAGTTCTAGAGGGATAACTGCCAGCACCTTCCAAGTGGTTGAGTATGATGACGATGAGATCGAGATCAGTCCGACGCTTGACCGAGGGACGAGTCTTTCCTATACTTGTGTACTTTTGATAGATCTCCACCCCCCAGGGCATGTTGGGGGGGATCTGGTTGCTTATCTATAATTTTGATGCATATATGTTTAGTTTGTTTGTCCCACCCTCCCATGTTCGGGGGAGGCAATATGTTTTATTTATATACTGTAGGACTCTGTATTTTCTCAGTACTCTGAGTTTATTTTATTAAACACTTATTAATGAAACAGGGTGGCTATACTCCACCTTTTTCTTCAAAAAAGTAAAAATAAATTAATGACACAACACCCAACAAGCATATGGTCTTATAAAATATTCCCACTAAATATTCCATTAATCTACTTATGACACTATTATGCTATATTACACTTTTACTTTCAGTACAATTTTTGAACTACAAGATACATGAATGTGATGTAAACTTAACCCTAAATAGAGAATTTTCCAAGAATATTAAAAGATTAAGTTTTCCAACATGTAATGCCTAATAAGTTGAAAATTAAACTAATAATTGGTTTGATAGATTTTCAAGAATTGAAATAAGTTTAATAGCCCAATTGAAGATTCAGGACTAATAATCAACAATTATACGTAATCGTTCTTAGCATGTAAGATATGCAATAATGATTTGTACTCTAATTAGTAAGTAGAAGCGCACATACTCAATATTTGTATATTACAGTAAATTGAGTTAATATTCTAAAGCTTATATGTTGTACCACAAATAAAGGATAATGGAAAAAAGTTACCAAGATTCAAGGACTGTGTCGCAATGGAGAGGAGGTGTTGGTGGTGCTTGAAGGTGGTTGCGATGATGGGGCAGCAAGGCGTGGGCCGTTGGCTGTCGAAGAGGTGGTCGGGAGGTGATGGAAGGCAGCACTGGTTATTGTATCGGCCTCGGTGGTGGTGCAGACAGTAAGTAGGCACTGCTGTTCTGTATGATGCAGGGTGCTGGTGCTGGTCGATGATGGGGAGGCAGTCGGGGGTTGCAAGAGGGGCAGATCGGGTGGTGGAGGCATGAGGAAGAGGGAGGGTTTAGGATTTGAGTGGTGGGTTGATGGAGGCTTCGGGTGTGGGACCGGGATGGAGGAGGAGGGTGGTTAAGGTGATTGATGAAGGAAAGAGAGGGGGATGGGCTTTGGTGGCTTCAGGGAAAGGGAGAGGGAGGGTCTCGTGATGGTAGTGGAGGAGAAGAAGGGGGTGATGGGTATGGGTTCCGGAATCACAAAAGAGAAGAAGAAGAAGAAGAAGGAGAGAGAAACAGAAGGGGGTGGTGGCTTTGAAATATAAAAAAAAAAGATGAAAAAGGGGTGTATTTTGGGGTTTCTCACAAACCCTAATACTTTCTTAGAATTTCTCACAAACCCTAATGTTCTCTTATAGTTTCACACACACAAGAGGAGAATGAAGAGCAACAACTCAACACACAATAAGTTTTTTTAATCAATAATAGCATATCTTCTCATTATTCTTAAGGCCTATATATATGCTCAAAACAAATCCAAAACAAATCTAAAACAAATCTCTTAAACAAATCTCTCAGACAAACTACATATGGCTAAATCTCAAAACAAAACAAAACAGAACCAATATCCTCATTATTAGAACAAAACAAAACAGAAAGTACTGCTGTCATTTTTGATGAGCCCGACAATGAGTTTTCCGATGAACATAATGTAAGTGATGACTTCGACGAAGAAGAGGATGACCAGTATCTTAACTGTTTTCAGGCGATTCAATCACCCTCATTGAATGTAGTCAGATGTGCTTTTTCCCAAACAAACGAAGAAGATGATTGGAAGTGCACTACTATTGTAATGCCCCTGCCCCTAGCTCAAACAATTTATACAATTTAGAAGACAAATTATTTAAAGTATAGTACAACTGCCCACCACAGGCTGTCTCTCAAAAGGTGGTTAACCGGATTGGTGACTCTTGATCATAGGCTATTATATTTATAGTTATTTATTCTATTACAAATCCCGATATGGGACTATTAAATCTTACCTTTCTATTTCTTCTGTGTGACCTTCTCAACGAATGGGCCCCATGAGCACCCACGTCACACATAGAGACAGAGCACACAGTAGAAGCTCTAAACCGATTGATGGCCCCCAGGTGATGCCATCATGAAGCCACCCCCTCAACTCAACACACAAGTGTTGTTGTTTCACAAATGTGCCCCCCCCCCCCTTACATTCATTTTATTTACACTTTTGCCCCTCATCTCTTATTTATGCATATATATATATATATATATAAATGGAAAAAAGGGGTATGAGCAACTTGCTCACTTAGTAAATAAGCAATTGATGATATGGCATACATGTGATTGGAAAATTCTTAAAAAGGTAAGTTGTCCAATGTATCACATGCATGCCACATAATCAATTGTTCATTTACTAAATGAGCAAGTTGCTCATATCCCTTTTACCATATATATATATATATATATATAGTATAGGTTTGCCCGTTGTCACGTGCCTACGGCACGTCTTCGAAACGGTGCACCTTATTTGATTTTATAAAATAATTTCAGAGGTCCAGCAAATTAATTGAAGTAGCAAACATAGAGTAACAAACATATTATATGATTTTTCTGAAATTTTTTGAATTATTTTTAAAGTTTTTAAAATTTTAAATTTTAAATTTTTTTAATATTTTAATATTTTTATTTTCTTAATTTTTTGAATAGAAGAGGGAGGGAGAGAGAGAGAGAGAAAAAAATAATAATAATAAATAAATATAGGAGTTGTTTTGGGTGGGAGATTTAAATTTGAGTTTTGGGGAGAACTTTTGGAGGGAAAATATGTTTTGTAAGGTAAGATCTAAGCCTTTGATTTTGGGGGATTGAAGGAGAACCACTTGATAGCTTTCTTTGTGTTTTATTATATAGATATACTACTACTACTATAGTATATAGCTCTTGAAATTACGGGATGTTACATACACCCCCCTTTAGAAATCAGCATTCTCGCTGAGCACGGGGCATGCACAATCTAGTGCAGGATCTACTTTCTAGTCGATGTGGAGCAGTCCTTGAGCGTCGCTCTTGTATTTGGAATACTGGAGACCAATTCCACTCCGCAGATCATTCTGTGGCCCTTACATCCATCGTCCCGAAATACTGGGAATTGTCTTACTCGGTCGATCATTCTGGATTTCATAACTCACGGCTTTCCCACACTTGATGTCGAAAGTCGGCTTTGATACCATTTGTAATGCCCCTGCCCATAGCTCATACAATTTATACAATTTAGAAGACAAATTATTTATAGTATAGTACAACTGCCCACCACAGGCTGTCTCTCAAAAGGTGGTTAATCAGATGGGTGACTCTTGATCATAGGCTATTATATTTATAGTTATTTATTCTATTACAAATCCCGATATGGGACTATTAAATCTTACCTCTCTTTCTCCCGTGTGACCTCAACGAGTGGGCCCCATGAGCACCCGCGTCACACACAAAGACAGAGCACATAGCAGAAGCTCTAAACCGGGTGGTGTCCCCCGGGTGACGTCATCGTGACGTCACCCCCCTCAACTCAACACACAAGTGTTGTTGTTTCACAGATGTGGGCCCTCCTTATATTCATTTTATTTACACTTTTGCCACTCATCTCTTATTTATGCATATATATATAGCTCTTGAAATTATGGGATGTTACAACTATATTTCACAACTTCATGAAAATTGTGCATGGTTATCGTCTTAGGCAGCCCAAAGATCTTGTCCCCGTGTTAGAACATCATAGAGTCTCAAAGTCTGCATCCACATTTGCATCCCGCATTCATGATTTGTATAAATAAATTTCTAAGAAAATTAATGAGAATAATTTTCACTACAAGTTAAGAGCAGATACTAGAAGAAAATTTAAAACTCATGATGTTGGTGATGAAGTGATGGTTCGGATTCGTCCAAAATGGTTTTCAGCTGGATCCGTTAAAAAATTGAACATAAATGCTGCACACATTTAAAATTTTGTATAAAATCAATGATAATGCCTATGTCGTTAACCTTTCTGAAGGTTTTGGCATAAGTAAGACTTTTAATATCGAGGATCTAGTACCCTATGAAGGCCCAGAATTTAACCCTATAATTCTACTTATAGATGAGCCTACAACGCAGCCTATTGGTGAGATTCCCACATTTTCCCCTTTACCTGACAATACTTAACCACCGATAGAAAATTTTGATAATATTTTAGAAGATCAGATAATCTTTGCTAGAGATACTAGTATTCATAGGTATTTGGTGAGATGGAAGAACAAGCCGAAGTCAGAGGATAGTCGGAGGATACTTGGACTGATCGTGAAGAGCTCTAGCGCTTGGATCAAGACCTTTTGGAGCACTATGACATGACCACTGATTTTGACTCGACTGGGTCGAGCTCTCTCCCACCCAGAGAGAATGATGATGACATATGTTCTGTTTTGTTTTGTTTTGAGAATTAGTCATATGTAGTTTGTTTGAGAGATATGTTTGAGATTTGCCTGAGAAATTTGGTTGAGATTTATTTTGGATTTGTTTTGAGCATATATATTCGTCTTGAGAATAAAGATAATTATTGATTAAAAAAATTATTGTGTGTTGAGTTATTGCTCTTCATTCTCCTCGTGTGAGTGTGATACCATAAAAGAATATTAGGAGTTGTGAGAAATCCTAAGAAAGTATTAGGGTTTGTGAGAAACCCCAAAATTCACTCATTTTCCTTCTTTTTTTGATTTCACAGCTGCCACCCCCCCCTTCTATTTCTCTCTCCTTCTTCTTCATCTTCTTCTTCTTCTTCTCTTTTGTGATTCCGAAACCTACAACCCATCACCCCCTTCTTCTCCCCCACTACCATCCCGAGACCCTCCCTCTCCCTCTCCCCGACGCCACCACAGCCTATTGCCCCTCTCTCTCTCCATCATTGATCACCTCAACCAGCCTCATCCTCCATCTTGGCCCCACACCCGAAGCCTCCAACCCACCACTTAAATCCAAAACCTTCCCTCTTCCTCCTGCTTCCACCACCCGAACCACCCCTTTTGCAACCCCCGACTGCCTCCCTTATCGCCGACTAACACCACCACCTTGCCTCATACTGAACAACAACGCCTCCTTGCTGCCTGCACCACCACTGAGGCCGATAAAGTAACCAGTGTTGCCTTCCCTCGCCTACCGAACACCCCCATCATCACTGATGGGATTATTTGCAAGTATACAAAATCGTAATAAGTAGTATAGTTTAAGGGAAAAGAGTGTCGAACCCACATTGACAAATTATTTTACTGAGTACGAAAATTTACTAAATTAACTACTATTTGGAAAATCGAAATTTGATAAAGAAAGCAATTAAATTAAATAAAACTAGAGAACTAACTAACTTAATTAAAAAGAATGAAAATATAAAATTTTGTTGTTTATTAATAGCAAAACTAGTTCTAGAGCTTTTGATTTCACCTAATTAATCTCAAACAATTCATAATTCCATGTAACAAGAAATTCTACTTTTTCAAGTTGTAGATCAAAATCCCCTAATAATTCAATGTTCTCTCTCGAACAACACCAAAAATATCTCCAACTAACAATTTGTCATATCTCTATTTAAATTTAATTAATTGAAGATTCATTAAATTCTATGGATTTCTTTATAGTCACATTAATCGCGGTAAATCATCTGCAATTTCGTCCAATCAATGGTATTTAATTCTATAATTCTAAATCACAAATTACCTCTTGGTCTCTCCATAATCCAATAAATTATACAACATTTGGCTAAAAAGTTGCACGCATTAAGAACAAAAATTAAACACACAACCATGAAAAGTAGAAAAATAAAATAACATGAAAATTTGAATTATGTTTTCAAAACTAGGCTACATCGAAACCCTAGAAAATAAATTTAGTTCATAATAATTTTACAACTAAAAAACATGTTCTTTGATTGTATAATAAAAATTAGAAGAAGAAAAGAAACACTCGTTTCTTGCTGAAAATCCAAACCTAGGGTTCTGTGCCCCCTTCCTCTCTCCTCTTTTCTCTATTTGTTTCTCTCTCCTCATGCCCCTCAATTTCCGTGCCACACTCCCCTCCTTTTTCTCTTTCTTCACGCTCGCCCCAAAGCCGCAACCAACCCCCCCCCCCCCCAAAAAAACCAATATGCTGACACCCTTTTTATAGGATTAGGGTTAGGTTAGTTCATTAGGAATAAGTAATTAATTAATTAAATAATTAGTATGATAAGTATATATTTAAATAATTAATTAATTCAAATCCTAACGATTAAGATTTAGATTAGGTGGATGTTGCTTTATTATTATTTTTTTTATTACACAATTTTATTCCACCCCCTAGTTGACCATAATATTTTCTATTGATTCTTCAAGGGACCAATTAGTAAAAACGTGTATTTGAGTGCTTGAATTTTGAAATCTTCTTCTTCTTTCCTTCCTTGATTTCAAAAAAATGCCCACCTTTTGCACTTATCCATCTCATTCCTACAAAAACTAACAAATAAATAATATTAAGTAGAAATAAGATAAATTTCAAAGAATCAAACGAGTACTCACAATTTTAACGCATTAAAGAGTAATAAAAATTATATATAAATTTCACTCATCAAATACCCCAAAACTTAAGATTTTGCTTGTCCTCGAGCAAAAAGTAAAACCATGAATCAAAGAATAAAAATCATAATTGGGCACAACATATCGCAATAAAAGGTGTTATCATGCAAACATCAAAATTTCAACTTAAAACATAAACAACAGCAAAAAAATTAAAACTAAGCATACTCATTTTCTCCAGTGCAATTCTTCATTCATAATTTCCAACCCAGTCATATTTTTCATGCAATTAATGTAATTATTTCATGTAACAACTCCATCTATGATTACCCTTTCTTACACTACACACCGAGTAGAAAACTAGAGTTTTTTTTTTAATCTCTTTCTAAGTTGTCACTTGCCTTTTGATGCGAATGCAAACATGTGTGATGAATTCACCCGGTTACTCAACAAATCATAAACTTAGAGTGCTTTTGCATATTTCAAGTTGTCGTTTGGCATAGAAGTAAACATTGGTGATGAATATCCCTAGTTACTAAGCAACTCAAAACATTGTAGTAGATAAAACTTTATTCAATTATTTAATCACTATCACTCTATTTACTTAACTCTGTTTAGGACTAGATCAAAGGGGATAATCATAACAAAAAGCATCACATTTTTCTTTCATATATAATCACATGACTCACAATTTTGAAGGAATTTTGAATTTCAATAATCCTAAGGTAAATAAGTGTGCTTGATCTTGCTTATAAGATATTTTCTATCTAAAAAAAATTATTTCAATGCTTTAGCACAATAAAGAATGCAAAAGTGTAATGGTAAGAATAATTGCATTACTTTATTTTTTGTTCTTTTTTCTTTTCAAATATATATATATATATATATATATAATTGTACCCTTTCCCCCAAACTTGAATATCACACTGTCCTCAATGGGTAAAGAAAAAGAAAAAGAAAATTAATGATATAAGTTTAGAATTGTTCCCCTGGTTCATGTTAAAATTCTGGTTGAGTGGAGTTCATTGTTTTGGTGATATCTGGAGTTGTAGAAGTCCATATCCGATGATTATCTTTTAACTGGAAAGATAAGACAATTTCTTTTGATTTCTCATTGAAACACTTTTCCAGATTCGGAATCCATCCTGCCCAAAAACAGCCATCAAAGTAGGTGTAGAAAACAACTCTGTCGAATACCCCCAAACTTATGCAATCCAAAATTAAAATTTTAAAATTAAAGTAAACTAAAAGAAAAAGAAATTCTAAATGCAGTAAAAAGAAAACATGGGTTGCCTCCCAAGAAGCGTTAAGTTTTATGTTTTCAGCCAGACGTGGTAGCTGAGATAGTTATGTATCGCCAAGATCCATTAACATAAAAACCTCTTTTCTAATAATTCTTGTCATGTATGGAATATGTTGTTTCTATGCATCCCGCAAACTAGATGACAATGATTTAAGCTCGAGTTTGAATCGTTTCTTTCTTGAAAATGGCGTCTTTGATATCCCCACCTCTTTGAATTTCAACTGAGAAGAAAGATGAATAGATTGTGCAACATACAAATACATAATATATTCCAAAACCATTTCTTTCTCAGATTCAAGAGTTGCTGAATTTGTCATATATACTTCGATTGGTAACTTTTCAACTTTAGTCTTATGTTTCTCGCCCACAGTAAAATCAATTTCACTAACTTTAAAACATGAGTGAACTTCAGAAGAAAACTCCATGGGTTTAAAAACATTAAAAGTTACTTGCTCATTCTCAACCCAAAAATAAGTTTTCCTTGTTTTACATCAATCAAAACTCTTCCCGTAGTTAGGAAATGTCGCCCCAAAATCAACGGAATATGTTCATCTTCCTCCATATTAACCACCACGAAATTAGCTGGGAATATGGACTTGTCTACCTACACCCAAATACCTTCAATTAGAGCATCTGCAGTCGTTGGCTATTTTGCCAAAATTTCCAAAATTTGGGAAAAGAAGTGTTGCAGTCGTTGGTCAATTACCCAAAATTTGGGTTTCGGATGAACAGTAGTCGGCTATATTTGAGAGACGAAATGACAATTGCCAAAATATAGCTAACGAAAGATGAATTATCGTTCGTTTGATCAGACGAAATATTATCTTTCGTCGGTGAGTTCTTTTTATTTAACCCTATCGGACGGGAAATAATATCCCGTCCCGAATTTTTTTTTATCATCAGACGAGGTATAATTCCCCGGGTATTTATTTTTTTTTAAATTAAAAATGGTCGGACGGGAAAATGATTTCCCGTCCATGCCATTAAAAAAACACGATCAGACGGGAACTCATTTCTAGTCCGTCGATTTTAATTTAAAAAAAAAAAAGGGCTCAGACGTGAGATGATCTCTCGTCCAAACACATTTGTTGTTGTTGTTTTTTTTATGGACTAGGCCTATATATATATGTGTATGGGGATATATTAGGTTTTAATTCAAATATAAGTAATATTTAAGATTTAATTATGATTATATTAATAGTTAATTAGGATTAATTTATGAGTTAATTAATGAAAAAATTCTTGGACGGGAAATGATTTCCCGTCCGTGCCAAAAAAAGAAAAAAAAAATTGTGCGACGGGGAATCATCTATTGTCCGTCCATTTTTTAAAATGAAAAGCCAAATTTTGGCTTTAAATGACTACAGCCGAAACCCAAAATTTTTATTCCTATATGCCAAATACCCAAAATTTGGCAATCAACGACTACAGATGCTCTTATACCTCTTGGGTACTTGATAAATCTGTCCTCCAATTGTAAAGAAATTGTAATAGGCTTTACTTCTCCAATACCAAGTTTTCTGAAAACCGAAAAAGATATGATTAATACTTGCTCCTAAGCCACATAAAGCTTTATCAAAATAAGAATTTCTAATAGTGCAAAGTATCGTAAAACTCCCTAAATCTTTCAATTTAGGAGGCAACTTCTTTTATAAAATTGCACTACTCTCTTTAGTTAGCATAACCGTCTCATGCTCCTCCAACTTCCGCTTGTTTGATAAAATATCCTTCAAAATTTTAGAATATTTACACATATGTTCTAAAACTTCAATAAGAGAAATATTAATATGCAATTTCTTAAAAAACTTAAATTTTAGAGAATAGATTTTCGAGATTATTCTTTTTAAGTCTTTGCGGAAAAGGAATCGGTGGATCATAAGGTGAATTAGAATAAGTTTCAGAATTAAACTCCCTAAAACCAATGGTGTTTGAAGCTCCTTTACTTTTCTTACAATTCTCAATATGATGGTTGGCCACCTGCTACGTTTGTTCCTCCAAAATTGTTGGTAAATCATCTTGCTTTTCAACCACATTTTGTTCTGCAGTATGTGCTTGTGGTTGCTCATTTATTCTCCAACTTCTCAGTATTATTTCTTTGACATGCTCCTTTGGATTGGTCACGGTGTTATTGGTTAAGGTTCCTGTTGTCCTATCTGTAAGAATATTTGAAATCTGACCAATCTAAGCCTCAAGATTTTGAATTGAAGATGTATTATTTTGTATCGCCAAATCTGTCTTCTGCATGTGTAACTCCATGTTCCAGTTGTACGTATTTTATTACGTGAATTTTTGTACTTCAATTTTCAGATAAATTTTATATTTATTTTCTTTTCTTCTCTTTGGACTCTTCATCTAGAGCTAGAATATTTTTCTGATCAATTCTATAATTTTGTAAATTTTTTCATTGGAGTTTAAATAAACCCAGTTTAATCCAAATCCTAACCCACTCCCACTAATCACTCACTCACAGCCAAACCCTGCCTAATTCTACACCTAATTCTCCTACACTTCTTTTTCTCCCTCCCTATAATCTCTATTTCTCCACTTCTGCATACGGCCAATCTCTCTCTAATTTTTTCTCCTACTCCAGCATACCTCCTTGACTTCTCCTCCTTGTTCTTATTTTCTAACCTAATCCCCTCTAACCCCTCCCATTTTTCACACCTAACACTACACTACCTATATAATAATACACATGCATACACTTGCATGCATATTATATATATATATCTATATAATAAAACACAAAGAAAGCTATCAAGTGGCTCTCCTTCAATCTCCCCAAAATCAAAGGTCCAGATCTAACCTCACAAAACACATTTTTCCCTCCAAAAGTTTCCCTCTAAAACTCAAATTCAAATCTCCCCCATCCAAAACAACTCCTTCATTTATTTAATTCTCTCTCTCTCTCTCTCTCTCTCTCTCTCTCTCTCTCTCTCTCTCCCCCCCCCCCCTATTCAAAAATTAAGTAAATAAAAAATTAAAAAAATTTAAAATTAAAAAATTTAAAATACTAAAAAAACTTAAAAACTAAACAATTTTAAAATTTAAAAAATTTAAAAATAATTCAAAAAATTCAAAAACTTATAAAAATTTATAAAAATTTATAAAAATTTATAAAAATTTAAAAATTAATAAAATAAAAAAAATTAAATTTTAAAAATTTATTTCTCTCTCTCTCTCTTTTATATATTTATACTTATGAAAATATGGACTTTTATACCCCCAATTTATAATTATTTTTCAACATATACTATTAGAAACATTGACTTTTATTTATAACTAATTATTGTCATACTATTCAAACTTGAGCTACATAATTGTTGATTTACTGTTTACAAAGGTTTTCATATGTTGTATTGTTCTAAAGACGTGCCGTAGGCACGTGCCCACGGGCAAATCTAGTATATATATAATATACACCATGCCTGCATTCAACATTCTGTCTCTCTCCCTTTCTTTCTATATATATACACTTGCACATAACACATAAACCCCTCATCTCTACGTCTCCTTCTTCATCTCTTCTTCTGCCTTCTTCAAACCCGAGAAGCCAAGCTCATCGCCACCTTGTTGCGCTCAAACTCGACACCGTTACTCACTGTTGTTCTTGTCACTGCCATTGCATAAACTCAATCCTATATAACCCGACGCCGCCGCCATAGGTGCCGTCGTGGCTGACCGTTGCTACCATTGCTCGCTCGTTGCCATTTTGCTGCCATTCTTGTCGTTGTCCATTGCCGACATCGCTTCTTTTTTCCGTGGTTAACACCACCATCATAATCGTCACGTTATAAGGCAAGCATCTTGTACACTCTTTTTATTCTCGTACAAGTATTTTCCTTGGACTCGTGGTAAGTAGTCCAATTGTCATCATATTTTATTGTCAAATTCCATTATAGTCACTTGTTCCATGTTGTATCAACTCAAGAGTGAACCGTTAACACACTTCAAATCGTGTTATCGAATATCGAATATTCAACTTTGCTATCTCTAAATTTCTTGACCTTGCACTAAGAATTTGCCCTAGTTTCCTTCATCTAAATTGAGAACTTTCTACATGAAAATCATATCCCATCGAGTGTAGAATCCAGAACATCTTACGGTTTCTCAATTCGATGTATAGATTGTGAGATATCACGATATTAGTACAGTTATATCGTAAATTCCTGAACCTTCACGAGACCACTAATCGGTCTTTTGTACTGAGAATTCGACCATGTTCCCGATACTGGATCGAAAAACTTTATACATGAAATCGTAGCCTATCGAGTCTAGAATCCAGAACATCTTACAGTTTCTCAATCCGATGTATAGATTGTGAGATATCACAATTTTAGTACTTTCATATAGTAAATTTCTGGACCTGCACGGGACCACTAACTGGTCTCTTGTACTGAGAATTCGACCATGTTCCCGATACTGGATCGAAGAATCTTATACATGAAAATCGTAGCCCATCGAGTCTAGAATCCAGAACATCTTACGGTTTCTCAATCCGATGTATAGATTGTGAGATATCACGATTTTAGTACTGTCATATCTTAAATTCATGAACCTACACGGGACCACTAACCGGTCTCTTGTACTGAGAATTCGATCATGTTTTCGATACTGGATCGAAAAACTTTCTACATAAAAATCATAGCTCATAGAATCTAGAATTCATAACATCTTACGGTTTCTTAATCCGATGTATAGATTGTGAGATATCACTATTTTAGTACTATGACTCTGAATTTCCAGAATGCGCAAAAAACATCGAAACCAGCGAAGAATAAATTTTTACGCATAGCTTGTAACACCCCGGATTGTATTATGCTTGTATATGTATGTATGTATATTGACAGTATGCGTGCAATTGATTGTAGTATTATGGGTCAATTTTGCCATCGTGGTGGATGATTAGGGCTACGAGACAATTTTGGGGAGAGTTGCGTTCCAAGGATGCACGAGAACGAGACGGACAGATACTAGTATAACTGCTAGTTTTCGGCACGATGCACATGCAAATATAACACGGTATGGTACTACAGTGAATATAGGTTGCGTGCGCTCGTTAAAACATGCGTTTCATACTCGTTGGAGCTCGTTAAGAGTTATGTTGGGCAGCCAACCTAACATACACCAAACCAATGAGCTAAGCCATGGTTTTAGGTCTACAAACCACCTATAGCCTAACCTAACCCCCCCCCCTTGTCAAATCAGGCCTCCACCCCTCCCATCACCCTCATTTCCCACTTCTTTTCCCCCCTTCTGCTCTGGAACTTTCAGAAGAGAACACCACAAGAAAAGAAGGAGAGAAAAGAAGAAGGAAGTAAAGGAGAAGGAAGAAAAGGAGATTTCCAAGAGAAGAGCCTTCAAGAAATTCCTTCTACTACTACAACCTAAGGTGGGAAGTTTCTAAACTTGAAATTCTTGTCTTTTAATTAAATTTGGTTGCATTCATGTGTGCTAGAATGCATAGGATTGCTCTTCTAAGGTTAGAAGTAGAAGTCAGAATTGAACTAGGAAAAATTGGTTCGGAGTACCATTTTGTGAATTTTTCCGAGAGCAAAATATGATGAATTAGACCATGAAATTAAAATAATTTGTTCATATATGTGTTAGAATCATTCATGGTTTATTTCAGATTTTTCTATGATCATTTGATATGCTAATAAAATTGTGAGAGGGATATGTATCGTAAGGCAGACTCGGAAAAAAGAAAAACAGGATGGCTGATATTGTAGGAATTTTCGTGATTTATTGAAGCATGATATTGATCTGAAATTTTTACTCAATGTTCCTGAATGCATTTTGATTTTCTAAAAAAATCAGTAAATTATTTGGATGATTTTAGAGGCATGAGAAAAATCTATCTATAACCAGTATCTAATGTTGAATTAGAAAACATGATGATTTCTGTGCTAACTTGCAATAGCTATTAATCACTGTATAATTGGAATTTTGAAATGAGGTATCTTTCATGATGTTGGGTATGATGTCTAGTATCACCACCATAAATTTTGTGTCAATTGGACAAGTGTGCAATTTACTGTGATTTTGTGATTGAGCACTGTGCTGTTTTCAGCCAATTTTGACACTCTGTAAAGATTGAGAAATTGAGACCTGTTAGAGACATATTTTGAGGATCATGACCCAGTAGAGAGTTGTATTGGACACCTAGACCTTTCCAACAAAACTGATTTGAGGCAATTCCAGTAAACGGTTGAATTATTATGATTTTTGTAAGACTGGACAGAGGACTAGAGTAGAGCTGAATGCTCTGAATTGGAGAGACCAATTGTGTGAATTGGTGTATCGATGATAGATGCGTGTGTTAGGGTGACTTAATGGTAAAATTTGGACTCATGACCAACTAGAGAGTTGTTGAGGACACCCACACCCTTCTACAGAATTTGAGTTAGTGTCGTTCTGATGAACGAGTAGGACTTTGTGTTACTGGTAAGGTGCAGCCCGTGCACAGGAAGCACGTAGGCTGGAGCTTGAAAAGCTATTTCGAGGACTTATGATTGAATCTAAGCTCGTGATCAACTAGGTAGTTGTAGTCTAGGATCGAACCTTTCCAGGTTGGGGCCATACACTCCAATCGGAGTTGTATCGATAGAGTTATGACCATTTTGAGATTCGGGCAGAAACCCGTAGGTTGCTTAGTCTGTGTTAGGACTAAGGATTGTGAAAGCATTTTCCCCTTGTGTGTGAGCCGAGTCGGTGACTCGTGTCTAGGGATGGTTGATCTCTGTTATTGAGGTTGTTGATTTTCCCGAGTGGGATGTGTGACTCGAGTTAGTCACTAGGGTAAAGGATAGACTGCACCTATCAAGCCTATATTATTAGACTTCTGCCGAGCGTAGGACGTCCGAGAATGCCAGTGAGTGGAGCTCACAGGCAATTATATATTTACTGCCGGAGTAGTAGCTGGCGTAGGCCATTATGCTGGACGAGTCCAAGTCGGGGAAGTGGCGAACTGGACCGGTATCGCCAGAGGCCTGAGGTTGATAGGCAAGTGTGGAAGCAGTTAATTCTTACCCGAAAGAATTAGAGTAAGGTATGGGTTAGAATAGTTTATTAAGGGGTTGAGAAATTGCATTAGTCCTAGTAAATCATAGTCGGTGTTGTATCTTTCAGTCGTAGGGATACGTTCTCGGCCGCTAATGGATTGCATCCCCGGCTCGTATCTCGATCTGTTGATTCCCAAAGTTTTGCCGAAGTAAGGTGCGGGAGGCCCGAAGGAATTGACTTTCCGTGGTGCTCACGTCCCTAAAGCGCGGGTTTTTGTTTTGTGTTTTGGTATATATATGTTCATAACCCGGGCCAGGGGTGAACACGCATGCGAGAGTCCATGAATGGACATGTGGAACCAAGGGTCGTAAGGACCAGGTTCAACGTGGTTTCTAAGGAGGTCCGTACGCGGGTACCAACTAGCGGTGACCACTTGGACACTGCAGGGCGGAGTTAGACCGACCGCTGCAATCTCCTTGGGCGACGGACAATCTATTGGGAACTGGAGTGTGTACAAGAGTATGGTGCATGGCGAGGGTTCGAATCCCTATATTGTGGAGAAAGACGGCTAGATTTGGGGACGTATGTAGTATGGGATGCATTCGTGCTCCAAAGTCTTGCTTGCATTAGAAGTTAGGCATGTGAGTTTGCTGCATCTAGACTTAAGATCATGTCATAACACTGCACTAGAACCCGAATCCACTAAACCCTTATTTTTTGGCACATCACCTTTCTATTTTGCATAAATTATTGGTTGTGATTGAATTTTAGAGGATCGCTATTATCACCAGCTTTGCGTCAGTCGAAGTACTGACGTTTCCCACCTTGTAGGTATCAGGAGCCGATCTACAGGTACCACGGAGCTCGAGTTAGTCCAAGGATCCAAGGGACATATACAAGTACTGTTATATTGTTGTAAATATTGTAACTTTATTTGGACATTGTAACCCTTGTAAATGTAACATTTAAATGGAATAAAAGTTTTTAAATTTCTTGTACTTCTGTGATTTGGCTATTTTGAAGTTCGACTCTTGGAGTAGGGTCTCAGGTCCCCGGTATAGGGAATTGGGGCGCTACATAGCTACTGTCTCTAGAATGTTATGTTTGAATATGCATTGGAACTAGAAGAGAGTCCACTTTCTAGATTCTCTGACGGAATCGGATTTATTTTTCTGTAACAACGGAAAAGTGAATTTGAACGCAGATATGTGCTGCTATCTAAAAATTCATCTTTATGCTTTTGCGTATAAACCTGTTATTTTTCATATTTAATGAACTGAACTATTTATATTGTTGTTCTTGTAATAATAACTTACATAGATATAATAGGTTGATAGATTTTTTCATATAATGCAATTTATATCACTTAATAATTTATAATAACTACTCTCCATACATGTACCCGTTTCATCTCATACCATGATTACTTCCCTTGATATTTTTCTAGATTAACTGTCTTGATTTCATCGTTCAACTAGTCATACCAACTGCATGTTCATAATTAATTATAAAAGAATAACATGTCGGGTTATAAGGGTACGACTTAGTAATGGACAATATAGGGGAATATACTCGGAAGGGGGTCCATATTTCCCGAAATAGTGATTCTTGATTCTTAATTCTTGATTCTTGATTATACAATTCTCGATTATACAATTATTAATTTATTTTGATACTATCACTGGAAGACCCAAGCACATAATCCTATAGAATTCAATACTTAAGTGTAAACGTCACATGATTGATATACACCGAACTTGTGGTATGGAACACAGGATTGCGTGCATTAGATAAGTTAATAAACAGATAAACTCGAAATTCCCACTAAGCATGATTCTTGATTACATGATTCTTGATTATATGACTTTTGATTCTTGATTACATGATTATCGATTAACTGAGTCTAGGTTATCAATCGATTATACTTTGAAGTCTTGAATACATGATTCTTGATTATATGACTCTTCATTATATGACTCTCGATTCTTGATTACATGATTATTGATTAACTGCGACTTGGTTATCAATTGATTATACTTTGAAGTCTTGATTACACTAGTTTACGGTTATTAGTTACATGATAATATTGTCCTAGTTCTTGCTTCCTTCCATATTGTATTTACACTGCTACTTCTTGTTTCTTCTATGTTATATCTTGTTATATTACCCCTTTTTACTACTTGTTGCTACTTGCTACCCGAAGCTTGTTCTAACGGGTACTTTTATATTTTTCTTTGAGTTAATGATTATACATGTCCTGATGAACCCGACAAACAGACTCTCTAAACGATCGTTGCTGCATTATTACTACATGTTGTTTTTCTTTTAGTCGCTATTTTATCTAGTTGTTATAGCAAACTGCTTATCGTACTCTTTTAATTCTGGAACCTTGTATTCCTGGGCATCTTGATCCGATGTTGATGTATTATCTAGATGATGGTTATTCTATTTCCAGCTCATGTGATTATTATATTTGCCTCTGTGAATGTGTTATAAATATCTTGTTGAGCTTATAATTGTATAGCTTATGGATGATGTATATCATTCGCTGGACCTCAGTTACGTGCCTGTATTTCCGTATAGTTGGAAGCGGGGCGTGACAGGTTTTTAGTGGTATCAGAGCCTAGGCTCGAACCATGTCAATCTCAACAAGTATACACGCGGCATTGATCACATGAACATTGATAACCATCATTTAAACTCGAATATTAAACTTATTCGATTCATTTTTTATCCCTTTATATTTCATTTTTTCATTGCTTATTTCCATCTGTCACTTATATTCATCTTCATTAATTGATTCTTTATTAGGTATACTGCTAGTTAATTCTTTTCATAAACATATTCTTTTTGATTTTATTGCTACCGGTTCTTTTAATCGGCATCACTTTTCTGCTGTGTCATGTCAACGGCTTGGAGCATCACAATCAGAGTGGCGCAGCAAAAGCGTAGCAGAGTCCCTTATTGATTCGTGAAATGAATTTCAAAGCAAACTTCATCGTCATCAACAACTCAAGGTTCGATGGTATATTTGGAATGGATAGGGGCCAAAGTGCAGATGTTGATTATAGGTCAGTTATAGGGGATAGTGCATTAATGAAGAAAAGACAAGAAGAAGAAGAAATAAAAAGAAGAGAAAGGAGGAGAGAAGTCAAAGAAAGAAGAAAGAAGAAGAAAGAAAGAAAAAGAGAAAGAAAAAGAAAGAAGAAAGAGAGAGAAGTCGGAGAAGAAAGAAAGAGAGAGAAGCCGGGGAAGAAAGGGGAGAAGGGAAAGAAGAAGACAACTCGGGAGTAAGCTTCGGAGAAGAGAAAGAGTGAGAAACTGGTAGCAGAGGCGGGAGAAAGAAAGAAAAAAAAAGAGTAGGAGCTCAGATTTTCTTGGCAAATGGAAAGAAGAGATTAAGAATCGGTAGCGGGGATGAAGAGGAAATCGGTGGAAGAAGAAAGAGAAGCGGGTATGAAGAAGCTTTCTTCATCTTCATCAAGATTCAGCAGGATCTATGTATTTTGTGGCAGTAGCTCTGGAAAGAGATCTAGCTACCAAGAAGCCTCGATCAAGCTCGGCAAGGAGCTTGTAGAGAGGAATATCAATCTCGTCTACGATGGTGGGAGCATAGGATTGATGGGCCAAGTTTCTGACGCTGTTCGTGCTGGTAGCCAACACGTTTTGGGAGTGATTCCCAAGTCGCTGATGCCGAAGGAAATTACTGGGGGAACTGTGGGAGATGTTAGAGTTGTCTCTAATATGCACGAGAGGAAAGCTGAGTTGGCTCGCACTGCTGATGCTTTCATAGCTTTGCCCAGAGGTTATGGAACACTTGAGGAGTTGTTTGAAGTGATCACATGAGCTCAACTAGGGATCCACAGTAAACCGGTGGGTCTTTTAAATGTTGATGGATATTACGACTCGCTCCTGTCCTTCATAGATTCAGCTGTGGCTGAGGAGTTTATATCCAGTAAGGCCAGACGCATCTTAACTTTAGCTCCTTCGCCCAAAGAATTACTCAGAAAATTGGAGGAGTATGTGCTGGAGCGAGATGAGCTTGTGACTCAGCTAAACTAAGATGTTAGCGATGTCGGTGGTTCAGATTCTGAGCCTAGACATTAAACTGTTGAGTCCTCCAGTTGATGATGCACAATTTGTCTTTAGTTGTTTTCGTGTCTTTGTACTCTTTGTTTCTTTTATTTTTTGTTGTACTCTCGATTGAAGAGTATTGCATTCGCTTCTTAGCTAACCTATATCTCGCCTGAGTAAATTTCGAGGAAAATTTTTTTTTGTAAGGTGATTGTAACTCCCTGTTCCAGTTGTACGTATTTTATTACGTGAAATTTTGTACTTCAATTCTCAGATCAATTTTATATTTATTTTATTTTCTTCTCTATGGACTCTTTATCTAGAGCCAGAATATTTCTCTGATCAATTCTATAATTTTGTGAACTTTTTCATTGGAGTTTAAATAAACCCTGGTTAATCCTAATCCTAACCCACTCCCGCTAATCACTCACTCACAGCCAAACCCTGCCTAATTCTACACCGAACTCTCCTACACTTCTTTTTCTCCCTCCATATAATTCCTACTTCTCCACTTCTACCTACGGCCAATCTCTCTCTCTCATTTTTTCTCCTACTCCAGCATATCTCCTTGACTTCTCCTCCTTGTTCTTATTTTCTAACCTAATCCCTACTAACCCCTCTCATTTTCCAACCTAACACTACACTACTTATATAATAATACACATGCATACACTTGCATGCATATTTTATATATATATATATATATATATATATATATATATATATATATATATATATAAAATAAAACACAAAGAAAGCTAACAAGTGGCTCACTTTCAATCCCCCCAAAATTAAAGGCCCAGATCTAACATCACAAAACACATTTTCTCCCCAAAAACCAAAATCCCCTCCCCCCCCCCCCCCCCCAAAATATATATATATATATATATATATATATATATATATATATATATATATATATATATATATATATATATATATAATAAAACACAAAGAAAGCTATCAAGTGGCTCACTTTCAATCCCCCCAAAATTAAAGGCCCAGATCTAACATCACAAAACACATTTTCTCCCCAAAAAATTCAAACCCAAAAACCAAAATCCCCTCCCCCCCCCCCCCCCCCACCAAAAAAAAAAAAAAAAAAAAAAACTCATTAGTTTATTACTATCTCTCTCCTCTTTTCACTTTTTTATATTTATTTCTTTCTCTCTCCCCCTATCTTTCTCTCCCATTCTTTCTTTATTTACTTAGAAATTTAGATTTTAAGATTTCAGATTTGCAAATTTTTATAATTTTTATGTTTTTTTTATTGCACATATTATATTAAAAATAACAAATATCTTTTCAACAGTTAAATTTCATCATTTTTCACAGTTATAGTTTTAAAAAGTTAGATTTTACAGCCCCATTTATAATTATTTTTCAACATATACTAATGAAAACATGGGTTTTAATTTACAACTAATTATTGCCATACTATTCAGAACTTTTATTTACAACTAATTATTGCCATACTATCCAGAACATTTATTTACAACTAATTATTGCCATACTATTCAGACTTGAACTACATAATTGTTGTTTTACTGTTTACAGGAAATTTCGTGTTTTGTATCGTTCCGAAGACATGCCTTAGGCACGTGCCCACGGGTAAATCTAGTATATATATAATATACACCATGCATGCATTTAGCATTCTGTCTCTCTCCCTTTCTTTCTATATATATACACTTGCATATAACACATAAACCCCTCATCTCTACGTATCCTTCTTCTTCTCTTCCACTGCCTTCTTCATACCTGAGAAGCCAAGCTCATCACCACCTTGTTGCGCTCAACCTCGACACCGTTATTCACTGTTGTTCTTGTCGCTGCCATTGCACAAACTCAATCCCATATAACCCAACGCCGCCGCCATAGGTGCCGCCGTGGCGCACTATTGCTATCGTTGCTCGCTCGTTGCCGTTTTGCTACCATTCTTGTCATCGTCCGTTGCCGACATTGCTTCTTCTTTCCATGGTTAACACCACCATCATAATCGCCACATTATAAGGCAAGCATCTTGTACACTCTTTTTGTTCTTGTACAAGTATTTTCCTTGGACTCGTGGCAAGTAGCATAGTTATCATCATGTTTTATTGTCAAATTCTGTTCTAGTCACTTGTTCCATGATGTATCAACTCAAGAGTGAACCGTTAACACACTTCGAATCGTGTTATCGAATATCGAATATTCAACTTTGCTATCTCTAAATTTCTTGACCTTGTACTACGAATTTGACCTAGTTTCCTTCACCGAAATTGAGAACTTTCTACATGAAAATCGTATCCCATCAAGTGTAGAATCCAGAACATCTTACAGTTTCTCAATCCGATGTGTAGATTGTGAGATATCACGATTTTAGTACTATCATATCGTAAATTCCTAAGCCTGCACGGGACCACTAACCTGTCTCTTGTACTGAGAATTTGACCTTGTTCCCGATACTGGATCGAAGAACTTTATACATGAAAATCGTAGCCCATCGAGTCTAGAATCCAGAACATCTTACGATTTTTCAATCTGATGTACAGATTGTGAGATATCACGATTTTAGTACCGTCATATTGTAAATTCCTGAACCTGTATGGGACCACTAACCGGTATCTTGTACTGAGAATTCGACCATGTTTTCGATACTAGATCAAAAAACTTTATACATGAAAATCGTAGCCCACCGAGTTTAGAATTCATAACATCTTACGGTTTCTCAATCCGATGTATAGATTGTGAGGTATCACGGTTTTAGTACTGTCATATCGTAAATTCCTGAACCTGCACGGGACCACTAACCGGTCTCTTGTAAAGAGAATTCGACCATGTTTTCGATACTGGATCGAAGAACTTTCTCATGAAAATCATAGCCCATCGAGTCTGGAATTCATAACATATTTCGGTTTCTCAATCCGATGTATAGATTGTGAGATATCACAATTTTAGTACTATGACTCTGAATTTCCAGAATGCACACGAAACATCAAAACCAGCAAAAAATAAATTTGTAAGCGTAGCTACTATCTCTAGAATGTATCGTTTGAAAATGCATTGGAACCGGAAGAGAGTCTACTTTCTAGAATCTCTGACGGAATCGGATTTGCTTTTCTATAACAATGGGAAAGTGAATTTGAACGCAGATATGTGTTGCTATCTAAAAATTTATCTCAATATTTTTGCATATAAACCCATTATTTTTCATATTTAATTAACAGAACTATATGTATTGTTGTTCTTGTAATAATAACTTGTATAGATATAATAGGTTGATAGATTTTCTCATATAAAGCAATTGATACTACTTGATAATTTATAATAACTACTCTCGATATATATACCCATTTCATCTCATACCATGATTACTTTCCTTGATATTTTTCTAGATTAACTGTCTTGATTTCACCGTTCCACTAGTCGTACCAACTGCATATTCATAATTAATTATAAAAGAATAACATGCCGGGATTATAAGAGTACGGCTTAGTAATGGACAATATAAGGGAGTATACTCGGAAGGAGGCCCGTATTTCTCGAAATAGTGATTCTTGATTCTTGATTCTTGATTACACAATTCTCGATTACACAACTGATTACATGTCTTGATACTATCACTGGAAGGCCCGAGTACATAATCCTATAGAGTTCAATACTTTGTCTAAACGTCACATGATTGATATGCACCGAACTTGTAGTATGGGACACAGGATTGCGTATATTAGATAAGCTTATAAAATAGTTAAACTCGAGATTTCCACTAAGCATGATTCTTGATTACATGATTCTTGATTATATGACTCTTGATTCTTGATTACATGATTATCGATTAACTGAGCCTAGGTTATCAATTGATTATACTTTGAAGTCTTAAATACATGATTCTTGTTTACATTACCCTTCATTACATGACTCTCGATTCTTGATTACATGATTATTGATTAACTGCGACTTATTGTAACACCCCGCAAAATTGAAAATGACAATTTTGTCCTTCGCGTGTTATGCAAGTGTATTTTGTACCATTACTGGTAATATTTGTAACGTGTTTTCACTACGTATTTTGATTTCTGACTATTTATGCATTTCCCGTATATTTTAGCCTATTTGAGTCAACTAAAATATTAAATTTTCAATCTCTGTGTTTTTACATGCTTTTTACGTGTTTTTGATGCACGTATCGATTCTGTATTTCCACCGCTACATGTAATATGTTCTATATGCTTAAATTATTTATTTTATGTATTTGAATCCATTTCATAAAATGGTAATTCATTTTCCCTTATTTTTATTAAGATACTTTTACGTATAATGCACGTGTTTTCTACGTACAAATTGATTTCGTATGAAATATGTATAAATTAATAAATATATTTTTATTATATTTTATTTTTATTATATTTAACATTTTTCTGTTGATAACATTGAATTTTGCATTTTTGATATTTTACGTGCGATGCACGTGCTCTTTCGGTGTGCGTGTTTAAGCGTATTTGCTTTCAAAATAAATTTTGAAGTGTGTATATATTTTATTTGTGCATGAAATATTATAGATTTTAATTAAACTAATTTTTACGCACATAATACGTATATATACAATTTATGTTTTTAAATAAAATAATTAATTTGAGGAAGAGTATGCACTAGTGCACGCACGTGCACATGTTTTGGGGTATGAATGGGGGGAAACCGGGCTATTTTGAAGTAGGAGGGAAAATTTGAATTTTGAGTTTTTGAGTGGAGTTAACGGAGGTGTTAATAGTGTTCATATGGAAGTGGTTACTATAACTACTTTATTAAACTCCTACTTATACCCCTATCCCTACACCCTTCTCTTCATCTCTCCTCATCTCTTTCCCTCTCTGTCTGCCGAAACAAATCCAGCAAGTTCATTGCCTTCTCCATTAAAATTCACCATGCAGTTGGACAAATCCAGCAAGTTCATTGCCTTCTCCATTAAAATTCACCATGCAGTTGGAGGCACCTATATATATATATATATATATATATATATATATATATATATATATATATATATATATTAATCCAACTCCTTCACATCACTCCTCTCTCTTCTCTGTCACCTCCCGAAATCCCCACAAAACCAATCCAACAAGCTTCTTTTGACTTTTGTTTAAATCCACCATACAATTGAATGTATCCACACACACACACACACACACACACACACACACACACACACATATATATATATATATATTAATCCAAATTCCCTACACAATTCTTCTTTCTTTCTCTTTGTCCATTCCGAAATCAGGTCCAGCAAGTCCTTTGCTTTCCCAACTAAATTTCCATTATACCATGTATGATTGTATACATATATACATATGTATGTATGTACAATTAACCGCTCCCCATCCTTCTTTCTTACTCTCTTGTCCTTCTCTGCCTGAAAGCAACAAACCAGCCTATCCACTGTGCTACTCCACCTCTATCCATCCATATATATATATACATATATATATATAGCCAATCATTATACATATATATTTATAGATGTAATGAGGATGGGGTTGCACTGTTGCATTTGCCGAAAGTTTGGAGGAGTACCTGCTGTTCTTATCTTGGCTGAAAGTTGGAGTATTGGAGCTCTTTTTCTTGCGCATGGAATTCGAGGAGCGAAGTAGATTTTCTAGGAGCACTCATTCTAGAAGTACAATTACAAGAAATCAACATTTCTTGGGTGGGTGTTTCTTAAATCCTTTCTAATTTAGGAGTTGAAATTGCATAATAAATAATATATAATTTATTTTGTTAAATTTTAATTAGTATGATAAAAGTAGATTCATGCTAGAATTTAATTAGTGTGGTAGATGTGAATTTCTCTCTAAAGTTGTTATAATGGGTGTTAGTATATTTGTATGTTAAAATATTTAAAATGTGATGAATCATGGTTGTATGATGCATGATTAGAATAGTAGTAGAAATAATGCAAATATATGAAAAATGACTTGTGATGTTAATGTGGCAAGAAGTTCGATACTAACCTCAAAAATATTTATTTTTGATGAGTATAGGAATTTTATAAATGAAATTTTGATGAAAGACAATATTTTGTTTTGGGAAAAAATGGTTATATTTGTTTTTGTACATTTTGAAGAAAGATCTTATTATATTGCAAACATAAAAAAACATGTACGATATATTTTTTTACAATGAAGCATATTCTGGAAAAATTATTTATATTTTTGTGGAGCTATGAGCCTGGGTTCAAGTCTCTTTGAAGACTTTATTTTCGGAATGTGAGTTTTTACTAAAACCCGAAACCCGAAACTGAACTAAAGTTTAAGTCACTTTCATATCATATACTCACCTTGGCCATACTGGTCAGAGGGTGCGGGCTTGGTTTGTTTACATCTGGGCGGCTCTGGCCTATGGTCCTGGCACTACAAGAAATTTGTCATATACCAACGGACACCTATAGTGATGGATCACTAAAACTGTGGGTATAGGCATTATATACCTACAGACGTATAGTAAACTGTGGGTATAGGTATCTTATAGCGTTAGAGCTTTTAATAGTGTGGGTATAGCCCCCCCCCCCCCCCCCCCCCAACGTTTTTTTTTATTTATATAAGCCCAAATCTAAATCATTACCCTCTATCTGATCTACTCCAAATCAAAATTTTCATTTCCCCTTCTTCACCTTTTCTAAAAAAATTTACCCAGAGGTCCCAAACCCTAACTCTGGCGGCAGCGCTCATCCAGGTGCTGCTGACTTCGATCCCTCATCCCCCTCATCGACGACCCCTACATCGACGCTGCTGACTTCGATCCCTCATCCCCCTCATCGACGACCCCCACATCGACGCTGCTGACTTCGACTTCGATCCCCCCATCGACAACTTGAGTCTGGACGACTTCGACTTCGGGACCCGTGTTCGGCGCTCAGGCGGCGGGTGCTGTCTGCGGCTGCCTCTCTCTCTCTTTGTATGCATTATGGGTTAGATAAAAATTCCTTTATCTTCAGTAGGAAATTGGGAATCAATCTAAAGGTTTCTTATTCGTAATTTATTGATGCTTGGGGTGATGACTTCTGTTTCTTGTGGGATTAGGCTGTTGCTTTAGTACATGTAGAGAACTTCATGGCCAAGTCAAGAAAGAAAATTAACTAGCAGGTGGTGCCAACTTCATGGCCAACTTCTTTGCCAAAACAAAACATGATTAATATGAAAAGGTTGAGAAGGCTATTTCTAGAGGAGTGGAGAGGATTAGTGGACTCAATTAGAATATGGATGTATTCAATTTGAATCGTATTATGGAGTTTCATAGAAATAGAAATGTAGGACGAAATTAGGAAAAATCCTAAATCTATTCACCAAGAAAAAGAATGGATGAACCACATAATCATTCAGAACTTGTACAACTAGTACCTGCTCAGTAAGTCTTGACTTTTTTGGAAACGATGGTTCTTATCTGTAGATGATAGAAATTTCACTTGTCAGGCTAATGTTCAACTTATTATATGTTTATAACAAAATGGAGGAAATCAATTGAACAAAAAACTACTCACACATGGGTGCACAAAGACACTTATGACTACGAACAATGAAGCAAGATATGGAACCTGCAATCAGAAATCAAGTAATAAAACTAAATTTCAGCACACATGTACCTACATTTCTCTTCAGTGATACTTATCTTTTCCCCTCTCTTTTCTTATCAACTAGTTGACACTATTATCTTTGAATTTTGCAGGTATATCTTTACAGCATCTCATGGGCCTCCTGGGTACTTCTTTGACTAAACTTCTCATTTTACGTAATGAACTGAGAATGACTCAATTAACATCATTTCTGTTGCTGGATATATTTAGTTTCTATTACATGTCTCATCAATGTGCTCTCTTAGAAGTGACAATGGGATTTTTTTCCTCTAATATAACAATTGAACTTTGAATTCAGTAGGAAACATTTCATTGTTCGAATATCAGATTTTTGTACCCTGAGTACAGTCTAACTACACATATTGCACAAATTTCACTATCTCATAAAGCAAAGATGAAATGTCCGAGGTTTTTAATTTAGTGATCCTATGTTTCATGGCATTGATTCTCTTTTTTGAATGTACTAAAATTATTAAAGCTCAGCAGTCTGGAAGCAAGAATATAAATCTTTATCCTAGCTAGCAAAAAAAATACCCAGTGTTTTTGTAGGTTTAAGTTTGTCAAGTTGTTCTTGATAGCTTGAATTATTGCAACTAGTTCGAAGTTCGGCTTGAATCACTTCTTCAAATGGAAACTGGTAATCCTATTGAGAAAACATTCTATAGTAAAACATGTGCATATGTAAATGTTCTTTCTTGGTTAAGTTTTCTTATTCGTGCTTGACATGCATCTATTATTAACTCCTTATCACAATTGCCAATGGTTTCTTGATTTTGAGCCCTGAAAGATACATCGCTATGGGAACATTCAAATTAATATGTTTATGAAGGTACAATCTCACAATTTCTTTTTGGTACAATATGAGTACAGTTATTAACAAAATGACCAAGAGTTGACAAATCAAATTCTTATCCGTAGCGATTTACTTTTTATTTACATGATCAACTTCATTGTCTTGAGTTAGCAATGAAAAACATTATTCAGTTGCTTTTTTTCTAATTGCAGTTACACTTATGAAACTAATATTTTGAAAACAATCCTACTATTGAACTGCTCTGCAATTGTTGCAATTGTCAGTCTGAAATGCCTGATTCCACTCCAATGTGGATTTTGTTGATATCTGAGCTGGTTTACAAACTTTACATTCTTTACTCAGAACTTGTTTTCTCCTCTTCATGCAGAGTGCAATAGGAGCTTGAATTTTCTACAAAACAGGCTATTTTTGTCGATTCCAGCGTCAACGATACTATTCGGACATGCATAGTACTAGGAAACCATCGAGCTGCAATGAGAGTGCGGGTTAATTACAAATAACGCCCCGCCCCAATACTCAGACAAATTATAAATACTATGTAGTACAACTACCCACCATAGGCTGCCTCTCAAAAGGTGGTTAACCGAATTGGTGACTCTTGATCCTTGGCTAATAGTATTTATACTCAAATTATCACATCAAACCTCCCATGTGGGACTATATTTCTCAATCTCAATCTCAAATCCCGCTCATACCAGTCGACTGATCTACCCACCAGTCGACTGTTCGCTCGAGATCTGGGGTATTACATACACCCCCCCTTAGGAATCAGCGTCCTCGCTGAGTACAGGGCACACATCAAGTGTAGGACCGCCCTTTCTAGCCGATGTAGTATAGTCCTCGATCCCGGAGATCAATCATTCACCACACCGCAGATCGGATAAATCACACTCAACACCGACCCCGGAGCTTAATGATTCCCAGCACCGCAGATCATATAGACCTCTACTACATCCGGTGTCGAAAGTCGGCTCTGATACCATTTGTAACGCCCCGCCCCAATACTCAGACAAATTATAAATACTATGTAGTACAGCTGCCCACCACAGGCTGCCTCTCAAAAGGTGGTTAACCGAATTGGTGACTCTTGATCCTTGGCTAATAGTATTTATACTCAAATTATCACATCAAACCTCCCATGTGGGACTATATTTCTCAATCTCAATCTCAAATCCCGCTCATACCAGTCGACTGATCTACCCACCAGTCGACTGTTCGCTCGAGATCTGGGGTATTACATACACCCCCCCTTAGGAATCAGCGTCCTCGCTGAGTACAGGGCACACATCAAGTGTAGGACCGCCCTTTCTAGCCGATGTAGTATAGTCCTCGATCCCGAAGATCAATCATTCACCACACCGCAGATCGGATAAATCACACTCAACACCGACCCTGGAGCTTAATGATTCCCAGCACCGCAGATCATATAGACCTCTACTACATCCGGTGTCGAAAGTCGGCTCTGATACCATTTGTAACGCCCCGCCCCAATACTCAGACAAATTATAAATACTATGTAGTACAGCTGCCCACCACAGGCTGCCTCTCAAAAGGTGGTTAATCGAATTGGTGACTCTTGATCCTTGGCTAATAGTATTTATACTCAAATTATCACATCAAACCTTCCATGTGGGACTATATTTCTCAATCTCAATCTCAAATCCCGCGCATACCAGTCGACTGATCTACTCACCAGTCGACTGTTCGTTCGAGATCTGGGGTATTACATTATGAATAATCCATCATGCTATGTCAATGGTATTATTGCGAGTATCATTTGTAGTTCTGATTCAACCCAAGATTTACGGAGACAGTATTTTGGGGCTTACTTGAGTATTTGGAAGTTATTTCCGCAATTAGGACACTGGAAAAAGCAAGAGAAGAGAAATAATTAGAAAACTCACCATAATGGTATAATATACTTCGTAATGCCAAAAGCTTGGCTCAGAAATTTTCGACAAACATTTCAGATAGCTTAACTCAGAATTGCCAAACAACTCCACCAACACAAGATTAGAAATTTCAACAACTTTGACATTGCACTAGAATATTTAAGCATTTACTTGCTCCAAGTAGTGAATTAGGCCTCTATGTTAAAGACATTTAGGTAATTTAGCAGAACCTTCTCTGAGGTTTTTTATTTTCTTACTGAACAAAAACTATATAATTCACCCTTACTAACATGGAAATGTAAATGGTCGCAGGCCTGAAAACCCTTACACTGCTTTGAACAATATCACGTCCTGCATACCAGAAGAGAACACCTAACCCAACGATTGGTACAAGCACTGCAAGAAGCTATTAAAATTATATCAGTTTATAGGTAGTCCTAAATGAAGTTCAAGTTTAATGAATGATTGAACCTGTAATCCTATGAAAAATATAACAAATTGGACAGGGGTCATCATCGTGCACTCGAAATTAACTTATGCTTGACATGAATAACACTACTTTTTGTAACATCTTGTTATCCTATTTTTTGCATATTAAAATAGTTTTGAGATTTGCCCTTTGCCGAACAAGTTTTCTTTATTACTCTTTGCTGAATGTGCCTAATAACTATTCTTTTAAAATTTTGATGGTACAAGAACTTGCTGAGATGATTTTCCAGTCAGTATTGTAGATCGGAGTTATTTATTGGCGAGTTGTAGTTGTACACTATTTATTGGCAATGGAAGCTAATTTTCTGTTGATAGAGCAAACCTCGAAATTAAGTGGATGAGATTGTTATAAGACTTTATATGCTTATTATATGTCAGGATGGTACTCTTAGGTTGACATTTTAACTATTTTGTAATTTGAATTTGACATGCTTGTAATACTTTATTAATTTTTAATATGATTGAAGTTTAATTTTATTTAATTTTGTTTCATAAACAGATGTATTTATTTCATTGTGTATTTGGTTTATAATTGAATTAATATTATAAAAGAAAATATTAAATTATCATAAGCGTAATTAATAAGAAAAAATTGTGTATAGAGCGATGGGTATATATTCAAATAATTGGATGCGAAAACCATCGCTAAAACCTATAGCAATGGAGCTTCAACCGTGGGTATAGGAAAGCAAAATGTGTCTTTAAAACCTATACCAACGGATACGAAACCGTGGGTATAACACCGAGGTTTTGTCCAACGGGTGAAAAACCGTCGCTACAGGCTATAGTGACGGTATTTTGCCGTGGGTATAGCTAACTAAAAACGACGGAAAAATATGTCCGTTGGTATAGGTTTTACGGGCTATACCTACGATTTTTCGCCTTTTACCCACGGATTTTTGCTGTCATTATATGTCAAATTCCTTGTAGTGTGGGCTCGAAACCTAGGGTTGAACTTTTGATGCTTTTTTGATGTTTTTTATGTATTTTGAGTGCTTTAATGAGATAAAAATTTAGAAAACATTCTATTATTATTCTAAAATTGTTTAGAATTTATAAAGCTTATTTCTACAATATTTGAGACATTTTGGGAGTATTAAAAGAGGATTTTTACATTGAATATTGTTAAAGAACTCGGGTTTATCGATTAAAAGAATTAAAAGTGGTTTTTATAATGAAGAGTGGGACTCTTGTCTAATTAAATAGAGATGAATATTTGGATTTAAATTAGACTTTTCTCTTAATGAGATTTTATGATTTTCTATACTTGATTGACACTATTTGAAATGCATACAATGTGTAACAGATTAAATTGATAAAGAGGTTGAATTGAATTGTTCTCTTTTTATGAGATCATAAAAGAAATGTTTTTGAGAAAGAGATATGAATAAAGGAAATGAAATATTATTTGAGACTGATTATGAAACATTGTTGATCTCTAGAAGAGATAATTGTTGGAATCTAGAGGCTAGGCGAGTCCCTAGTGACCGGCAGTTTTATTTATGATTTTTGAAAGCTAACCGTTGAGGGTTGAGCATCTCTTGAGAAGTAGCCAGGTAGGCTGACTGTCTCCTTTTGTTTTGATTTAAGTCCGGTAGGGTAAGCTAGCTCTAGGTTGTGATGATTTTCTTTTAAAACAAACAAAATTGTAAGGATTAGATACATAGTGAAGATGTGACGAAAGTAAGAAAAAAACAAGAGTATGAGGGCCATCGGATTGGCGGTGTGAGTGTGATTCACAGACTACCTGCTTGATGCGTCATGTCAAAGTGTGAGCACTTCTCCGGAATTATCGTCCCCAGTGGGGTGTTTGGTGACTACGGGTGGTGCCATCGTTCCATGACGGAGTCTGAATTGTCCATAGATTGCCTGCATGATGCATTATGTCAGTGCGTGGGATTCCCCTCCAGGCTGTCTGGACATGGGCTTGTAATTCATAGAACATCTAGGATACTTACCGTAGTTACCGTAATAGTTTAAGTCATGGCGAGGGATTGAACCTTACAAGATGAAGAACGATTAAGGGCTTGCCCTTGGACCTATGTAGTATAGGATGCATAGAATCCGAACAAGTGCGCATTAGTGTCATGTAATATAAATAACTGCATTAAGGACTAAGCGCATAGCAGAACACGACATCAATAGGATAGTCCCTTTGTAGCTTTGTTTGTGATCAAGTTTGTGGTTTGTTAAAGTATTTAAGAATCGTTATACTGTTTCGGCATAGCGAGGATGGCCATGTATAATATCTCATCGGTTGTAAGCAACTGACGTGCCCATAGTTTTATATGCAGGACTTGGAGTTTACAAAAAGATATAAAGATGAAATTGTTGCTAATAATTATCCACATGTTAAAGTTGTTTCAATTATACATTTATTATTGTTGTATTTTATTTATTCTGCTGTGTGTTGATGTAAAAGACTCTGATATAATTATTGTTGAAATAAAAGTTTTAAATTCCTTGTAAACTTGTACGAAATGAAGTAAAAAATCCTGTGGAACTTCGAATTCAGTCAATTTTGGAATTCGGGGTGTTACACTTGGTTATCAATTGATTTTACTTTGAAGTCTTGACTACACTAGTTTATGGTTATTAGTTACATGATCATATTGTCCCAGTTCTTGCTTCCTTCTATATTGTATTTGCACTGCTACTTCTTATTTCTTCCATGTTATATCTTGTTATATTACCCCTTTTTACTGCTTGTTGCTACTTGCTGTCCGAAGCTTGCTCTAACAGGTACTTTTCTATTTTTCTTTGAGTTAATGATTATACAGGTCCTTATGGACCCGACAAACAGACTCTCTAGACGATTGTTGCTGCATTATTACTACTTCTTGTTGTTTTTCTTTCAATCGTTATTTTATCTAGTTGTTATAGCGAACTGCTTATCGTGCTGTTTTAATTCTGGCACCTTGTATTGTTGGGCATCTTGACCCGATGTTGATGCATTATCCAGATGATGGTTATTCTATTTCCAGCTCATGTGATCATTATATTTGCCTGTGTGAATGTGTTATAAATATCTTGTTGATCTTATAATTGTACAGCTTATGGATGATGTATATCATTCGCTGGACCTCAGTTGCATGTCTGTATTTCAGTGTAGTGGGAAGCGGGGCGTGACAACATGTATTGCATGAACATATCTTAAAGTGTCGGCTTCTTTTCTTGCTGTGAAAAATTTTGAGGTGGTCTAATTGCTCCTTGATTGTTGTTGCAAGAAATATTGGGGTGGTTTCTCCATCCTAGATTATACATGTTCAAATAAGGATTGTTTTGATATTCAAAGTTTGACTCGTAATTTGCTTGTTCGGAATATGGTTGAGCAAAAGGATTTTCCACTTGGCAATCAACACTTGAGTGATTTTCTGCACAAAGATCACAAATAACATTAGTCTGAATAGAATTAACATTCATATTACCGAATTGTTTAGATAAAGTAGCAATTCGTGCAGTTAATGTGGTAATAGGATCAAGGTCAAAAACTCTAGACACTTTTCTTAGCATTGCTCTCTCTGAAGACCATTGGTAACAATTAGACGCCATCTCCTCTAAAAGTTCATAAGCTGCTTTATTAGTTTTGCTCCTAAGGCCTCTACCATAGATCGATTTGTAACTCCCAAACCATTATAGAATATTTGGATTTACAGCCATTTCGGTAGTTCATGATGAGTACACTTTCTCAATTACTCTTTATACATCTCTCTTGCATCATACAAAGACCCAGTCTCAAATTGAGTGAACGTGGTAATGTTATTCCTTAGCTTCGCTGTCTTTGTCGGTAGAAAATACTTAGCCAAACTTTTTTGTGTAAGTCCTTCCCAAGTAGTAATAACACCATGTGGTATAAAATTTAGCCAAGTTTTTGCCTTATCTCTTAGTGAAGAAGGAAAGAGTCTCAATCGAATTGTATTATTTGATACTCCATTGTGCTTGAAAGTGTCACAAATTTCTAGAAAGTTTGCAATGTGAACATTAGGATCCTCGTGCGATAGTCCCCCAAATTGAATAATCTGTTGAATCATTTGAATGATTGTTGGTTTAATCTCAAAATTGTTAGCGTGTATAACCGGTCTCTTTATGCTTGATGTTGCTTCATTAAGTGAGGGCATAGCATAGTCTCTCAGAGCCTTATTTTCTTCTCCATTACTCTCGTTCGCCATGGTAATACGCTTCTATGTCCTGAAATATATCTATTAAATAACAGAAAAACTAAAATAATAATAATAATAATAATAATAATAATAATAATAATAAAATAAGAAAAATCCTAATTAGTAACAACCTAGCAACTGTCAATATCAACAAAAGAATAATTAGTCCCCAGCAATGGCACCAAAAACTTGATGGGATTATTTGCAAGTATACAAAATCGCAAAAAATAATATAGTTTAAGTGAAAAGAGTGTCCAACCCACAAAGACTAATTATTTTACAGAGAACTGAAATTTACTAAATTAACTACTATTTGGAAAATCGAAATTTGATAAAGAAAGCAACTAAAATAAATTAATCTAGAGACTAACTAACCTAATTTAAAAAAATGAAAATCTGAAATTTTGTGTTTATTAATAGCAAAACTAGTTCTACGACTGTTGATTTCACCTAATTAATCACACACAATTCATAATTTCATGTAACAAGAATTCTACTTTTCTTAGTTATAAACCAAAATTCCCTAATTATTCATTGTTTTCTCTCGAACAACACTAAAAATATCTCAAACGAATAATTCGTCATATCTTTATGCTAATTTACTTAATTGAAGACTCATTAAATTCTATGGATTTCTTTATATTCACATTAATTATGGTAAATCATCTCTAATTTCGCTCAATCAATGGTATTTAAATTTATAATTCTAAATCATAAATTACCTCGCGGTCTCTCTAAGATCTAATAAATCATACAATAGATGGTCAAACAATTGCACGCATTAAGAACAAAAATTAAACACACAACCATGAAAAGTAGAAAAATAAAATAACATGATATATATTTGAATTGTGTTCTCAAAGCTAGGCTATATCGAAACCCTAGAAAAATAAATTTAGTTCATAATAATTTTGCAATTAACATACATGTTCTTTGATTGCATAATAAAAATTAGAAGAAGAAAAAAACCCGTTTTTGCCGAAAATCCAAACCTCGGGTTCCATGCCCCCTCTTCCTCTCTCCTCTTTTTTCTATGTTTGTCTCTCCTCATGCACCTCGATTTCTGTGCTGCACTCCCCTTCTTTTTCTCTCTCTTCACACCCGCCCCAGAGTCGCAATCACACCCCCTCCCCCAAAAAAAAAAAACCAATATGCAATCACCCTTTTTATAGGATTAGGGTTAGGTTAGTTCATTAGAATTTAGTAATTAATTAATTAAATAATTAATATTTTTTGATATATCGGATAGAGCGAAGAGGCTCCAGCCATCAAAAAATATATTAATCAATAAAAAAGTATAGTTACAAATAAAATTACAATGGTTTTACAATCTGTAAAACAGAAAGAAGAAAACAACAACGAAATCAAAAGACGACTGACTAGCACACAAATAAGAGATCTGCGATACAAAAAGTAGAACAACTCTGAAAAGGTTAGCTGTGCCAGAAGCCAGGATTACTGAGCATGAAAAGGAGCACCCTGCCGCACCCAAGAGGAGTGCAAACTCCCACTAAGGCTCGCTTCCGCAAGGCACAAGGAACTGTCACGAGCATGAAGTGGAGACCTGGAGCACCGACAACTCGACTACATGCTCGAATAAGGTGAAATCAGAACCAAAAGTCAGATCCATGAAATAGAAGGCTAAACATCCCTACATGAAAACACCAATCTTCACCTGGCACTCCCCAAAATAGGGGAAGGTTGGACTAATAGAGCAGAAATCGAGTCAGCAGCTTAAGGGAACTCTAGCAGCACAAGAAAGAAAAGTCCGACTGCCTACACCGAGGATGGCATAGAGAAGCCGAAACTCAACTGAGCACCAGCTGAAGAGCCGACACAGAAGCTGCTTTTTTAGCCAGAATACGAGCACTCACACAATTCTACAAATTATTAAAGACTTTCTTATTGTATTTTTGCTTAACGGTGGGAGGGATAACCTTCACCAATGGGAGTGAATCTACAGCAGGGTCAGACATGCTAGCTGCGTCTTTGATGATGCAAGAAGAGGGAAAGAGCAGAATGGAATCAACTGATGAGGATATTGGGATGGAGTTAGTAAGATAGGAAAAACGGGAGAAAGAAGAGTTAACAAGAATCGGAGAAAGCTTGAGGGGAGAAGAGTGCAGGCTATGCAAGACCTCCATTAGGAGGTGACTGAGCCAAGTTTGAACCCCTAAATCTTGATACAATGAGAAGATGCATCCCAGGAAATGAAAAGAGAATGTCGAAAGTTTGGGAGAAGAAATCATCATAGAACAAGGATAATTATAAAATAAAGAAGGTGCTTTAGAATAAATATTAGCCTTGGTAGTATGCATCTGAGGGCCTGAAATGCGGCGATGCAGAGCGAGCCCTATTGCACTTCGAGACCAAGAAAGAAACGAGACAAAGAATTTAAACGAACCTTCATTTTTATCCAGACTTAAACTCAACGAAAGTGCCACAGAAGAAAAATGGGGACGAGCCTTGTAATAACCCAACCGAGGAAAGGAGACCAGTTTCGTGTACACCTGACGATCCTTAAAAAAGTTAGCAATATTAGGAGGCTGAAGATTAGCAATAGAATCACAGTAGGCAGTGGAAGAAGTAGTGGAGTTCATAGCTGATAAAGGCACAACTACCAAGGAGTCGAGATCCTTTCCAGATTCAAAACTAAACTTCCTTGCCAAGCTAGCATGGAGATTGCGCTTTAAAAGGGGGTAGTTAAGAAAGGAGAGAAGTTTGGCCGGTAAGAGATGTCCTCTGGGGAATCCAAGGAATTTTTGAAGGGAAAAGTATCGATTGCGCGAGTGACCAAACTTAGCACAGAAAATGCACTTCATTTTATTCACGCACTCACATTGAAAATGCCCAGGAAGGAGGCACCTGAAACAAACCAGATGAGGTCGGACCTATAAGAAGAAGGAGAAAAAGTGAAGATTGGAGAGCACCGAGAAAGATAGGAGTTATCAAAAAGAGGAGAAGACAAGTCACTCAACGATTCTTGAACTGCCACTAAACTGTTAGACCTAGCATCATGCTCGGAGAGATTCATGGCTGAAACCAGACCAAGAAAGCCTAAAAAAATTTCACCAACAAAGAAACGGCACTGTACAATATTACTAGAGACAAAACAGCTCCAAACTCACCAAAACACCACCACCAAAGAAACAATCCAGTGCAGCACAAGGGGGGCAACAACTCCCTCAAAATAGAGAGAAAAGGAAAGGAGATAAAATTGAATAAGAGAAGAATAACAGAACTAACAGAACTTGAGCTAACTGTTGCTCAGGGCACAACGAAGAGCTGAGAACAACCACTGACGGAACGGAGCTGCAGGAGGAAGGGAAGAACAGTGACAAGAAATTACAATAGAAAACCGAAAACACACTAGAAACAGAATAGCACTAGCAAAGTCCCAACAACACACCCGAAGTGTAATGCCCCGATTTTCATTTATGAAAATTACTTATTCATTTTGCACGTAGTGTGCATGTGCAGTTTTCGTAATATGAAATCTTATAATTTTCTTTATGGATGATGAGTACATGCATATGTATGTATATATGTTCTTTAAATTATTTTCAAATAAACACAAGCCCAAAAACCTAATTTAATTTGAAAAAACTAATATTTTGGCCCATCAATTGAAGCCCATGAATTAATTCTTTTAATAACAACTAGTGAGGTAACATCTTTTAAAAGATTATTTTTATAATGTATAATGTACAAGTTTTTATATGGAGACTAGAATAGCACGTGCATGCAACATGGTGTGCATTGCACACTATTCTCCTTGGCCGGTTTTGGAGAAGTGGAGTTAGTGTATGGGTGGTTACTTAGTTGTGGGTAGTTACTACAACTCCTACTCTCATCCTAGCCCTCCATCTCATAACCATCTACTAAATCCTAGCCCTCCATCTCACCCAAAATTGTGTATAAATACCCCCTCACTTACTTGTTTTCTACACAAAATTTCATTGTGAGAAGAGAGTTATATTTTTTAAGAGAGTTGAGAGTGAGTGCTTTTGGAGGCCGGCCATCACTTCAGAGGGAGCTTCGGTGTGGAGCAAGGAGCAAGGAGTCGTGCATCGCATTAAGAAGCTTTATCGGATTCGTTTATTTCGTCAACAAGGTGGGTGTTTCTCAGGACTTCTAATATAGAGATCATGCTAGGGCTAATATTGATTGTTATCATATTTGTGAAAGGTGGGTGTTTCTCAGGACTTCTAATATAGAGATCATGCTAGGGCTAATATTGATTGTTATTATATTTGTGAAAGGTGGGTGTTTCTCAGGACTTCTAATATAGAGATCATGCTAGGGCTAATATTGATTGTTATCATATTTGTGAAAAGTGGATTGATAGGGTGATCGTATGTTAAAATGCTTTGTGTTATACTTATTATGGAAGATGTGAATAAATGAAAAAGAACTAATGATAATTAGAGAACTGGAAATGACCGGTACAGTCGACCGATCATGTGAGCAGTCGACTGGTACACTGAAATAAAATATGTACAGTTCAGAATTCCATGAAACGATGTATTTAATATGAATTGTTAACTTGATTTTCTAGCATGCTAAGTTAGAATAATATTCATCTTCGTAGATAAATGATGAGTAAAGGAAAAATGTAGGTTTAGTATCTCATTGGAGAAAAGAAAATATTAGTATGTGAAATTTACATTTAATCATAAACTATGTTATGATGATGGTGAATAGATAAGAATCACATGTTTTTGTTGGCATTTGAACGTACTATAATTGAATAAAATGCTGTGTGCTAAATGAAGAACAAAAGATAGAGTTGACCCCTTAATTTGAAAATTTACCCTGTTCAGTCGGCCGAATGTATGTAACAGTCGACCGTACTGAACTTGAAAAGTTGTATAATTGAACTCTGTAGAACAGCCGACTGGTTTGAATGACAGCCGACTGCCCCGTAAATGATATTCAGATTTTGAACGCTGCGGAACAACCGACTGGCCATGTGCAGCAGTCGACTCTTCCAAGCGGTTATTGAAGAACTTTCTTCGACTGAACAAGTCGACTGGATAAGCTCTAAGTCGACTGTCCAGATCACTTTTGTTATCTCAGAAATTCTATGAATTGTTTTATGGTAAAGATTATGAATCTTATGTTGAATGATTATTGGTTGTGACAATTTAAGTAAACTCTATTTGTCTTTGCATAAATTTATACCTGAAATGAAGCGAATCATTTATTTGAATCAATGAAAGTTATACGAATCTGAAAGTTATGGACATGGAAAAGGAAAATCTATTGAGATTATGAAAATGAACTCATGAGCTGGTAACGCTCAATTTTGGTAATTGTGAATTGAAATTGAAACAAAAGAGTAGCTAAGTCTCCCACCGGCAATTGAAAATAAATGAAATGAAATTTGAAAAGAAAGACTAAGGTTGGTCATGTTGAATGAATGATTAAGTCCGGTATAGTGGAGAGGCTAACTCTAGAGCTTTGATTTTATTCATGATTCTAATAAAATAAGGACTAGATACATAGTGAAGATGTGATGAAAGTAAGGAAAAAATATTTAGTATGAGGATCATTGGATTGGCGGTGAGAGCGTATCCCAGGATGTCCCATGATGAGTCATGATAGGGCATGGATACTGCTCCAGAGTACCGTCTCGGTGGCGACGCTCGTGGGGTGTTGGACGACTGCGGGTGGTATCATGTCTATGGTAGGAGCTGAATTACCACAGGATGCCTGCATGATGAGTCATGTGTCAGTGCATTGGGATTCCCTCCAGGGCGCCTAGATATGAGCTCGTATGTCGGAAAACCTCTAGGATACTTACCGTAGTTACAGTAGTAGATTAAGTCATGACAAGGGATTGAACCCTACAAGATGAAGTACGATTAAGGGCTTGCCCTCGGACCTATGTAGTATGTGATGCATAGAATCCGAACAAGTGCGCATTAGTGTCATATAATATAAATAATTGCATTAAGGACTAAGTGCACAATCACAACACGACATCAATAGGGTATTTCCTTTAATTTGATATGTGAACAAGTTTGTGATTTGTTAAGAAATGAGAATCGTTATACTGTTTCTGGCATAGAGAGGATGGCCATGTATAACTTTCGTCGGTTGAATAAACTGACGTGCCCGCAGTTTTGTATGCAGGACAAATGGCTTGATAAAATTGAAAGGAGAACCGATGCTTACAAATTATTCATTGTTAATGTACATTTATTTGAATGATGTAAATTGCTTCCGCTGTCATTACATATAAATTATTGTGTTATATGCTTCCGCTGTAAAATATAAAGTGTAAAATCTCATGTAACTCTGATGTAAAATGGAAAGTTTTCAATTCCTTGTAAAATTGTACCGAATGAGACGAAAATATCCTGTGGAAATCTCGAATTCAGTTGTATTTGGAATTCGGGGTGTTACAGAGGTGGTATCAGAGCTACGTTTCACACTGGTACAAATTTATAAGGAACGACACCCTAGAAGTGGACATTAGAGTGTGTTTGAGTCTAGAGATTTAAATATAAGTTACTTACATTTGTGTTGCTCTATGACTTATGCTTCTTCCTCCCTATTTATAAAGATGGCTGATCACTTCGATCCTGCTGGCGACGACAATTGGCATATCATTGAGGAAGAGTACTATCCTGGACAAGCAGATCCCGAGGAAGAGTACCACCCTGGACAAGCAGATTCTGATGAAGAGGAATGGCCTGAATCTCGAGATATTACCCCACCTCCAGACTCGTCCGATGATTCTTCTTCTGATGAAGAAGAGAGACCTGTTTCGAATAGTCTTGTTGCATCTCTTCAGAGGCAGGTTGAAACACTGCGGGAGAGAGTTGGGTTGTTGGAGGCTCAGTTGGCAAAGCGTAAGGACGACTTTGCAGTTCTCAGTCATCGGGTTTGGAAACTCGAGAAGAGGAAGAATCTGACCGATGTGCTGAAGGAAGAAGTTGATGAACTATGGGGAGAACTTCGTGAAGCGAAGAGGAACCGTAGGAGTTAGACTGTTATAGCTTCTACTATTTTTATTCTGATGTCAAGAAATGTTTTTCAATTCGAATGTATAAAGTTTGGAATTTAATGAAATGCAAGTTGATTTAAAATTCATGTCTTATACTTCGAATTTAATGGATCTTTTGCATCAGAATATGGCTAGAAGAGGAGCTAGAAATGGTGAAGGTCTGGATCTGGAAACGGAACTTGCGAGGGTCTATCAGACGCTCAACACTGTGGCCATGAATCAGAACCAAGGAAGGGTACCTTTGAATCCAGTGCCCGAGGCAATTAAACTTGTGGAATCGTTCAAACGGATGAAACCACCTGTGTTCGAAGGGAAGTCAGACCCTGATGCGGCTGACAATTGGATTCGTCAGGTAGAGACCATCTTCGAAGTGCTGGAGACCCCTGAAGGCAGCAAAGTCAAGTTGGCGACTCTGCAGCTTGAGAAGGATGCGGTTGTTTTGTGGCAGTCGATGAAGCGGACAATGGGAGGCATAGTTCTTGGCTGGGAGAAATTTTTGGAAGAATTCTGCAGTCACTATTTCCCCTCCGATGTCCAGGAGAAGAAGGCTATGGAGTTTCTGTCACTACAGCAAGGTGGCATGTCAATTAGGGAGTATGAGACCAAATTTACACAACTCTCTAGGTATGCTCCAGAATTAGTGATGGATGAGGTGAAGAAGGCTCGTAAGTTCGAGCATGGATTGAGGCCGAGCTTGAGGTCCTGGATGATACCTCTGGGTATCAGGAGATTTGACAAGTTGGTTAAGCGAGCAGCTGCCACGGAGGCTGATATGGAGCAGTTCCATGTTGTTCAGAATCGGAGGAACAACTGGTAGTCTGGAAAGAGGCCCGCAACTTCTGGAAATTTCAAGGAACAACCATCTGCACAAAGGATCAAACCAACAGGGACGAACGCTATTAGTTTGGTTGGAGGACCTGGGAACAATGTTGTGAGACCTCTTGAGGTAAATTGCTTCAACTGTGGTGAAACGGGACATTACAAATCTCAATGCCCCAAGCCACTGACTGGCAACCACAATGTGCCAATGCAGCAGACTGGGAAGAGACCGTACCAACCAGGGCAAGTATTTGCCTTGACCGAAGCTGATGTCAATGAGGTTAATCATGTCATCACGGGTACGAGGGCAGATGTTTAGAGGTTCATGTGTTTTCCTTTCCCGCTTATTTAGTGAACTGTTGCGTAATGAGTATGTATTATGTAACAGGTGAACTTTATTTGAATGGAATGAAAGCTGTTGTTCTGTTCGATACTAGATCCTCTTAGACTTTTGTGTCTCCTAAATTTGCTAAAGTGTTGGGAGTTGAGCCGAAGATTTTTCCAGGCAAGATCTTAGCAGTTGCTACACCATCAGGGGAAACTCTAGCCACTGATCGATACTATACTGACTGTGAGATCGTGATTGGTGATCGAATCTTTGGGATTGATCTGATCGAGCTGACTATCTTGGGAGTCGATGTTATCATTGGCATTGATTGGATGTCGGTGTACAGTGCAAGCATCGAATGCAAGACCAAGACGGTAACAGTGAAGGCTCCAGGTGGACCTGAAGTCACTTTCCAAGGGAAGAGGAGATGTTCGGAGTTGGTTGCTGCTATCAGTCAGAAGGAAGGGATTCTGGTAGAGGTGCAGCTGATTTCTGTGGTTCGGGACTATCCGACTGTGTTCTTGGATGATTTTCTTGGGTTACCCCCACATCGTGATGTAGAGTTCAGCATCACTGTTCAACCGGGAAGTACACCCATTTCTAAGGCACCGTATAGGATGGCACCAGTGGAACAGGATGAGATCAAACGGCAGACTGGGGAACTATTGGAGAAAGGCTTTATTCAACCTTGTGTGTCACCTTGGGGAGCACCAGTGCTTTTGGTAAAGAAGAATGATGGATCGATGAGGATGTGCATCGATTACCGGGAGCTGAATAAGGTCACTGTTCAGAATAAGTATCCTATTCCCCGAATTGATGACTTGTTCGATCGTCTACAAGGAGCAGCTGTTTTCTCCAAAATAGATCTTCGATCAGGATATCACCAAGTTTGAGTGAAAGCTGAAGATGTGCATAAGACTACATTTAGAACTCGACATGGGCATTACGAATTCTTAGTTATGCCGTTTGGAGTGACGAATGCACCCGCAATCTTCATGGACATGATGAACAGAGTTTTGAGGCCGTTCATTGATTCTTTCATCGTGGTGTTTATCGACAATATTCTCGTGTACTCCAAGTTAGAGGAGGAGCACACTGAGCATTTGGCAGCAGTTTTGAAGAAGCTTCAAGAGCAGGAGTTGTATGCCAAGCTGTCCAAGTGTGATTTCTGGAAATCTGAAGTGGCATTCCTAGGTCACATCCTTTCTATGGAGGGAGTGGCAACTGACCCTCAGAAGATAGAGGCAGTGAGAGATTGGGCAAGGCCTACTACAGTGAAAGAAGTCAGAAGTTTTCTTGGACTGACTGGATACTGCAGGAGATTCATTCAAGGTTATGCTCAGTTAGCTGTACCGCTTACTAGTTTGACCAAGAAGAATGTGAACTTCATGTGGACTGAGCAATGTGAGGCGAGCTTTCAGGAGTTAAAAGAGAAGCTGACTACTGCACCTATTTTGGCTTTGCCTAGAGCAGGTGTTGAGTATGATGTTTACAGCAATGCTTCACATCGTGGGCTTGGTTGTGTCTTAATGCAAGAGGGAAGAGTAATCGCGTATGGGTCTAGGCAACTACGACTACATGAGAAGAATTACCCGACTCATGATCTGGAGTTGGCCGCGATTATTTTTGCCTTAAAGCAATGGAGACATTACGTGTATGGTGAGAAGCTGAACATGTACACGGACCACAAAAGCTTGAAGTACATCTATCAGCAAAAGGATCTGAATTTGAGGCAGCGGAGATGGCTGGAGGTACTTGAGGACGTTCGTTCGGAGATTAAGTATCACCCGGGGAAGGCTAATGTTGTTGCTGATGCACTTAGCCGCAAGAGTAGTCTGGTGAGTTTGATTACGACTCAGTGGCAGCTATAGAGGAGTTGGATCGGGCTGGTATTGAAGTCGTTCTGCGTGACTTGGGAGCATCCTTAGCTCAGTTGGGACTTCAACCAACACTGAACGAAAGGATTATTGCAAGTCAGAAGGTTGATGCAGAGATTCAGAAGATTTTGGAGCAGGTTGGTGCTGGCAGGTTGCCCAGATTTCAAATCAGGAATGGAGTGTTGTGGTTAGGAGAGAGGCTGTGTATTCCGAATTAGGCGGACCTGAAAGAGAGTATCCTTCAGGAGGCGCATGCTACTCTTTTGTCTGTACTTCCTGGGAGTACCAAGATGTATAGGGATATCAAGCAGCATTTCTGGTGGTCAGGTTTGAAGTGGGATGTGGCCGAATTTGTGTCGAAGTGTGAGGTTTGTCAACAAGTCAAAGCCGAAAATCAAAAACCTAAAGGTCTATTGCAACCGTTACCTATTCCGGAATGGAAGTGGGATAACATCAGTATGGATTTCATTACAGGTTTACCCAAGAGTTCTAAAGGCAATGATGCGATTTGGGTTATAGTCGATAGACTAACCAAGTCCGCTCACTTTTTGGCAATGAAACTTACTGCTTCGATGGACAAGTTGACTGAGATGTATGTTGGTAAGATTGTCAGGATTCATGGCGTTCCGTTGATGATTGTATTCGATCGAGATGCACGGTTTACTTTGCATTTCTGAAGGAGTCTTCAGACAGCTTTGGGTACCAAGACAGATTTCAGCACTGCTTTTTATCTACAGACCGAGAGAGTCAACCATATTCTTGAGGATATGCTTCGGTGTTGTGTACTAGACTTTGAAGGCAGTTGGGAAAGGCATTTATCTTTGGTAGAGTTTGCCTACAACAACAGTTTTCAGACTAGCATTGGGATGGCGCCGTAGGAAGCTTTGTATGGCAGGAAGTGTAGGACGCCTGTTTATTGGTTCGAAGTTGGGGAGCGTCAGTTGTTTGGTCCTGAGCTTGTTCAGCAGACCTCTGAAAAGATTGATCTGATGAGGAAGAGGTTGGTGGAAGCTCAGAGCAGGCAGAAGAGCTATGCAGACAACCGGAGAAGTGACCTTGAGTTTGAGGTTGGTGACTTTGTCTTTCTGAAAGTATCGCCCAGTAAAGCCGTGATCCGTTTCGGCAAGAGTGGGAAGTTAGCCCCGAGGTTTATAGGCCCGTATAAGATATTGAAAAGGATCGGGAAAACTGCTTACCGGCTTGAGTTACCGGAAGAGTTGTCTTAGGTGCACAATGTCTTTCATGTGTCTATGCTGAGAGGTTATATACCAGATCCGAGTCATCATTTGCCTGAAGTGCCGGAAGGTTTGCAGTTGGATCTGAATTACATCGAGTCTCCTGTCGAGATTGTTGATCGTCGAGAGAAAGTCTTGAGGATTAAGACGATACCGATGGTCAAGGTAGTCTGGAGAAACCATTTGGTTGAAGAGGCTACTTGGGAATCTGAGGAGAGGATGTTGAGAGATCATCCTGAGCTTTTTGTTTAATTTGTATTTTTGTATTTTCCTTATGTTTGTTTTGTTTCTCGCTCTTAACTATAGTTCCGGGGACGGAACTATTCTAAGGAGGGAGTGTTGTAATGCCCCGATTTTCATTTATGAAAATTACTTATTTATTTTGCACGTAGTGTGCACATGCAGTTTTCGTAATATGAAATGTTATAATCTTCTTTATGGATGATGAGTATATGCACATCTATGTATATGTGTTCTTTAAATTATTTTTAAATAAACACAAGCCCAAAAACCTAATTTATTTTGTAAAAACTAATATTTTGGCCCATCAATTGAAGCCCATGAATTAATTCTTTTAATAACAACTTGTGAGGTAACATCTTTTAAAAGACTATTTTTATAATGTATAATGTACAAGTTTTTATATGGAGACGTGCATGCAACATGGTGTGCATTGCACACTATTCTCCTTGGCCGGTTTTGGAGAAGTGGAGTTAGTGTATGGGTGGTTACTTAGTTGTGGGTAGTTACTACAACTCCTACTCTCATCCTAGCCCTCCATCTCATAACCATCTACTAAATCCTAGCCCTCCATCTCACCCAAAATTGTGTATAAATACCCCCTCACTTACTTGTTTTCTACACAAAATTTCATTGTGAGAAGAGAGTTATATTTTTTAAGAGAGTTGAGAGTGAGTGCTTTTGGAGGCCGGCCATCACTTCAGAGGGAGCTTCGGTGTGGAGCAAGGAGCAAGGAGTCGTGCATCGCATTAAGAAGCTTTATCGGATTCGTTTATTTCGTCAACAAGGTGGGTGTTTCTCAGGAATTCTAATATAGAGATCATGTTAGGGCTAATATTGATTGTTATCATATTTGTGAAAGGTGGGTGTTTCTCAGGACTTCTAATATAGAGATCATGCTAGGGCTAATATTGATTGTTATCATATTTGTGAAAGGTGGGTGTTTCTCAGGACTTCTAATATAGATATCATACTAGGGCTAATATTGATTGTTATCATATTTGTGAAAGGTGGGTGTTTCTCAGGACTTCTAATATAGAGATCATGCTAGGGCTAATATTGATTGTTATCATATTTGTGAAAAGTGGATTGATAGGGTGATTGTATGTTAAAATGCTTTCTGTTATACTTATTGTGGAAGATGTGAATAAATGAAAAAGAACTAATGATAATTAGAGAACTGGAAATGACCGGTACAGTCGACCGATCATGTGAGCAGTCGACTGGTACACTGAAATAAAATATGTACAGTTCAGAATTCCATGAAACGATGTATTTAATATGAATTGTTAACTTGATTTTCTAGCATGCTAAATTAGAATAATATTCATCTTCGTAGATAAATGATGAGTAAAGGAAAAATGTAGGTTTAGTATCTCACTGGAGAAAAGAAAATATTAGTAAGTGAAATTTACATTTAATCATAAACTATGTTATGATGATGGTGAATAGATAAGAATCACATGTTTTTGTTGGCATTTGAACGTAATGTAAATGAATAAAATGTTGTGTGCTAAATGAAGAACAGAAGGGAGAGATGACCCCCTAATTTGAAATTTTACCCTGTTCAGTCGACCGAATATATGTAACAGTCGACCGTTCTAAACTTGAAAAGTTGTATAATTGAACTCTGTAGAACAGCCGACTGGTTTGAATGACAGTCGACTGCCCCATAAATGATATTTAGATTTTGAACGCTGCGGAACAACCACTGGCCATGTGCAGCATTCGACTCTTCCGAGCGGTTATTGAAGAACTTTCTTCGACTGAACAAGTCGACTGGATAAGCTCTAAGTCGACTGTTCAGATCACTTTTGATATCTCAGAAATTCTATGAATTGTTTTATGGTAAAGATTATGAATCTTATGTTGACTGATTATTGGTTGTGACAATTTAAGTAAACTCTATTTGTCTTTGCATGAATTTATACCTGAAATGAAGCGAATCGTTTATTTGAATCTATGAAAGTTGTACGAATGTGAAAGTTATGGACATGGAAAAGGAAAATCTATTGAGATTATGAAAATGAACTCATGAGCTGGTAACGCTCAATTTTGGTAATTGTGAATTGAAATTGAAACAAAAGAGTAGCTAAGTCTCCCACCGGCAATTGGAAATAAATGAAATGAAATTTGAAAAGAAAGACCAAGGTTGGTCATGTTGAATGAATGATTAAGTCCGGTATAGTGGAGAGACTGACTCTAGAGCTTTGATTTTGTTCATGATTCTAATAAAATAAGGACTAGATACATAGTGAAGATGTGATGAAAGTAAGAGAAAACATTGAGTATGAGGGCCATTGGATTGGCGGCGAGAGCGTATCCCAGGATGTCCCATGATGATTCATGATAGGGCGTGGATACTGCTCCAGAGTACCGTCCCGGTGGCGACGCTCGTGGGGTGTTTGACGACTGCGGGTGGTGTCATGTCTATGGTAGGATCTGAATTACCACAGGATGCCTGCATGATGAGTCATGTGTCAGTGCGTTGGGATTCCCTCCAGGGCGCCTAGATATGAGCTCGTATGTTGGAAAACATCTAGGATACTTACCGTAGTTACAGTAGCAGATTAAGTCATGACGGGGGATTGAACCCTACAAGATGAAGTACAATTAAGGGTTTGCCCTCGGATCTATGTAGTGTGGGATGCATAGAATCTGAACAAGTGTGCATTACTGTCATATAATATAAATAATTGCATTAAGGACTAAGTGCACAATCACAACACGACATCACTAGGGTATTTCCTTTAATTTGATATGTGAACAAGTTTGTGATTTGTTAAGAAATGAGAATTGTTATACTGTTTCTGGCATAGAGAGGATGGCCATGTATAACTTTCGTCGGTTGAATAAACTGACGTGCCCATAGTTTTGTATGCAGGATAAATGGCTTGATAAAATTGAAAGGAGAACTGATGCTTACAAATTATTCATTGTTGATGTACATTTATTTGAATGATGTAAACTGCTTCCGCTGTTATTACATGTAAATTATTGTGTTTTATGCTTCCACTGTAAAATGTAAAGTGTAAAATCTCATGTAACTCTGATGTAAAATGGAAAGTTTTCAATTCCTTGTAAAATTGTACCGAATGAGACGAAAAGATCCTGTGGAAATCTCGAATTCAGTTGTATTTGGAATTCGGGGTGTTACACGAAGGAACACTACCAGAATACTCAGCACCCAATTAAAGCAGTAATACTCACAGTGGTGGGCTGAAAAGTTAGTTCCTATCTAGCTGTTGGGGACTAGGCGGCACCTCCGAAAAAAACTCACAGTGAAAAGATGAACTGGTGAGCGGCCAAAGTAGGGTCTCCACCGAATGGAGGCGCAAAGAAAGGAGGTCTACGGGAAGTGGCGCACGACAGTGATCGGCTAGGAAGATAGCAAAGCAATCGGCCACACTAGACAACTTGGAACCTTCCCCTTGAAGCAAACCCTGACCTTGGGAAACACATGAGACAGCGGGTGCACCCACACTTCACCACACGATAGATCCACCCAACCACTATGCCAGCACCGACAGAAGACGTGCCCAGAAACCCCCGAAGCAAAACCACACAGAGGATCCTCACAAACACAGGAAACTTGCGAGGAGAGAGCACAGTCTCCTCCAGGAAATTGGGGAGCCTCACCGAGCGAGGTGAAGACTGGGAGACGAAGGGGAGAGAAACGGAGGAGGGACGTGGATGGAAAGGGTCGACAACCAAAGCGAATGAGAGAGGAGAAAACAAGGAGATGGGTCGAGAGAGGAGAGAGAGCTGACCAAGTTTAATGAAAGGGAGGTGGGCCGAAATGGTGAGGAGCAGCCGGATCTGGAGGCTGAAGGACGGAGAAGAGCTGTAGATGCTGTTTGAAAAATTGCCTCTTTCTTTGTTGTAATTTCGCCTAATCTCGTAATGAGTTTCTTCAATTAAATAATTAATATGATAAGCATATATTTAAATAATTGATTAATTCGAATCCTAAAGATTAAGATTAATAGATTAGGTGGTTGTTACTTTATTTTTATTTTTTTTATTACACAATTTTATTCCACCCCCTAATTGACCATAATATTTTCTATTGATTCTTCAATGGACCAATTTGTAAAAATGTGTATTTGAGTGCTTGAATTTTGAAATCTTCATCTTTGTTTTCTTCCTTGATTCGCCCACCTTTTGCACTTATCCATTTCATTCCTAAAAAAATAAACAAATAAATAATAATATGTAGACATGAGATAAATTTTAAAGAAATAAACGAGAACTCACAATTTTAATGCATTAAAGAGTAATAAAATTTTTATATAAATTTCATTCATCAATCGCAACCACCTCAAGTACCACCAGCACCTTCTCTCCATTGTGATACAGTTCTCGAATCTTGGTAATTTCTTTCCATTCTCCTTTATTTGTAGTACTGCATATCATTTCTAGAATATTATCTAAATTTACTGTCGTCCACGAGTGTTTATACTTCTACTTGCTAATTAGAGTACGAATTATTATTGCATATCTTACATGCTAAGAATAATTAAGTATAATTGTTGATTGTTAGTCGTGAATCTTTAATTGTGCTTGTTAAACTTATTCCAGTTTTTGAAAATCCATCAAACCAATTATTAGTTTTAATGTTCAACTTAGTCAGCATTACATGTTGGTAAACTTAATCTTTTAATATTCTTGGAAATTTTTTAATTTAGGGTTAAGTTTACATCAGAATGTTTCTTACGTTTTTCTTTCTTTTTCATCATTAGTCCTTCACCCTTTCTTATGCACTTTACAATCTCGTCATTGTCAAAACTATTCTGGAAAACCCTTTCTATTAAGCAAAAAAACCGTGGCAAGCTTCAGAGACAAAATAATCCAAATGCTCATTTCCATAAAATTATACATTTCAATTCGACCGTTCACTCTCTCCCTTCGTCGAGAAACCATACTGAGCATCTTCGATTCTCTCTCTTTCTTTTTGTCGAAGAACGGTTTTGATTTATACTTTCTTGGATTCTGTCACTCTCTGCGATGAGAAACCCTAGCCCCCAAATCCGCTGGTCTCAGTGGTCTCCTTCTCTCTCTCTGCGATCAAAGACCTAAATCGCAATTAGGGTTTCGAGGCTCTCTCTCTCTTCGACGTCAAACCCAAAGTGTGATTAGGGTTTCGATTCCTCAGCGATTCGAATAGAAACCCTAGCCCCCAATCATTCTTATCAGGTATTCTCAGTTTCAAATTACATTTTGTTTTCTTATTTCAAGTTTCACTATGAAAAATTGAGTCTCTACCTGCATGATTAGAATTTTATGTAGATAAAAGGTACAAAATACGTGACTATATGAGATGTTCAGAATTGAAGATCCTTCCTGTAGAGTAGTTTATAAGTATTCCACCATTTCGATTTTCAGCATTGTATCAGAATTCTAAAGAAGGAGATGTGTGTACTCGTAACTCATGTGTGTACTCATATTTGTTAGGTCTGTTAAAATGTTATTACTGGGGTTTGGTTTGCCATTATATAGTGTATGATAGTGTGTTTGAGTGTCATATTGGCTTTTTTAGTTTATTCCCCTGTTTCGTTTATTAGAAGCGGCGCGAGGTGGCCTCTACTGTATATATATTGTACCTTGTATTTTTATCAGTCACTATGATCTCTTCTCATGATAAGGAGAGGTATTCACAGCTATTAATTTTTTTCCCACAAATTTGTTTAGCAGGAAGATGGGGGTTTTGGAGATGTTAGATGACCACTACGTTGAGCTCAACAAGAAGCTTATGGCTGATGAATCTCTTTCGGAATTTGATGCTTACAGGCAGTGTGCATGGACGCATGTTTGTGCCCTATGATGGTTATAAGGGTGCATCTGATTCTCACTAACAGGAAATGCTTGATTCTCACTCATTTTAAATTTACCCAATGTCCTTTTTTTGTTGTGCTGGTCTAGGCAATGATGATAAGCACTACTTAAGTAGCTATTTATTTTGAATGTGTAAGCTATTTATTTTGAATGTGTCTCCCCCCTCCACCTAGTATTGTTGTGTCTTGTGCGGAGTTGATTTAAGCCCTCGGATCACGATCCAACGGCTGAGATCTTCAGCCATGATAAGGAGCTCATCTTACCATCTGATAATAGACTCACTCATATAGAGCTGGTTGAGAGTTGTTTAATATTTTTCGAGGCTGATTGAGCTCTTTTTTTAGTTTTGTTTCTGAGCATTCTTATTTGGGTTGGGGGGGGGGGGGGGGGGGGGGGATGGCAGAAGTTAAACTAGTTGGCATGGCATAATAAGGCAGCCCTAGGAAAATAAGTATTGTTGATTTAAACAAACAATGAAATATAAGTGTGTTCTGAGCCTACGATTACTTCAATTCATGATTTTGTTGCTTAGTACTACTTGGCCTTTTGTAGTAGTATTTAATTTCACGAATACATGATTAAGATAGTTGTATTCACTGTTTTCAGGAGCAGCAACAACCGTTAAATGTGGGAGGAAAAGGAAGGAGAAAGGACCATATATGGGAGGGGTTAACTCCAAGAAAATCCAAGGTAAATCGTAACAAAGAATTAATTTCATATTACAGCAAATTGTAAGGATAATCATCTTTTTTACTTTCATATAGGTGAACACCTCTAATGAGAGTCCTGGTGGAGGTGTAGGTGGATTCCAGCATGCAGTCTAATGAGAGTCCTACTTTCACCACTTTTTGAAGAGTAATTGAGCATTTTCACTTTGATCTATTAAGTTTTTAGATTCCACAAATCACAATTCCAATTCTGGTATTTAACTTAATTTGATTGGCCTTTCCTGTGCAATCCTTAATTTACTCTCGAAGAAAATTTTGAATACTCATGCTCAATCCAAATTAACAAAATGAGTATGTCTTCTCCTTAATCCAAATTAAGTAGTTTTTTTTCCTTTCCCTCAGATCAGATATATGTATGGTTACTTCCTCTGATATACAGCTGATAATAAAGGTTGAATCAGATCAAGCTTTAGTCAAAGTACAAAGGTAACTTGTAACTATATTACTATGTTTTTATTATGGAAAAGTTTTGTGGATGGTAATCTTAGTGAGACTGAGAAACAGAGTTGGTTTGTAGGTTCAAGATCAGCAGAGTTGTGGATGGTAATCTTAGTGAAGCTGTCATCACCAACTGCAGCAACCCTTTTTACTCTCGGCAGTCTCTTTGTGAAAACACAGCAGCAGCAGCAGCAGTGTAGCCCAAATGCTTAGCAGTCTCCTTTGTTCATTTTGCAAGTATAATTTCCACAAGTTCAAAGCCTGAATAGTTGATTTAGATTATAGCTGTTGTACCTTAGATGAAAAGAATGAAGTTATCTGTATAGTTATTATTTTATCATATTTTGTGTTGTAACAACTCTGACTTGACAATTGACATACTTCTTAAGTGGTCAACCTTAGATGGATGCATCTCTTTAGTGGTTTAGACTGATGCTAACTCTGTTTACTAACCAGAGAAAAATTATTCTATTTGTTAATGAATCACTCGTTATTGTTCAACTGTGTTGCAAAAAGTATGAATCACCTTTGAGTTTTGATATCGGTTTGTGCTCTGAATTGAGTATGTATTGTGATCTTACAGATTTCTGGAGTCTGGTGAATATAGCAACAGTTATGTTCTGATCTTACAGATCTAGCATGAATTTTCGGTGTGATTATTCTCTTCTCAGAATAACAGCCAAAATCTTATTAGTTCAAATTCAATAAACAGGAAGCACAACACACAAGTTCAACCTACAAAAAATAGCTTTGCTTCTTGGCTGATTGAGCTCTTTTTTAGGTTGTTCATGAGCTGATTGAGCTTTGTTTATGTTGTAACTTGGATGATTGAGCTATTTTTAATGTTGTAACTTGGCAGTTTGAGGTTGCACATAATACAAAAAATAGCTGAGTAAGGGGAATATTGTTAGTATTCTGAAAAACAGGGAACTGTTTCATACAATTGTACTTCAATAGTAAAATAGCAGTAAATAAATTTCTACATTCTTTATTGGCTCTGCTTTATATTCTCTCTCAGTAGTAGATAACATAAAATCTGTCGGCTTAGAATAACACCACCATAAACTGAACATGAAGCCACAAATGTATAAGCTCAGTACAAGAGAATATGAAGATGAAGTTCAAAAAGTGTAAGCTCAGAACAACATAAACTGAACATGAAGTTGAAAATGTTTACCGAGTGAGCTCATACTAATACAATCAGATCAATGCCACTTTGTTTCTACTAATATAATCAACTAAAAAAATGGCTAATACTAATACTAGCAGATCCCCGAGTGAGCTCATATCTTCACAGCAGCTGCAGGATCGCATGGTGAACAAGTTGTGGCCATGACTGTCGACGAAGATATTACTGTCCTAGGACTGATGATGAATGAAGTTGAGGCTGAGGGCAAATATTTGGGCATGGGACCAGAACAGCATCACCTCTTTGATCACTGAAGCTTCCCTGCATGCATATATATACTACATATAAATTATTACCACAGATACATATACCACATTGAGTAGAGTACTGCATATAAACCTTGAATTCTAAGATATAAACAATAACATACCACATTTGAATAGAGTGAAGTTAAGGCCCTCACTTCGGCTTCAGCACCGACTAGAACACCATCAAATTCTGAAAATATCCTAACCAGTTAGCAAGGAAACATTGTTCAGGAAGAGAAACTATGAAGATTAATAGGTGAAAACGATGGTCCTGATAGTGCTCTCCCTCCGTCCCCTGCCCCTTGCCTAACCCCCCAACACACAACAACAAGCACATTCACAATCTTGATCAGTTGTTTATTTGGTTATTAGTTTTATTTGTGCCTTGGAGTTAAATTAAATTCCATGGCAAACCAACTATCTAGATTATTTACTACTATCTAGGTGAACTTCGAGAATATCAAGTGTAAGATTATGACAAGCCCCTCCTTTGTCCATAGTTCTCTTGACGAGAAATATGGCATGAAAACAGGTTTACTTCAAAGCTCACAGTTGTTAAATTAATAAAATGGAAGCTTAAAACAGTCAACTATACTTTGGAAGCAGCTTCCTGGCTAACAAGATCCTTGAAGAAATCAAGCAGTTCTGGAAGCTTATCTGCAAGAACCTGCAGGTTGAAAGCAAAGCATAAGCAACAGAAGCATAAAATACCAAATATGCAAGGATGAACAATAACTTTTAAGGAAATGAAACAAAATTTACGCTAGGGCACTAAGTTTAGTCCACAAATACGTAAACAGGAAAATAGATTCCGTCAACTTGAAGAAACGAAATGGATAGAACAGCTTCAAGCAAAATAGAGATTTATCCTATAGCCTACTCATAACTTGCATAATAAAGAATGTAGGTTCACGGGGAAGATGGTACCTTGCACAAATAATGCATGAGAGTCATCTTATTGTTCCGTGCCCACGTATCTGTGAGCTTCACGAGGCTATCCAGCCTAAATCCAATGGCGGAACCTACATATATTTACATATAAAATATTCGCCTCCCCAATAAAATATTCTCCTATCCTCCCAAAGGACCAACACTATTTGTCTTCTCATTGCTTCTTTCTACTTGTAGAGTTCACCTTGTTCCCTCATATCTCTTCTCCTCTAGTTTGGACATAACAGTTTATACCAAGACCAAACATATCATATTAGGATTTTTCCTATTCATACTCCTTCTATCTCTAATATTGTCTATATGATAGGCGATAACAATCCAGATGCCAAGTTTTTTTAATCTTGCTTCCCACATCAAAGATGACACCTTAATCATCTTCAATAGAGATATCAGCAGATAGATAGTTTCTATGTATTAAAAGAAATTATTTTTATATTTATTTATTATCTTTCTAAGTGTATCAAAAGCTATTGATTTAGAATAACAAAATTTCACCTCTGTGCATGCATTTCTAAGTGTATCCATTTCTCTCTCTCTCTCTCTCTCTCTCTCTCTCTCTCTCTCTCTCTCTCTCTCTCTCTCTGTTTTTTTTTTTCCGACTACCTTTGGTATGCTATTTGCGGTGGGTTGGCTTCGGCCTGGCAACTGTTCTATGGGGTGTTTATGCTTCCTCCCTCATTTCTTTTGTGCTTTGTTGTGGCTGATTGGGATTCAGACTCCGGAGACTACTCCATCTAGTCTCTGTTCAGGCATCATGTGTCCTTATCCGTCGTTTTGTTGGGCTTCGACAGAGTTTTTTTTCCGGGTGTGCTTATATCCACCCGTTTCTCATCCATGCTGGCTTTCACTATTTGACTACGTCTCTAGATTTTTTGTTTGGCTCCTGGTCTTATCTTTTTTGAGCTACTGGCTATTTCATCGTTGGTTGTGGTATTTTTTATTATGTTTTGTCCCGTTTGCTTCGTTTCTGTCCTCGTATCATTTTGTTTTGGTCATTTGCGTTGCGCTGGGTGCGCTATCCACTCCTCCTCATTTGCCTGGCTGTGGTCTTCTGGTTCTATTGGCCGGAGCACGGCTGTTATTCTTATTTTGCTTGTCTTGGTCGTTTAGTACCTATTGGCGTTTGGCGTGTTTCGCCGTTTGTTAGCGTATCTTAGCCTCTCGCCTATTTTTAGGCCCTCCTTTTCTTTATTTCTCCCCAGCATCTCCTCCTCTAGGGTCAGCTCCTAGTCTTGCACCTCGCTTTGAGCTCGACTTGCCAGCCCCCTCCTTGTGTTCAGTTGCTTAGTCTTCGGTTTGGCAATTGTGAGCCTAGTTTCTGTCGGCCACAGCTCTGTTCTTCCGCTAGGCTTGTGGTCTACTCGGTCTTGTTCGCTCCTGAACGTGGGGTCTGCTAGCATTTGGGTGGAGGCTTCATTTGATGGGGTCTTTGCCTCGCAGCGATGGTGGGGTGTCGCTCGATTTGATCGGGTTGTTGTTAATGTTTCAATTGTTTGTGTTGCGTTTGATTTTTTAGCAATTAGCTTAATTGCGTTTTTTCGTTATTTCTTTTCCGTATTCTCTGTCTCAGTCTACAATTGTAGAACCCCGCATTTTCAAATATTATTTTTATATTTGAAAATGAATTTAAATTTATTTTTGGAGATTTAATGAATATTTTCAGAAAAGTCTATCTTTGTACACGTGCAAAACACGTGCAAATACTTTTTGAGAAGTTTGAAAATTTAATTTTCTTTATGAAAAATCATTATTTAATATTTGGGAATTATTTAGTATTTTTCCAGATTTTTTGAAATTAATTGGAACTATTTGCAATTTTTGGGAAAAGAAGGACCTTTTTGCAAATTTGATATTTTTAAGGGTTAAAGTGCAAAATGTATATTCTGGACGTATTGGATCAGTATAGGATGAGATTTAGAAGTATATTTTCTTTTAAAACCAAATTTAAATGAGTTTTGATGGAATTTCCAAAGATAGAATTATATATGTAAATTGTATTTTGGAAAGGATTGTTTTGCAAAAGTGTGGGTAAAACCCTAATATGCAACCCCGGATATTTAAGAGATTTTTTCTCCAGCCTTCATTTACTGATAATACAGATTTTGAGATTGGTGTTGGAGGAGCAAGGAGAGTTTTTGGATCTAGCAAGAAGGCAGACTTTTCGGGGATTTTCTTAATTCAATGTGAGTGACTTGGTTTTGTTTTGTTTTGATTTTGTGAATGACTTTGTGAGTTTTGTTTTGTTTGTGAATGACATAAATTTATCTTGTTGTTGATCTATGTATGCGAGTGGTAATGATGTTAGATTTGATGTTGTGAACGATATAGATGTTGTACTGTGGTGTGATTCATATGAATAAATGAATGTTGCTTATACCATGTTGAGAAATCCAAGAATGATTAGTAGATCTTGTTCATAACACCATATTACTAAGATTTGAGTATGATTTTGATCGGATGAGGAATACCTGGATCTATTATATATATTGTAAATCAGATTTGATTTAGAGTTGTCAAAGAATTTTAATCTTGAGAAACCCTAATGAAGGAATTAGTGATCAAGGACATGAAAACTTGGGTTTTGACATATTTGAGGTTTGGAGTATTATATCCTTAATGAAGATCTTTTGCCTGAATACGAACTACTTTCTTGAACAATGAATCGTTAGAAAACCTTAGTTTTGATTATTGTATTCAGACCTAGATTTGAGAACTGTAGGCCGACAGCCGACTGGACTACCTATCAGTCGATTGGTACGACCCTACAGATGTATCATTAGCCTTTTGAAAATCCGTTCTGGACAGCCGACTGAGACCCTTGTTAGTCGACTGTCATACTTAGAAAAATTACTGTGTTAAATCTTGTCAGTTCTTGTCTGGACAGCCGACTGAAACCCCTGTCAGTCTACTGTTATACTTAGAAATTATTTTGTAAAATCATGTCAGTTTCTTTCTGGACAGTCGACCTATGATTCCTTTAAGTCGACTTGTATACTTAGAATAATTTTGAGAAGATTATTGGAAATTACCTCGGGTAAGTCGACTGACCTTCTCTTAAGTCGACTGTTATATGACTTAGTTATTTTTGTAAAATTTTGGAAATTCGTCTTCTAGACAGTCGACTTACCTAAGTATAAGTCGACTGGTACTGAAGGATCTTTGTAAACTTAAGTGCTATTTCGAATGATTGTTCTTCTGATAATTCAGTCTCTACTTGACATTCAGTTCAGTATTTGATTAAGCATATGACTTTGAGATATTTAGTTAAGTATTTGAATTGAGACATTTAGTTGAGCCACTTTGTTTAGTGGAACTTTGGTTTAGACTTTTGAGTTTGAGTCTCTAGAGGTGTGTGACCCTAGTATACCGGTGTTGAGTTATTTTATTGAGGCCCCATGAGGCATTTCAGTTATTGAGATTTGAATTTAGGCTGGTAGGGTATACCACTCTAGGAGACTCGTTAAGTAATCAATTAACCCAAAATAATAAGGACAGGCACTAGTGGTGATATGATGAACGGGAACATGGGTTATGCACCTCAGTATGGCTTTAGATGTGGGATTCTATCTTCGGAATTATCCAAGTAACTTTCTTGAGATGTGGGATGATCTCCGGAATTATCCAGGTAAATTACCTGAGATGTGGGATCTATCTCCGGAATTATCCAAGTGTTTTGCTTGAGATGTGGGATTGGTCTCCGGAATTATCAAAGTCGAGGCGACGCACATGTGGTATTCATGTGGTGATGTGTCTATGTTTAGATGTGGGATGGTCTCCGGAATTATCCAGGTAAAATGCCTGAGATGTGGGATCTATCTCCGGAATTATCAAGCATGGGTTAATTCTCACAGTTTATCTTTATCTCGTAGTAGTCATCGTGATAGGATTAGTTGCATAGCGGGGGATTGAACCCTATGAAGTGAAGACGTTAAGGGCTTGCACCGAACCTATGTAGAATGGGATGCATAGACTTCAACAAGTATGCATTAGAGAGTCCACATATAGAATTTGTGTGTTTTCTTGACTTAGTATTATGCATATGGATTTCCCGGTTTTCTGCACTTAACACTTGTTTGGTATCACTTGTTGTTACGTTTCTTGCTATCTCATATTTTATGTACTTTGGTTCACTATATGTTACTTATGAATCCATGCTTAAGTTTTATTTATGATGTTTGTTGTTGTCACTCACACCATTTATGGCTGACCCCTTTAGTTTGGGGGTTAGGGATCATCTCTAGCCTCACATGTTGCAGGTAATTGCTTAGAGTTGGAGATGGGATGCTTGAGTGATTTTGAGATATAATTGATTCATAAGAGTTTGGTGTAAAATTTGTAATAATAGTTTTGAGATAAATTGTGTTGTAAAGAAAGAACATATTGAGTTGAGTTTGTTTGATTTCCGCTGTGATTTGTAATAGTTTATTGTAATAAATGTTGAAATTTTTTTAGTGGTGTTGGTTATGTTTAATACTGTATTGAAGTGGATCGCTGGGAATGTGCCACGTATTTTCTAAGATATCTTATTAGAAATTCGGGGCGCTACAACAATGGTGTAAATTTGGTATTGCTTGTAATTTCTGTTTATTAATCTATTGGGCTGGAATCGGTTGATTCTGTCCTCATTATCAAAAAAAATAATTACTAAACTATTATTACAGAATTACGAAAATGCCATTTTTTTTAAGGTTTAGACGGAATATCTTCTTCTGTCTGGCCAAAAAGTAAGTTAAAAAAAAATTTGTCAAACCGAAGATGATCTTCCGGCTTGCAATTTTTTAATATTAAAAAATAAAAGAAAGAGTTAGACGGAGGATGATCTTCCGTCTGAATATTTTATTATTTTCGATCTGCCAAATTTGGCTCTAAATGATAGCAACACTTTTATTTTTTTTGAAGAAAAGGTGGATTCTGGCCACCCTGTTTCATTAATAAGTGATTAATAAAGCAAACTCGGAGTACTGAGCTCACTACAAGGTCCTACGAACATAACGAAAGTACATGAACTCTACCACAGACATGGGGGGGGGGACAAAAGTAAACTAGCATAGCCGGAAAAAAAAACATAATCCCCCCAACAAGACCCTGGGGGGTGGGCACCTCTGATCAGTGTCGGCAGTACAGGCTATCAATCGATCGTCGGACCAATCTCAATTTCCTTATCATCAAACACCTAAACCTGGAATACGCTCGCAATCCATCCCCTGGGACCTGCTGTGGCCACATTACCTTCTGTCTAACCAAAGAAGGTCGTTGCGGCGATAGCAATATACCACGCTTCTCTCATAGAACCCCTCTCATAGAACCCCTCTCTAATGTCCACACCTAGGTACTCACGCTCTAGTGTCCACACCTAGGTGGTTTTCATACTATGTCTATTATTACTATTGAAGCATGCTCTGATACCAATCTGTAGCGCCCCGAATTTCTAATATGATAACTTAGAAAATACGTGGCACAATCCCAGCATCAACTTCAATGTAATAGTACACATAGCCCAAAAACACAAATAGTTTTATTCCAAACTTTTATTACAACAATCTTTTTCAAACACAGCAGAAATACAAACACCTTGAATTACAACATTCTTTTTACAACACTTCTTTTACACAAGGCTCTATTACATTAGTTTATTTCAAAACTATCTTAAGCATCCAACCTCCAAGCACTAGGCAACAACCTACAATACAAGAGGCTAGAGATGATCTCTAACCCCCAAAACTAAAGGGGTCAGCCATAAATGGTGTGAGTAATATAAACAAACAAACAACATAAATAAACATTAAGCATGGATTCTTAAACAACATGTACTGAACGAGAGAAACATAAACTAAACATGTATTGTGAAGTAAGAAATGACAGGAAAACATGAAAACATCAAGTGTAGCTTAACTAAGTGTTAGAAGAATCCTTCTCAAACAAATCCGACCCAACTGTGCAGTACAGTCGACTGCTTAATGGACCAGTCGACTGTTCGCTGCCAAATACCCGATTATCAGTCACTCTCAACACCGCAGATCGGATACCCGGTTATCAATCACTATCAGTGACTCTCAACACCGCAGAGTATACCCAACCCCGGAGATCAATGACTCTCAACACCACAGATCGGATACCCGGTTATCAGTCACCCTCAACACCGCAGATCGGATACCCTGTTATCAATCACTATCAGTGATTCTCAACACTGCAGAGTATACCCAACCTCGGAGATCAATGACTCTCAACACCGCAGAATATACCCAACTATCAATCACTCTCAATACCACAGATCGGATACCCAGTTATCAGTCACTCTCAACACCGCAGATCGGATACCCGGTTATCAATCACTATCAGTGATTCTCAACACCACATAGTATACCCAACCCCGGAGATCAATGACTCTCAATACCGCAGAATATACCCGACTAACAATCACTCTCAATACCACAGATCGGATACCCGGTTATCAATCACTATCAGTGATTCTCAACACCGCAGAGTATACCCGACCCCAGAGATCAGTGACTCTCAATATGTCCATAATTCACTAATCCATCGTCAAACGGTCAAAGGAGAAATCTCTCCACTCAACAAAACCCAAGTCTTTAATAAATTCCATAACCCAAATCCAACAATAGAATATATTGAAAACATATGTTCTATAGAAGAATAATATTTATAAGGGTAGGTTATAGATCCAAAACATTTAAAGAATTAGTCGTTTAAAGAACATCAAAACACCTTAGGAAAGTATCAGTACCAGTCGACTGCAAAAGGTCACCAGTCGACTGTCCAGAGTGAAAACTAACATCTTTAAGAAGTAAGATCTAAGTGTCTACAGTTGACTGCAAAACTCACCAGTCGACTATCCAGAGGGAAATCCAGTAATTTTAAGAAAATAAGTTAAGTATTATAAGTTGACTTATAAAAATCATAAGTCGACTTACCAAAAATATAAGTTGACTCATAAAAATCATAAGTCGACTTACCAGATTATAAGTTGACTTACCAAAAACATAAGTCGACTTATAAAAACATAAGTCGACTTACCAGAGATAAATTCCAAAAATCTTTAAGAAAATATTCTAAGTGTTATAAGTCGACTTGTAAAGTCATAAGTCGACTTACCAGAGATTATAAGTCGACTTAAAAAGTCATAAGTCGACTTACCAGAGAAAAATTTACGATGACTCTGAAAAATAAATTCTAAGTGTGCTAGTCGACTGAAAAGGGGTCTAAGTCGACTGTCCAGAGCAGATTTTCAAGAAAACTAAAGATACAGCAGCTGGGTCGTACCAGTCGACTGTCGGCCTTCAGTTTGCATAGTTTATGTCGTACATGATAATCAAAATTAAGGTTTTCCAAAAGCAATCATCGTTTACTAAAATAATTTGTATTCAGGTAAAAATGACAATCTCAAATAATCCTCATTATGGATACATTACTCAAATCATCCAATTTCTCAAAACTTAATTCTCACGTTCTCAACTCCTAATTCTTCCATTAGGATTTCTCAATACTGAATTCCTTTCACAACTCAAAACCAAATCTGATTTGTACTCACGAGATCCAGATGTTCATCCATCCGATCCCTTATTATCATAACCATACTCAAATCTTAAACATGTTTTCAAGCAATAAAGAATTCATCAATCAAGATCTACTAAACATTCATAGATTTCACTTACATAATACAACATTAACCATTGTATTATTCTCATACAAAATACACTAAATAAACAAGCATGTCAAACAAGCAACAAACAATCATTCACATAAACCAAATCACAAAACAAAGTTCATACCACTCACCTTAGAATGAAGAAATCTGACAAGAAAGTCTCCCTTTTGTGAGATCCAAAATCCTCCTCTTCAATCACCAAGAAAATAAAAGATATAATAAAATTTGAGTTGTGCAGCGAATGACAGCTGCAAACCCTTTTTATATAGGCCGGAAATCAAGATTTAGGGTTTTGGAAATGCGTTTGCAAAATAGTCCTCCCAAATTATAAACTTACATATATAACTCTATTCTTGGAAACTCAAATAAAAATCATTTAAATTAGGATTTAAAAGTAAAATATACTCATTAATCTCAATTGGTACAGTTCAAAATGTCCAGAAAATACATTTTGCATTTTAATCACTGAAAACGACAAATTTGCAAAAAGGTCCTTCTTTTCTCAAAAATTGCAAATAGATCCAATTAATTTCAGAAAAATCTGAAAAATAATAAATAATTTCCAAATATTAAATAATGATTTTTCATGAAGAAACTTGACTTTTGAACCTCTCAAGAAAATATTTGCACGTGTTTTGCACGTGCAAAAAGATAACTCTTTAGAAAATATTTATTAAATCTCCAGAAAATCATTTTAATTCATTTTCAAATATTTAAAATAATATTTGAAAATACGGGGTTCTACAGAAAGTAGTCAGGTTTAAAACCTAGAGCGATGCCCCCAGACGCCCCAATAGACAGGGACATTTTCCATTCAGAGACTCGGCTACCCCCCAATCTACTAAGTCTATGCATGTGCGACAGTTTGGTTTCTTGGAGACCCACGAAATTAGCTTTAGACCTGGTAATAACATCCTTAATCATTTCTCGCTTTCCCCTTTTACCGAGGCCTCTAACGTTCCAGAATAGGGCCTCCATTAACTAAGGGAATGGGAAGGATTGTGACTCATTTCGGGCAACGAGCTCAAGTTCAAATTAAGGTTAACCCTCTCCGTCTCCCATCCTCTAATTTTGTTGAGGAGGAGGGAGTTCCTATCTGTATCATTAACCGCAAGTCCACAGGTATTGGCTAGACTAAAAATTTCGTTATCAGTCATGAAGTTAAAAATAGAAGCTAAGAAGGAACGCAAACCCCCATCGCTAGTCTTTAAGGATTTGGCGGCCGCCGCAATTTCCAGATAATCATCTAGGGACTCCTCTGTAGACCTTTTAGCCACCTTCTGGACTCTAACACCTGTGTGTGATCGACCCTGGCTTGGTGTAGTCAGTTGGGTTGGAGGGAAGGTGGAGGGCACAAACTCATGGGAGGCAGCGCAGAAGTCCACATCAAAATCAAAATCCTCTGACTCCATAGACTCCTCCTCAGAGTAGACACAATCATCTTCAAGATTCAACATGCCTTCACTATTGACATCATCGTCTTGGTGTGTAAGCTGAAAAGAGGCCTCTCCCGTGGTGGACCCCTCGATGGGCCCATAACTTGTCGCCACTTCCTGTTGAAGATTTGGCCTTCTAGTGGCGGACCCCTCAACGGGCCCACTACTTGCCAAATCCCGTTTATCTATTTGCATTTCAGGTCCAGTACTAGTATATAGTCTAGTGTGCCCCTCAATGGGCCCCTCTAACCGCTTCCCTCCTTTGCTATTAAACCCCTCCCCACTCAACGTCTCGAACCTAATCGAACTTTTGGGCTTGGGCCCACTCGAAGTCTTCTGAGCTTTGGGGGTTTGTCCTGTCTGCGGAGTAGGATAACTAAGGCTGTGTTCCTAGTCCAGCTGCTCTTTCCTTCTGATGCCACATCCACGTGGCTCTTGCGGAGTGGCTTGCTCTGCGGCAGACGCATGGGGTGGTGTGATCGAGGCGTTGAATACTCTGTTCGATGAATGGGGCTGTTCGACTCCCGAAGCTTCTTTGTCATTTTCAAAAGGCTCCTTCCTCTTATCCTGAGAAAGCACTCCCCTTTTTGGATCTTCCTCTTTTGAGCTTTTCTCCCCTTCAACGATGAGCTGTATGCTCGTCTTCTTCCCCAAAAAACACTCTGCCATTTCCAGATCCTGGCTCCTAGTACTTCCCTTTTGCCCTCTAGGTGACCTACTTTGCTTTGGGTTTGGGTCCACCTTCGTGGTCAAAAGAGGTGCTCCCCTCGGCATCTTCCCCTTACAGAAACTTTCCTTTACCAACTCTCGCCCCAAAGGTTGAGCCTTTTCCTCTTTTGGAGAGCAACTTAGCATATTTTTGCCCATTCTAGGGCCTACAAGCTTTGATTCCTTCCTCTGATCCTCTCTTCATTTTTTTTCACCAACTCTCTGGGATTGCATGCCACTTTGGGATACCTGTGGTTCTCCCTTTTCCAGACTTGCCTCTGGCCTTGGGAAATTTACCAAATTTGGAAGTGGATCCTGGCCGTTGGATCCCTTGGTCGAGCTTCGTTCTCGCCCAATGGGATCTGGCCCTGAGACTTGACGCACTGATCCCTCCACCGCAGGCTCTCGGTGGACCTCCAACCCTCTCGCCGTCTTGATCAGATCTCGATGAGCACGCTCCACCTCATGGGCCCCATCTATAGTAAGCTCCCACTCTGGTGAGGCAACCTGTTTGTAGGTGCGACTATCTCGAAAAGAGAGGAGGGGGGGTATGGGGGAAGTGATGGATTGGAGCTCCATCTCCATCTCTGTGCGTTTGCCAATTACAAACCGGATGAGATAAGACTATTCGTAGGAGAAAACTTTGGCAAAGCGTGGCATTAGGGAGATATCACCGCTCCTGATGAGTATTCTCGTCGAAACTATCTCCGAGCGGCGAATAGTCTTTTCGTCCATGTCTTCCACCGATCCGAAGTCGGAGACTATCTCTTGCAAAGCCTCCTTCTTCTAGAAATGAAGTGGTACGTTATGGATCCATATCCAATACTTGTCTCCTTGAGGCCGTTCTGCACCAAAGCTCGGTGTCCAAGCTTTGAAATCCACTTTGAAGTGCTCGAAGTCCACCGTGGCCATACCGGTGACCTTTATCATTTTCTCTGGCGATGGGAACGAAATCAAAAATTGGAGGTGGCAAACTTTCTTTACTACCCAGTCTCTGTGTGCCCTCATAGGCCACTTAGCGTTTAGTGCTTGTAGGAGATGGGTTTCTGATGGCCTACCTGACTTGACTCAAGCCACCGCACACCATTGGCGTAGCCAATTTTCCTTATTCTTGATGATGGCGATGCTGTTTGCGAGTCTGATTGTAACTGGATTGTCTGGCGATCTTCCTCTGCACACTTGTCGTTCGTCATCATTGTTGGAGGTGCTAACATTCGTGCAATTGTAAGACATGTGGCCCCATTTCATCCACCTCAGGCATCGAACTTGTTTAGTGCATTCTGTTCGGAAGTGACCCAAGTCACCGCAGTTAAAGCACGACACCAATTTTCGTTTCCCTTTTCTTTGTTTTTTCCGTTATCCTGTAGGGGTTGGCATTGGGGGGTTGAGTTTTCTTTTTTCCTTTATGGGTGACCTCTTGCCACTTCTCTACTGCATCTCCAGTCAGAGCCTGTTCCTCATCCTCTCTAGGCTCGTCGTATGGACCCCCCTGTTGGGCCCATACCACGATAGTCTTGGGATGGTCTGGGATCGCCTCCTTTGGTGGTGAAAGGTGGTGGGTGAGTGAAGAGGGAATTGGTGGATTGTGGAGTTGAATGTTGGGTTTCATTGGGGGTAGGAAATCAGTTGGGGGATTGTGGTGGTATGTGGAGGTTCTCGGCTGTGGTGAAGTGGTTGAGTAGTGTTGGATGTCACTGCTTTGGTGACTTGTATGATGAAGGTGGTCTCTGTAATGTTGGTGGCGGTGAGTATCCTTGCGATAGTCCCTTTCTCTATTGTAGCTTTTGGGTTGATGAAGCTGATGCTGCTGCTCATTACGAGAGCTCTGTCTGTGGTTGTCCCTGTATCGACGGTCGTCTTGAAGTCTCTGAGCGTGACGTTGGAAACGGGGGGGGGGGGGGGGGGGGGTTCTTTTACGCCCGTAGTGGCTCGTAGGAGGACCCCCTCTATGGGCCCATTCCCTCGAGATGAACTCCTGATGGCAGTGATGATCTTTGCCACTCCTTGCCTATCGATGATGTGCACCTCGGTGTGCCCGCGGCGGAGTGAGCGCACGTCTGAGCCTAGGAGACTCTTCCTCATTGGGGGCGTTCATTAGGGTAGGAGGGTTGGGGGTGGGGTTGGGGGGTGCAGCCACAGGGTTTCCAGGAGTGCGAGATTGAGGTGGAGGAGGTGGAGAAGGAGCATCTGCAGTGGGAAGGGGGGGGGGGGGGAGGGTTGTGGCGTGCCGGGCCCCCTCGTTGGGCCTGCACCCACTCAATTCCAACTCCGAAAGCATGGGGGATTGAAGCCGAAGGTTGGGAGGTGTGTATACAGGTGGACGTCGCTGGTGGCGTGGCCGAAAGACTTGTTTTCAAGCTTCCATTACAACCCTCTCAGTTTGTTGCTATCTCAAATATGCATATTCTAACAGCAAGATAGTGGATGCTCTAACATTAGTGGATGCTCTTAGAGCATCTCCAACCCAGTGCTATTTTGGCGCTGAGTTGGCAGATGGCGTTGGAATTCACCTCCAACCCATCGCCATATTCAGCGCCATAATCGCGCGGATTGGGTTGGGATGAACAGTGGCGCGCCATATATGGCGCGCTACTGTTCACCCAACGCCAAATTTTTTTTTTAAAAAAAAAACCCCTAAAAGTTTTGTAATTTTTAATTAAACCCTTATTAAATATTTTCTTAACAAAGTTAATTACATTCTACTCCCAGAAATAAAAATTTAATTTTTTTTGCGTTCTATTGAAGATTATTAATTAAATATTAAATATATTTAATATTTATAAAATAATACGAAATGTCAATTACAATATATATAAACTTCGTACATTTTAAGACGTCTTAATTAAAATTTCATAAACATTCAAATAAAAAATAATACAAACTACATACTGCAAAATACAATAATCAAACTAAACTCGTGCAAAAAAAAAATGCAAAATACATAGCGCAATAAAATAATAACACACATAAGACTAATAATAATTTAGAAAGGTGGTAAATCGGTTCCGGATCCTCCAATATCATTGAAAAACTGTCCAAAAGCATCGGAAGATGACCCTTGATGTTGTTGTTGTTGTTGAGCTCTTTTCTGAAGAATTCTTGCTTGTTCAACTCGGAAGTGCTCACGCACGTTTGGATCAGCAATGGAATTCAAGTCTTTGAATAAAACTTTATTTTCTTCTTTCATTGCTTTAAAGGCCAAACTTTGCCACTGAATTTCCAGAAGTTCCTTCCTCTCGGATCTGGTATTTTCTAACATCTCCAGCAGTTGTCGATTACTTTCTTTAATATCATTTAAATCTTCATCATTTTTTCTTTTTCCTTTGGCTTTTTTTACCCCAATGGGTCGTTGCGATGAAGTACTTCCAAAATTTTCTTCATCTAAAGTTGGAAAAAATGAAGGCAGCCTAGGAGAAGATGACATTGGAGACTCTGGAGTAGGATTATCTGACTGTGGCGAGTCATAGTTTAAATTTCGAGCTATTTTTCTTGCAGTGGGTACATTATCTTTAAATTTCTCAAAATCCTTAACTATATTCCAAACATGATCAAATTTGAATCCTTTTTTGAACTTTGGATCTTGCATGAATAATTCCTTCGCTCGACTAAACTGTAAATTATTGTGAACATAAGATTAAGTAATCGTAATAAAATAAATAACTTTTGAATGTGAAAGTTAAATGAATACTCACAATATCCGCATCTGAGGCACCACTTGGATTCAAATTCTCTACTTGTTTCAGACAACCATTTAATTTTTTTACTTCCGCCATTATAGTCTGAATTCGACATTGCACGGATCTTTTTGAACGAGACTCCCAACTCTGGTTTCTTGATGCATTGTAACTTTTCTCCACACGAGACCAAAAATGATCTGCTGACTGGTATCTACCCGTAATAGGGTATTGAGAAATTTCTAAATAAACTTGACAAAGGTGCACGTCTTCGCTAACAACGTATGAAGAAGCTCAGACAGACATTTTCTTCTGAGAACAAGTGGAATGAGAAAGAAGATGAGTGGAATGAGAAAGAAGATAAATAATATCTCTATTTATAGATGTTAGATTGTAGCCGTTTGGATTATAGCCGTTGGAATACAGCCGTTGGAATATATTCGTTTGGATTATAGCCGTTTGGATTATAGCCGTTGGAATATAGCCGTTGGAATATATTCGTTTGGATTGTAGCCGTTTGGATTATAGCTGTTGGAATACATCCGTTGGAATATATTCGTTTGGATTATAGCTGTTTGGATTATAACCGTTGGAATACAGCCGTTGGAATATATTCGTTTGGATTGTAGCCGTTTGGATTATAGCCGTTGGAATACAGCCGTTGGAATATATTCGTTTGGATTATAGCCGTTTGGATTATAGCCGTTGGAATACAGCCGTTTAGAATATATTCGTTTGGATTATAGCCGTTTGGAATGAGAAAAAAGTTGGAATATAGCCGTTGGAATATATTCGTTTGGATTATAGCCGTTTGGGTTATAGCTGTTGGAATATAGCCGTTTGGAATATATTTGTTTGGAGAATAGCCGTTTGGATTATAGCCGTTTGAGACACTTCATTGATTTACTATAAATAACGTACTACAGCCTCATATCAATAACGTACTATACCCTCATTTCAAAATTTATTCTCCTGTCTTCCATTTCCTCAAAATAAACATTCAACAAACTTGTTCATTTTATTCAATTTGAAAATGAACTTCAATATTGGAGGTCCATCTAATTCAGCAAGTTCCACTTCATCTTCGGATGCCGACAATGATGCGACAACGATGAACGTTATGGAAAATTTGTTCGCCTCCGAAGATGCAATATATCAGGGAATCGCTAACAACAACATGGTTCTTGCGCGCTACTTCAACCAACAAAGCCACCATGGTGGCTCGATTCCGGGTCATGTAGTGATCAATCGCGATAGGGAAATTGCGGATCGTAATTTGTTCAACGACTATTTCTCCGAAAACCCACGCTACAGTGAAGTCATGTTTCGCAGACGGTGTAGAATGTCTCGGAGTTTGTTCCTTCGTATTGTTGATGCGGTCAAAGGTCATGACAATTATTTTCACCAAAGAAATGATGGACTCGGTAGAGCTGGATTATCAAGTTTACAGAAAGTAACAGCCGCATTCCGGATGTTGGCGTATGGTCTACCGGCAGATGCGACGGACGAGTACATTAAAATAGGTGAGTCAACGGCGATTGAAAGTATGAAGAAATTTTGTCGTGCTATTGTGGAAATATTTGCAGAGCGATATCTAAGAACACCAACCGCTAATGATGTCACAAGACTACTCTATGTTGGTCAACAACGTGGTTTTCCGGGAATGTTGGGCAGTCTTGATTGTATGCATTGGAAGTGGAAAAATTGTCCAACAGCATGGGCTGGACAATATGCAGGTCGTAGTGGGCATCCAACTATTATTCTTGAAGCTGTAGCAGATTATGATCTTTGGATATGGCACGCATATTTTGGCATGCCGGGCACCAACAATGATATCAATGTGTTGGAGTCATCTCATCTTTTTTCTAACCTAGCTCAAGGTATTGCTCCTCCTGCTCATTATATTATTCTAGGAAAAGAGTATAATATGGGCTATTATTTAGCTGATGGTATATACCCAAAATGGTCCACTATTGTACAAAGTATACATCAGCCGCTTGGTCGGAAGAAAAAATATTTTGCTATGAAACAGGAAGCATGTAGAAAAGATGTAGAACGAGCATTTGGAGTTCTCCAATCACGATTCGCAATTGTTGCGGGACCGGCACGTTATTGGAACAATAATGTGTTACATGATAAAATGACTGCGTGCATTATTATGCACAACATGATTATCGAGGATGAACGTGATCTTCATGCACCAATTCAAGATACGAGGGAGGCTGCAGTTCCAGAAGTTGAAATGGTTGTAGATGAAAATGCAAGATTTCAACAATTTATTGCTCGCCATAGACAAATCAAGGATAAAGATGCTCACATCGCACTTCGTAATGCATTAATTGAACATTTGTGGGAGGAGTACACCAACTCAGATGGTTAATTAAACCATATATATATATATATATATATATATATATATATATATATATATATATATATATTAAGTATTCCTATTTATGTTATTGAATGTAATATTTTGGTAGTCATTTGTTTTAATTAATGCAAATTTTATTTTCTAAGTATTATATTATTTGTAGAATGGTCAATTTATAATAAAATATTATTTATTAATGTTAAATATTGAGGCATATTATTGGATCACTACATAAATTTTTTTTTGTTTGTGGCTAATTGGTTAAATAGATAAATAGTGAGGAGTTAGAAGAGAATTAATTTAAAAAGTAGATAAAAAAGAATATGCTGAGAATATTCCTTTTTGGAGTTAGAAATGGAGTTATGCGTCGGAGATGAAGTTATTGTTTGATGTGACAGTTACTCCATTTTGGAGTAAAAGTTGCTCCAAAATAGAGTTAACTCCTGATTTGTTTGTGTCTGGATGACTATATCACCCATTATACGAACAGTGAGAAGAGAGCATGCAGTTCTCTTCTTCTTCTTCATCTGACGATCTTATCTTCCCAAAATTCCCAATTTCCAAACCCTAGCTCGACCACCATGAGAGATGCCGGCGGTGGCATCGACGACTTCTACTGATGTTGTTCATGAAGATGCCACCAAAGTATCTTTTTGTTCTTCTTTCTTACCACCAAAATCTTTCTTTCCCAAATCGATAAATCCGAAATCAAAAACCCCAATCTATCTCTCTCTTGTTCCACCACAAATTTTCAGATGTTCTAATCTCGTGCTGGCAAAGTTTGGTCGTCGAATTTAGAACCGATTCCGACCAAACTTCGTCGAGATGGTCAAGATTCCAGCTCAAAGGCTGCTGCTGCTGCTGACTCTTCTCCTTCTTATCGCCATCCCCCTAATCATCAGCCACGCCGAAATGCATTCCTTTAGTCTTCTCCGAACCCTCAACTCCTCTGAAAATCGATGGCCTCCTTCTCTCGAGACGTAGACGAACCTCTCCCAACCTCTATCTCCCTTCATTCTTTTGGTCCAAATCGTTGAAACCCAAAAAAGATGCGAACTTTTTATATGGAGGAAAATACCCACTTCTTCCTTTTGTCAAATCCGCCATGTTTCATTCAACGCCCGTTTCATTTGCAAAACGGAAAGATCAAGGTTTGTTCTTGTATGATATGATTGTTTAATTTCGTATTTTTGCATGTTTCTAAATCTTTCTTCTCACACTTTACAACTTTGGCAACTAACTAATTAGTCGTTGTGGTTGCAACACTTTCAATATGAATTTACAGTAGTTCTTAGGCTAAATTTGAAAAAAAAAAAACCCTCGAACTATAGTCTTTATGCAGAAAACCCCCTTGATATTTTTTTATACAGAAAACCCCCTCAAGTATGGTTATTGTAAAAAAAACCCCTGAAGTATTTCAAAAAACCACATCTAACTTTTCTACTTGTATCAGATAACCCCATTCATGTTTGCAAGTTGTTTCAAAAAACATCATATATCATTCTTATTATTTGTCAAAAACCTCCCTCAACTTTAGCAGAAGTCTCACGTTGTCGGGGTGGTTTTTTTTGCAACAGTACTTCATGGGGGTTTTATGCATTAAAAAAAGGTCAGGGAGGTTGATGAGGACATCGGTTCAAGACGATTCAGGCGTTTCTATCAGCGCAGGCATCGCCTAGGACAGCTGCTTATTTAGTTTAGGATTTTATTTCAGTACCATATTTGTTTCTGACAATTATAGCCATATGTAATCTTTTTTGTATTTTTAGATTTTGAGAATATTTTGAGATTTGTATCAAAATGTATTTTGAGCCTATTTATAGGCCTTGAGATTAATGAGAAAGAGATGTTATTCTTGATTAAAAAAATTGTGTTGAGTTTTTACTCTTCCTCTCTCTCTTTGTGTGATACAAGTGAGATCCAAATTTTAGGGTTTGTGATAAATCCTAATACAATTTTAGTGTTAGTGATTAACTCTAAAATCTACCCCAAATTAAAATCCCCCAACTAAAATTACCCAAACCCTAATTTCCCAAATCCCCAAAACAAAACCCAAAATCCCAAATCACCCTGCCGTCTTCATCGTCAACATCCCCAATTCCAACAAAAAAAAACCCTAACCCTCCTCCAGACCTCCATCCCGATCCTCTTCCTCCTCTCCTCACTTCACACCCTCTCTCCGTCAGCCAACCACCGCAACCCTCATCTCTTCCCATCGACACTCAAGCATCCCCGTCGCCTCCCAGACATCGCGACACCCTCACACCACGCGCGACACCCCCGACACTATACTGCGTCACTCCAGTCGACGCCGCCCCAGCCACGCCGGCCAGATCCGTGGCCTCCAACTTTGTAGTTGCTGCCAGTACTCTTGACGTGTTGCTGCCATTGCTGCTCCTTGAGTGTCGTGCTTTTCATTGCTGTTCAAATCCAAGATCTATGCTGAATTCTTTAACATCTCGGTATACTCTTTCCCTTCTCAAGTATTTGTGTTATACTGTTCTGCTATCTCTATCATATTATTCGATTTAACTGTCGACCATAAATATTGAGATTGAGCGTTCCACTTGCCTAATTAGAGTACAAATCAGTATTGAATCTTTTACTTGCTAAGAACGCTTAGGAAATTAGTTATTGATTGTTAGAATTGAATTATTAATTGGGATTTTTAAACGTGATTCAGTTCTTGAAAATCCATCAAACCGATTAACTGTTTAAAATTTCTAACTTTGATCCGCACTACGTGTTGGTAAAATTAACCCATTAAGATTCTTAGAAATTCTCTATTTTAGGGTTAGTTTTACATCATTTTGGTATCAGAGCGAAGGTTCTTAAAACCCTAGTTCTTGCATCGTAGGCATCAATTTTGCATTCATTTAGGATTGTGTAGTCTTTTATTTTTCTTTCTTTTATTTTAGGTCATTTCAGATTCATTTTAAAATTTTTTTAAAAAAAGTAGGACACACGACCCCTAGTTTCCACTTTTAGTGATTGCGTCTTCGCAACACCTTCACAGATCCTGAAGAGCCTTTCTTATCCCTTCCAAATCACCCAATTAGAAACCCTAGACTTTCCCGACCTGAAATGGAAAACTCTGATATCTCCGCTACCCTAGCTGTCATCCAAGCAATTCTTACCAATATCAATCAGAGGCTTGAAAAAGTGGAGTTAAATCAAACTATTGTTCCCGAGCTTCATGCCAATCGTCAGATCTCTCAAGAGAGTGTTCGTGACGATCAACGTCAAGAATGTGATCGTGACGAACAATATAAGAAGAACGTTAAGGCTGACGTTCTCCAGTTTGAAGGCCATATGGAACCCCAAGCTTATCTTGATTGGATCCATGCGATGAACCACTACTTTGTGTGTTTGACATGAGTGAAGCCCTGAAAGTTAAATTTGCCACAATAAAATTAACTGGGAAAGCTCAACAACACTGGACCAATCTTGAACACGCCTGCCGAGGCCGAGGCCTGGCACCCATAGCCACTTGGGAAGCCATGAAAGAGGAGCTCACTGAGAGATATGTACCGTTATCGTTCCACATCCGATTGCTAGATTCGTGTAACCAACTTTATCAAGGAAGTAAATCCACACAAGAATATGTTGATAAGTTTGATGACTTTCTTATTCGGTGCAATGCTTTAGGTAAAGAGAGTGAAGAACAAACTTTCTCTAGGTTCAGAGCTGGACTACGAGTTGACCTTAGGAACGAGCTAATCCATAAAAATGTGGACTCAATAGCGGTAGCCTACGCCCTAGTCCTCAATATGAATTCCCTTAAAGCTAGTTCTCATCCTAGGTCCAGCAACTCAAGAGATCATTCCTCTAGAATGACCTCTACTGGCCCACCTAGACCTAAGCCTCCCTCTCAGCACCCCAACAAATTTTACCCCAGCAAACCTAATTCAAATTTCATTTCACATAGAGATGAACATAATGGTAAGAACACCGAAAGAGATTACACTAAGATTGACCCTCTCACTAAGTGTTATAAATGTAAAGGATATGGTCATGTTGCTAGCAACTGTCCCAGCCCCAGTAGGATCAATATAGTAGAGGGTACCGCTGTCATTGCTGACGACTCTGACAATGAGTTCTCTTATAAGCCTATTGAAGGTGATGACTTCGGTGAAGAAGAGGATGACTAGTATCTCCACTGTATTCGGTCTATCCAATCACCTCACTTGAATGTAGTCAGATGTGCTTTGTCCCAACCAAAAGAAGAAGATGATTGGAAGCGCACTGCTATATTTCACATCTCTACGACTATAGGTGGCAAAAAACTGCAAGGTGATTGTTGACAGCGGGAGCTCCGTCAACGCTGTCTCTTCTGTGGTCTTAACTAAGACTGGAGTTAAGGCTGAATCCCATCCACGCCCATACAAAGTATCTTGGATTGATGTAACAACACTCCAAGTAATACATCGATGCTTAGTCCCTGTGGACTTCAAAGCTTACAAAGAGGAAATTTGGTGTGATGTGCTCAAAACGGATGTGGGTCAAGTCATTTTAGGGAGACCTTGGTTATACGATCACGATGTGACCATATATGGTCGATCCAACCAATGTGTATTCCAGCACGATGGACTAAAAATAAAGCTCATACCCGTAAGACCACGAACTAGTCCAGCTGAAACAACACCGGCTCCCTCAAGAAAGGGCAAGGAGGTAACGTATATGGGTGAAGGAACTTACGAAAGAAATTGACAAAGGGGCTACCATTCTTTTACTCACAGCGAGACAAGTCCCTAAAGATCTTAAATCACTCATCCCGCCCCAAGTTACTCCTGTCCTACAGGAATTTGCAAATGTGTTTCCTGCTGACCTCCCCAACCAGTTGTCCCCGTTGCGTGACATCCAACACGTTATTGATCTGGTACCGGGAGCGAGTCTTCCTAACTTGCCACATTATCGGATGAATCCGACAAAGCATGCTGAGTTGAAAAGGCAAGTTGATGAGTTATTGGCAAAGGGCTTCATTAGAGAAAGCTTAAGTCCGTGCGCTGTTCCTGTTCTATTGATGCCAAAGAAAGATGGAACTTGGCGTATGTGTGTGGACAACCGTGCCATAAGCAAGATCACGGTGAAATACCGTTTTCCCATTCCTCGTTTGGATGACATGTTGGACATGATGTCTGGTGCCACAATCTTTTTCAAGATTGATCTTAAAAGTGGCTACCACCAAATACGTGTTCGTCCTGCTGATGAGTGGAAACCCATTTTCAAGACGAAGGATGGCCTGTACGAGTGGATGGTCATGCCATTTGGAATGACAAATGCCATGAGCACATTTATGAGAATCATGACGCAAGTACTCCGTCCCTTTATGGGCAAGTTCCTTGTGGTGTACTTTGATGATATTCTCATTTACAGCCGATCCGTTGAGCAACATCTTGACCATTTGAGACAGGTCTGCGGTGTTTTGAGGAAGTAACAACTTTATGCTAATCCTACCAAATGTACCTTCCTCTCCGATCAGACTATCTTTCTGGAATTTATTGTGTCTGCCAGAAGGAGTATCTGCTGACCCAGAAAAGATACGAGCTATTAGAGAATGGCCTGAGCCCCGCAATATTCGTGATGTGCAGAGTTTCCATGGCCTTGCCACCTTTTACCGTCGGTTTGTGCAAGGATTTAGCACGATCATGGCTCCGATAACCGACTGTTTGAAGAAAGGTGAGTTTGTCTGGTCGAAAAAAGTCACGAAAGCCTTCGAAGAGATCAAGAAGAGAATGACTCAGACACATGTCATGAGGTTGCCTGATTTCACTAAAGTCTTCGAAGTAACGTGTGATGCTTCTGGTATTGGTATAAGTGGAGTCCTTAGTCAAGAGAGTCATCCTGTTGCTTATTTCAGTGAAAAGCTGAACGAAGCAAAACAAAAATACTCCACCTATGATAAGGACTTCTATGCGGTCATTCAGTCACTTCGCTGTTGGCGACATTATCTCCTGCCGCAAGAATCCATTATCTTCTCAGACCATTAGGCCTTAAGATTCCTTAATTCTCAACAAAAGTTGAATCCGAGACATGTTAGATGGGTAGAGTTCCTACAAGAATATTCATATACCATTAAGTCGTTGTTACATGATCTTATCTACACTGCGCACCGAAATTATTGGTTTTGAGAGATTGAGAGATGAGTATGCCGCCTGCCCAAATTTTCATGAGATCTACACCTCTTTGAAGGATGGCATCACTCGAGTGATAGATAATTATTTCTTGAAAGATGATTATCTCTTCTATTACTCAAAACTGTGCGTTCCTAGTACATCATTGCGAGAGTATCTTGTTTGGGAATTGTACGCTGGTGGCCTTGCTGGATATTTTGGGCATAGCAAGACCATTGATACCGTGGAACATAAGTTTTACTGGCCGAAGCTAAAGAGAGACGTTGTGAGACTTGTTAACAGATGTCACACCTATCAACTTGCCAAGCAACAAAAACAGAACACAGGCATGTATATTCTATTACCTGTTTCCAGTCATCCTTGGGAAGACGTGAGTATGGATTTCGTGTTAGGCTTACCGAAAACACACAAAAAACACGACTCCATTCTTGTTGTCGTGGACCGTTTTTCTAAAATGGCCCACTTCCTCCCGTGTTTGAAAACTTTCGATGCATCCCGTGTGACTCAGATCTTCTTTGTTAATATTGTGAAGCTACATGGGTTGCCAAAAACTATTGTGTCTGATAAGGATGTGAAATTCACGAGTTATTTTTGGAAGTCCCTATGGCACAAGTTGGGTACAAAATTGAAGTTTTCGTCAGCCTTCCACCCACAGACAGATGGACAGACTGAGGTTGTCAATCGGAGTCTTGGCAATCTCTTACGTACTCTTGTGGGAGAGAACTTAGGAACATGGGATTTAAAATTCGCGGTTGCTGAATTTGCTTATAACACTCTAGGAATAGAACCACTGGCATGAGTCCACACGAAGTTGTACATGGTTATCGTCCTACGCAGCCCACAGATCTTGCCCCCATGTTAGAACATCACCGAGTCTCTGAGTCTACATTTGCATTTGCATCCCGCATTCATGACTTACATAGAGAAATTTTCAGAAAAATTAATGAAAATAATTTTAACTACAAGTTAAGAGCTGATATTAGAAGGAAGTTTAAAACTTTTAATGTGGGTGATGAAGTGATGATTCGGATTCGTCCGGAACGGTTTCCAGAGGGATCCGTTAAGAAGTTGAATGCACGTGTTGCAGGCCCATTTAAAATTCTTCATAAAATCAATGATAATGCTTATATTGTTGACCTTCCCGAAGGCTTTGACATCAGTAAAACTTTCAATATTGAGGATCTAGTACCCTATGAAGGCGCAGAATTTAACCCTAAAAATCCTATAGATGAGCCTACCCTGCAGCCTAATGGTGAGATTCCCCCATTACCTCCACTACCAGATACTACTTACCCATCGACAAAAGAATTGGATAAAATTTTAGATGATTAGATAATCTCTATTAGAGATGGTGGTACTCATAGATATTTGGTAAGTTGGAAGAACAAGCCGGAGTCGGAGAACACTTGGATAGATCGTGGAGAGCTCCAACGCTTGGATCCAGACCTTTTGGAGTACTATGACAGGAGGACTGGTTTTGATTCGACTGGGTCGAACCCTCTCCCACCCGGGGAGAATGATGAGGACATCGGTTCAATACGATTCAGGCGTTTCTATCAGCGCAGGCATCATCTAGGACAACTGCTTATTTAGTTTAGGATTTTATTTCAGTACCATATTTGTTTCTGGCAATTATAGCCATATGTAATTTTTTTTGTATTTTTAGATTTTGAGAATATTTTCAGATTTGTATGAAGATGTATTTTGAGCCTATTTATAGGCCTTGAGATTAATGAGAAAGAGATGTCATTCTTGATTAAAAAAATTGTGTTGAGTTTTTGCTCTTCCTCTTTCTCTTTGTGTGATACAAGTGAGATCCAAATTATTAGAATTTGTGATAAATCCTAATACAATTTTAGGGTTAGTAATTAACTCTAAAATCTACCCCCAAATTAAAATCCCCCAACTAAAATTACCCAAACCCTAATTTCCCAAATCCCCAAAACAAAACCCAAAATCCCAAATCACCCTGCTGTCTTCATCGTCAACATCCCCAATTCCAACAAAAAAAACCCTAACCCTCCTTCAGACCCCCATCCCGATCCTCTTCCTCCTCTCCTCACTTCACACCATCTCTCCGTTAACCCACCACCGCAACCTTCCTCTCTTCCCGTCGACACCCAAGCATCCCCGTCGCCTTCCGGCCATCGCGACGCCCTCACACCATGCGCGACACCCCCGGTGCTGTCCTGCGTCCCTCCAGTCGACGCCGCCCTAGCCACGCCGGCCAGATCCGTGGCCTCCATCTTTGCAGTTGCTACCAGTACTCTTGACGTGTTGTTGCCATTGCTGCTCTTTTAGTGCCGTGCTCTTCATTGCTGTTCAAATCCAAGATCTACGCTGAATTCTTCGACATCTCGGTATACTCTTTCCCTTCTCAAGTATTTGTGTTATATTGCTCTGCTATCTCTATCATATTATTCGATTTAACTGTCGACCAAAAATATTTAGATTGAGCGTTCCACTTACCTAATTAGAGTACAAATCAGTATTGAATTTTTTACTTGCTAGGAACACTTAGGAATTTAGTTATTGATTGTTAGAATTGAATTATTAATTGGGATTGTTAAACGTGATTCAGTTCTTGAAAATCCATCAAACCGATTAACTGTTTAAAATTTCTAACTTTGATCCGCACTACGTGTTGGTAAAATTAACCCGTTCAAATTCTTGGAAATTCTCTATTTTAGGGTTATTTTGACATCAAAGGTTTTCTGCATAAAGGCCATAATTCAAGGGGTTTTTTTTTTTCAAATTTAGCCTAGTTCTTATTCTAAAACAAATTGGCATAGCTTTTTTTTTTTTATAAATAATAATGAGTTCGTTTTCCTTCTATTTCTGACGGATGGTTAGCGACCTAACAAATTTTGAACATGATTACATAAGATATACAGTTCATCAAAAGCATGCTGATACCCAAAAAAAATAAAATAATAAAATAAAAATAAAACTATTATGTATTTCTTCGTCTATGGAAAATCATCAAAAGTATTTTTAGGCGTGTGTTTAGGGATGGCATTCGGGTTACCCGGGCTTTGCCCGGTCCCGGGCCAACACGGGCTGGGCTCCACCAATTCGTATGCCCAGCCGGGCTAGGGGGGAAATGTAAGGCCCAGACCTGGCCCCTGACCCCTAGCCCCAAGGGTGGGGGCTGGGCTGGGCCGGTTTTTTGAGTGTATATATATATTTTTAAAACAAAGATCAAGTATTAAATAGTAATTTCATAACAATTGCAAATAACTAATAAATAAAAGAAATTAAAACCAAATTTAAATTTATTTAATAAATTACAAATTGTTAAATAAAATGAAGTTCATGAATAAAATTTCATACAAATTAGATCAAATTACAAAACAAGGGAATTATTTGAATTTGGAGATCGAGATGGCCTTTATTTGGATTGAAGAAAAGTGATTAATTAATTCAAAAATAATATTCTACATTATGATTTTGTTAAGAGTACAAACTAAAAAGATAAAGGAAAATAGTGAACGAAGACAATAATTATAAGAACATGTAGATAAATAATATTTCATACAAATCTTATCAAATTATAATATAAAAATAAAAATAAAAGAAAGAAACAACATCTAAAAATTATTTTGATTAATTCATTTTAAAATAAAATCTAAGCTCTCTCAGGATCGAACCCACAACCACCCAAACTCAATGCACTAATTTGCACGCGCTAGCCAAGAAATACAATCTGAAACTATATTTTATAAAAAGTTTAATAGTAAATATATATATGTAACTAAGACATAGAACTTGTTCGTTTTTTACATTTATACAGAAAGATTTTTTTGACTTCGGGTTCAAGAATCTTTCCGCCAATTTCATAAAGTCAAATAAATGGAATATATAAATTTCCATCCATCCAATCATTAGATTGATTTCCAATTATTCATTGGAATACGATAAAAAACGGGGGGGGGGGGGGGGGGGAACTTTTAGTCCCACATTGGTGAGATGAGAGAAGTGAAGTTGAGGAGTTTGCTATAAATTGCTAAGGTGGGGGTTGACAAATTGAGTAATGAGTTGTGATCAATTAATTTTGATGTCCACACTCATTTTTATAAATATTTAAAATATTTAAAGTATATTTATATGCATATATGCATATATACATATATTTTGTAGTACATATATTTTGCTAAAAAATTTAAAAAAAAATAAAAAAATTTGATTAAAAAAACCACACGGGCCAGCCCGTCTCAGACGGGCCGGTTCAAGCCGTATCGGGCCTTTTGCGGGCCGGGTCATGGCGGGCTTTGAATGCAAAATTCAGGCCCGGCCTGGACCGAGTTTGGGAGGGGCCGGTTCCGGGTCAGCCCGGGTATTGGGCGGGCCAGTCTGGGCCGGTCATGGGTCATGGGCCAGCCCGTCCCTGATGCCACCCCTATGTGTGTTTGATTGGTTGCTTTCCCCTTAAATATTTAATAGGCTTGTAGCATTCATATTAGCAAATTCTATATTCTTTTGTATGTCCTCACGTCAAGTGATAGTAATTAGTAACCTTAATAACTTGTTAGACTGTGAAATTGCTTAAGATTATGGGGGTCACTAAGTTTTATAATAGCGATATAATTTTGCCAACCATCTGTTATCTTACACGAGCAGATCAATTTTAAGCATTAGAAAGTGAACAATGAGTGACAATTTAATTTCTTTCCATGTCAGAATTTGGGAAATAATTGAATTGATTGCATTCCGGCAATGAAACACCACTGTTTGTTTAGTTTAAACAAACCCATAAAAATTTCCACTGGAAGTGAAAGAAATGGACAGTCTCAAGCTTAATTCTAAAGTGAAACGCAATGACAATTTAGTGCATTTGAGAAGATAAAAGCAAATCAGGAAATGCCATTTCATTTTGTATGAAACATTTGTATTTATACTATAAATGAAGTATTTGGGTCTAAAACATAATTAGCTCTAGGGATCGGGTTTTTTTATATTTATGAAACTCGTTGATTTTTTTAAGAAGTCAATTTTAGTTTTGGATCTGAGAGTAATTTTCCCTTCCTAAAAATTCATCTACGTTGCTATGTGATATGTGATGCTTGCCTATCATACAATAATACTGGTCTCCCTGACATCTGCGTTATTGCTAATAGGATGATGGATTTAATAGGACTGATGAAAACAACCACCAAAGCCAGCACTAAGAATCAAAGATCTGGCAGTTCCAAACCGGGCAGTGCATCGAGCTTTGGAAGAGGCAACCGCAAGGGTGAGTTACACCAAAGAATTTCTGTAATTTTTCCATTCCCTTAGATGTAGCACATAATATTAAGAGAAGACTCAATTTCCTGAACAGAACTGTTTTATTACATGAACACCATGCTCACAATTATCTCAATATTGTTTTTATGCTGTTTCATTGAGTAGTATCTGTTTACCCCGCCACAGCATAGCAGTGCTTTGCCAACCACAGCTACCTGCATACTTATATTACAATTTTTTTGTTAAAATAATTTATTACGAATGTGATGGATTTTAAAATTCTGTGCTATTAAAAGGGGACTGAATTCTTACAATGTCAGTGAGATTGACTTTAGTTGGTTTGTATTTTGATTTGGTCTCCACATGAAATTTTAAGGGTTGATCCCTGGCTTCTTTGAGCATTCTATTTGGATTTAGATACAGCTTCACATGCATACCTTCAAAAATCTTGGTGATTCGCAGCTCAAAATCTTACTAAACAGCTAGCAACGAAGCACCGTACTGTAGTAACCTTATTTGACACAATGCAGCTTTCATATGTTTTATGGCGTTCTCATATATTATTTTTAGCCCAGTGTTTATTAGTTTAATCAGAGTGCAAGCTATCTGAAACTATTCTTATATGAGATCATTATGAAAATATGTAATTTTTGAGCGCTGGATTATATTAATAATGTTTGTAAGCTCATGTCTAAACAACTATTCTTCTGCACGTTGGCACCGTAAGCAACAGTTTTACGATTTAGAAGATGATGAAATTCCCGGAAATCTTTTTAATGCGACATTTGGCGGTCAGAAATGTTATACTTAGTCATTCACATGGACAGAGAATTTTAATTTTAATGGCTCAACTGGATTTGGCTTCGGAGGTGAATGAAAGTGGCAAAAAGGTAAGAAAAGAGATTGGAGTGAAAGTGATGTTGATGAAGATGAATCAACTCGTGTAAATGAATTAGCTCATGTAGGTTCATGTTCTCATAGGATTACTCTTGGTTTGCCAGCGACGGGGCCATTAAAATTGGATGAAGTTGAATGTGCACAAGTCATCTAAAGCCTTTTCTGTTAAAAAATTATTATATGAAATGAAAAGAGAGGATTTCTTCCTCTGTTTTACGTGCAAATTATCGAGTTTTGTGAATCCTATATTGTAATTACTTCTTTTAATTTTATGGCGTCTGCTTTAAAGTGGCACCCTGATATGCATCAAGGCCCCTCGCAAGTGTGTCCTCCCATCTTACATTATTAGAGTTCTTTTGTGAAGTTATAGACTCTAAACACTTCCTGTGTTAAACTACAATGAATATAGAGACACCAACGAAGCCTTTATCGCATTGTTTGGCCTACCATAATACTTGTCACTTCATCAATTCCAGCTTTTGACTTGTGCGTTTGTTTGTCCTCATTGTACGTTGGTTGTTTGGATTTCATGCTTGCAATTAAAGGAAAAAAAGATTAACATAAAGAGAAGATAAATATGCTTATGTGTTTTTGGTGCCTAATATAGCATATAGGCATAGTTTTATCTGTCAGTTTTCTTGACATGCTAACTGAAATATATATAACCAAATTATTATACATCACGGTCATAGTTACTGTATTTCTTTCTCTGTTTTCCTACCAGCCACGCACAATGTCGCAGTACCCTGCTAGTTTTATGAATAGGAACTTAGAACAAGAGGTGGGTTTCTGCCATTTATGATCAGTATTCCTATAAAAGGAATCCCTCACAGACAATTGATGGGCAAAATAAGTATGTGGAGCTGCTCAAGTCTTTTTCCTCCATTCAAATCTGTGGAGGGTCGTCTCCTCTGTCAATTTAACAATTACTAAATCCTCCATAACCACGGGAATCATACGCAGTTTAGGTCTATTTCTCATCTTTCCTATGGCAACTACAATTCCATCACTCTTCTTAATTGGCATAGTTACAATTCTTGATTAGCTCTTCCTCATTTTATCCTTCTCGACAGGAGCTATCTCTAATTTCTTACAAATGCACGAGTGTTTTATGATTTTATCACCCATCCACCACAGCATCATCATTTCAGCTATGCTCATTTTCTATCTATTTCGTTTCTCAATTACTTAACATATGGTATGTCATATAGTTGTCTATAATTTCGTGGGTATTTTTTTATATCACAAAGTACTTTATAAGCATTTTACTAATTTGTCATATTTTGATTTTGTGGACAACATCCTCCTCAACTTCTCTTCACGAATGATTGATCATGGCTTAACACTGGTTAAATTGAAGAGAGAGAAAATCCAATTTATTTAGAACTATTTACTTTTTATGATCAAGCCATCAGATTGTTAGTTAGGATGAACTTTGCTGACGCAAATGATTAAATTTAGCTAATAATAGACCTGGTTTGGTTTATAAAGAAATCCCACATCCGAAAAAAAATACTCTTCACTTCAAAGAAATTTCCGGCTGCAAACGAATCGAGCTATTCGCGAGCTATTTGGCTCGAGCTCGGTCAAAGCTCGGCTCGAACCGAGCTCGAGCTCAAAACTGAGCTCGTTTCGTAAACGAGCCGAGCTCGAGCTTGGATTTTTTTTTTTTTTTAGGCTAAGCTCGCGAGCTATTCGGCTCGAATACGGTCAAAGCTCGGTCAAAGCTCGGCTCGAACCGAGCTCGAGCATGAAGGTATTCGGCTCGAACCGAGCTCGAGCCTGAAGGTATTCGGCTCGATTGCAGCCCTATTCCCGACCTCCACTCTTCCTCTGAATTTGTAGTGCCCCTAAACAGTTTGCCCGTCAACATTACTGGTAACAATCAGCTATTAATAAGATTGTAACTATCTATTATGCATCTGTACGTGTTTTACTATGTAATTCTTTTAATTCGATCATATATATATATGGCAAATGCTCTATTGAAAACGGGTTCGGTTTCAACGGGTTGGAAAACAGCATGCTAAGCCGTTGGATCGCTCCCGATCTTGATCAACGACTCAGATCGAAGCCCGCTCGGATCTCCCACTAAGGGGCTCTAAAAGCGGAGGGGCATTTTTGGTACTTCACGCCAAAAAATGCTTCAGACTTAGTTTTTTTTGCAAAAGTTATACTTAGGCCATTGTTGGGAACAACTGTTTTAAAAAAAAATTCAACCTAGGCCGTTGTTCCCAACAACGGCCTAGGTATGTACAAGTGTTTTTCCAAACACTTGTACATACTCAGTTCGCCATCCCTCACAACTCTCTCTCTCTCTCGCTACTGGAGCTCGCGAAACCCATTTCCTAAACCCTAGCTCTCCCTCTCTCGATCTGAAAATCCTACCTCTCTCTTGCTCGTTGCTTCTCACTCAATCTCTCCCTCTACTCACACTCTTGCCCTCTTCCTTTGAAGATCCCAATTACAAAAAAAATCATAACCCATACGAAATCTCCCCAATCCTAAAACTCTAATCCTAAAGAAATTAGCCAAACCCTACTCCCCTTCCTTTCTCTACAGCAGCGCGCAAAGACCTCCCCTATCTCCTTTCCGAAAATCCTCATTGTGAAAGGTAATAATTTTTTTCTATTTTAGTAGATCTAACTAGGTTAATTGATTGAAATTTTTTATTCAGTGTTTGAGTGTACAATTTGTATATTATGCGTAGCTAATTATAGATTAGGTAATTATTGTTTTATTGTCGATGTAGATGTAGTATTAGTTGTTGTTGTTCGTTGTTAGTAATAGCGCACAAAGAGATCCAAAAATTATGCAATTTTGCGAATACGTCGGGCTCGCCATGCACAAACCAACGCAAATTGTAGAAGTGTACGGCCGTGTATCGCTTTCGACTATTTTTTGTGAGTAAAAGAGATACATCAGCGTATATTGCAAACCATGAGTCAAAACACACCTCTACAAATTCTTTTGGCTCATGTGTTTTGCGTCCGTCCTACTACCAAAGTTTCGGAACTTTTTGATCTTGTTTATGCGGATTTCTACCGTATATTAAATAACAACAATTAATGTTTGATTTCTATTGAGGGACTTTTTACTAGGAAACGACATCCAAAAAATAAGAAATTTTGCGAGCATGTTGGGCTAACCGCTCGCAGCCCAACGCTACTTGTAGTTGCGAGTTTCGACGCACGGTTTAGGGGCTACATCAATGTATCGCATTGTTGCCATTTTTCATGAATGAATGCGATACATGGTCGTCTCTTGCAAACCGTGGATCGGAACTCACTTGTACAAGTTGCGTTGCCTTGTGTGCGGGGAGCCCGACCCAATCACAAAGTGTAGTTTTTTTTTACCGTCGATTGTGCGGTTTTCTCATGAATTTTGTTATGGTTTGAGTGAGTTTTCAATAGAGAACCCACTTGAAAAATTCGTAATTTTGCGAGTAGGTCGGTCTCGCCACTCACAAGTCATAGCAACTTGTAGTTGCGAGTTGTCACCCACGGTTTGCTATATGCGTCTGTGTATCGCATTCCCCTCATTTCCAAGAGTGAAACCGAGCGAGACACGGCTGTATCTTGCAAACCGTGGATCGGAACTCGCTTCTACAAGTTCCGTTACCTTGTGTGCAGCAAGTCGGACCCAATCGCAGAGTTTCATATTTTTTGAACGTCGTTTGTGAGGTTTTCTCATGTATTTTGTTTCGTATGTATATATATATCACAATCGTTTGTTAACAAATTGTTTTATATATGATGTGTGTATTAATTTACCAAAAATATATTTTTTTTCCATATGAATAACGATACGGAGAGTTCTGCTGCCGGCGATAATTTTGTGCGGGTAGAACCAATCATTGATTCCATCCCGTTAGTCGAAGAACATCTAAAACCAAAGTTAGGTATGACGTTTCCAACTTTAGTTGAGGTTGAAAATTTCTATTTTTCATATATGTGGGGGTTTTGCAATGCATAAGGGTGGGAATAAATTAAAGGGAGGAGTGGAAGTAGATAAGTCATATCTGTGTAATAAAGCTGGGTCGTCGCCGAGTCAACATAGTGATGGTAGACAGGGAACAACCTGTAGAACAGGTTGCAAGACTTGTGTTCATGTAAAATTGAACGAAGCAAGTAATACGTGAGTGTTGTATTCATTTCATGAAGTACACAATCACGAATTCACCTCACCTGGTAGAAGGCATCTTTTACCCCGAAACCATTCCGTGTCAAATACGAATAAAAGGATAATAGATCAATTCAAACAAGCTAATATCCAGACATGTCGACAAATGCTCTTCTTCGAAAGTGCTAGTGGTGGTCACGATCAAGTAGGATTCACCGAAAAAGGTAGAAATTTACTTAGAGACTCGCTAGAAGCATTGAAAGGACATGATTCTAAAATGCTAATTAATTTTTTCAAATCTAAGAAACAGACGGATCCTTCATTTTTTTATGACATTCAAGTAGATTCCGAAGGGCGGTTGTCACATTGTATGTGGGTTGATGGTATTTCTAAGATGAATCATCAAGAATTTGGCGATGTACTTTGCTTTGATGTCACGTACAATACGAACCGGTATGGAATGTTATTTGTTCCCTTTGTTGGAGTGAATCAACATTTGCAATTGACTTTCTTAGGAGGTAGGTTCATTCCAAATGAGACTGCCTCTTCGTTTGAATGGTTCTTTGAAAAGTGGTTAGGTGTTATGAATCGTGCTCCATCTGGTATCGTCACCGATCAAGACCATGGGATCGCCGCTGCAGTGAAGAAAATTTTCCCCCAGACTCGGCATTGGTTTTGTATTTGGCACATATTGGATAAGTTACCGATATGTAGCAACAAGTCAGAGAGCAACAATTTTTTTCTTTAAAGATAGGTCGTTGTCTCCAGCAACGGCCTAAGTTTTAGAAAAAAATTCGAATTTTTGATTTGCTCTCTGACTTGCCCAAGCTAAAAAGAGCAACAAGTCAAAGAGCAACCAATTTTTCCGTTTAAAATTAAGGCCGTTGTTGGAGACAATGGCCCAAGTTATTTGAAATATATAGTAATTTTTTGGGTTACTCTCTGTCTTGGCCAAGCCCAAAGGAGCAACAAGTCAGAGAACAAAATTTTTTTAAAGCTAAACTTAGGCCGTTGTCTCCAACAACGGCCTAGCCAACAACGGCCTAGGTTATAGCAAAAAAATTGAATTTTTAGGGTTGCTCTCTGACTTGCCCAAGCTAATATGTAGTAACAAGTCAGAAAACAACAAATTTTTTTTAAAGGCTTAGGCCGTTTTAGGAAAAAATTGGAATTTCTGATTTGCTCTCTGACCTGGCCAAGGTAAAAGGAGCAACAAGTCAGAGAGCCAAATTTTTTTGATTCTAAACTTAGGCCGTTGTCGTTGTCCTAGGTTATAGCAAAAGATTTGAATTTTTTTGGTTGCTCTCTGACTTCCCCAGGCTAATATGTACCAACAAGTCAGCGAGCAACCATTTTTTTCTTTTTAAAACTAAGGCCGTTGTCTCCAACAATGGCCTAAGTAATATGGAAAAAATTGTAACTTTTTGGGTTGTTCTCTGACATGGCCAAGCTAAAAGGAGCAACAAGTTAGAGAGCAACCCAATTTTTTTTTTAAACTAAGGCCATTGTCTCCAACAACGGCCTTCCGTTATCTCCAACAACGGCCTTTGTTATATGAAATTTTGCAAAAAAAAAATTTATGCTTTTTACAACTGTCTTTCCACTCTTTACGAACAGTGTCTCTAGAACTGTATGCCAAAGACATTCATATGCTTGTATATCATTTATATATTTTATTAATTTTCATTTTTAGCCACCTAACTAACCAATATACAATCGTTAAGGTTAAACGAAAAAAAAATACCAGAAAATAGAAGATGATCTTTCCATTCGTAAAAATCAATTTCTTTTAAATATTTTTACCCCTAATATGTAATTTCTTCTGGACTTATGCGTATACCTATCCAGTTTAACACCTACCCCCTAACCTTACCCCACAAACCCATAATATTTCAGTTAGGGTTAGGGTAAGGTTAGTGTTAACAGGGGGATAGGGTTAGGGTTAGGGTAAGCTACTCACCCATTAACAAGGCATGAACAAATAAAATAATAATTTTATTCATCGAAGATTTTGTATTTTTTAATTTTTGGTCCATGTCCATACACATACTCGCAACCCTACACTCACCCGTAACCCTACCATAATCCTACTCATAACCTTACACTCACCTGTAACCCTACCATAACCATACTAAACCATACACTCACCCGTAACCCTACCATTACCCTAATCATAACCCCCCACTAACCCGTAACCCTACCATAACCCTAATCATAACTCTACACTCACCCGTAACCCTACCATAACCCTACTCATAACCTTAAACTCACCCGTAACCCTACAATAACCATACTAAATCATTTTCAAATAAGAAAGGATGGAAAAAATTACCAAGTGAATCGAGAAATCAGAATCCATGAGTTGATAAAACTCCATTCCATTCCCATTCACATGATCCTTGTAATAATTCTCTTTGTACTTGTCACAGATTTTGCATCCTTGCTCCATTTTCTGGGTATAGATCCTAAAGACACAAAAGGAAAGAAAATAAAAGAAAGAGTGAATAAACTTTTAAAGTTACTGAAAAATAGAAGAAAAAAAAAATGGCAAACAACCTAGAGTCACCACTTGGGTTGAAACCCTACACTCACCTGTAACCCAACCATAACCCTACTCATAACCCTACACTCACCTGTAACCCTACCATAACCATACTCATAACCCTACACTCATCTGTAACCCTACCATAACCTTACTCATAACCTTACACTCACCGGTAACCCAACCATAACCCTACTCATAACCCTCCACTCACCCGTAACCCTACCATAACCCTACTCCTAACCCTACACTCACCCATAACCCTATCATAGCCCTACTCATTACCTTACACTCACCCGTAACCCAACCATAACCCTACTCATAACCCTACACTCACCCATAACCCTACCATAACCCTTACACTAACCTTAACCTTACCCTAACCCTAACTAAAATATTATGCGTTTAGGGGTATGGTTAGGGGTTAGGGGTTAAAATGGATAGGTATACGCATTCATGAAGAAATTACATATTAGGGGTAAAAATATATTTTAAAAATTGAATTTTACAAAAATAAAATATCATCTTTTATTTTCTGGTATTTTTTTTAACATTTAACCTTAACGATTGTATATTGGTTAGTTAGGTGTCTAAAAATAAAAATTAATAAAATATATAAACGATATACAAGCATATGAATGCCTTTTGTGTAGAGTTCGAGAGACACTGTTCGTAAAGAGCGGAGAGACAGTTGTAAAAAACATTAAAAAAATTGCAAAATTTCATATAAGAAAGCTTTTAAAAAAATTGGTTGCTCTCTGACTTGTTGCTATTTTTAGCTTGGCCAAGTAAGAGAACAACCCAAAGATATCTAAATAATTTAGTCCGTTGTTGCAGACAACGGCCTTGGTTTTATTTGTTTCTCTTTTTAGCTTGGCCAAGTCAGAGAGCAAGCAAAAAAATTCCACTTTTTGGCTAAAACCTAGGCCGTTGGTTTTATTTTAAAAATTGGTTGCTCTCTAACTGGTTGCTCTTTTTAGCTTGGCCAAGTCAGAGAGCATAGCAAAAATTCCAATTTTTTGGCTAAAACCTAGGCTGTTGTTGGAGATAACGACCTTAGTTTTAAAAAGAAAAATTGGTTGCTCTCTGACTTGTTGCTATTTTTAGCTTGGCCAAGTCAGAGAGCAACCCAAAAAATTCCAACTTCTTGGCTAAAACCAAGGCCGTTGTTGGAGACAACGGCCTTAGTTTTAAAAAGAAAATTGGTTGCTCTCTGACTTGTTGTTCTTTTTAGCTTGGCCAAGTCAGAGAGCAACCCAAAAAATTCCAACTGCTTGGCTAAAACCTAGGCCGTTGTTGGAGACAACGACCTTAGTTTGAAAAAGAAAAATTGGGTGCTCTCTGACTTGTTGCTCTAGCTTGGCCAAGTCAGAGAGCAACCCAAAAAATTATACTAAAAAAAAACAACCTAGGCTGTTGTTCCCAACAACGGCCTAAGTATAAATTTTTGCAAAAAAGAACTTTACGCCCAAAAAATGCTAAGCCTGAAGCATTTTTTGGCGTGAAGTACCAAAAATGCCCCTCCGCTTTTAGAGCCCCTTAGTGGGAGATCCAAGCGAGCTTCGATCTGAGCCGTTGATTAAGATTGGGAGCGATCCAACGGCTCAGCATGCTGTTTTCCAACCCGTTGAAAACGAAATTCGTTTTCAATGGAGCATTTGCCTTGCCTATATATATATATATATAGGATTCTTCGGTTGTGCACCAGCTTGGTGTGCACTCTTCCTGAGCTGTCCGATCTGCATTTTGATCATGATCATATTCATAATCGAGCGGCTCAGATTCCTCCCGCTCTCTCACTTTATATAAACGGGTAAAAGAGTCGTTTGGCTAATTCCTCTCTCATGTCTCCTTTTCTGAGTTCTCTCTCATTTCTCTCTTCCTTCGAACCCAAATCCTCTCCAAACCCACTGAAACCCTAGTTCTAAAACTCAATGTCACGCCCCGCTTCCCAAAAAGGAATACGAAATTCGAATACGCGAAAAAATCCAAGGAATAGTTTTTACCATTCATGAGCTGTAAGGATTTTTACAACAATACACAGGAATAAAGAAGAAATGAGCAGGGAATAGTCAACCACGCATACTTGAATAAATTTCTAAATCAACAGAAGAAACTTGAAACAAAATACTTAACCTCAAATAAACCAGGTTTGGAAACAAGTAATTAGTTATGGGACATAAATGCCCAATACAAGATCCAAGCAGCAATAAATAAAATTTATTCAAAATAGGAAATAAATCAAGCAGGAACTCTAGCCAAGCATAGAACGCTTGGTCACTTACTCCCTTCAGTAGCTGATCACCGAAATCTGTAAATTTGACAATTTGCAGGAAAAAGAAAACAGGAAACAATATGCCCGTCAGTGTAAGTTACGGGTCGCATGTAGTGCAGACAACAAGTACAGAAAATATATAAAGAAAATACAGAGTAGCAACCGGAAGCAAGTACTGAAATAAGTATGAAAGGAATGTGACAACAAAATGGAGCAACTATCTTTTAAACAAGAAACAGAATCAAGTGACATGATTAGGTAACAGGGTACAGGTAACATATAACAGGTATCAAGTAGCATGCAAGCAGGTAAACAAGTATCAGGTGTCAGGTAGCATGTACAGGTAACATGTAACAGGAATGTGCAAGTGATCGGATATTCACAGGCCTTGTATTTAATCCTGTCTAGGTAGCACTTCACGCATCCCAAATTTTACCACATGGTTGCTACATTCAAACAAGTTGTGTTTAGATTTCGTAGTGGATTGTATAGGGATGTGTACTCAGGTATCAGGTAAACAGTATCATATACCATATAATCATATAACAGGTAATCAGGTAACAGATAGGACTTAAGAGTCCCCTTCTGAGTACACCTTCCTATAGGAAAGTATGTAGGCAGGTAAATAGGTAAACAGGTAATCAGGATCATGTATCATGTAATCATGTAACATGTAACAGGTGGAAAACACGGGCCACCTTCCAAGTACACATTTCTATATTTTTCACTACTAGATCTTTCCCTTAACCCCAGCTTGATTACTTGTCATTATTATTAAAGCAGGCATATACGTGCACAAACAGGGCAAGAAAAATATGGCAAGAAATAAGGAATAAAATCAAGTTGGATAGAAGACATGAACGGGTGATAAACAACTCATAATAGACTAGGACAACGAGACTTGCAATTCTGGACAACAAGACATTGTTGCGCCAAATCTGAGATTCCCATTGCCACAGAAATGCAAATCGGGATCCGTCAGAAAATATAGAAACTACACTCTCAGCCGAATCCAGCGCATATATACAAGTCATATGACAACTACAGAAACATGGCTCAAAACAGCATTTTATACAAAATTCATGTTCAGTCAGAAATTGCACAGTTTTATTTATAAGCATGAAAATGGCATAAAGTAACATTAATTAAATCTAGAAAAAATCTGAAAGGTTCCCTAGCATGTCTAGTATTAGCATATAAAATTTCATAAAATTCTATTTCTGATAGTGTAGTCAAATTAATTTGGAAAACAAAATGATGCAGCAAATTTATGAATCTGACATTTTAGACACAGTAGTACAAAAGCAGTGCTAAATCACAAACTACAACTCGGAATTCAAATCCGTCAAAAGGGTTGTAAAATATACATACTAGGCCATATTTCATATTCACAAAGTTTTAATCAAAAGTGACTGGAATCAGATTGGAAATAGAGTTCTTTACTGAACAGCATGCAGTTTTGAAATTATATGATTGATTTCACAAGCGTGAAATAAGTTATAGAAATCATTAAAAAATCCCACAAAAATTAGGAGTTGATCCCAGTCGCGTCTAGACATACCCAGAAAAATATTAAGTCCAAATTTTACTTTTAGCATCAGTTTTAAAATAATAGATCGTGTAACGATATTATAATTCAAAATCTGGAAACTACGACACAGCTGCAGTAAAACAACGATAACTCACACATCAAAAACCGAAATTGAGATCTGTCAAAAGTTCTGAAAAATAGACCCCGAGGCCTATGAATCATGTTCACAAAATAATTTATTTTACTAACTTAAATAGGGTCTAAATTGCTATACTAAAATAGGGTAGCAGTAAGAATGAAATTCTTTCATGCATTTTTTCAAACGATTCATCTACGATAGATCCAAATTAGAGTATGATGTAAAACATGATATATTAGATATCCAAATCAACATGGTATAGGTATTAGCAAGTTCACAACGAGATAACACATCTAGCACATCGATCATGGAACAAAAATCCACAACATACAATAGATCACGAGCAAGTGTATATATACATCAAGAATCTATCTAGATCTAATTATTTTCATGTTGTGTGTGTGTGTGTGACAAATTCTCATGGTTGATCATGACTACGATTGGATCAACGAATGAGATCAAGATTTATCAAGAGATCATCATGAAAACGAACACAAAAATGAGAGCATGACTACATGCGGTATTTGTACTTGTATACGAACAAAAATAATATACAAGTTACTTGCCTTGGGTGAAGATGACGAATCCGACGAAAAAGAATAACAGGAATGGATCCCTGGCAACAAACACAACACAACAACCACGAACAACGGGGAAGCTTGCGAGATGAGAAGTCGACGGCACAATTGGTGGTGAACGGGATGGTGGACGGCGATGGGAGCACGATGATGATGGCGGGGGTGACGAGGTCGACGGGGCTCAGTTGGGAAGTCAAAGATGACGGAAGTGGGGGTCACGGTTGTGGGAGGATGAGGGGTTGCGGGATAGGAAGGAGGCCGAGGAGGGGGTTCTGCTGGCATGGGCGGCACAGGGCGGCGGTTGGACGTTGGGGTGGCGCGAGGGGCGCGACACGGGGAGGTGCGACGGCGGTTGGCTGCCGAGAGAGGAGGCTGCCGGTGGGGGAGTTGGGTTAACGGCACAGTGAGAAGGAGAGAGAGAGAGAGAGAGAGAGAAAGAGAGAGAGAGAGAGATGTTGATTAGGGATTGTTTAGGAGATAATGACTTAGGAGAAAGAGAACAAATTTGGTTGTGATTATAATGGAATTTTGGTAAGTTAAGAATGAGGAATCATGGGAAGATAATGGGAAAAAAGATCTATTTGTTAGACAGATATGGGAAACGCGAGGGAGAGATTTAAGGGAGACTGGGTAAAAAAATGGTATTGGGTAGCGGGTTAGGATCCAATAGGGCAGATTATAGGGTTTTGGGTCTAAATAGGGTAGCATGGGTTAGAATTTGGATCCAACAGGGTAGGAATCAAATAATAATTAATTAGGCCATGAATTAAATAAATTTAGAATTAGACAATGCATCTAAGGATTAATAATTGGCAGAAGAATTTGAATCAAGAAGATTGAAAAAATCACAGAACGGAATTGGCGACAAAATAGATGGATTTTATTGAGAACGAAGAAACAATTACACGGTTCAGAATGAACAAAAGAATACAATCAGAATAGATACTCAGGAAAAAATAAATACATACAAAAATACAAGAAAGGGAACACAGGGGTTACACTCAACGCCAAATTCGACGAAGATCTTCTCCTTCTCCGCCTTCCGCTGAAATCCTTTACCTCCCACTCCAAATCTCCTGTTCCCAAACTTGTCAGGAGTTGAACTCTTCGATTGCTTGGATTTGCCCATGGTAATGGATTTCAGAGGAATTAGGGTTGAGAACTTAGGAGAAGAAGATTGGGGAAGAACTCAATTTCATTCATAATCCTTTCTAACAAACTATTACAGCTTATATAGGTTGTTAGAGTCACAAAACAAAAAAACAATAGAAACACGTGTGCAACACGTAAAAAGAATACCCGCCCTTATTACATTTGAAAATAGTGTTCTTTCTATGTAAAAAATAGATATTGCTGACACTCAGCAACTACAGTGATTCCTACTATTCTCGTCCATCAACTATGGCTTCGCTGACTCCGATGCTTCACCTCCGACGATGGCCAGACTCCGGCAGCTCCGCTGTAACCCTGACAACTCCCCACCCCTTAAGAATGAACTTGACCCAAGTTCAAAGGAAGGATATCATCGTCGCAGCTCTTCGACATCAATCCAAGTGGCTTCTTCATATCCCAAGTTCTTCCACTGAATGTGTAATTCAATCCCCATTCTATTAATTTTCTTAAAGACCCTACGGTCCAAAACAAACTCAGGCTTTAAAGTGGCAGTCTTTTCCACCCACCAATGTGGCAGGAGTCTTTTCCACCCACCAGTGAGGCAGTTCTTCAGAGATAACATGCTGATGTGCCCCATTGCATTTTTTAAGTCTAGAAACATGGAAGACTGCGTGGATTTTGGCTATTAGTGGAATATCTAATCGATAAGTTACATAACCTATCTTCTCCAGAATGCGGTAAGGCCCAAAATATCTGGAAGCTAGCTTTTGAGGGATAGAGGACTTCAATGAACTTTGTTTATATGGATGCAACTTCAAAAGAACTTGGTCACCAACCGCAAACACTCTTTAAGTTCTCTTCTTATCTGTAAAGTGTTTCATCCTCACTTGTGTTGCTTGTATATTCTCCATTAGTAGCTTGATAATGGAATCCCTCTCCCTCAAGCCCTCATCAACAACTTGTACAGCGGCAGTTCCCGGACATAGTGTAACAAACATGAAGGAGCTCTTCCATAAACTGCCTCAAAAGGCGTGATCCCTGTTGAGGAATGTCAATTGGTATTATACCAAAATTTGGCCCAACTCAACCATTTCAGCCATTACGAAGGTTTTTGGCCGCAAATGCAACACAAATACATCTCAAGCGCCTTATTAACCACTTCAGTTTGCCTGTCACTTTAAGGATGGTATGCGGTTGAGAACTTCAAGTGACTACCCTGAATCTTAATGAACTCCCTCCAGAATTGACTAATGAAAATTGGATCACGATCACTCACAATGCTTTTGGGCATCCCATGAAGCTTGTATATATGGTCAATGAAGACTTGGACTATCGATTGTGATGTATATGGGTGAGAAAGACCAATAAATTGGGCATACTTCATCAATCTATCAAACACAACCATGATAACACTCTTTCCAGAGATGTCGGGAAGTCCTTCAATGAAGTCCATCGATATATCCTCCTTAATTCGATGAGGAATAGGAAAGGGTTCAAGAAGACCAACAGGGACATAGAATCAGTCTTATTCTTCTGGCAAGTTAGACAGTTCCTCACCATTGCCTTCACATATTTTCTCATTCCTTCCCAAGTGAATGCTCTTTATGCTAGCTGCTAGTGTTTTCTGGAAGCCTGAGTGCCCTCGTTTCTGAGACTCATGACTTTTTAAAAAAAATTAACCTTCGAACACTAGCAGTTAGACTCAAAAGAATCTTGTTATGATGATACCATATTCCTGCTTAGAACTTGAAGTCGTCTGCATTCAGATCTCCTGCACTGAGCTTAACTTGCAACTTAGAAAAAAAAGGTCTGATTGAACCATTCCATTTACTTCATCAAGCCACTGAGAAACCACAAAAGTCACTTCACATAATTCTCCTTGCTTATCTTTCCTCATCGATAGACCATCAGCTACGACATTATCACTGCCTTTCTTATACTCTACTAGAAAATTGAATTCCATTAATTTCCAAAGCCATTTCTTCTGCATTTCCGTATTGATCCTTTGCTCCAAAATAAAATTTTTACTTCTCTGATATGTCCTGATCACAAAAGGACTTCCAAGCAAATATTGCCGCCATTGCTTGACAGCTTGTAGTATAGCCAATACTTCCTTTTTGTAGGTGGACAAGGCCATTGCTTTTCCCTTTATACCCTTACTCATAGAGGCTATATGATGAGGACATCAAGTTTGTTTCATATTTATTTTGAGATTTAGCCATATGTAGTTTATTTGAGAGATTTTTTTGAGATTTTTTTTTTAGATTTGTTTTAGATTTATTTTGGATTTGTTTTGAGCCTATATATAGGCCTTGAGAATAATGAGAAAATATGCTATTCTTGATTTTTTTTTTATATTTTGATTAAGTTTTCGTTCTTCATTCATCTCTTTTGTGTGAGACATTGAGATAAAATTAGGGTTTCTGAGAAATCCTAAGTTATACCCTAATTCCCAAATCCACTACAAAGTTAAAACCCTAATCCCCAAATCCCCCACAGTCGCTCTTCTTCTTCTTCTTGTTCTCTTATCCCGAAACCCAACAACCCCCGTCGACATCTCTTCCCCGCTCAACCTTCGAACCCATCCCCGAAGCCCCAACACCCGTCAAACCACCGCCGCACCTTCACCATCTTCCTTAGCCCTGTTACTACCTCCATCGCCCCCAGCACCCATCATCCCGATACCTTTGCCTTCGTCCTGAGCGCCCTCGACCCTGACTCTGTCCACCCATTGTCGGAGCACCACCGCGTCCACCTCGCTGCTCCCTTGTTGCTCAGCCACCGCAGCAACCCTCTGCGCTCCACCCCTGCCGTCCTCGCCACCTTCAAGCACCAACCAAAGCCCACCTGCTCTTGCTGCTGCCTTTCGCAACAGCCAACACTGATTCCCCTCGCCGATCATCACGCCGCTATTTCGAACAGCCACAAGCATCCCCTTGTTGTCTTAGACTCCTACCGCACCCCGAGCCCCTTGGCGACGATCCATTCCATTGAATCCCGATGAGATCGTTTCAATTCTCCATTAACTGTGGTACTGCTTATCGTCTCTACAATATTATCTGCATTTTCTGTCATCCACAAATATTGAGAGTGTGCACTTCTACCTGCTAATTAGAGTACGAATCTTTATTGCATATCTTACATGTTAAGAACGATTAAGTATAATTATTGATTGTCAGGATTGAATTGTAGCACACCAAATTTCCAATATAATATCTCAGAAATACGTGGCACAATTTCCAGAATCAACTTCAATGTAATCATAAACATAGCAACCAAATACAGGGAAAATTAAAACTTTTTACTACATCAATTATTTACAAAGCACAGCGAAAAATTAAACAATTTGAATTACAATTTCGTTCTTTTACAACACATTCTTTTACAATTTACATAAGTCTTATTATCATTCTACAATATGCATCCAAATTTCAAGCTAACGGTACTTACCTATAAAATATGAGGCTAGAGATAATCCTAACCCCCAAAACTACAGGGGTCAGCCATAACGGTGTGAGTGACATCAAAAGAAATGCAACATAAATAAAACATAAAGGATAAAGTCATAAACAACATATATCAATAGTAGTAACGAAAAGAATATGAAATAACAATAAATAAAACATGAAAACATCGAGTGAAACTAGACTAAGTGTCAAGTGTAGAAAACAAATAACAAACATGCATAAAACAAAGTCAAGAAAAACACAAATGCAGTATGATGACTCTTTAATGCATACTTGTCGGATTCTATGCATTCCATACTACATACACTGCAAGAAATTTGATATATAGTGACAACAAAAATCCGTGGGTAAAGAGCGGAAAACCGTAGGTATAGCCCGTAAAAACTATACCGACGGACATATTTTTCCGTAGTCAACGATTCGCTATACCCACGGCAGAATGCTGTCACTATAGCCTATAGCGACGGTTTTTTCACCCGTTGGACAAAACCTCGGTGTTATACCCACGGTTTTGTATCCGTTGGTATAGGTTTTAAGGACACCTCTTGCTTTCCTATACCCACGGTTGAAACTCCATTGCTATAGGTTTTAGTAATGGTTTTCGCATCCAAATATTTAAATATATTCACATCGCTCTATACACAATTTTTTCTTATTAATTACGCTTATGATAATTTAATATTTTCTTTTCTAATATTAATCCAATTATAAACTAAATACACAATAAAATAGATAAATATGTTTATGAAACAAAATTAAATAAAATTAAGCTTCAATCATATTACAAATTAATGAAGTATTAAAAGCATGTCAAATTACAAAATAGTTAATAACAAAATACACAATTGAATTCATGTGTGCAGACATGAGAATCAATACTTTAAACTACGATCAACATATTCAATGGCATTATAAGATAACATTCAATTGACTCCTCACTTGAGATACGACACTAACAATTTTCTTATTTTACGACAACCAAATCTTGATTGATCTTGATTCTCTTTGCAGTAATCTTCTTTTAGCATCCTGCAAATCTCCTTTACAACCTTCTTCACTTCATCGTCGGCAAACACAAACTCGGCTGCATTTTGAGTGAGTTCAATCATTTCTCGCTTGTTGAGAGCCCCTTCACAAACAAAACAAAGCAAAAAGATGTAACTTTGGTCATCAACAAATAGTCAATATTCAAATAGCATGCAAAATGTATCATTCGGATTCAAAATGCCAGAGAAACGTAGATTTGCAAAGTACCTTACTCGATCGAGCATGTGCAACAGTAAATTGAGTTGGGTCCTTGATGACTGGGAATGAACAATCTGCCGTCCCATCCTTGCTCTAGAAACAAAAAGTATTTTATTAAGATTTAAAAGTAACCAACATAAGATTGTAAAAATATGGTGTCACAAGCTCACCTTTTCATATATGTATAGGTTTCCATCAGCATGAGCAACTATAAAAGAACCATCACCTTCTAGTACCCAAGCAACACAAGTGCAACGGCTGCAGATAAAAAAAAATTGAAGAATAAATATTTGCAGTTCAAATAAGGGTATCAATCTTGCATTATTACATACATAAGAGAAGCAATTGAAAAGCCAGAATTGTCAAATCAACTGGTAATCATGAAGTTTTCATGATGACTTATATCTATCTAAGATAAACGGAAAGAACTATCAAATACTAAAACTTTCTGTATAATTGTTTCCACCAAACTTCTTCAACTTCAGAAGACGTTCATAGCTTTTTCACCTTGTTAAACAAAGTATAAAATTGAGGTCATACAATTAAGCTGGCAAGTTTTTTATTTTTGTGTGTTGGGCTAGATACTAGCCACCAATATCTTACCAATTAGGTTTAAGGTTTCTCTGGTCAGAGTTCTATTGTATTTTTCTATTGAAATTATTCAAAATTCTACTCATAATTCAATTAGTTATGCATATTGGGAGAAACAAGTGACAGTCTTCGCAACCTCTAAACACAATTGGGTTTCTCCCAATGCCGACAATGCAACAGCTACAGCAATGTTAGATGGCCTGAATACCAAAAAATCAATTACTGCACATTCCGATTACTTTCAGCTGGACTTCTACGGACAAACACTCTTATTGAATGAATTATACCAGTTCGTAAATGTCATACCTTTCGCTGTCTACAAAATGAGTTCTACCGATCGCGAGAACACTGATATGCTTGGGGGATCGCCATTGTTGAACTTATGAATGAAGCAGTCTATGAAAGAGAAAGAACTCGCTGCTTGCATCCTCCATTTGAGGGTACTTAGAACCAGAAGCTCCATTCTTTGGATAGTCCTAGGTTCAAAAACATGCTTGGATTCAGCTACCTGCTTGAATTCATGATAATTTCTTAAAATTCGAACAAATTTGTCTCTAAAAGCTTAACAAATTAGTAAGGTAGCATTACCTTTACCTGTAGATCAAGACATGGAGGGACATCAGTCTCCTCCATCTTTGCTGCCAAAGATAACCATGACAAAGCTAACAATTGAATCATCCAAGCCAATCCATTCTAAGATAACCAATAAAAAAAGATACACAAATATGAAAAATGTTGATTCTTGATTTTGATGATTACAACACAATGCAAAGTTTGTTGTGCTATTTCTCATATATTGCAGGTTGTATCAAAGCTTATCTTGTATGATACACAAAGCCCTCAAAGCAAATTGATCAAGCAAGTCACAATGTTCTAAAGCTGAAGAATGATCAAGCAAAGCGTTATACAAAGACAATGGCTAAAGCTTCACTCAAGACTCAAGACTCAAGTCAAGACCAAAGCTTCAATGTCTTAAATTTTGTGTCTTGTAAAAACAAACGTAAATTTTTCTCTTTGTTGAGTCTTAGATTGATGTACAGCCTTGTCACACACACTCACACTCACACATAATTTTATAACTGTGTGTTTTTACAAAATCTAAAGGTTGAAACAGCTTGAACTAGATCAGTTATTGAGTACCAGTCGACTGCCGTTAAGGACCAGTTGACTGAATCTGTACAAAGCTGTATGATCTTCTTTAAACTCTGGTCAGTCGACTCATAACGGCAACCCAATTGACTGTTCAAGTCATTTCGATAGTTTACTAATTTCAAAACTTGATTTCTCGAATTCAAACGATTTATTTTCGTTGGTTGATAGTTGGTACAACTGTTTCTCAACGTCCAGTGATTCTAACTCTATAAATAGAGTGTAGAAATCACTTGGAAAGATACAACTCTCTTTTTGATAAGCTTTCAAGTCCTTATTTTCAAAAAGAGAACAAGAGTTCAAAAGCTTTCAAATTCTCTAAGTCTTGGTTCTCTGATTTCAGTCCAGCATAACATCGATTTCGTTTTGAATTGATTTCAGAAGTTGACCAAATAGCCACTTGCAAAATCACAAACACTACAAGGCTATAGGTTGATTGTAAATATCTTTATTGTTTTCTTTTACTCTCGGTTGTGAGAGTGGTTCCTCTCGGTTGGAGAGTAGGACTCTATGGTGTAGAGTCAGTTTTTCACTCTTGGTAGAAGAGTGGGTTTTGCTCTCTCTAGTGGTGAGAGAGGACTACGGGTTGGACAAGGTTGTTGTCTAACGCTATAGGGTATTCTTGCACATTTTCAAGAATAGTGGAAAATCTCAAGTGGATTGCTTAGGGACTGGATGTAGGTTAGGAGGACCGAACCAGGATACATCGTGTGTACTCTGTGATTGGTATCTCTGTGGTTGTATCTCTTTGAACTCTTTTCATTACTTGCATTTCAGTTTACTCGAAATCTTTCTGGTAAGTCGACTGATCAGACTGGTATAACAATCATCTTAAAAACTATTTTGGCAAGTCGTCTGTCTATTCTATTTAAGTCGACTTATTAGACTAGTCTAAAAAATACTCTTCTACTCTAACGCCCCAGTCGACTGATATCTCTTTTACAGTCGACTGGACAGAAGAAAACTTTCAATTTCGCAATTATTTTTTATACAACACTATTCACCCCCCCTAGTATTTCTTGCTTTGCCTATAGGATCCAACACTTGGTATCAGAGCCTGGTTGAGTGTAATGGCAACTACTTCTAATGCAAATCAATACCATGAAGGCCAATCTACACAAAGGACACCCCTCTTCGATGGAACCAATTACAACTATTGAAAGTGTAGAATGAAGATCTACCTTCAGTCCATGAAATATAGAACATGACAGAGACCGAGTACACCGCTCCTACCATTCCATATGCACAATGGAACGATGACATGAAGAACCAAACAATGAACAATGCAAAGGCGATGAATGCGCTGTTTTGTGCCCTTACAAAGGAGTTCAACTGTGTGTCCAATGCAACAACCGCACATCAAATTTGGCACACACTCAAGGTAACTCATGAAGGAACAAATAAAGTAAAAGAATCTAAAATATCTGTTCTTGTTCACAGGTTTGAAATGTTCCACATGAAGGAGAGTGAGAATGTGCCTGAGATGATTATAAGGTTCACTGACATTACCAATTCACTTGTGGCACTTGGAAAGACGTATACTCAAGCCGAGATGGTGAGGAAGGTACTTCGTGCACTAACCCCCGAATAGGAGAAGAAGACCACCGCCATAGAAGAGGCCAAAGATTTAACACAACTTTCTCTTGAGAATCTTGTGAGAAATTTTATGGCTTATGAAGTACAACTTGAAGAGCGCAAGAAGGATCAAGAACCTCAACAATCCAAGAAGAAGACACTAGCATTCAAGGCCATGTCCCAAGGATGAAGAAGAAGATGAGGAAGAGATTGCTATGTTCCCGATAAAGTTCAAAAAGTTTCTAAGGAAATGTAAGTTTAATTCAAAATCTAAGGAATCTAATGTACCTCCAACTTGTTTCAGGTGTAACAAAACAGGCCATATGAAGAAGGATTGCCCACTAGAGAACATGAAATCTAAGGGAAAGACGTCCATCTTCAAAAGGATAAGTACACAAAGAACAAGTCCATGAAGAACAAAAAGGCGTACCAAGCAACTTGGGATGATAGCGACTCCTCATCGGAAGAAGAAAATGAAGAGACAAACGAGGTTGCAAATGCGTGTTTTATGGCGTCTCAAAATCAAGTAAGGAATGACTATGACTCTAATGATTTACTTGATGCTTTCAACGAGATCTTTTAAGAACTAAAAAAGAAAAAAATTAGAGTTAAGAACTTGGAGAAAGTTAATCAAATACTTTCTCAAGAGAATCTTAACCATGATAAAGAAGTGAAATCTTTAAATTCTCGTCTTTCTAGTTTAGATATAGATCTTGTGTCTCTAAAGAAAGATTATGAAGAGATATCCAAGAACATATCTAAATTTAATAAAGTAAAGGAAAATTTAAATGATGTTCTTCAAAATCAAGTTCAATCCAATAAAAGGTTTGGACTTGGTTTTCAAAAATCTCTTGAAAAATCTCATGCTTCTAAGAACATTAGTGTAAATAAAACTGCATCTATTTCCAGTGTTAAGCATAAACTGTATGAGTTTTTTGAAAAGCCTAAAACTATAAGTTTTCATGATAAAGGCAATTCTATAGTTCAGACTAGTCGAATGAACCCACTCATCAGTCGCCTGTCCAGAGGTACTGAGTCTCATTCAACGAGACAAACACCTCAAATAAGTCGACCTATACTACCTCACAGTCAACTGCATATAAGTCACAGTCGACTGAAAGGTATAATAAAGTCGACTGGACAGAGCAAAAATGTATGGGTTCCAGTCATCCTGAGTTCGAAAGATAGAATTGCCTATATTAATTCATATATGCTTACTGTATGTAATTCTGCTAATTATATTTCTGCTTATGGTGGAAAATCAAACTCTTCTTGGGTTTGGTTTCCAAATAACTAATCTATTTTTGAGCCAATGAAAAGGGTATCATATTCACATTGAATATTTTATAGGTACCTAAGAAAGATTGTTGGATACTTGACAGCAGATGCTCGAAGCACATGACTGGTCATGCCAATCTCCTATATTCCATTCAACATATTAATGGAGGAACAGTCACATTTGGTGACAACAACAAAGGAAAAGTCATTGAAATTGGTATGGTCGGTAAGTACACTAATCCTTCTATAGAAGATATTTTATTAGTTAGTGAACTTAAGCATAACTTGTTGAGTATCAGCCAACTATGTGATAAGGGTTATAAAATCATGTTTGAAAAAGATGCATGCTTAATTTATGATTCTACCATGCAAAATATAATTTTTCAAGGATTTAGGAAAAATAACATTTATGAACTTTGTTTAAAGACATGATTTTTTGAATGATTTTTGCTTAGTAGCTTCTAATAATGATTCTTGGCTATGGCAAAAATATTTTGGCCATGTGAATATGAAAAATCTCTCTATATTGTCTAAGTACAACCTAGTTAAAGGTCTGCCAAGACTATCCTTTAAAAAGAATAAGTTATGTGATGCATGTCAACTAGGTAAACAAATTAAATCTACTTTTAAAACAAAAAAAGTAATTTCTACTAGTAGGCCGCTCGAATTAATCCACATGGATTTATTTGGCCCTACTAGAGTTGCTTCTTTAAATAAAAGTAGATATGTATTTGTTTTAGTAGACGATTATTCACGATTCACTTAGACTTTCTTTTTAAAACATAAGAATGATGCTTTTGTAGAATTTGCTAATTTTTGTAAACGAATTCAAAATCAAAAGTCTCTAACCACAGTCACTATTAGAAGTGATCATGGTGGAGAATTTGAAAATGAAACGTTTGCAGAATATTGCAACAAGAATGGTATAACTTATTCGTTTGCATTTCCTAGACCTTCACCACAAAATGGAGTGGTTGAAAGGAAGAATAGGACTTTGCAAGAATGTGCACGCACCATGCTTGTTGAAAGCAATTTACCTAAGTTTTTTTGGGATGAAGCCGTTGCTACAGCTTGTTATGTTTTAAATAGAATTTTGATTAGGCCTAAGCTAAAGAAAACATGTTATGAGCTATTTTTTGGTAGAATTCCTAAGGTCTCTTACTTCAAAATATTTGGATGTAAGTGTTTTATTCTTAACACTAAGGATAATTTAGATAAGTTTGATCCTAGATCTAATGAGGGTATCTTTATAGGATACTCAAATAGGTGTAAGGCATATAGGATATTCAACAAGTCAATAATGACTATTGAAGAATCCATGCATGTTGAATTTGATGAATCTCTGTCTTCATCGACTTTAATTGAAGATGATGAAACTGATTCATCACCTTTAAATAATTGCTACAGCTTGTTATGTTTTAAATAGAATTTTGATTAGGCCGAAGCTAAAGAAAACATGTTATGAGCTATTTTTTGATAGAATTCCTAAGGTCTCTTACTTCAAAATATTTGGATGTAAGTGTTTTATTCTGAACACTAAGGATAATTTAGATAAGTTTGATCCTAGACCTAATAAGGGTATCTTTATAGGATACTCAAATAGGTGTAAGGCATATAGGATCTTCAACAAGTCAACAATGACTATTGAAGAATCCATGCATGTTGAATTTGATGAATCTCTGTCTTCATCGACTTTAATTGAAGATGATGAAACTGATTCATCACCTTTAAATAAAGTAATTACATCTTTTTAGCAAACTAGCCTTGCAGATAAGTCAACCGATAAAAAAGTCAATTCGACTGCTGTAAATCAGTCGAATGATGAACTGGTCAAGTCGACTGATCCTGTTGTGATGTCTCCAACTTTACCAAAATCTTTTGTTGAAGTTAGAGATCATCCTCGTGACTTAATAATTGGTGATATTTCACATGGTATTCAGACAAGATCACATGTTAACATGTTTTCTCACACAGCTTTCTTGTCGGATTTTAAGCCGAAGAATATACAAGAAGCTTGTGAGAATGAGTTTTGGATATGTAACACCCCGAGTTCCAAATAAGAATGAATTCGAAATTCCACAAGATGTTTACTTCACTTCATACAATTTTACAAGGAAATTAAAACTTTTCTCAATAATACATCAGAGTTTGTTTATATTGATACACAGCGGAAAGCAAAATAAATTACAATGAATATGATTACAACATCTTTAACTTTTAAACAAAACAGCAACATCATATCCATATTATAACTCCATGAACATCAATACCTGCATGTAAGACTGTGGGTACGTCAGTCGCATACAACTGACGAAATGTTATACACGGCTATCCTCTCTATGCCGGAAACAATATAACGATCTCATTACTTTAACAAATCACAGAAAGATTGAATGAATAAGTAAAGTATAGAATGTGTCTACGCTAAACATGTAAATGTATGTCATGCCTTAATGCCTAATGCACACAATTTACACTAGGATGACACTAATGCACACTTGTTCGGATTTTATGCATCCCATACTACATAGGTCCGAGGGCAAGCGCCTACGTACTCCATAATAAATGGCTCGATCCCTCGCCAAGATAACTACCCGGTAATAAAACAAGGTTTAGATCATTCTACGAATATGGGCTCCAGCCCGACGGCTATTATAATGGTTCCCTCATCGTGTGAATCATCCCGCAAGTGCCACCCTAGCCGCGGTATACGTATATACTTTGGAGACGATAAACTATCCGCCCGACTTCGTCAAGTCCCAGATTTAAATATAAACAAAACCCGTCTCCCACAGAGCAACCTCAGTCCGACGACTGGATCTATAGCTCCAGTGAATCACTACCGACGCAGTCAACCCACAGCCCAATGAATCGCTACCGACGCAGTCAATCCATCGCCTGACTATATAGAGGCAACTTACTTACGTTTGTCCAGGTTTACTACATCTTCACCTAAGTACCTAATTATTTTAGTTCAAGACATGAATGGGTTATCACCCTAGAATCAGTTTTAGCCTCCTACCGGATTTGTTCACAAAAGTACGAGATCGCCCGATGGCATTATCTCGAAATCAAGTCTCAAAATCTTTCTTTCAAAATTACCGGTAACTGAGGTCCTACTAATTCTAAATCATAAACCTTTCATGTACAAGAAACATGAGTACACATACCCTTTAATAATCATGTCTTAAACCTAGATCATTTCATCATTTTAATTCATTTCACAACTTAAGCAATGTCTCATTTTAGCACTGTTACCGCTAAATCTGGTGTGGGGGTAAACAGACAGTATTTGTGGATTCTTAGAAAACTTGAATAGCAAACTTGAAACTTGTTCCGCCGGAGTTTGACCATTGACTCCCGCCGTTCACCTGCAAAAAGTGTGAGACACCGGGGTTGATCCCGGCGATGCACCCTCCGACACTCAAGTCAGTAATCAGGAATGATTATGAGAGAGCGTAAATTGGCAAAAGATTGATTACCTCTTAATGGTGGTGGATGGGGGGTATTTATAGTCGCCTTGGGGATCAGATTAGGAATGTAATCCCTGTGATTAGATAAGGAATGTAATCCCTGTGATCAGATTAGGAATGTAATCCCTAATTCCCAATGAAAGGATAGATATGAATCAGGGCCGTTGATTAGAATAAATCAGAAACCCTAATTCTACCCTGCTGGACTGGGTTTGCTGCGGGTTGGAACCCGCACCCAGTTGAGTCAGATCCGTTTTATGGGTTATTGGGATTTAAATAAAGACCCAATTCCCCTTTCAGACCCATTTGTAGGTAAAATTACCATTTTACCCCTAGGCTTTGAGATCCGTGCTCGATTTGGACGATCCCGATTTAACCCTATTTTTAGCCATATCACGAGCCCCCACTCCCGAAGATTGAGCTTGATCATCCTTTGAGGAGTAGTTTTACTGTTTCCATGGCTTGCGGGGTTGTATCGAAGTCCAACAGGGAGTTTCGAATCTTTGTATGAGGCAGTATGGTGATTTTCCGGGTTAGTTGCGTGCCCTAAGCTGTTTTAGAGCTCCTCCGATCTGCTGGCATTTTTCCTTAATTTTTACCTATTCTTCGGATTGTTTATTTAATTTTGCGAAGTGTTGATTCGTCGTTCGGGGGTCTTAATTAACCATTCTAGGCAATAATTACTTATTTCAGGGGCCCAAAATATTTTCCCGGATTTATAATTATTTTCTAAAATTTTAAACTAATTTTCCCGAATTTTTAATCATTTTTTCGCAATTTTTAAATAGATAAAACAGTTTTAATAAATAAAAATTAATTTATAATACCGAATTATGACGTGGCGCGATCTGGACCCTTTATCGTCGCCGAGTGCGATTTTCTGGGGAATTGGACGATCTGTATGGGTCGGCTGGTATTTTCTTCGCAAGTGGAAGTCGGTGCCTCGGCAGCTCGGCTCGACTCCTCGGCAGCTCGGCTCGGAGCGCTGGGATCTGCCGAGCTACGTGGCACGATCCTGAGCGTCCATCACGGCGCGAGTCACGAGGACGGGCTTCAGATCTCGAGAAAACGTTATTCTTTCATTTTTTGGGCATGGCGCGATCTGAGCCGTCCATCAAATTTTGACACGAATTTTGGAACGATCCGACGGTGAATTTGGCTCTGCAGAATTTTTCTCATATGTAGAGGTCGGTACCTCAGCACCTCGGCTCGGCTTCTTCTGCAGCTCGGCTCGGAGCGCTGGTATCCGTCGAGCTACATGGCACGATCCTGAGCGTCCATCACGATGCGAATCACGAGGATGTGGCTCAGATCACGAGAAAACATTATCTTGTCGTTTTTTGGGCGTGGTGTTATCTGAGCCGTCCATCAAATTTTGACACGAGTTTTGCAACGATCCGACAGTGATTCTGACTCGGCAGAATTTTTCTCCATATGTGGAGGTCGGTACCTCGGCACCTCGGCTCGGTTAGAACGGCGTTCCGGTGGCAGGTCGAGGCATTGATTGCCGAGGGATGGAGTTAAGCGTTTTGACGAGTTCTTGTCTTGAACCATCGCCACCCTCCGATCTAGTAGCTCGGTTGCTTAGCCAAGCTGTTTGGTAGCTCGGCCATGCACTCCGGTGGTCGGCAGCTCGGAAGGAACGCGTGGCTTGATCCGGAGCGTTCATCATGGTGTGAATCACGAGGACGGGGTTCAGATCACGAGAAAACGTTATCTTGTCATTTTGTGGGCGTGTCGCTATCTGAACCATCCATCAAGTTTCGACACGAGTTTTGGAACGATCCGACGGTGATTCTGACTCGGCATAATTTTTCTGCATATTTGAGGGTCGGTACCTCGTCCCTTCGGCTCGTGATGACTGTCGCTCGGTGGCTCGTCGAGGTGCGAATTGCCGAGCAATGGAGTTGAGTGAATCGACGAGTTTTTTGACTTGGAGCGTTGCCACCTTCCGACCCAGTAGCTCGGTTGCTTAGCCAAGCTGTTTGGTAGCTCGGTTATGCACCCCAGTGGCCGAGTGATGGAGTTAAGCGAATTGAAGAGTCCTTGTCTTGAAACGTCGCAACTCTCCATTTTGTCATTTTGCCTTCCTTTAGTGGGCCCTTAACCGCCTAGGGAGCCCAAACGTCGCTCTCCTAGCTATAAGTCCCCTCTCTCCTCACCCCCTAGCTCATTTCTCTCTTTCACTTTGAATTTTTACTTTTACTCTCAGTTTCGCTCTGCTAGCGGGGGTTTGTGCTCCAAGGTGGTTGCGCTAGCTGTCGTGTGGGTCAGGCAATTTTCGGTGATCTAATTCCGATCGTGAACGTCACTTCAAGGCTACGTCACAATAAGGTCAGTGTATTTGCTTTATACTTTTTTAGAGATGTCAAGGGTAAACTCGGGAAGTGAGGCCTCTTCCTCGGACGATAGTGGTGCCGAGGAGAGGAGGCAAGTGGCGAGCCGGAGAAAGGGGAAAGAGGTGGTAGGACTGTCCGTGGCCGAGGAGAAGAGAAAGAAGATAGTGGCCTGGTCTCCTGTAGTCGAGGAGATCATGGAGACTGAGAGGCGAGCCCCTGAGTCGGGCCGGTACCCTAGCGTGCTGTCCGGCCATGCCGGAATTAGGCAGTACGAGGGTGATCTTCTGAAGAAGGTGATCGTGGGTAGGTCGGCAGTTTACGAGGAGAACAAACCAAGAGAGACTACCAAGGTGGACGACATTGCCTCGATATTATCTGAGAAGGACCTGCTCCGGATTAGAAAGGGGTTTGCCATCCCTCCGGAGTACAAGCTGATCCTCCCCGGCCCTGGGATTCAGGCGAACTCCGAGCTGTCGCCGTATACGTGTGTGTTCGACCTCGACTCTTTGAGCGCCGGCTTGCGCTTCCCTCTGCATCCCTTCGTGTTAAGGGTACGTCAGTGGTATTGCCTGGCACCGACCCAGTTTATGCCGAACTCCTGACGCCACGTGCTCGCCTTCTTGTTGCAGTGCCGCATCACCAAGGTCGAGCCTGACTTAGTGATCCTCCGGAGCCTGTATCGAATCCACCGGATGAATAAGGCCGAGCCTCGCTACTACCTGTCACCCTGGAAAGGCGTTAGGCTCATAGAGAATCCGGATTCGATAAAAGGTTGAAAGGAGAAGTTTTTTCTGTTGAAGGTGCCCTCGACGCTGGACTTTCCGAAACGGTGGAAGGTAGAGGTGCCGAAGTTTGCAAGGGGCGACTCGGTGCTGACTACGGCCGAGGAGGAGGTAGCGGCGAAGCTCATTGCTCTCCCAATGTTGAGCTGGAGAGAAATGACCGAGGAGGTGCTACACTGGTCGGGCCTTAGTCCGATCGACCCGAGTATGCCCCTGACATCTTGTCGCAGTTTTTTTTCTTTAAGTTTCTTGTTCGTTTTTCTAACTTGTTGTTCGTTTGGTTGTTTGGAACAGAAGCGCCGAAGATGGATTTCATGGGGATGATGAACGAGCGAGGCAAGGTTGTCGACGGTAGGAAGAGGAAAAGGACGGGCACGGGCCCTTCGTCCAGCCGCCCTACCAAGGCTCCCTTGGTAGTCGCTGACCCTACCCCCGCTACTCAAGCTCCCACGTCGGTGGTGGCTGTTCCCACCGACCCCTCGGCTCGTGCTTCGTCTGCCGTGGCCGGTGAGACCTTCTCCGTCTCGGCGGCATTGTCGCTCAAGGCCCCACCCCTGAAGACTCAGGCCGAGGAGATTCTGACCGAGCAGCACAAGAAGCTGTTCGTCCCCGACTGGCGGGTGAAGAACCATGACGGCTTCCTCGGCGACTCGCAGATGTGTATGCAGGCCGCGAAGCATCTCGCGACCCCAAAGAACCGAGCTGCTCTGAAGGTGGGGACGACCGGCGACGACACCTATGAGGTCGCCCGGTCGCTTATGTCGGTAAGTCTTGATTTTTCCCTTTTTAAGAATTTTGCCTAAGTTCACAGCTTGGCTCTAACTCCTTCTTATCACAGGCCACCTGTCACTTCGGCCATCTTATTCAAGAGTTCGCCGACCAGGAGAGGGAACTGAAGGCCGCTTGGGACAAGGACAGGGCGGAGAAGGCGAGGGCGGTTAGGCAGCTCGAGGCGGAGCAACGTCGCTCGGATGGCTTGGCAGTTCGGGTCGCCGACCTCGAGGCGGACTTGGGCGAACCAAGGTGCAGCTCGCCGCGGAGGTTGCCAAAGTTGCTAAGGCTGCCGAGGAGTTGGCAGAATCGGCGAAGGCCCTAGAGGTGGCGAAGGTGGAGAAGGACGCCGTGGCGGCAGTGATAAGGGCGGAAGTCGAGGCCGAGGCGAAGAAGCACATGGCCGGGAATATGGAGAAGTCCTACGCCAGGGCACTCGACCATGTCCAGGCTCGGGTCCCCGGCTTTCAGAGAGTTGGGTACTGGCTGTGGCCTAGCGGCGAGGATGAAGGCGAAGAAGTTGAAAAAGATGACGATTGTGAAGAGGAGAATGAACCTCGGGATGGGGAGGTGCCAGCCGACCCCAAGACCGCGTCGGCCGATCCTCAAACCAGGGTGACGAGGGGCGAAGGGCCATCTAGCGAGGCACCGGTATCTGAGCTTCCGCCTCAGGTGGATCCCGGATTCTTTTGTTTTTGTAATTTTTTCTTTTTGTGTAAGCCTTATAGCGGACTGGCCACTGCTCTTTTGATGTGAATGAAAAGGCTTCTTCTTGAAAGTTGTGTTTTGAATTTGTCAAAGTGTCTGGCTCGGATATAGTCTTTCAATGTGATGCCCTCGTCTTTCAGATTGTCGAACTTGATTCGGACACCGCAGCAGCTCGGCGTCGTGCGGAACTGTTCAAGCGGTCTCGTGAAGCTCGTCTCGAGGGCGAGATCGAGCTGATCCGGAGAGTACTGTTCAATGTGGAGAAGAAGAACAACGTGTTACTGGCCGAAGTGCATCACTTGCGGATAGCCAAGGAAGAACTCTCGGCTAAGGAAGAAGAGTTGGCCTCGGTGCTGGCCAAGTGAGATGAGCTTGCAACGAAGGTCGAGCAGTTGCAGAGGGTTACAGTCGACAAGAGCATCGAGGTGACCAATTTGCGTCGCATCATATCTGATAGTGCTGAGTACCCTGGCTCGGCAAAACTACCTCGGCTCAAGATATCGGTGAAGGACGACACTTTGAAAGATCGGATCGTCGAACTCGAGGAGGAAGTCGCTCGTCTTAAGCCTCAGCCCGTGAGGATTAACGTCCGCAGCACCTCGTGTACTCGCGAGGAGAGCGAGTGAGGGATCTCTTTCTACGAGCTCGCGACTCGTCCTCCCATCACTGGTCGGACTGCGGCCGATGCCCAAAGTGGCGTAGCAGTTTCCTCGAGCGGAGCCTCAATCGGAGCCACCGTTAGAGTTAGTGGCGAAGGGGTGTCTCGGTTCGTCGGCCTAGAGACGTGTTCGGAGGTTAAGCGACGCCGACCCCGAGTGTCTCTGAATCGGAATGTCCCCGTTCCGAAGAGGTGTTGAAAAAGTTGTACTGGGCTCTCGAGTTTTTGTAGCACCTTTTTGTAGTAACTTTGCCTTGTAAAATTATTAAGTTGTTTTAATAAAATTGGAGTTCGCCTGCTCGCTGTTGTGCCGTAGTTACTTTACTTTTGAAACGAACCATAAGAACCAAAAGTTAGCTCCTTTTATTCGTTCTAGCTGTAGAATTTTCGCTCTTGCTCGGGGTGTGCCGAAGTCTTTTTGCTCTTCGACAGTTAGGTAGCTCGGATTTATGGCCGAGCTACGTGGCTTAATCTGGCGGTGGATCATGATCATGGTGCGAATCACGAGATAAGAGGCTCAGATTCCAAGAAAACGTTATCTTGTCTTTTTGTGGAGATGTGGCACGATCTGAGCCGTGCATTATGTTCTAGTACGAATTTTGAGATAATCCGATGGTGAAACTGGTTCGGCGGCATTTTTCTCTATATATGGAGGTCGATACCTCGTCCACTCGGCTCGGTAACTCAGAGTGCTTAAGGGAGCAGAGTCGAGCTAAGTGTTGGACTCCGAACTCGTCGTTAGAGTTTGTTTCAACGGTTGTGGGAGCAATTCCGAATGGCAAACCACTTCTAGCTCGCTTAAGAGCGAGCTTGCGAAGCAGAGTCGAGCCAAGTGTTGGACTCCGAATCTCGTCGTTATAGTTATTCAACGGTTGTGGGAACAATTCAGAATGGTGAACCACTTCTAGCTCGCTTAAGAGCGAGCTTGCAAACCAGAGTCGAGCCAAGTGTTGGACTCCGAACTCGTCGTTAGAGTTGTTCAACGGTTGTGAGAGCAATTCCGAATGGCGAACCACTTCTAGCTCGCTTAAGAGCGAGCTTGCGAAGCAGAGTCAAGCCAAGTGTTGGACTCCGAACTCGTTGTTAGAGTTGTTCAACGGTTGTGGGAGCAATTCTGAATGGCGAACCACTTCTAGCTCGCTTAAGAGCGAGCTTGCGAAGCAGAGTCGAGCCAAGTGTTGGACTCCGAACTCGTCGTTAGGGTGAAGAGTAAAAGCAGTGAGATACAAGCAATTTTACAAGTAAAATATGAAAAAACGTTCTTTATTGACAACTAATAGTTGGCTGCTTCTAAGTTGCGAGCCGTTATTATATAGGAGAAATAAAGGAAAAAAATACAAGTAAAAGGAGAGGAACGGTTCGACATCCGAGAATACTTAGAAAGGCGTTAAAGCGCTCTCTTGGTATTTCAAAAGATGGTCAGCATTCCAAGTCCTGGGAATCTCTCTGCCTTCGAGGTCTTCTAGACGATATGTCCCGAGCCGAACCACTTTGGTGATCTTGTAGGGTCCCTCCCAATTTGGAGCTAGTTTACTCTTCTGACTAGGAAAAGAGATTGCTAACTTTCTGAGGACCAAGTCCCATTCTTTTTGGTCGGTGGGACGGACTCTCTTATTGTACGCCAACTCGATCCTCCTACGATAGCTCTGTTGGCGGATTGACGCTCTTTCTCGTAGCTCGTCGATCAAGTCTAAGTTTGCCCGATGTTCTTTGGCATTCTGTTCTTCTTCTAGGCAACAAGGCGAGGAGAAGGTATGCCGACTTCCAATGGGATCACAGCCTCGGACCCATACGTGAGGTTGAATGGCGACTCTCCTGTGGGGGTCCGTTTCGTGGTGCGGTAGTTCCACAGCACGTTAGGGAGCTGATCGACCCATAAGCCTTTAGAGCACTTATTCAGCCTCTTCTTAATACCGGAGAGGATCTGTCGGTTAGCATTCTCCACTTGACCATTCGACTGTGGATAGGAGATGGAGGAGAAACGTTGTTGGATGGCGAGGTCTTCACATAGAGCTCGGAAGGCAGCCCTGGTAAATTGGGTTCCATTGTCTGTTATGAGGACTCGAGGGACACCGAATCGGCAGATAACGTTCTGCCAGAAGAACTGAAGTACTTTGTTCTTGGTGATTGTGGCCAAGGGCTCGGCCTCTATCCACTTCGAGAAGTAGTCAATTGCCACGACTAAGAATTTGAGCTGGCCGGAAGCTGGTGGGAATGGCCCTAGTAAATCCATCCCCCACATTGCGAAAGGGACAGGACTTGATAGGGAGGTGAGTCGAGCTTGTGGGAGGCGACGGACGTTGGAGTATTTCTGACAAGAGCTGCATTGCCGAACGTGCAGTTTGGCGTCTTGTAGGAGAGTGGGCCAGAAATATCCATAATTCAACACCTTCGGGCTAGGGATCTGGACCCTGAATGTGCCCCGCCGATGCCTTCGTGGAGCTCTTGCAGGGCATAATCGGCTTGTTCCGGGGAGAGGCATCTCAAATAAGGCCTGCCGTCTACTTGTGTGAAGGAGCGCTTGTATAGGATGCCCTCGATAAGCGTGTACCGCTCTGCTCGGGTTCTTACTCGGTGAGCTTCCCTAGGGTCTTCGGGGAGGAGCCCATCCCTTAGGAATTCTACCAGAGGGTTTCATCCAATTATCTTGAAGCAGGACAGGTAGCGACTCCATCGAGTCGGAAGTTTCGTCTTCTATACTTGGCTTCAGGAGCACCTCGATCAAGACGGTCTGCTCGATACCTTGGAAGGAGGAAGAGGCTAGCTTGGAGAGGGCATCGGCTTGGGAATTCTCTTCTCGGGGGATTCGCTGGATGAGAGCTTCTTCAAATAGGGCCATGAGATTCCTGACCTTGGCTAGGTACTTAGCCATTCGGTCATCTCGTGCCTCGTACTCGCCTAGGACCTGATTTACGACCAGCTGAGAGTCGCTAAAGATCCGGAGGTGCTGCGCCCCTGCCTTACGAGCCATTCCGAGGCCGGCTACGAGTGCTTCATATTCTGCTTCATTGTTAGAGGCCTTGAAGTTGATGCGGAGGGAGTATTGGAGGACGAAATCATCTGGGCCGGCCAGAATGACCCCGGCTCCGCTTTCCTCGTTACAAGAGGATCCATCTACATAAACCGACCAGACAGGCGGTCCCTTCATTGCTTGGCTGACCTCGGGGATGGTATTCTTGATGATGAATTCAGCTAAGGCTTGAGCCTTGATTGCGGTCCGAGGCTAGTACGATATGTCGTGTTGGCTCAGCTCGATAGACCACTTCATGAGGTGACTGGAGGTCTCGGCTTGTAGAGTACTTGCTTCAGCGGTTGGCCGGTAAGAATGACCACTGAATGGGACTGAAAATATGGGCAAAGCTTTCTTGCGGCCATGACTAAGGCGTATGCCATCTTCTCTATCCTTGGGTAGTGGAGCTCGACATCCCGAAGTACCTTGCTCACATAATAGATGGACTTTTGAGTCTTATCTTCTTCCCTCACGAGGACAGCGCTGAGGGTCTGCTCGGAGGCAACTAAGTAGAGGTAGAGGGCTTCCCCGGGAACAGGTTTGCTGAGGAGAGGAGGATTGACTAGGTAAGCCTTCAGCTGGTCGAATGAGTCTTGTTGTTGCTGACCCCACTCGAAGCCTTTAGCCCCCCTGAGAGCTTTGAAGAAGGGAAGACACTTCTCCCCTGACTTGGAAAGAAAGCGCCTTATGGCTGCCAGGCGACCCGTTAGCTTCTGAACCTCTTTAACATTCTTTGGGGGAGCCATGTCTAATATGGCTTTGATCTTCTCGGGGTTGGCCTCGATTCCTCTTTGGCTGACCATGAAGCCTAGGAATTTCCCGGACGAGATTCCAAATGCACATTTGTTCAGATTGAGCCTCATATCATGCTTCCTGAGTACGTCGAACGCCTCTTGCAGATCGGCCACATGATTGGCCCCGTGGATGCTCTTCACAAGCATATCGTTAACATATACCTCTATATTTCGGCCGATCTGTGCTTGAAAAATCTTGTTGATGAGGCGTTGATAAGTGGCACCTGTATTCTTCAAACCGAAGGGCATTATCCTGTAGCAGTAGAGGCCCTGATCGGTTACAAAGGAGGTCTTCGGGATATCCGGAGGAAACATACGAATCTGATTGTAGCCTGAGAAGGCATCCATGAAGCTGAGGAGTTCATGGTCCGAAGTGGCGTCAATCAAAGTATCGATGCTTGGAAGAGGGAATGGATCTTTGGGGCATGCCTTATTGAGGTCGGTAAAGTCGATGCAAATCCTCCAGGTCCCGTTAGACTTCTTTACCATCACTACATTCGAGAGCCATTCGGGATAATTGACCTCTTGTATGAACCGAGCCTTCAAGACCTTGTCCACCTCCTCTTTTATAGCTTGCTGGCGCTCGGGAGCGAACTTGCGCCTCTTCTGTTGGACTGCTTTGAACCCCGGAACGACGCTGAGGTGGTGGACTAGAAGCTCTTCGGAAATTTTAGGCATGTCAGCGGCCGACCAGGCAAAGAGGTCGTGGTTCTTTCTGATACATTGAACTATGTCCGAGCTTAGGGCAGATGGGAGGGTCTTGCTGATAAAGAACTTACGACTCTGATCTTGCTCAGAGAAGAGCACTTCCTCCAACTCATCTACTGGCTCGAACGTTGGCCGGACAACATCTTGGGGGATTTCAAGAGTTTCGAGGGAGAGAATTGGACCCATAGTAGAGGTCATGTAGCATCTGCGGGCCGTTTCCTGACTGCCTCTTACTTCCCCTACTCCTCCCCGGGTGGGGAACTTCATCTTGAGGTGATAGGCGGAAGGGACGGCTTCGAGAGTAGCTAAGCCGGGCCGACCCAAAATGACATTATAAGCTGCAGGGACATCCACGACCATAAAGTCCATCGACTCGGTTCGGGTAGTAGGAGTTTTGCCAGCGGTTACGTCGTGGGTGATCACCCCTTCGATAGTCACTGGCACTCCCGTGAACCCATGGAGTGTGTAGCCGGCAGGTTTAAGTCTGTCTCGGGATAGTTTGAGGCCTTTGAAAGCGGCGAGGAAGAGGATGTTAACGGAGCTGCCATTGTCCACCAGGATCCTCTCCACTTTAAAGTTCGCCATATGGAGGTTGATGACAAGCACGTCACAATGGGGGGTTCGGACACCCTCAAGGTCATCATCTGAGAATGTGACGGGTACTCCGAGGCCTTTAGGAGGAGGTGTGGCGCGAACCGAATTAACTTCCCTTATAAATGCCTTTCGCGAGGAGTTAAAGGAGCCCCCCATTGGGCCCCCATGAATGAGGTGTAGGACACGCTCATCTTCAAATTCGGGCATTTCATCGCGTTCAGGATGCTTGTTAGCCCCCCGAGGCGGGGGAGGAAGATCGGCTCAGTCCTTTCTCACGAACTTGGTCAGCTGCCCCCTCGGGATGAAGGCTTCTATCTCGTTCTTCAGGGCCCGACAATCATTGGTATCGTGGCCATGGTCCCAGTGATAGCGGCACCACTTCTCTTTGTCCCTCTTCTTGCCAGGGGTGTTCATTTTTGGCGCAGGAGGTATCACCCCCTCCTTCTCGACTTCCATGAGAATTGTGAAAATGTTGGCGTTAAGAGGAGTGAACTTTTCAAATATGGGGGGAGGTCGGCGCTGACCGCCATTGTCTTTCTGAAGCTTCTTGACTCCTTCATTTGCCTTTCTTTTTGTCCAGGAGGTAGACCCTCCGAAGCCCGGGAGGTATTCGGCTTCTTCGGCCCGAATGTACATCTCGCTCCTAAGAAGGAGGTCAACAAAATTATGCAAAGGCTTCTTGGCGAGGGAGGAGCGAAGGTTAGAGTTGAGGACATTAGATTGGAAGGCGGCCGTCGCAACTGACTGGTCGAGGGAGGAGATGGATCTTACCTCTGCAGTGAACCTCCTCACGTAGTCTCTCAATTTCTCTCCCTTCTCCTGGCAGAGCTGGAGTAACGAGATGCTGGTCTTTTCCGTGCGTTTGCTACTCACAAAATGAGCGATGAAGAGGGTCTCAAACTAGACGGGGCGAGGCGGGAGTACCATTCTCGAGCCGAACCTTTAAGAGTGGCGGGGAAGGTCTTGCACAGCAAGGCATCGGAAGCTTGGTGGATTAGCATGAGGGTTTTAAAGCTTTCGATGTTGTCCACGGGGTCGGACTCCCCTGAGTAAGTTTCGAACTGCAGGGGTTTGAAACCTCTCGGGATAGGAGCCTCCATGATGGTTCGGGAGAAGGGAGGTCTGCTCGGGCAGATGGTTCTTCCTCTCAACTCCTCATCCTTGTCTATTCGGCCGATCCGCCTTTCCATCTCGTGGAGACGGCGGTAGAGAGAATCGTCCCTCCGACGGTAGTCAAACGAGCCCCTGGACTCGTCTTCATAGGAAGGGGAGCGGGGACTACGGTGACGGTAACCCTGGGAGCGGCGAGGACTAGGAATATGCTGTTGGTCGTTAGAAGCCGGAGGAGTTATGGACCGATGGTGAGAACTTTGGACCCGTGGGGGAGTAGGAACCCTTTGGGTATTATTGTTGTAGGGTCGGAGGTTGAGAGTTTGCAACACCGTTGCTTGGAATTGCTGGAACTCTGCACGGGTAATGGGTGCCTCATCGTTCCTCGGATGTTGCCGACCGGCAGGGGAATGTGGTCTTCTCCTGTGATGCTCGGGGGACTCTCTTCGCCCTCTTCGGGTAGGAGACCTTTTGTAGTCTCGGCGGTGAGGAGATCGCTCATCCGGATGTTGTTGGCGGGAGGCTCCCTCTCGGGCCCGCTTTTCATCCAGACGGCGACGAAGATCCTCATCCTTCTGCCGATTGAGGATGGTATTGCAAAGGTCGGAAGCTCGGGGATTTTGGGAGGCCATAGAATCCGTAGAGGCATTGTGTATTGAGACGCGGTCCTGATGGAGAGGTTGTTTCTTCGGGTTGGGACACGAGGTCCCTGCACCGGCATTTTGAGGACCGGGGGGACCCTTAGGAGGTTGCTGATTCTGAAGAGGAGGCTGGTCCTATTGGAGAGGGTCCTCATCTTGAGGAGGAAGTTGCCCCTGCTGCTGAACGGGTTGGATGGGGACTTCCTGTTGCTGATCAACGGGGATGGGTCCACGGTTGGACCCTCTGGATCTTACTTTCCTAAGAGGCATGGCTGGAGGAGATCTGACCAACGGGAAAAGGGGAGGCTGCTATTCGTTTGTTCCCACAGACGGCACCAATCTGTTACCGCTAAATCTGGTGTGGGGGAAAACAGATAGTATTTGTGGATTCTTGGAAAACTTGAATAGCAAACCTGAAACCTGTTCCGTCGGAGTTTGATCGTTGACTCCCACCGTTCAGCTGCAAAAAGTGCGAGACACCGGGGTTGATCCCGGCGACGCACCCTCCGACGCTCAAGTCAGTAATCAGGAATAATTATGAGGGAGGGTAAATTGGCAAAAGAATGATTACCTCTTAATGGTGGTGGATGGGGGGTATTTATAGTCGCCTTAGGGATCAGATTAGAAATGTAATTCCTGTGATCAGATAAGGAATGTAATCCATGTGATCAGATTAGGAATGTAATCCCTAATTCCCAGTTAAATGATAGATATGAATCAGGGCCGTTGATTAGAATTAATCAGAAACCCTAATTCTACCCTGCTAGACTAGGTTCGCTGCGGGTTGAAATCCGCACCCAGTTGGGACAGATCCATTTTATGGGTTATTGGGCTTTGAATAAAGACCTAGTTCCCCTTTCAGATCCATTTGTAGGTGAAATTACCATTTTACCCCTAGGCTTTGAGATCCGTGCCCGATTTGGACGATCCCGATTTAACCCCATTTTTAGCCATATCAAGCACTATTCATGATTCTTTCACAATAATAAATCTTTTTCATGAACAAACTTTATTCAATAATAATCTCTTGGATAACTTATTGCCAATAACCAATTCACATTTTAACATATATCAAGTACTCTAACTTCACATGAGAAAATCATCACATCAAGAGAAGTTTAATCACATGGATCATTTATTCTCATTCTACTAATAAATTTCATTAATAATTATAAAAACTCAATTTTCATTTCTCATTTTGCTCAATTTAGCATAAATCAATGTCTCAAAAGTAATGTTTCTCAAGATATCTATTTTTGCTTTTCAATAAACAAGAAAAATCTTTAAACTATTTTTTTATAAATTCTCCATCATGTTTTATGAGTACTAGGATTTTTTCTCAAATTTTAAATCACTAAAAACCCAAAAATAAAAATGAGAGCCCACCCCCTAGGCTTCGAACCCGTGAAGCCCAGGCAGCTCCTAAACTCACCGCACCAACCAAGAAGTCCATATGGACTTATTGTTCTAAAGTCCTCATGAAATCCTTTTACCTTGAACTAGGGTCTTAGATGAATAAAACAAAAAAAAAAAAGATTTTGAGCCTATCGGGTTTCGAACCCAGGCCACAGAGAAGGAAAACGCCACCGCGAACAACTAGGCCATGTGTGCCAGTCGAACTAGAGTTAAAAGATAATTTTTTATACCATTTTCTGTTATTTCATATCTTTTACAAAGAAACTTGATTCCTCTAATTATAATCAAACCTTTCATTTAGTTAAAAAAAAATTGGTTTATATGAACTGAGATAAAATCTTTAACCGCAACTCATATTTTTCCAATCTATATTTCATGTGATCAATCTAACTTTTAATGTTTCTTCTTATTAGAAACAATATTTGCATCTATTGATTATTGGAATCAATTTGTTTATTTTATAACCAATTGCATGAGTCAAAAAAATTATTATATTTACCATAAAAAAAATATTTCTAATCTTTTTCATACAATCTATTCTTTTCCTTTTGTTCATGCATGGCAAAATAATCATCTCTTATCTTTCTCATTTTCCAGTTACATGATTTACTACTAATTTTTCATCACAAAAGCATAAATTAAAACTACTTTTTATTCAAAAATATACATTTACCACACATGAAGTTTTATAAGTACTTTAACATGAATCATGGTATCAACTCTTACATCAAAATCTTCTATTATTTAATCACACCCATATTATTCATAGCATGTATATTAGCATAAAATTTACCTACATATCAATATGATCTCATCAAACCAATTCAAAATTACTAGCATGATTTTCATTCATAATTTCTCATTGAAATTATTCACATATGTTAACACTATTGTAAACACAAGGTTATACCAACAAATTAGCATGGTTCATAATAACAAGTAATTCTTTCTCTTTAGTTAGCATGGTATTTTTTCTTTACAACAAGAACATATCTTTTTATATTAACATGAAACTATCTATTCATACCAATATTCTTCTTATAGCATGCAATATTCTACACTAGAAAGTAAGGAGATCACCCACCTTAGTTGGAGAATGAAGACTACAAAAGAGAAAGCGTTTTCTTCTTGTTCCTAGCTCCACAAGCACTTCTACCTCCTAGCAAGGCCTCCTCTCCTAGTTATGGCTTCTCCTTCCTAGCAATGGCTCCAAGCACAAGAACTCTTACTCTCTTTCTTTTTCTTTCTCTCTTTCTTTCTTTCTTTTCCTTCTTTTCTTACTTTCTTTTGATTTTGTTTTGGTGCAAGAGAAATGTAGAGAATATGGCTCTATTTATAGAATAAAGCTAGGGTTTATTATGCAAAATTCACACCCTAATATCTCTCAAAATTAATTCTTTCAACTCTTCAATTGCTTAACCTCTCCTTAAGACCCTCCAATAACTTAACTCCTAAAACTCCCAACCTCTCATCTCCCCACTCTTCCAAAGCACTAACTCACCTCATTCATTCTCCCTTCTTCTACATGCCAAAAAATCCGGCCTACCCTATAGTTACAACCCGGTCAACTCATGTGTACAAATGTACACATGCACATTTCAATCAAATTTAAACAGCACTAATGTGCTGTTCTAATCTCGTGGGCCCCCATTTCACAAACCAACCTCATTCATACTTTACCATATTATTCTACCATTCATCCTTTATTCCACTTAAACATCATCTCTTACCGTGGGCCCCCAACACTAACACAAAATTAATTAAATTTCTACCTTTACCATATATATAATATATACACTATATATATATATATATATATATATATATATATATATATATATATATATACCATATATTTTACTATTGAGTAAAAATTTGCTTAATTAAAATTTGTGATAAATGTGCACACATTTTATGAAATTCGTTTCGAGAGAGGATGCGCCCAAATGCGCGCACCGAAATATACACGTGCATCGCATGTAAAATATCAAAAATGCGAAAATTGACTTTATTAACGGAAAAATGTTAAACATGATAAAATACAATATAAGAAAATATATTTATTAATTTTATATATTTCACAACGTAATCACTACGTACGTAGGAAACACGTGCATTATACGTATAATAATATTTTAATCAAAATAAGGGAAATGCATAGATTGTCGGAAATCAAAATGCGTAATGATGACATGTTACAAATATTATTACTAACGGTACAAAATACACGTGCATAACACACGATGGCAAAATTGTCATTTTCAATTTTGCGAGGTGTTACAGGATAAATGCCATGCAAGATGAGTTAAACCAATTTATAAGGAATGATGTATGGAATTTAGTTCCACGACCTCCTGATCATACAATAATTGATACCAAATGGTTATTCAAGAATAAGTTAGATGAATCGGGACAAATTGTTAAGAACAAAGCTGGACTAGTTGCTCAAGGATATAATCAAGAAGAAGGCATAGATTTTGATGAAACATATGCTCCTGTTGCTAGATTAGAATCAATCTGTATCTTATTATCTTTTGCATGTTTTATGAATTTTACACTCTTCCAAATGGATGTTAAAAGTGCTTTCCTTAATAGGTTTATAAAGGAAGATGTTTATGTTAAGCAACCACCAGCTTTCGAACATGAACAATTCTCAAACCACGTTTTTAAATTGAAAAAGGCTTTATACGGCCTTAAACAAGCACCACGTGCTTGGTATGATTGATTGAAGACTTTTCTTTTAGAAATGGGTTTTGAAATAGGTAAAGTAGACACTACCCTGTTTATTAGGAAAATAGACACAGATATCTTGATCATACAAATATATGTAGATGACATAATCTTTGGTTCTGCTAATAGTAATCTCTGTCAAGAGTTCGCTAACAACATGAAAAACAAGTTTGAGATGAGTCACATGGGTGAACTCAACTATTTTCTTGGACTGCAAATTAAATAGTTACCAAATGGCATATTTATTAATCAAGAAAAATATGCTAAGGAATTACTCAAATGATTTAACATGGATAGCACGAGTAGTAAGACCACACCTATGGCTACTACCACTATCCTTGACAAAGATGAATTAGGTAAAAGTGTCGATCAGAAACTCTATCGAGGTATGATTGGCTCACTCTTATATATAACTGCTAGTAGACTAGACATTATGTTTAGTGTATGTTTGTGTGCTAGATATTAGTCAAGACCTAAAGAGTCTCACTTAAAAGCTGTGAAACGTATTTTAAGATACCTTGAAGGCATGTCTGAATATGGTCTATTTTATCCACGCACCGATAACTTTCAACTTTTGTCATATAGTGATGCAGATTTTGTCGGTAGTAAAACTGACCGCAAGAGCACTAGTGGGACATGTCACTTTTTGGGACATTCGCTAGTCTCTTGGTGCAGTAAGAAGCAAAATTCGGTATCCTTATCTACTACAGAAGCTAAATATATCGCTGCAAGTTTGGCTTGTGCCCAAATTTTATGGATGAAACAAACCCTATTGGTATTTCATTTGAAAAACCTTCAATAATGTGTGATAATACCAGTGCCATTAACTTATCTAAAAATCCGGTTCAACACTCACGTACGAAACATATTAATATTTGACATCATTTTCTACGTGATCATGTTTTAAAGGGAGATATTTCTTTAGACTTTATTTCTACTGATAAACAGATAGCTGACATCTTTACTAAACCACTTAAGGAAGACACATTTATTACCTTAAGGAGAGAACTAGGGATTTGTAGTTTTCATGATGTTTCTTGAATTTTTCTCTGGTAAGTCGACTTACAAGTATTTTTCAGTCGACTACCAAGTATCTTTATTTTTCTAAGTTTTTGTCTGAGTTTTATGCTCTGGACAGTCGACTGTGCAGAGTACCCAGTCGACTGATATTAGTACTATGTTCGTTTTTTTTTTATTTTGCTCTCGATTAAGTCGACTGCCCTCTAAGATCAGTCAAATGTCGCGAATCAATTTTATTCAAATTTGAATTTTGGCACATCATTTGAGGCGACTGTTCATTTTTCTTACTATTCCTTGACCATATCTGAGCCATTGCTATCCCTCTCTTTGATCTCAGTCATACATTCCTGTGTAAAAAACCTAAACCTACCCCCTTTCTTTCAATTTTACCTTATCCTTATCTCCTAGATCTGAAGAAGATAAGTCGACTGGTGCTACTACTGATGTTGCTGCTGCTGTCGATTTCCAGTCATTTAAAGCTCCAATTCCTCTGATTTCTTGTGCTGTTCAAGTCCACTTGAAGCTCTTTTGATTCTTCTAGAGTATCTTTGTTGGTATATTCCTTCCCTCTTTTTGTTTGTGTAGTTTTTATTCATGGCTCCAAAGAGGTCTAAAACCTCTCATGTAGAGGGTAAGCAATCTTCCGAGACTATCTCCAATATCTTAGAAGTCCTTACCTTGTTGAAAAATGGTAAATTATGTGTTCCATTATGATTTTTCCGGGTCGTTTTGTCAATTTTTCAGATCTGGATAGGTTTACTCTCATCCCATTGTTTCAACAATGTGGATTATATGAGTTTTTGTCCTTCGTAAATCAACCCTACTACTACCCTCAACTCATCTATATGTTTTATACAAATATGAGAGTGGTTCAATCGGATGATGGTAATGAGATTTTTGTCTATACTTCTGTCAAAAATATAAAGATGAAACTCACCTCCGAAAGAATCAATCTCATTTTGGGTTTGAATGATGAAAGGCTTGATTTAGGAGAAATTGAGATGGATGATGCCACCACTCTATCTAAAATTTATTTGCCGAATCATGGGTCTTCTATGTCCAATAGGTCCATTACCCCTGTTGCTAAACTCGTTGCACGCATACTATCATATAATATTATTCCCAAAACAGGGAGTTATGATCAATATTCCATGGAGTTGCAATAAGCCGTTTATGCAATATTCGGCAAAATTAATATCAATTGGGGTCGTGTCATCTTCTCTAGGCTTCATAAGGCTCATACTTCATTTCTTCCTTTTGGTGCCCTTCTTACTCGCGTCTTTTGTGCTTATGGCGTTGATCTCGATGCTGAGACAAATGTAGTAAAGCACTATGAGTCTTTTGATCGTGCAAGTTTAGCACGCATGAAGCTTCTTTCTTCTCCACCTAGGTCTCCTTCTAGGACTTCCCCTCCTGTCCCTTTATCTACTTCAGCCCGTCCGTCTTCAGCCTCTAGTTCCTCTCGTCCTAGAGCAGATTTTGATGATCTTCGCAGTATTTATCATGCTGTTAATTACCTCATAGATCGTCAAGATGTTATTGAGACGAATGTCTCTTATCTTACCCACCTGTTCACCACTCAGTTTCCTCCTCCCTCTAATGGAGGCCAAGATGAAGATGAAGAAGATTGATGATCTATTTTTTTTATTTTCTACCTTTATGTAATCTTTTGAACTTTGTCTTTTAAGTTTCAATGTATAAACTTGGTTTAGTTTTATTCTATGTCTAAAAACTTGGCTTTGTTTGTTATTTTTGTTTCCCTTGCATTGCTATAATTTTTTTCCCTCCTATTTTTGTTGTTTTTGTTGATGACAGGGGGGGGGGGGGGGGGGGGGGGGGGAAGTGCTAGTATGTTGTTGTTTGTGTTAGTATGTGTTATGTGTTGTTTTGTTTTGAGTAGCATATCTTTGTGCATGATCTTTGTGCTTTTTTTTAAAATCTATGCATGTTGTACATTTGATAGGGGAGCATGTGTAATATCTATTATTGTAAGCTTTTTGTGTTGTCATCATCAAAAAGGGGGAGAATGTTGATTCTTGATTTTGATGATTACAACACAATGCAAAGTTTGTTGTACTATTTCTCATATATTACAGGTTGTATCAAAGCTTATCTTGTATGATACACAAAGGCCTCAAAGCAAATTAATCAAGCAAGTCACAATGTTCTAAAGCTGAAGAATGATCAAGAAAAGCGCCATACAAAGACAATGGCTAAAGCTTCACTCAAGACTCAAGACTCAAGTTAAGACCAAAGCTTCAATATCTTAAATTTTGTGTCTTGTAAAAACAAATGTAATTTTTTCTCTTTGTTGAGTCTTAGATTGTGTACAGCCTTGTCACACACACACACTCACACATAATTTTATAACTGTGTGTTTTTACAAAATCTAAAGGTTGAAACAGCTTGAACTAGATCAGCTGTTGAGTACCAGTCGATTGCCGTTAAGGACCAGTCGACTGAATCTGTACAAAACTGTCTGATCTTCTTCAAACTCTGGCCAGTCAACCCATAACGGCAACCCAGTCGACTGTTCAAGTTGTTTCGACAGTTTACTGATTTCAAAACTTGATTTTTCGAATTCAAAAGATTTATTTCCATTGGTTGACAGTTGGTACAACTATTTCTCAATATCCAGTGATTCTAACTCTATAAATAGAGTGTAGAAATCACTTGGAAAGATACAACTCTCTTTTTGATAAGCTTTCAAGTCCTTATTTTCAAAAAGAGAACAAGAGTTCAAAAGCTTTCAAATTCTCTAAGTCTTGGTTCTCTGATTTCAGTCCAGCATAACATCGATTTCATTTTGAACTGATTTCAGAAGTTGACCAAATAGCCACTTGCAAAATCACAAACACTACAAGGTTATAGGTTGATTGTAAACATCTTTATTGTTTTCTTTTACTCTCGGTTGTGAGAGTGGTTCCTCTCGGTTGGAGAGTATGACTCTATGGTGTAGAGTCAGTTTTTCACTCTTAGTAGAAGAGTGGGTTTAGCTCTCTCTAGTGGTGAGAGAGGACTACAGGTTGGACAAGGTTGTTGTCTAACGCCGTAGGGTATTCTTGCACATTTTCAAGAATAGTGGAAAATCTCAAGTGGGTTGCTTAGGGACTGGATGTAGGTCAGGAGGACCGAACCAGAATACATCGTGTGTGCTCTGTGATTGGTATCTCTGTGGTTGTATCTCTTTGAACTCTTTTCATTACTTGCATTTCAGTTTACTCGAAATCTTTCCGGTAAGTCGATTGGATCTCCATCCTAACTTGACTGATCAGACTCGTATAGCAATCGTCTTAAAAACTCTTCTGGTAAGTCGACTGTCTATCCTATTTAAGTCGACTTATCAGACTAGTCTCAAAAATACTCTTCTACTCTGATGCCCCAGTTGACTGATATCTCTTTTACAGTCGACTGGATAGAAGAAAACTTTTAATTCCGCAATTATTTTTATACAACACTATTCACCCCCCCCCCCCTCTAGTGTTTCTTGTCTTGCCTACAGGATCCAACAAAAAATACAACTAAAATAACTTGAAATGAAATGGATTGTTACCAAATTGTGCAAAGGTTCTTACTGGAAGGTCATAGGCCGAGAGGAATCTATCCAAGTAATTCACAGCCAGATAAGCAGTCAATGGATTAAAATTGTAATAGGCATGAACCTACTCAACACACAAATTCATTAAATTAAGATTAGATGAACAAAGAAGCCAAAAATATCGAGATGGTAAAATGAACATAACAAGGTATCAAATTCACACCCTACGGTCGTACTACAACATGCTCAACACAAATATATAAAAAAAAGAAAGAAAATTTGTCAACGAACCAAAAAAAAATTACCAAAAAAAGAAAGGAAAAAAAAATCACACCTTCCACATCCAGTCAATGGCATCTCTTCTAATGCTTATGTCCATGTAACACCCCACAATTTATTAAAAAATACATTTTTATTTTTGCACATATGATGCACATGCAAATTATTATCCTCATTAGTTTATTCTCTTTTACAATTTTTAGCATGCATAACTTATTTAGCCTTTTTAGTTAATCCATGGTCCTATAGAATAAAATCTAGCCCATTAGGAGAGGAGCCCACGAGATAATTAAATTAACTAATTAAGAGATGAGCCCATTAAGCAAGCTCACTATCAAAATCACAAATTAAGATTAAGTATGCACTAACACATGGCAAGTTACAAATGTTAGTACACATTTAAAGTTAAAGGATTGAATCTAATTTGTGTATGCATGTGTGCATATGTGCATGTGTGCATGCACAAAATAGTTGGCCAGGGTATTCCCTAGATGTTGACCGTATTTTGATGAGTAGGGGAGGGAAAAGGTTGGAGGTTATGGGGGTTGCAAATGTGAAGAATTGGAAATGTGAAGAGTTGTAGGTTTTAGGAGTGTAGGACATGAAGGGTTGTAAGAGTTAATATGAAGAGTTATTAGGGGTGAAATTATGCAAAATAGACCCTCCCAAAACCCTATAAATAGAGCCCCATTTCTCATTCTCAATTGCACCAAAAGCATTATCAAAATCAAAAGAAAGAAAGAAAAGAAAGAAAGAAAAGAAAGAGAGTGAGAGTTCTTTTGCTTGGAGTCATTGCTAGGAGAGGAAGCTTTGCTAGGAGCAAGGAAGTGCTTGTGGAGCTAGGAGCAAGAAGGAATCCTTTTCTTTAGCAGTTCTCATTCTCCAATTAAGGTGGGTGTTCTTATGCTTTCTAAAGTAGAACTTGCATGCTAAATTAGTTAAAAGAGTAATATAAATGAATGAGATATCGTAGATAAGAATCCATGTTAGAATATCATGTAATGATTTTGTTGTTACCATGTTAATAGTTTAATGAGTAGTAAAATTTGAATGTGATATGTGTAGCATAACATGCAATGATTTTGTTGAAACTTAGTAATTGATTGTTCCCATGCAAATTAAAAAGTAAAGAAATAATCACAATAGACCATGGTAGAATATTTGCAAATTCTTGTTGTCAAATATGTGATGTGTATAAGAAATTGTTAAAGAACTATTTTTGTGAGATATGCTTAGAAATATAATGCTTAAAAAGAAAGGAAAGAGAAAGATAAATTTTGTTTTTTTTTGTTGACATGTCGACATATGTTAAAATACTAGTTTTCGCATGAAGAAACACTTGAGATATCCAAGGTTGATTTAGAGATACATTTGGTTTTAGCACAAAAGATTTTATTTTGTGAGATGATGGTTTTAAACTAAACATGATTTCGAGTTTTGTTGAGAAATGCAAATTTTTATAAAGAAAGAAGAAGGAGATACAATGTCTAAAATATAATTTGGAAATTTGGAAATTGCAGTTTTCAAGTAAACTCCGTTTGGAAATAATTTTGCACAAAACCCAAATACTGCAGTCTGTAGGAGGGACAGTCGACTGGTAAGTTTCGACAGTCGACCGTTGCGAACCTAGCTGCAGTAATTTCTAGAGCTTTGGACTTTTCGTGCGGGACAGTCGACCAACCCTTTGTTGCAGTCGACTGTCACCACTCAAATTGATGAAATTCTCGAGTTTGGGTTTCACGCGGGACAGTCGACCGATCACCCCATGAAGTTGACTACTACTGCTCTAACTGATATTTTTTGAGTTTCTGATACTTCCTTTGAATGAATATTTTGAAGCGAGTCGATATATTGTAAGAGTTTGAATTTGTTGATGAAGTTGTGTTCTTGAAATGAATTAATTGCTTATAAAGATTATAAATGAGTAAATAGATCATAAATAGTGGCAAGATTTTGATCATTCGTGAATAAGTTGAAAGATGTAATTATCTAGGTTTAAGACATGTTTACTGAAGGGTATGAATACCCATGATTCTTGTACATGAGAAATTTGAATTTAGAGTTAGTAAGACCTCGTGTACCGGCAATTTCAAATGAAATGATTATTATATTTTGAGGTATTGCCATGAGCTATCTCGGTGGATTTTGATTAAGTCCGATAGTAGGTAATACTAATTCTAGGCTTGAAAGATTATTCATATCTTGAATTTAAGAGTTAGACACTTAAGTGAAGTGTAGTAAACCTGGGCAAACGTAAGTGGGGTACTCTATATAGTCGGGCGATGTACTTTGGAACTATAGACCCAGTTGGGCAGTGTACTCTGGGACTATGGTTGCTCCGATGGAGACGAGTTTTAAATCCAGGACTATGCGTAGTCGGGCAGATAGTTTCGTACTCCAGTGTATATACGTATACCGGGGCTAGAGTAACACTTGCGGGGATTTGCACGACAAGGAGTCTGTATAACAGTCGTGCAGTGTACTCTGGGACTGGAATCCGTACTCGTGGAATGCCTGAACCTTGTTCTTGCTACTGGGTAGTTTCATGGCGAGGGATCGAGCCCTTTATTGTGAAGAACGTAGGTGCTTGCCCTCGGACCTATGTAGTATGGGATGCATAGAATCCGAACAAGTGTCCATTAGTGTCATCCTAGTATAAAATTTGTGTGCATTAGTCATTAAGGCATGACATACACTTACATGTTTAGCGTAGTCACAATTTAACACTTTATTGTTCATTCAACTGTGGTGATTTTTATTAAAGTAATGAGATCATTATATGTACGGCATAGAGAGGATAGCCGAGTATAACATTTCGTCAGTTGTAAGTAACTGACGTGCCCACTGCTTAATATGCAGGTAATAGACTATTCATGAAGGGATAAAGATATTATGATGCAATCGATGAATTATTTGATGAAGATATACAAGTTATATTTGTTTTCAAATGTTGTAATCTTTTATTCTTTTGCTGTATAAAACTAAGTTGTATTTGAACTCTGATGTACTATTGAAAAAGTTTCAAATTTCTTCGTAAAATTGTACGAAGTGAAGTAAAGATCCTGTGAAATCTCGAATTCAGCCTTATTTGGAATTCGGGGCGTTACAGATGGTATCAGATCATGCTTCACAAGTAGTACAAATTTATAAGTAACGACACCCTAGAGTGGACACTAGCGAGTGAGTTTTAACTTATACAGATTTAAACTTATGTTTGCGTTGCTCTATGAGATGACATTTTTATCCTCTTTTCCCTATAAGATGGTCCATCAGTATGATCACTAGAATGAGGCTCCTTGGTTTGTCCACCCCGAGGACAAGGAGGAAGAACCAATGGAAGAAGAAGAATAGGACCCAGAAGAAGAACGAGAGGAGGAGGAAGAAGAACCATTCGAGATAGAAGAAGAATTTCCCGAGTTCAGGGAGATTACTCCACCTCCGCCTGATCTTCCCGAAGACTCCTCAGACGAAGAACTTGTCCCAAATAACCCAAACGACCTTGTTACTTCTCTTCGACGGGAATTGGACGCTCAAAAGTAGAGAGTTAACCACTTGGAGTTACAACAGGCACAGGACAAACAGCGCATCCGGAAACTAAACTTTCAAGTGTGCGAGCTTGAGAAGGTCCGACTCGCGAATGATCGACATTTCGCCAAGTTATACCACATCACTCGCTGGGATAAGGAAGAGCGACAGCAGAAATTTGAAGATATGCAGAAGGAAATCCGAGAACTACGGGAAGAGCTCAGAGAAGCCAAGAGAAACCATAGAATCTAGGATGTCTTTTATTCAAGATGTAATGGGTGTATTGTAACAAAAGTTTTTCTTTCTGAATAAAGAGTTTAAATTTTGGAATGAATCAATATTTGTTGTTTGTGTTATTTGTGATGATTAATGATGAATCTTATAACTCAGAAATGGCACGAAGAATCGGAAACGGTGAAGGGTATAGTGGGGAGAATGGGCTAGACTTGGAAACAGAACTAGCTCGGGTGTACCAGACCCTAAATGCTCTCGCTACCAATATTCCCGAGAACAGAGGACCGGGGCCAGTTATACACGTACCCAAAGCCATCAAGCTGGTCGAGTCGTTCAAAAGAATGAAGCCACCGGTATTTGAAGGTCAGACTAATCTAGATATTGCTGATGACTGGGTTAGACAAATCGAGACAGTCTTCGAGGTACTGGAAACCCCAGAAGCAAGCAAGGTGAAGTTGGCGACTATTCAACTGGAAAAGGATGCAAGTGTGTGGTGGCAATCTTTGAAGAGGAACTTGGGCAACGTACAACTCACATGGGAAGAATTCCTTGAAGAATTCAAGAGTCATTATTTTCCACTAGACGTTCAAGAAAAGAAGGCCATGGAATTCTTGGGCTTACAGTAGGGCAGTATGACAGTGCGGGAGTACGAAACCATGTTCAATCAGCTCTCCAGGTACGCGCCTGAGATGATACAAGATGAGGCCAAGAAGGTGCGCAAATTTGAGAAAGGGTTGAGACCCAGTCTGAGATCCAGGATGATACCGTTGGGCATTCGGAGGTTCGAGAAGCTAGTCAGAAGCCGCTGCAACTGAGTCTGACATGAACCAGTTCCAGGCTGTGCAAGTTAAGCGGAATAATTGGAACTTGGGCAAGAGGCCTGCAGGACCAAGCAACTACAGAAGTCAGCCCCCAGCACATCGCTTCATGCCAACAGGCACAAATGCTATTGCAGTAGCCGGAAAGGTACCCACGTGTTTCAAATGTGGTGAATCAGGCCATTTAGCTCCGGGGTGTACCAAACCGCAGCTGATCAGAACTTGTTTCCTTTGTGGCAAGGAAGGCCACATCAAGCCCTTTTGCCCTCAACTTCAATGGGGAGGACCATGTCGGCAATAGTCCAAACCTAGGCAAAAGCAGTTCAGACAGGGGTGGGTATTCGCCTTGACAAAAGCAGATGCAGGGGATGTGGACCATGTGATCACTGGTATGGAAGATGAAGCTTAGTTGTCTTGTTGCTTATTTCCACTTATGTAATAAAAATGTTATGTAATGAGAGCACTCATATGTAACAGGAGACATTTTAATAAATGGAATAAAAGCTTCGGTGTTATTTGATACGAGATCTTCGCACACTTTTGTGTCACCTTCATTTGCAAAAGGATTAGGAGTTGAACCAAAAATATTTCCTGCCAAGGTTTTATCTGTGGCTACTTCGTCGGGAGAGAACTTGACAATCGATCGATATTATGAAGGGTGTGATCTCGAAATCGGAGGCATGCTCTTGGGCATCGACCTCATTAAATTGGCAGTTCTTGGAGTCGACGTTATCATTGGCATAGACTGGATGTCAGTGTACAGTGCCACCATCGAATGCAAAAGCAAAGAAGTTATGGTGAAGGCTCCAAGGGGACCAACTGTTACATTCCAAGGTAAAAGGAAGTGTGAGTAGGTGGTAGCAGCTTTGATAGAGCAGAAAGTCCTAGATGAAGTGAAGCAGATCCCAGTTGTCTGAGCATTCCCAGCAGTATTTCTTTATGATTTACCAGGGCTTCCCCCTCATCGAGATGTAGAGTTCAGCATCACTGTTCAACCGAAAGTGTTCCTATTTCCAAGGCACCATACAGAATGGCACCAGTTGAACAAGATGAGATCAAGAAGCAAATCGATGAATTATTAAGCAAAGGATACATCAGGCCAAGTGCATCACTGTGGGGAGCCCCAGTTCTTTTAGTGAAGAACAAGGATGGATCAATGAGGATGTGTATCGACTATAGAGAGTTGAACAAGGTAACTGTATAGAACTAGTACCCCATTCCTCGAATCGATGACTTGTTTGACCGTCTACAAGGCACAGCAGTCTTCTCCAAGATAGATCTACGGTCAGGGTATCATCAAGTCTGAGTGAAAGAAGAAGATGTGCACAAGACAGCTTTCCGAACCAGACATGGTCACTATAAGTTTCTAGTCATGCCATTTGGAGTCACAAATGCACCGGCTATTTTCATGGACATGACAAACAGAGTTTTGCAGCCTTTCATCGATTCTTTTGTCGTCGTATTCATTGACGACATACTGGTCTATTCCAAGTCTGAGGAGGAGCATGCCAAGCACTTAACAGAGGTTCTGAAGAAGCTACAAGAGCATCAGCTATATGCAAAATTATCCAAGTGTGACTTCTGGAAAATCGAAGTCGCCTTCCTGGGTCACATCCTTTCTAAGGAGGGAGTAGCTACTGACCCGCAGAAAGTTGAAGCTGTGAAAGACTGGCCAAGACTGACCACAGTGAAGGAGATCATGAGCTTTTTGGGCTTGACTGGATATTACAGAAGGTTCATTCAGGGTTACGCCCAGCTTGATGTTCCACTCACAGGGCTTGCAAGGAAGAATGTGAATTTCAAATGGTCGGAGCAATGTGAAGCTAGTTTCCAGGAGCTAAAGGAAAGGTTGACTACCGCTCCCATTCTGGCATTGCCAAGAGCTGGACTATGATATCTACAGCGATGCTTCCCATCGTGGATTGGGTTATGTTCTGATGCAGGAAGGGAAGGTAATTGCTTATAGGTCTAGGCAGCTGAGACCTCATGAAAAGAATTATCCAACCCATGATTTGGAACTGGCAGCAATCATCTTTGCTTTGAAGCAATGGAGGCATTATGTGTACGGAGAAAATGTCAACATGTACACGGATCACAAGAGCCTAAAATATATCTACCAGTAGAGGGACCTAAATCTGAGACAGAGAAGATGGTTAGAAGTGTTGGAAGACATCCGACCTGAAATCAAATACCATCCGGGCAAGGCTAATGTTGTGGTAGATGCACTCAGCAGAAAGTGCAGTTTGTCTCAGCTGATCACAACTCAGAAGGATTTGGCTGAGGAGCTTGATCGAGCAGGGATTGAAGTGGTCTTACAAGGTGTGGAAGCTTCCTTAGCTCAATTGAGGATTCAACCCACTTTAAGAGACAAAATTATTGATGGTCAGAAGGCAGATCCAGAGATCCAGAAGATGATAGAGCAAGCTGGTATTAGCAGATTGTCAGAGTTCCAAGTAAAGGATACAGTGCTGTGGTATGGCAAGCGGTTGTGTGTGCCAGCTCTAGCAGAACTGAAAGAAAGCATTCTTCAGGAGGCACATGCTACTTTGTTATCAGTACATCCAGGGAGTCCCAAAACCAAGATGTACAAGGATATAAATCTATACTTCTGGTGGCCAGGGATGAAACGAGATGTAGCCGAATTTATTGCCAAGTGTGCAATTTGTCAGCAGGTCAAGGCAGAAAATCAGAAGCCCGGCAGTTTGTTACAGCCTTTACCCATCCCGGAGTGGAAATGGGACTGTATCAGCATGGATTTCATCACGAGTTTACCTAAGAGTTCCAAAGGCAATGATACAATTTGGATAATAGTGGATCGACACACCAAGTCAGCTCACTTCTTATTAATGAAGCTTACTTGGTCAATGGAGAAGCTAGCAGAGATGTATGTGGGTAAGATTGTGAAGTTACATGGAGTTCCACTGTCAATAGTATCTGATCGAGATGGACGTTTCACTTTGCATTCCTAGAGAAGTATTCAAGCGGCTTTGGGGACAAAGACTGATTTCAGTACCGCCTTTCACCCTCAAACTGATGGGCAGACTGAGAGAGTCAACAGGGTGCTGGAAGATATGTTAAGGTGCTGTGTATTGGATTTCAGTGGCAGCTGGGAGAGGCATTTAGCTCTTGTGGAATTTACCTACAACAACAGCTTTCAGACAAGCATTGGAATGGCGCCATATGAAGCTCTTTATGGAAGAAAATGCAGGACTCCGATTTGTTGGTAAGTGGGAGAAAGGTAGCTTTTTGGACCAGAGATTGTGCAGCAAACCTCAGAGAAGATTGAGCTGATCAGAAAGAGGTTGGTCGACGCACAGAGCAGGCAAAAGAATTACGCCGATAACAGGAGGAGAGACCTGAAGTTTGACGAAGGCGACTATGTCTTTGTGAAGGTGTCTTCGACTAAAGGGGATGATTCGGTTCGGAAGGGGAGGAAAACTAGCCCCGAGATACATTGGACCCTACAAGATATTGAAGAGAATTGGGAAGACAGCTTATTAGTTAGAACTACCGGAAGAGTTGGCCCAAGTACACAATGTTTTTCATGTGTCCATGCTAAGAGGTTATGTCCCAGACCCGAGTCATTATTTGCCAGAAGTGCCAGAAGGTCTACAACTGGATGTGAGCTATGTTGAGCGTCCTATCGAGATCGTGGATCGTCGAGAAAAGGTCTTGAGGAACAAGGCGATACCCATGGTAAAAGTCCTTTGGAGGAACCAGTTTGTTGAGGAGGCCACTTGGGAATCAGAGGAAAAGATGATGAAAAGTCACCCTGAACTCTTCCACTGACATATTTGTAAAAAAAAATTTCTTCTTTGTATTTCCTCTCGCTCCTAAGTTTAGTTCCAGGGACGGAACTATTCTAAGGAGGGAGTGTTGTAACACCCCACAATTTATTAAAAAATGCATTTTTATTTTTGCACGTATGATGCACGTGCAAATTTTTATCCTCATTTGTTTATTCTCTTTTACAATTTTTAGCATGCATAACTTATTTAGCCTATTTAGTTAATCCATGGACCTATAGAATAAAATCTAGCCCATTAGGAGAGGAGCCCACTAGATAATTAAATTAATTAATTAAGAAATGAGCCCATTAAGCAAGTCCATTATTAAAATCACAAATTAAGATTAAGTATGCACTAACACATGGCAAGTTACAAATGTTAGTATACATTTAAAGTTATAGGATAGAATTTAATTTGTGTATGCATGTGTGCATATGTGCATGTGTGCATGCACAAAATAGTTGGCCGGGTATACCTGAGATGTTGACCGGATTTTGATGAGTGGGGGAGGGGAAAGGTTGGAGGTTATGGGGGTTGCAAATGTGAAGAATTGAAAAAGTGAAGAGTTGTAGGTTTTAGGAGTTTAGAACATGAAAGGTTATAAGAGTTAATATGGAGAGTTATTAGGGGTGAAATTATGCAAAATAGACCCTCCCAAAATCCTATAAATAGAGCCCCATTTCTCATCCTCAATTGCACCAAAAGTGTTATCAAAAGAAAGAAAGAAAAGAAAAGGAGTGAGAGTTCTTTTGCTTGGAGCCATTGCTAGGAGAGGAAGCTTTGCTAGGAGTAAGGAAGTGCTTGTGGAGCTAGGAGCAAGAAGGAGTCATTTTCTTTAATAGTTCTCATTCTCCAATTAAGGTGGGTATTCTTATGCTTTCTAAAGTAGAACTTGCATGCTAAATTAGTTAAAAGAGTAATATAAGTGAATGAGATATCGTAGATAAGAATCCATATTAGCATATCATGTAATGATTTTGTTGTTACCATGTTAATAGTTTAATGAGTATTAAAATTTGAATGTGATATGTGTAGCATAACATGAAATGATTTTGTTGAAACTTAGTAATTGATTGTTACCATGCAAATTAAAAAGTAAAGAAATAATCACAATAGACCATGGTAGAATATTTGCAAATTCTTGTTGTCAAATATGTGATGTGTATGAGAAATTGTTAAAGAAATATTTTTGTGACATATGCTTAGAAATATAATGCTTAAAAAGAAAGGAAAGAGAAAGATAAAATTTGTTTTTTTTTACATGTCGACATATGTTAAAATACTAGTTTTCGCATGAAGAAACACTTGAGATATCCAAGGTTGATTTAGAGATACATTTGGTTTTAGCACAAAAGATTTTATTTTGTGTGATGATGGTTTTAAACTAAACATGATTTCGAGTTTTGTTAAGAAATGCAAATTTTTATAAAGAAAGGAGAAGGAGATACAATGTCTAAAATATAATTTGGAAATTTGGAAATTGCAGTTTTCAAGTAAACTCCGTTTGGAAATAATTTTGCACAAAACCCAAATACTGCAGTCTGTAGGAGGGACAGTCGACTGGTAAGTTTCGACAGTCGACCGTTGCGAACCTAGCTGCAGTAATTTCTAGAGCTTTGGACTTTTCGTGCGGGACAGTCGACCAACCCTTTGTTGCAGTCGACTGTCACCACTCAAATTGATGAAATTCTCGAGTTTGGGTTTCACGCGGGACAGTCGACCGATCACCCCATGAAGTTGACTACTACTGCTCTAACTGATATTTTTTGAGTTTCTGATACTTCCTTTGAATGAATATTTTGAAGCGAGTCGATATATTGTAAGAGTTTGAATTTGTTGATGAAGTTGTGTTCTTGAAATGAATTAATTGCTTATAAAGATTATAAATGAGTAAATAGATCATAAATAGTGAGAAGATTTTGATCATTCGTGAATAAGTTGAAAGATGTAATTATCTAGGTTTAAGACATGTTTACTGAAGGGTATGAATACCCATGATTCTTGTACATGAGAAATTTGAATTTAGAGTTAGTAAGACCTCGTGTACCGGCAATTTCAAATGAAATGATTATTATATTTTGAGGTATTGCCATGAGCTATCTCGGTGGATTTTGATTAAGTCCGATAGTAGGTAATACTAATTCTAGGCTTGAAAGATTATTCATATCTTGAATTTAAGAGTTAGGCACTTAAGTGAAGTGTAGTAAACCTGGGCAAACGTAAGTGGGGTACTCTATATAGTCGGGCGATGTACTTTAGGACTATAGACCCAGTTGGGCAGTGTACTCTGGAATTATGGTTGCTCCGATGAAGACGAGTTTTAAATCCGGGACTATGCGTAGTCGGGCGGATAGTTTCGTACTCCAATGTATATACGTATACCGAGGCTAGAGTAACACTTGCGGGGGATTCGCAGGACGAGGAGTCTGTATAACAGTCGGGCAGTGTACTCTAGGACTGGGATCCGTACTCGTGGAATGCCTAAACCTTGTTCTTGCTACTAGGTAGTTTCATGGCGAGGGATCGAGCCCTTTATTGTAAAGAACGTAGGCTCTTGCCCTTGGACCTATGTAGTATGGGATGCATAGATTCCAAACAAGTATCCATTAGTGTTATCCTAGTATAAAATTTGTGTGCATTAGTCATTAAGGCATGGCATACACTTACATGTTTAGCGTAGTCACAATTTAACACTTTATTGTTCATTCAACTGTGGTGATTTTTATTAAAGTAATGAGATCGTTATATGTTTGGCATAGAGAGGATAGCCGAGTATAACATTTCGTCAGTTGTAAGTAACTGACGTGCCCACAGTTTAATATGCAGGTAATGGACTACTCATGAAGGGATAAAGATATTATGATGCAATCGATGAATTATTTGATGAAGATGTACAAGTTATATTTGTTTTCAAATGTTGTAATCTTTTATTCTTCTGCTGTATAAAACCAAGTTGTATTTGAACTCTGATGTACTATTGAAAAAGATTTAAACTTCCTTGTAAAATTGTACGAAGTGAAGTAAAGATCCTGTGAAATCTCGAATTCAGCCTTATTTGGAATTCGGGGCGTTACAGTCTAAGCCTCCAGTGATCAGCCTCTTGGCATAGTCATCTCTTGGCATATGCTCAACCTCTCTCTTCACCCAATTCAAGGAGTTACAGTCATTCAAGGAGTATAGAAGTTAAAGTCATTCAATTGAATTGGTTATATTCAAGGAGTTACAGTCATTCAATTTAAAGAAATATAAAGAAATTTGAAGAAATAGAAAACCATAGGGACTCATAAATCTCCCAATTCAATGTTGTAATAAACTATAGCACCAACAAAAGGGAAAAATTACAATATTCAAAATTACTTAGAATAAAAACCCTAATTATTCAGAAACCCTAATTACCCCAATCGAAATCCTAATTATTCAGAATAAAAGATGTACATATTGAAAATCGGTGAACCTCAATGCCGGTGCCAACGGCGGAGGAGGAGGAGGACGCGGTGGATGCAGGGGAGATCTCATCGAGATCTACGCCAAGGAAGAAGAGGTGGATGCGGGGGAGATCTCGTCTTCTTCTTTTAAGTGAGGGGGATGGGGCAATGGCAGCGGGAAGAGGGGGACGCCGACTCAGGAGGAAGAGGGTTTAGAGATTGGGTTTGGGATTTAGGAGTTTTAGAGGGATAAATGAAATATTTGGGGGGGGGGGGGGAGAGGGAAAATGAAAAAGTTGAGGGATAAATAAATTATGGACTATACCCATAGTGTTTTATCCCGTCAGTAAAACTTATAGTTACGGATTAAAAGCTCTAAAGCTATAGGATATCTACACCCACAGTTTACTACACGTCTGTAGGTATTTGATACCTATACCTACGGTTTTAGGTATCCATTGGTATATGTCAAATTTCTTGTAGTGATAGGTCCGGTGCAAGCCCTTATCGTTCTCCGCTTTATAGGGTTAGATCCCTTGTTATACAACTAATCCTACTACGGTGATAGAAACAAGATCCACAATACTTCGCGAATAGGCATCACAACCCTCGATGCGCAAGCATCTTGTAAGAATAGCTTAAAAACCGGAGAATCACCTCCATGCCGTGTATCCCATGAATAGGTTTGCGAGACCCTCGACATGTAAATACATAAGGTACATCCCATGAATAGGCCCGCTGACCCTCGACACACGAATGCACCCTGCATACTCCGTGAATAGGCCTGCAGACCCTCGACATGCGAACATACAAATGTCCTCTCGAGACAGAACAACACACAAGTCCTGGAATGCATCCGTTGGACCAAACCCATAGAGCATATTCTTACGTTTCCCAAGTTCTATCACATCTCCCATAATGCATGTCCTTAAGTTGGTTATTATTAAAAAAAATACAAATCCCCCTTCTCTAGAGTTAGTGTATCTTGCCGGAGTTAATTCCACAACAACAATCCCAAGACCCCACTGGTCTAAATCCACAAAATCTCATCTGTCGGTTCACAGGACTCCCATTCAACTCCTAGAGAGTTACAAAACGAATATCAACACCAAAACTTCCAATAAAAACTCTTATGTTCATCAACAAAACGTTTATATCAATAAAAACTTCTCAAGTCAACAAAATCCAAATCCATTTAATGTACTCGTAAATTCCAGAACTGAAATAAAATATTAAATCTATTAAATTACTGAAAATCATATTTCGAAGTCGTAGAATATCACAAAACATAAATTTCTTCAAAAACCACATATATCTCTCTTTATAAAGTCATAGAAATATAATTTAAATTCTATTATAAACAAAATATGACTCTCTAAAGAAATACTATAATCTGTAGTAAAAACATCATCTAAAATAGTAGATCAATAATCCATAAGTTCAAAGAAATAATCGTTCAAGAAAAACGACGAAAAACTCACAAAACAACCCAAAACAATGATGTCGGTCGACCTTACAGTCGACCGTCATGATAGTCGGCCTTCATTTTAGTTCAAAAAATGGACAGTCAACCTTGCAGTCGACCGCTAGCTGATATACAGACAGATTAAGGTTTGAGCACATTTCGACTGATACATGATTCCACTTTGTAAAACCACAAATTTGTAAAACCAAATTCCTGAGATGATTGAATATAATTTGTATAGCATATAGAAGTTTATAAAACATATCAAAATCACATTAAGATTTTAAAAGAGTAAATCTTCACAAAATTCTTCAAAAACAGCAATATGTACACATATATGTTCATATAAGTGTTCAAGCATCAGTTATAGCATTACAATTTACTAAATAGGGGTAGTATATAGTTCTAATCAACCTCAGTATCAAAACAATTCAGTTCCAATTGAAAACTTCATAAAACACTAATTTTCGACAATCCTTCAAACAGTGTACATGAGTATATATATATGTATGTGTGTATAGGTGTGTTCTAGTATCAGTTAGAGCATCAAATCTCATCAAATAGGGGTAGTATAATGTTTAGATTTAGTCTCAGTATTAAAATAACTCAATATCCAACCGAAAACTTTATGAAAACTCAAAAAATCAACTTCGACAAAGAGCATCAGACCAGAATAAAAAAAACCCCCTTTTTTACTTTCAAACTTGATTCTTTTTAATCCAAAACTCTTCTTGTAATTTATTAAACTCATACACAATCACTTACAATGGTCTACCCATGAATATATGCAATCCTAACATGTTATAGTCAAATTCTACTCATCAAAATTATCAAAACTGAATGTATGTATATGTTCAACGGTAAAGGTGAAGTTTTGTGTACTTTTGTATTAAACATCATACAAATTCAATATAATCAATCAAATCAGTAAGAACAAGAAGAAAACAACCTACTCATGGTTTCTATTAGGATTTTTAACAAGTCTCAATTCATGTATATACAAATTTTAATCATCAATAGCATAGTTCAAGAAAAGATTCAATTTTTAACTCATCCATCGAAATTCATCATATCTTCATACAATCCCTAGCATACTCTCTAATAGCCAAATCATCACATACAACATTTTTAGAACAATAAGAAAATAAACATATGTCACTCACCTCATTGGAGAAATCAACCGAATTAATAAAGAATAAGAAAAAGTCATTCCTTTGCAAAAAGTCCAAGATCATTGCTTCGAAACTCCATGAAATTAATAGTAAAAATATACTTTATTTTTGCAGAGGAGAGGGAAGGCTGTAGTGGACATAATATAGGCCGAAATCTAGAGTTTTTAGGGTTCTACAAGTTATATGGAAACATCCCTTAATAAAGTAGCTAAATAAGTTAAATAAATTAAAATAAAACCAAATCCCTTTACTACTGAGTTATCCAACCATCAAGAATAACCCAAAAATTAGAAAAATTCGGATTTGTACTAAAGTGATAATTTTGCACAAAAGCCCCTCTCTTTGTAATATTTTCAAATATGTCATAAAATATTCGTAAAAATCCAAAAAATTCAGAAAAATATCTACTAATAAATATTAGATTTTCCAATTAAAATTTATGACTTTTACTTTCCAAGAAAAACATTTGCACAAGATCCAACCTAAATTTCATATTTGTAAAAATATCATATTTGTTTAAATCTTTACCAAATCAACTCTAAATAAAATTTAAATAGATTTCATTTTCAATGATGACCATGGCTAGCCCAAAAAAGAGTAAAAATGAATTTTCATTATTTGTTTGAAATCCAAACGGCTTTTTACATAAAAGTCCCTCTCTTTCGAAGTATTTATAAAAATAGTTTCTTTATTCAGAAAAATCCCAAAATTTATGATATACTTAATTATAAATAGGAGAATTTATTCAGAAATCTAAAAGTTGATATTTGCACCCAAAAAAATATTTGCACGTGTAAAAATGACAAAGTCATAAAATAGTCAAATTAATTTAAATAAATCTGAAAAATTAAAATATCATAAATAAATGAGGAAAATCAATCATTAAACATAAAATTTTAAGAATTCAAAATTTTCTTACTTTTGCACGTGCAAAATTGCAATAAAATAGTCAACTTTACCAATTTAATATTATTTAATAATGCAAAATAAATCATTTTATTTTGTAGGGTGTTACATGAATCATTAATTGGGATTGTTAAACTTATTCCATATCTTGAAAATCCATCACACCAATTAATAGTTTAATTTCTAACTTAATCTGCATTACATGTTGGTAACTTAATCTTTTAATATTCTTGGAAATTCTCTACTTATGGTTAAGTTTACATCATTTTGGTATCAGAGCCAAGGTTATAAAACCCTAGTTCTTGCATCTAGTCAAAATTTTTGCATTCATTTTGGATTGTTTTAGAGTCAATATTTTTCTTTCATTCTTTTAGATTATTTCAAAAAAAACAAAAACAAAAACAAAAAACAAAAAAATAATCTAAAAAATAAATAAATAATTAAAAAAAAACCTTAGATGCACTTAGGACATGTTTTCCCAAATTCCAGCAAACAAATGTCACCCCGACTTCTAGTTTGTCACTGTTAGTGAATGCATCTTCGCAGCACCATCGCAAATCCCAAAGAGTCTTTCTTGTTCCTCCGAAACCACCCAATTAGGAACCCGAGAATTTCGCGAGCCTCTCCTCGAACTGAGATGGACAACTCTAATATTTCCACTACCCTCACTGCCATTCAAGCAACTTTTGTCAATATCAGTCAGAGGCTTGAGCAAGTGGAATTGAATCAAAATGTTGTCCCTGAGTTTTATTGTCAGATCCCTCAAAGGAATGATGGTGATGACCGACATCAAGATCATGACCCCGACGAACAATACAAGAACAACATTAAAGCGGATCTTCCCCACTTTGAAAGCCATATGGAACCCCAAGCTTATCTCGATTGGATCTGTGCCATGGACCACTACTTCGTGTGGTTTGACATGAGCGAAGCCCTGAAGGTCAAATTTTTCACGATGAAATTGACTGGAAAAGCTCAACAATACTGGAACAATTGTAACACCCCGAATTGTACGATACCTAAATATATATATGTGTGTATGTATATTGTCTGTATGCGTTCACATGATTGCAATGTTTTGGTTGATTTTGCTATCGTGGTGTGCGGTTACGTTTGTGGGGCGGTTCATGAGGAGGCATTGCGTTCTAGAAGATGCACGAGAATGAGGAGGATTGATACTGGTATAAACACTAGTTTTTGGTATGCGCCTATGCAAATAAAACATTATATGATACTACGGTGGGTATATCTTGCGTACACTCGATAAACCCCTCATCTCGCATCAAAGAACCCATTTAAGTGTTAAAATGGGCAGCCAACATGACACACCTCAAAACCAATGGCTAAACCATGGTTTCACTACAAAACCACCCTAAAACCTACACCTTACTACCCCCCACCTTCCTCCCTCTTTCCTCACTCACTTCTCCATCAAAAACCCTTCATTTCATCTCCCTTATTTTGAAATTTCAGAACTCAAACAAAGAAAAAAAGAAGAGAAGGAGAGTAAGAAGAGAGAATGAAGAAGGAGCTCTATGTGGGATTCTCAAGGAAGGAAAGCTCAAAGACATCAACAACTTTACATCAACTCAGAGTGGGGAGTTACTCTAAACCTTTCTTATTGTTTCTTGATTGATTTCTTGCATGCATGTGTGGTAGTAAGTGTTAGGAGGAATATCTACGAAGATTGGAAGATGAAATTAGAAACTAGAACTACAATCTTAATCTGTATGCTATTTTCTAGATTTTCCCGAGAGCAAAACACATGGAAATAGATCCTAAAATTTTTACATATTGTTTCTATATATGTCTAGATGGTTCATGAATTATTTCGGAGTTTTCTGAGATGGATTGATATTTTAATAAAATCTATTTGTGAAACTGTGTCGTAAGGCAAGCAGCAGTAGTTGGTTAACAGGATGCCTGAGATTGTTGGAATTTCCATAATTAATTGGAGCAAGTTTATAATCTGAAATTTTTATCCTGTATTCCCACTTGTATCTGGATTCTACAGAAAAATCAGGGAATTATTTGGATGAATTTATAGACATGTTAAAAATTGATCTTTAAGCAGTAGCTGGAGCAGTAACTGAAGAGCATGATTATTTTTTGTGCTTAATTGAAATATGAAGAACTCGGTGTAGACTTGAAGTTTGGACATGAAACCTTGTGCATGTTGTTCACTATGATATCTAGTTTCTTTACTGTAAATATTGTGTCAATTGGATGAGTATAGAATTTATGATGAATTTATTAGCACGTACTGTGCTGGTTTCGGTCAAATTGATACCCTGTAGAGATGACACATTTGAAGCTCCTTAAGAGCAAAATTTGAGGAAGTATTTTATTAGAGGATTGTAGTAGACATCAAGAACTTTCCAACAAGACCTGTTTAAGGTGTTTCTAGTAAGTGGTTGATTTATTATGATTTTTGCAATACTGGACAGAGACCAAGAATTGAGCTGAGTGCTCTGATTGAGAAAGTCTTAGTGTGTGACTTGGTACATTTGTGAGTGATGTGTGTGTTAGGGTGATCTATTGGCATATTTTGGACTTATGACCAACTAGAGGATTGTAGAAGACATCCACACCTTTCCATAGAACTTGGGTTTGTAGCATTCTGATAAGTAGGCAGGGTTTTTTGCTACCGGTAAGGTACAGCCCGTGTACAGGAAATGCACAGGCTGAGGCTTGAGAGGCCATTTTGAGGACTTAGATGATGGAATTTGAGGTTATGATCAACTAGGAAGTTGTATCCTAGGTTCTTACATTTCTGGATTGGGCTCGTACACCCCAATCGGAGTTATATCGAGGGAGTTATGACCTTTTTAAGTTTAGGGCAGAAACACCGTAGGTTGCTTAGTCTTGGGTGTTGACTAGGTATTGTGAGGACTTTTCCCCTGTATACTATTAGAGTTGATAACTCTTGTTTAGGGACGCTTGGTATCTGTTGTTGGTTTTGTTGACTCCCATAGTAGGTGTGTGACTTGAGTTAGTCACTAGGGTAAGGTGATACACTGCACCTGTCGACCCTAAGTCATGAACTTCCACCGAAGCGTAGGATGTCCAAGCCTTGCCGTCAAATTAAGTTCATTAGGGCTGAACACATATATTCACAGCCGGGTTAGGGATGAATGTAGGCCATGGTGCTGGACAAATCCAAGCCCGGGGAAGTGGCGAACCGGACTGGTATCGCCAGGGCCAGAGGTCGATAGGCAAGTTTTCGAAAGCAATCTTATTTTTTACCCAAAGTGATTAGAGTAAGGTTGGGATTAGAGTGGCGTATTAAAGGTGTAACGCCCCGATTTTCATATACTGGGAAACCGTGACATAAGCCAGAATCTTTTCTTCAATTAGTCACAATACACAGAAAAACAGGAAAACTTAAAACTTTCTATTCAACACAAATGTATTACAAGTCTGAATGTTATACAACTGCAATACATTACAACAGTGTTACAATAATACCTTTACAATCCCAAGTGTTACAGCTTTCAACAACTTACATCAGAGTACAAGGAATGAAGAACAACACTTGGTAATTCTCACTTGAGTACTTTTCAACCATAGATAATCAACATAATTATTACAGCGGAACTTAAATGACATCGACACCTCGCTATCCTTGCCTTGAGTCCTCCTGAATCTTGCACCTGTACTTCTGCGAGCCAATACCTATTGAAGTGGGGACGTCAGTATTCACTGACGCTTTAAGGCTGATAACTAGCAGCGAATCTCCCAAACAAACATACAATCATGGCAAATGTGTCGGTGTAGTTTAAGTGTTCGTGAGTGCTATGACTGGAATCTAATGCAATATTGACTAAAGCTAGGATGCTCCTATTCTAATGCCAGCAAGTCTCCGAAGCAACATGCAGCCCATACTACATGCGCCCATCTCAAGCCGTCTTCACTATAGGGATTTGAACCCGCGCTATGAGTTCTACTCTTGTACTCAACTTGTTTCTGAAGATTAGACATGACTGATGAGGTTGCCCCGAAATGGTCTAATTCCGCTAATTGCAGTTTTATAGTAGTGTCTTTGTTTGCCACTATTGCCTCACTCAAAAATCTGACGAACCCCGGAGTTTCCGCCAACAGGTTTGCCCCCTGCCGCCCCCTAGCCAGACCGTAGTCTATGGCTTGTTCGCCCCTAGATCCAAGCCAAGACGGAGTGCTGGGGGTCCATCCCCCTAGCTCCGACAGGAATCACTCCCGCTTATCGAGGCACCTCAGAAATTAACAGACGAGATACGGATCCCGTGCTCACAACTCGTGACAAGCCACAGACCGTATCCCCTTGACAAGAAGGGTACAACCCAATAACACAACCTAATGCAGGCCTATAGGACAGGTCGGATCATAAGGAATCACCCTTACCACCAAATCATTCCCTTCGGCGAAAGATGAAGGTTAAGTAGCAAAGCCATAGTTACTACCCTAACAATGTCACTAACCCTAAACAAACTGAGGGATGACAACAGAATTTACACAACCTGCTAAGTCTTAAGTTAGAATTCGCAAGACAACTCTACTAGGTTGCTCATCCTAGACTTACCAGAATCCCTAAGGATTTGGTTCATGGCCTATCGATCCAAGACCCCGGCAATACGAATGTACCTGCATGCCACTATCCTGAACTTGGATTTCGTCTATACTCCGGTCCGCGATCAACCTGCACTGGTTAAGATCCGACGGTACACAAGGAGTGACTCGTCCACAGTCCCTTAAGAGTAAGAAAACACATGTCTTGATGGTCGATAGCCCTTAGGGTAATAGTATCACCCTAGACGAGCACAACAAAACTGCGTACTAGCTAATAAGCTATATACGAGTAAACCAAATATATACGAGCCAATAAGCTACATATGAACCAACAACTACCTACGAGCCAGGCGGGCTTCGTATGAGACAACAATATACATACCAGCCAAATAAGCCGCGTATGAGACCAACAGCTACGCACGGGCCGGTCGAGCAGCGTACGAGCAACAACACACATACGAGCCAAATGAGCTGCGTATGAGACCCACAGCTACATACGGGCTAGTCGAGCCACGTACGAGCACAACCATATGCAAAAACAACCATACAGGTAATCAAACCTAGAAGCAACCAAATGTGCTTACTAGCAAACTCGATCTTCTATAATTAGAAATAACAGAAGAATCTACTAACAGTCTAAAACAGGCATTCTACCAATGAGAAGCCCAAAGCGACATAACATCTCTTATCGAACTAACTATTACTAGTGACATTCCCAACCCTTATTGCCCATAAGGAAGAGGAATGGCCCCATGATATGGTCCAAATTCAATTTGAACGTTGCACAACTAGAATCCACGGTTTCTTTTTCAAAACGAACTAGAACTACATGCAACTAGATTCTTGGGTTCTCTCTCAAGTTTGAGCTAGAATCACTTAGGAGCTAGATGCCTGGGTTCATGGTTCCTTTTTGATCCTTCACTACCATATACAATTCAAGCATGGTTCTTTTAACTAGAATGCTACAATACACCATTCAAGCATGTATGGCTCTAACTATGTAATCTCAAACATGGGATTCCTTCTAAGGGATTAACTAGAACTACTTTACAACACAATATTGCAACTACAACATGGTGATTCTTCACTAACGCCACAACTACAACATGCTAGTTCCTTACCAACACAATTTACTATAACATGATAGTTCTTTACTAACACTATAACTACAACGTGATAGTTAACACTACAACTACAACATGAAGGTTCTACATTAACACTACAACTACAAGCATGGATAAAACTTAAGTAGGAAGCTACTATAAGTTAAAGCATGAATAGCTACTAGATTTAAGCATGGATATCTCCTACTACTTTAAGCATGATTAATTGCTACAACTTAGCATGAGTACTAATAATTTAGCATGGTATACAACAAGGTATGATTTTCCTTACTACTTTAACATACAATAATTAGCATGGTATACCACTTTTTAACATCATTCTTCAACAATCTTAAGCATGGTAGGAACCTACAACGATCTTTAAGCATGACATACTACTTAAACATTCCTACAACAATCTTAGGCATGGTAGGTAATTTAAACATCAATCATACACATTCCTAAGCATGTTATATGACATAGCATGAATCTACAACATTCTTAAGCATGGTATTATACTTCAACTTTAATCTACAACAATCTAAGCATAGTAGGTAATTAAACATTAATCCTACAATAATCTAAGCATGGATATATACTTAGCATGAGTCTACAACATTCCTAACCATGGTAGGTAATTTAAACATAAATCCTACAACAATCTATGCATGGATATATACTTAGCATGAGTCTACAACATTCCTAAGCATGGATGCTTATTAAACATAGAAAATTGCTACAACTAAGCATGGATATCTTCTACTACTTTAGGCATGGTATACAATGTAGGTATGAGTTTCTTTTCTACCTTATCCTACAACAAATTAGGCATAGTAGAAAGCATGAGTACCAATTCTACAATGATCTAACATGGTATATAATTTTCCTACAACAACATAAGCATGGATTGTACTTTCCTACAACAATCTTAGCATGGTATGTTAATCTACAATGATCTAAGCATGGTTTTGAACATAGGCATCAACCTACAATACTTTTAACCTAGCATGGATACTACCGTTTATTCTACAACAAATAAGCATGGTCTACAACATAGTATGAGTTCCTACAATGAATTAGACAACTTAAGCATGGATGCTACAATTTATCCTACAATAAACTAAGCATGATCTACAATATAGCATGAGTTCCTACAATAAATTAGACAACTTAAGCATGGATGCTACAATTTATCCTACAATAAACTAAGCACGATCTACAACATATCATGAGTTCCTATAATAAATTAGACAACTTAAGTATGGATGCTACAATTTATCCTACAATAAACTAAGCATGATCTACAACATAGCATGAGTTCCTACAATAAATTAAACAACTTAAGCATGGATAAACTCAAGCATGGGTCTTTTCTAGCTATTATAAAGACTACTTCTCTTTATGAAAGCATGTCTTAAATGTTGCAACAATCTAAACATGGTGCATAACATAACCTCAACCTATAACAATTCTAGCATGAATACAACATAAACATGGGTTCTTACTACATAATAGTCAATATAACTTAGCTCTCCTACAACATGGTAGGCAACATAAACATAGCTTTCCTACAACATGGTAGACATTAAAACATAGCTTTCCTACAACATGGTAGACATTAAAACATAAACTTCCTAAAATATTTACCTACAATTATTCAACCATGGATATCTACTACGATTTAAACATGGGTTACTACTACAATTTAAAACAAGAATATCTATTTACTACTTCAACATAATCTTTACTTATATATAAACATCTACTACTACTTAAGCATGATCTTTACTAGCTAAAACAAGACTTTTTATCTTTATGGATTACAAGTCCTAAAACAAAAAGAATCCAACTTTATGTACTACAATACTACAACAATCTACCTCCTTTATAGTTTACAAGTCCTACATAACACTCCCTTCTTTTAACCGCTTAGTTCCTACAAACAACAAGTTACCCTTCTTTTTGTAAATAAAAGCTAGTATGATTGATAATTAATCAAGTAGAGAGCAACAAGTAAATAAAGACTCATTTTAATAATTAAGAGTTCTACAACCCTAAGGGTTGTAATAGTCCTTCTATGCCAAAAAATCATATGCTTATGCCAAGGTCCTTGGTTAAGTTCTACATCCCAAAAATGGGTATATACACAAGTCCATATGCTTATGTATGAGTCCAATATCAAGTCCTACAACCCAAAGTGGGTGTATACACAATCCTCCATATGTTTATGTTCATTAGTCCAAAAATAACAATAACCACTACTAAAGACTTCACCTTTATATGTTTCATAAAGTTCTATCATTCTTTCCCTTTTATGTGGTTATTTCTTTGATCCATACATAATGCTACAACATACACAGCAAGAAACAACACACAACAATACCATCACAAGAAACAACCACCCAAAAAGAACAAAAGAAAACAAACCAAGGAAGATAAGGAAAAGGAGAACCAAAAACAACACAAACAAACAAGAGCAATGGAGAAACCCCCACCTTTTACACAAGGTAGGAAGAACTAGCTTGCACCCTTCTCCTTCCCCTTAGCTCCTAGAAAACTTCTATGGAAACCTACAAATGAAAAACTCTCCTATTAGTCTTTCTCTCTTTCTTTTCCTTTCTTTCTTTTTGTCTTCGTAAAAGTGAGACAAGAGAGGATGGGAGGGGAATTTATAGTGTGAAAGAGGAGGGGAAAAGTGCAAAATGCACCAAGGCATTTTGCCAAAACCCCCTTAGGGTACAATCCGGCCATGACTTGTAGGGTGAGAGAGGGTATGGTGTAGGGTGAGGTGGAGGGGTGAGGTGGAAGAGATAAGGTTTCTAGAAGATCACTCCTTAATCTCTTATGCATTCTAAACCCCTAACTTAATCCTCATAATCCCCACATAGCCATTTGTCATGCAAGAGAAGTATTTTGTCCAAAAATACACACTTACATAATTTGTACAATGTACTAATTGGGTACAATACAATGGTATGTATATATATATGCATATACCGAGAATATTAGCATAAACCGTATAAAAATAACTTAATTTTGAAAATAATAATAAAATAAATTTTATTATCAATTCGGAAGATCACGGTACCAATTTGATACACTACGGATGTACATAGACTGGTATATGTGTACAGATAATGTTTATGAACAACCCGGGTGAAAATCACCAAAATACTTCAATTCTGGAATTAATACAAAATAATAATAAAATAAATAATTTATACAATGTAATATCCGCCTGGGATATTACAAAAGGGTTGGTAATTGCATTAGTACTAGCAGACCATAGTCGGTGTTGTACCTTCCAGTCGTAGGGATACATTTTTGGCACTCATGAGTGAGTTCTCGGCTCGTATCTCGATCTGTTAATTCCCAAAGTTTTTTCGGAGTAAGGTACGAGAGGCTAGGGGAATTTGACCCTCGAGGCCATCACGTTCCTATGCACGTGGGTTTTGTTGTTTTTATATATATAAGTTCATAGCCCAGATTAGGGGTGAACACACATGCGTCAGTCCATAACCCGGGTTAGGGGTGGACACACGAATCACACGGTCTTGCGATCGGATTCAACGCGGCTTTCTGAAAAGGTCCGTACGCGGGTACCGAGTGGCAAACACGACCACCACTTAGGCACTGCAGTGGCAGAACTAGACTGACCAAATGCAAACTCCTTGGGCAACGGACAATCTATTGGGTACTAGTTGAGTACAAGAGTAGGATGCATGGCGAGGGTTCGAATCCCTAAAACTGGGGAGAAAGACGGCTAGATTTGGGGGCATATGTAGTATGGGATGTATTCGTACTCCAAAGTCTTGCTTGCATTAAAGTCCGGCATGTGATTTGCTGCATCTAGTCATAGGATCATGTCATACAACTGCACTAGAACCCGAATCCATTAAACCCTTATTTTGGCACATCACTTTTCTCTTTTTGCATAAATTATGGTTACGATTGAATTTTAGAGGATCACTATTATTATCAGCATCGCGTCAGTCAAAGTACTGATGTTCCCCACCTTTTAGGTATCGACTCCTACCTTTCGAACAGGTGCAGAGATATCAGAGTCACGCAGCAGGAGCCTCAAGCCGAGGAGCAAGTTCCAGGGGGAGCCGATGGGCCACTCAGCGAAGCGTGGCAGTAATCAGTCGATTACCCTTCCGGGAGGCAGCTAATAGCCTTACAAGTGGAATATGTAAATATTTGTAATAAGTTGTAATGAGTGGATGTAAACTCCTTGTTCAAGAACAAGGTGTCGGTTGTAATTAACGATGTAATGACTCATTGGCAATAAAAAGTTTTTTTTTAAATTTCTGTGTTATTACTCTGTTGAGATGCATTTGAAGGCAAAGATTCTGGTGAGTGTTACGGATGTCCGGTAACGGGGATCCGGGGTGCTACAACCATCTTGAACATGCCCGCAGAGGCTGAGGCCTGGTGCCCATAGCCACTGGGTAAGCCATGAAAGAGAAGCTTACTGAGAGATATGTGTCGTTATCGTTCTACACCCGACTACTAGATTCGTTGAACCAACTCTATCAAGGAAGCAAATCCATCCAAGAGTATGTTGATAATTTTATCGACTTCCTTATTTGGTGCAATACCTTACGTAAGGAGAGCAAAGAACAAACTCTCTCTAGGTTCAGAACTAGATTACGAGCCGATCTTAGGAACGAACTAATTCATAGAAATGTGGATTCATTGACAGCAGCTTATGCCATTGTCCTCGATATGGATTCTCTTATAGCAAGTTTCTCCTACAAGTCCAGCGATTCGAGAGATCATTTCTCTAGAATGACCTCTACTGAGCCCTCTAGACCTGAACCCCCTCTTCTCAGTACCCCAACAAGTCATAACCAAGCAAGCCTACTTCAAATCCTTATTCACTTAGAAATGACAACACGGGTAAGAACATTGAAAGAGACTACTCTAAAATTGATCCTCTCACTAAATGTTATAAATGCAAGAGATACGGCCATGTTACTGGAAACTATCCCATCCCTAGTAGGATCAACATTGTAGAAGGTGCTGCTATCATTGTTGATGAGCCCGACAATGAGTTTACTTATGAACCTCATGTCAGTGATGACTTCGGAAATAAAGAGGATGACCAGCATCTCAACTGTATTCGGTCAATCCAATCACCTCCATTGAATGTACCTGAGTCACTCATTTCTTTCCAAGTCACTTGGCAGCCCATAGATTTTATCCTTGTGTTAGAACATCATAGCGTCTCAGAGTATACATCCACATTTGTATATCACATTCATGACTTGCATAGAGAAATTTTCAAGAAAATTAATGAGAATAATTTTAACTACCAGTTAATAGCAGATACTAGAAGTAAATTTAAAACTCTTGATGTTGGTGACGAAGTGATGGTTCAGATTCGTCTGAAATGGTTTCCAGCTGGATCTGTTAAGAAATTGAACATACGTGCTGCAAGCCCATTTAAAATTCTGCATAAAATCAATGATAATAGCTATGTCGTTGACCTTCCTAAAGGTTTTGGCATAAGTAAGACTTTCAATATTGAGGATCTAGTACTCTATGAAGACCCAAAATTTAACCCTAGAAATTCTCTTATAGATGAGACAAATTGGATGATATTTTAGATCATCAGATAATTTCTACCATAGATGGTGGTATTCATAGGTATTTGGTGAGGTGGAAGAACGAGCTAAAGTCGGATGATACTTGGAGTGATCGTGAGGAGCTCCCGCACTTGGATCCAGATCTTTTGGAGCACCATGACAGGATCACTAGTTTTGACTTGACTGGGTCGATCTCTCTCCCACCTGGAGACAATGATGAAGACGTCAAATTTGTTTTATTTTTATTTTGAGATTTAGCCATACGTAGTTTATTTGAGAGATTTGTTTTAGATTTGAGAGTTTGGTTTTAGATTTGCTTGAGATTTGTTTTGGATTTGTTTTGAGCCTATACATAGGCCTTGAGAACAATGAGAAAATTTATTATTCTTGATTTAAAAAAATTATTGTGATTGAGTTTTTGCTCTTCATTCATCTCTTTTGTGTGAGACATTGAGATAAATTTAGGTTTTGTAAGAAATACTAAGGTATACCTTAATTCCCAAATCCACTACAAAGTTAAAACCCTAATCCCTAAATCCCCGACACACTATCTTCTTCTTCTTCATGTTCTCTTATCCCGAAACCCAACAACCCCCATCGACATCTCTTCCCCGCTCAACCTCTGAAGCCATCCCCGAAGCCCCAACACCCATCGAACCACCGCCGCCCTTTCACCCTCTTCCTCAGCCCCGTCGCTACCTCCATTGCCCCCAGCACCCATCATCCCGATGCCCCCTGCCTTCGTTGCGAGCGCCCTCGACCCTGACTCCGTCCACCCATTGTTGGAGCACCACCACGTCCACCTCGCTACTCCCTTGTTGCTCAGCCACCACAGTAACCCACTACGCTCCACCTCGCTGTCCCCGCCACCTTCAAGCACCGACCAAAGCCCACCTACTCTTGCAGCTGCCTCTCGCAATAGCCAGCACCGAGTCCCCTCGCCGATCATCACGCTGCTATTCCAAACAACCACAAGCAGCCCCTTGTTGTCTTCGACTCCTACAGCACCTCGAGCCCCTTGGCAACGATCCATTGCATCGAATCCCGGTGAGATCTTTTCAATTCTCCATTAATTGTGGTACTGCTTATCGTCTTTATAATATTATATGTATTTTTTGTCATCCAGAAATACTGAGAGTGTGCACTTCTACCTGCTAATTAGAGTACGAACCTTTATTTCATAACTTACATGTTAAGAACAATTTAAGTATAATTATTGATTGTTAGGATTAAATCTTATTAAACTTATTCCATATCTTGGGTACACACTCCTAGACGGGGTCATGTACAAACGCTCCTACACCTAGATCGATGGTCGTCCCTATCTAAGATGCCTCTCCCCGGAGGAAGCGCTCTACACCCCAAAGGAGGCCCATAATGGTCTATGTGACGCGCACTTGGGAGCGAGATCCCTAGGTCGGAAGCTCTTGAACTATGGCTACTTCTGGCCCATCCTACTAAGTGACTCCAAGGAGTACATCCGCCAGTGCGACTCCTGCCAGAAGTTCGCCCCAATCCGTCTCCTACCCCAAGCACAACTTGCTTCCTTGGCGAGTCCAATCCCCTTCGCAATGTGAGGGATGGATTTGCTCAGACCCTTCCCTCCAGCACCGAGCCAGCTAAAGTTCTTAGTGGTGGCAATAGGCTACTTCTCAAAGTGGATCGAGGCTGAACCTCTTTCAATAATCACCGAGCACAAGGTGTAGAAGTTCTTCTGGAAGAACATCGTCTATTGGTTCGGGGTTCCTCGCATCCTTATAACCAACAACAGAACCCAATTCACGGGAAAGACCTTTCGCAATTTTTGCACCGACCTCGGGATTCAGCAGCGGTTCTCTTCAGTAGCGTACTCCTAGTCCAATGGCCAGGCAGAAAATGCAAACCGACAAATCCTCTCCGGCTTGAAAAAGAGGTTGGACAAGTCCACTAAAGGGCTATGGGTCGAACAACTCCCCAATGTGCTTTGGAACTATCGCACCACAAAAAGAACTCCAATAGGAGAGTCCCCTTTCAACCTTACGTATGGATCCGAAGCTCTCATTCCATTAGAGGTTGGCCTGCCTTCACCCCGACTCATAGCCTACAATGAAGCGCAGAACGCGAACCAGCTTCGCAACTGCCTAGACCTCATAGACGAGGTCTGTAAGAGAGTCGCGATCTGCTAAGAGACCTACCATCGTAGGATTACTCAAGCTTACAACAAGAGGGTGCGACCCACCACCCTAAAGGAGGGGGACATAGTGCTGAAAAAGTTGTCGATTTCTGATCCAAGCAAGAGAGGCAAGCTGGCACTCAATTGGGAAGGACCATATAAGGTCTCCAAAGTTATACGCCCGGGCACGTATCAACTCGAAGACCCGGGGGGCAAGAAGATACCAAGGACATGGAACACAGAGCACTTGATAAAGTACCAAGAGGGTGTCTAAATACCGCTCCAAGCAACTTCCCCAGGAGCACTCCAGAAGACATGTCTCAAAATCCTTACTTGTACTTCCTTTTTGTCAAAGTGTAAAGGCGGCTCACAACTTAGAAGTAGCCGCCCAGTTGTTCTCAATAAAAATAAATATCTTCTTCTCAAGTTCTCTATTTCTGGGTAGTCTAACTATACTTACATACTTTCAAAAAAAAATTTAAAATTTTTGCACTAAAACGACGAGTTCGGAGTCTAACACTTGGCTCGATTCCGCTTCAACTACTTGCTTATAAGCGAGTAAGAAGTCGTTCGCCATTCGGAATTGCTCCCACAACTGTTGACTCTCTTTAAATGACGAGTTCAGAGTCCAACACTTGGCTCGATTTCGCTTCAACTACTTGCTTATAAGCGAGTAAGAAGTGGTTCGCCATTCGGAATTGCTCCCACAACTGTTGACTCTCTCTTTAAACGACGAGTTCGGAGTGCAACACTTGGCTCGATTCCGCTTCAACTACTAGCTTATAAGCGAGTAAGAAGTGGTTCGCCATTCGGAATTGCTCCTACAACTGTTGACAACTACAAACGCTAGCGAAGCACCCAAGCTCACAAAACAAGTACTATTTCATTCGAATTTGGGATTACAAGTCTAATTACAAGACCAACTGCTCATGTTTATATTGAGATACAAAACTTGTACAAAAGGTCTGCAATATCACAAGGGAGACACCCTAACGCCTCCTAGGAAGTGGGATACTCCTCTTAAGCGACAAACGAGGTCGATGAACACCTTGTCACTATGAACTTACACCTGTGGAGGTCTCTAAGCCGGCGAACCGAGTTGTGTCATCGAGAGTTGCACCGACTGAGACCCCGCTCGACGAGCCAGCCACTCCGCTCTGTGCATCTCCAGGACGCCCCAAGATGGGAGGTGAATGTAACGCCAACTCGTGAAACGACCGTCCCTGTGAGTACTCTCCTCGGGCGCAAGAAGTGGTCCTAACGTTGCTTCCCTCTGAAAGATGTCGCAACCAGTAAACCTCTGCCTCTAACTCAATGATTCGCTCCTTCAGCGAGTCGTCCGTCACCTTAACACTTAGTCGAGGCGTTCGACTCGTATTGCCTGCACAAGAAGCTTCGGTGATAGTCCGCCGAAGATGCACCGTCTCCAAACTCTTTTCGAGCACCACGTTCTTTAGACCGTCTCTCTCAGCTCTAGCCTCGAACAAAGACTGTCTAAGGGACTCTAGCTTCTTACCTAGCTAGCTGGACTTCGAGGGACTCCCTTCTTCCACTTTCTGAGCTTGCTCCTTCAGTCGCTTCAGTTCGGAAATGCAACGCATCAGCGTCAGCTTGTGATGACCTAGTTCTGCCTCGCTCTTGAGAAGCCTCTCTTGAATTCGGGAGAGAGCCAACCTAGCCTCTCCTAGGTCAGACCGAATACGAGACACCTCGGCCGCTTCCACCATCAGCGTTGCTTTGGCTAAATGATACGGCTGGGCGATTTGAAAAGGCAAGGACACGACAACACTAAGCTTGAGAAACACCCACTCGCATATGAAACAACTCAGACCCCAACACTTAGTCGATTTTCGCCAAAAGACAATCAACGAATTCAAAAAAATCTCCAACACTTGTTCAAAGTAGAGAAGTTCATTCATTTAAAAGCTTGACTACTACAAAAGAGCGGTGGCCAGTCCGCTATAAGGCAATACAAGAGACAAAGGCGACAAAATAAGACAGCTAAAGTCAGAGGGCCACCTTAAGTGGTAGCTCGGTGATGGGCTCCTCGGTGGTCATCTCTCCAACCTCCACTATCGCTGTCTGGGGGTCGGCCACAACCTCGTCGCCCCCTTCCTCCTTTTCCTCTTCTTCGTCCTCCTCGCCTCCCTCCTGGCCGGCTTCGAGGGCCTCACCACCGGCCAGGGCCTCACAGACTGTATCCCAACCTGTCAAAGCTGAGGATGCAAGCCTCGACGTGCTTGAGGGCTATGGCATAGGACTGCTCCATGTTCACCATCATGTGCTTCTTTGCCTCGGCCTCCATCGCCGCCCTCATCACTGCCACCGCCTAGTCCTTCTCCCTTTCCATGTCTCCTAAGGCCTTCTTCGCCTTTTCTCTCTCCTTGTTCGCCCGAGCCGCCTCCGAGGCTGCCTTCTCATTCGCCTGCGCCAGGACCGTCTCAAAGTATGCGACCTGAGCTGCCAAGGACTCTAAGCAGAGCTGCTCTGCCTCGTAAAGCTTCATGACCCTTGCCCTCTCGGCTCGGTCCCTGTCGCATGACAACTTTAGCTCCTTCTCTTGCTTGGAAAATTGTTCGAGGAGGTGGCTGAAATGGCACGTGATCTAAACAATAGAGAAAAAGAACCAATGAAAAGCAGAGCAAATGACTTAGAAATTTGTTGGATTATTAACATATTGATTAGGAGACTCACCGACATCGTCGCCCGAGCTATCTCAAGAGCGTCATTGCCCGTTGTCCCCGCCTTCAAGGCTGCTCGGTCCTTCGGGGTTGGCAAATGGTGCAAGGCCTGCATGCTCATGGCCGAGTCCCCCAAGAAGCCATCATGGTTCATCACCCGCCAGTCGGGGACGAAGAGCTTCTTGTGCCCCTCGGTCAGGATCACCTCGGCTTTCTCGGTGAGGGGTGGAACCTCAAGCGCCAATGCCGTGGAGATGGAGAACGCTTCAGCTAAAGGCTCGGACGAAGTCGGTTGAGGAAGAGCAGCAATCAGGGTGGACCGCTGTGGAGACGCCAGATCCACAATCTCGACCGCGGAAGAAGGCATTTTGGTAGGTCAGCCAGACGCTGGTCCTACGGTCGTCCTCTTCCTCTTCTTAGCATCGGTTCCCTTAGCGCCACTCACGTTCCGCTCCGCCATGATTTCCTTGAAGTCCATGTTTGGAGCCTCCGCCAAAGAGAAAAAAAACAAAGTTAAGACGAGGACGTTGCGTTATAAAGAGTAATTAAAAAGCAAGATGCCTAGAGCGTACTCGGGTCGATCGGACTGAGACCTGAGACGTGGAGGACCTCCTCGATCATGTCCTTCCAGCTCAGGGTCAGAAGATTAATCAGCTTCGTCGCAACTTCTGCTTCTGCCGGAGTCAGTACCGGCTCGGCCTTAGCCCACTCCGGCACATCCTCCTTCCACCTGGTTGGGAAGTCCCACCCTCGTAGGGCTTCGGATCAAAAAGTACTTTCCTTTCCACGACTTAATAGAGTCTGGATTCTCTATCAACCTAATACCTTTTCGTGGTGACAAGTAGTACCGGGGCTCCATCTTATTCATCCGGTTGTTCCGATACATACTTCGGAGAACGACGAGCTGAGGCTCCACCTTCGCCGTCCGACATTGAAGCAAAAAGCCGAGCACGTGGCGCCACATGTTCGGCATGAACTAGATCGGACTGAGTCCATACCATCGCAGCACTTCGGTCGCGAGGGGGTGAAGGGGCAGACGCAGGCCTGCATTTAGTGAGTCGTAAGCAAAGACGCACGCATCAGGCGAGATCATCGTGCACGCTCGCACTCCTGGTCCGGGGAAGATTAGAGTGTACTCCCGGGGTATCATGAAGCTCCTCCGGGTCCGAAGCAGGTCGCTCTCTGTCAGAACCGAGGCGATGTCATTGACCTCGGTGACCTCCTTCGGCTCGTTCTCTGCATACGACTCCGACCTCCCATAGATGGCCTTCGTCAGCAGGTCGCCAGTATACTGCCTGATTCTCCCATCGCCTGATATCTCCGACGGCAACCGACCCATCTCTCCTCCCCTCCTGACAGGCTCTATCACTGTCTCGATATTACTGACTGCACCACCTCTTTCCCCTTTTCCTTGGCGAGCGGAGCAACTGGCTCAACCACAGCCGACCCTGCTACCTCCTTCCCATTCTCTTGGGCTAACGGAGCAACTAGCACACTCACCGTCAACCCTCCTACTTCCGTCCCTGTCTCTTGGACGAACGGAGCCTCTAGCGTCCACTCACTCTCGCCTCCCGAGGAAGAGGCCTCACTACCCGAGGACACTCTAGACATCTTGAGAAGTATATATATATCTGAGTGAAAATATATATATTTACCTTGATGTGACATTCTCGGTCGGAATAGTTCGCCAGAAATCGCTTTGCCTCGCCGCGATAGCTAGCACAACCACCCAGGAGCGAAAATCACCGCTAGCAGAGCAACTCAAGAGCAAAAACTTTTTCTTGGAGTAAAAAGTGAAACTTATAGTAAGAGGGACTCTTAAAGTAAGTGTTAAAGGGGGTGAGAACTTATAGTAAAAAGAGACTCTTGGACTTCTAACAGATTGGGCCCCACCCAAGCCCATTAAGAATGTTAAACAACAGAATTCTTAAAGGTAGGAACAACCTACGGCCGTGCTGTCTCGAAGCGCCAAACTACCGAGGCGTCAAGCCACCGAGGTGCCCATTCGGAGATAGACGCCCCCGAGCTACCGGGGGACCGACCTCCGTATTGGGGAAAAACGTCACCGAGCTCCTTGGACCGTCAGATCGTCCAGACGTTCGTGCCCACCGCTGATGGATGGCTCAGATTTTGCCACGTCCATAAAACGATAAAATCACGTTTTCTCGTGATCTGAGCCTCTTGCACCGAGATTCGAGCCTGATGGACGTCCCAGATATATCCACGTAGCTTGTCAGCCATCGAAGCACCGAACTACCAAGGCGTCGAGCCACCGAGGTGCCCATTCGGAGATAGACGCCCCCGAGCTACCGGGGGACCGACCTCCGTATTGGGGGAAAATGCCTCCGAGCTCCTTGGACCGTCAGATCGTCCAGACGTTCGCGCCCACCGCTGATGGATGGCTCAGATTTCGCCACGTCCACAAAACGAAAAAATCACATTTTCTCGTGATCTGAGCCTCTTGCACCGAGATTCGAGCATGATGAACGTCCCAGATCTACCCACATAGCTTGCCAGCCATCGAAGCGCCAAACTACCGAGGCTCCGAGGTGCCGAGGTGCCCATTCGGAGATAGAAGCTCCCGAGCTACCGAGGCACCGACCTCCGTATTGGGGAAAAAACACCTCCGAGCTCCTTGGAACGTCAGATCGTCCAGATGTTCGTGCAATGGCTGATGGATGGCTCAGATTTTGCCACGTCCAAAAAATGAAAAAATCAGGTTTTCTCGTGATCTGGGCCCACAAAACGACAAAATCACTATCGAGCTACCGAGGTGCCGAGGTGCATAAGTGCCCATTCGGAGAAAGACGCCCCCGAGCTACCGGGGCACCGACCTTCGTATTGGGGAAAAAATGCCTCCGCGCCCTTGGACCGTCAAACCGTTCAGATTTTCGCGCCAACGGCGATGGGTGGCTCAGATCACGCCACGTCAGCAAGATCACATTTTCTCGTGATCCGAGCCTCTTGTGCCGTGATTCGAGCCCGATGGATGACCCAGATCTAGCCACATAGCTCGCCAGCCATCGAAGTGCCAAGTTACCGAGCTACCAAGCTGCCCATACGGAGAAAAATGCCTCCGAGCTACTCGAGCTGTCAGATCGCTCAGATAATCATGCCAGCCATTGATGGATGGCTCAGATTTTGCCATGTCGTAAATAAGGCAATAAATTCTTTTTTTTATTTTATTAATTGGAATTATTTATTTAAAAATTGCAAAAAATGATTAAAAATAGGAAAATTAATTAAAAATTCTGAAAAATAATTATAAATTCGAGGGAATATTTTTGAGCCCCCGGGTAAATAATTATTAGTTAGAATGATTAATTAGTGCTCCCGGAGAGCAAATCATCGCTTTGCAAAATTGAATAAATGGTTCGAAAAAATAATATAAAAATTGGAAAAAATCACCAAAAATCCAGAGGGACCTGAGAGCAAACTTGGGCACGTTACCAGCTCAGAAAAGCACCATCACTGCTCAGACAAGATTCGAACACCCGTTGAGAACTCCGACAAAGCCCTATATGCTACTAAAACAACAAAACTACTCCCCAAAGGCCATAACACACAGTCTTTGGGAGTGGGGGGCTCGTGATATGGATCAAAATGGGGTTAAATCGGAACCATTCAAAGTGGGTACGAATCTTAAAATCCCAGGGGCAAGGCGGTAATCTCACCTACAGATGGGTCCGAATTGGGAACCGGGTCCCTCCTCTTGGACCTGCTAACCCATGAACAGATCTGACCAGTTGAGAATGGGTCTCAACCCGCTAGGGGCTAGTTCAACAGGATTGGATGAAATCCTAGCTCCCCCTGATCCTGAGGAGGTGGTTATAACCACCATTATCCTTCCACACCGGGAAGTAGGGATTCACTCTTATCCTGAAAGAGATCCCCTTGGTGACTATAAAAAATCCCCTACCTCCTATTGTCACAGGTGATCACTCTTTGCACACTAAAGCTCTTTCTCTTCACTTTTTCTGTGTATTGACTTGAGCGTCAGAGGGTTCGTCGCCGGGATCCATCCCGGTGTCTCGAACGTTTGTACAGGTTCAAGGGAGCACCAAGGAGTCAACTGGTCAACAAGGAAGAAGAAGGGTTCTACCTGTTCGAGTTTCTCACGAACCTACAAATTTCATCTATTGCCCCCACACCAGAATCCAGCGGCAACAACATGCTTTGGCCATATCACAAGGAGCGGCCTTATTGACAACTGAAAACCTAATTCTACGAGAGGGTGTTAAGCACCCTTTTGTTACTTCATTCGATGCTCTGTATTCCAAGTTTGCCTTTCCGAAGAGGGGGATTTCCTGGAGTTCATTAACAAGTTCGGTAAAGACTTGACTAGTCCATTGGGGGAGCTCTAATGCTTCAAGTGGGAGGACCGAGCTCCCCATTGTAGTTTTGTAACATTTCCGAGCTGTCTCTTGGTTTCCTTTGACTTCTCCTACTCCTACAGAGGTCGGAAACTTCATTTTTATGTGAAAGGCTGAGGGTACTGCATGAAGTACTGCTAGGCCTGGTCGGCCCAGGATAGCATTATAAGCAGCTTTCACATCGACGACCATGAAGTCCATTGCCTCTGTCCGGGTAGTCAGGGTTTTTTCTGCGGTCACATCAAGAGTGACTATTCCTTCGATAGGAACCGAAATCCCATAGAACCCGTGGAGTGTGTATCCGGCAGGCTTGGGCCGATCTCGAGAAAGTTTAAGGCCTTGGAAGGCTTCCAGAAAGAGGATATTGATGGAACTGCCATGGTCGACCAGGATTCGGCACACCTTGTGGTTGGACATGTGGAGACTAATTACGAGTGCATCAGAGTGGGGCATTCAGATGCCTTCCAGGAGTTTGTCTGAGAATGTCACCAAGACCCTAGGGTTCTTGGCCGGGGGAATGTTCTGGACTGAACTCACCTCTTGGATGAAGATCTTTTGGGAGGAGTTTGATTCTTCCCTCATTGGACCTTCATGGATAAGGTGGAGGATGGCCCCAGGTTCTGGAGTCTAGGAACTCTGCGGGCCTTTCGGTTCGCTTGTTAGCGCCTTGGGGTAGAGGATCGACCCCATCCTTTCTGATAAACTTGGCCAAGTATCCCCGCTGTATGAGTTCTTCGATCTCCTCCTTAAGAGCCCGACAATCATCTGTTTCGTGGTCGTGATCCCTATGAAAGTGGCACCACTTTTCTATGCTCCTCCTCTTTACCGGAGTATTCATTCTAGAGGGAGAGCGGAGTAGCCCTCTCTTATCCACCTCCATAAGAACTGCTGATATACTAGCATTGAGGAGGGTGAACTTCTCAAAATGAGGATCTGGGCAGCGCTAGCCATTGTCATCTTTCCGGAATTTCTGGGACCCTTCTTCGCTTGTATTCTTCTATTTGTTCCCTGAAGATGACTCGTCTCGACTAGGGGGGTGGTTGAGAGCCTCTTCCGCTCAGATGTACTTCTCACTCCTAAGCAGGAGTTCCGAAAAGTCCTGAGGATGCTTCTTGGTGAGGGATGCCTTGAGGTAGGCATTATTGACATTGTGCCTGAATGCTGTAGAGGCTATTGATTGGTCAAGAGAAGCAATAGACCAGGCTTCGGCGATAAAGTACCGAACATAATCTCTTAGGCGTTCACCTTTTCTTTAGCTAAGATCTAGCAAAGATGCACTTATTTTCTCGGCTTGGCGATTGCTAACGAAGTGGTGAAGAAGAGCTCCTCAAACTGGTGAAATGAGAAGATGGAGGCTGGGGATAGACAGGAGTACCACTCTCGCACTGGTCCCCTCAACATTTTTGGGAAGGCCTTGTAGAGGAGCGCGTCCCAGGCTTGATGAATCATCATGAGGGTTTTAAAACTTTCGATATGATCGGCCGTGTAATACCCCGATTTTCTTAATATAAAGATTAATTCTTTTTTTAGTATGCTTGTATAACACGTGGCTATTACTCCATGATGTATAAATTATATTTTTTCCCTATAAATTACTTGCTTTAAAGCCCAATGTTAATTTGTCTATTTTTCTTTTAATAAAATTTATTTTGGCCCAATTTGGTTTTAAGCCCATGGATTGTAAACTCTCTTATTATTTTTCCACAACTTGTAATGTAACATTTTCTTGCTCTATTTTTTATCCCGGGCATTATATATGCTATTTGTAGGGTGTGGTTGTGTGCACACGTGCACTCAATGTACACGTGTATTAGGCACAACTCTTTGGCCGGTTTTGGGAGAGAGTGGGCTAGATCATGGGTAGTTACCCTGAGTTGTGGGTAGTTTTTGCAACCCCCAAATCAATCTCAGCCCTTAATCCTCCAACTCCCTGATAGATCTCAACCCTTCATCTCATTTGTCTTCTAGTATAAATACCCCCTACTTTCCCTATCTCTTTTACACTTAAAATTTCCTGAGTTTTAAGAGAGTATCTGTGAGTTGTGTGGGAGCTCTTCTGTGGAAGCAAGCAGCATTGCTGGAGATTTCGGTGTGGAGCAAAGGAACAAGAAGTGCTGTGTTATTGAAGGACCTTGCAGGATTTCGGTTTATTTCTTCATACAAGGTGGGTGTTTCTCAGGACTTCTAATGTAGGAATAATGCTACAATGGCTATGATTGATATTATGCTATAAAAGTGATTTAAATGTAGTAGAAATTGCTTGAACTTGCTATTAATATTGAAACGAGGCTGTCGGTACAGTCGGCTGCCATGTGAGCCAGTCGACTGGTACGAGACATTAATTCGCATGATTGCAATGATAAACGTGTGTATAAATGAACATGATGGTATGAATACTATTTGCATGGTTTCCCTATGACACATATGCTGGAGGGAAGGTAAATGAATAAAAAGAGCTCATGGTAATTAATAATTTTGGAATTGTCGAAGCAGTCGACTGATAGTGTGTTAAGTCGACTGGTACCTCAAATCTGACTGTGACTGTTGGGTAGTTTCATAAACTGATATATTTTCATCGTGTGGACCCAGCTTGATGACTTGGGATTTACATCTTTATTGTTTTAAGACATTATGGGCATATGTGAATGCATGTTTAAAGCATTTTCCTTAACGGAAAGGACATGGTAGTAATTTGATGATCCATGTTGTAGTGTTATTGAATGATAAGCGACCTTGTCTGTGAAACATGAACTTTTGTGTACTGTTAGTTGACATCATGATGAAATGCACGTAAGAACTGTAAATGATTTATTGAAATTAGATCTGTCCAGTCGACCGATTGCGTGTAGCAAGTCGACTGATCTGGACATAGAATTATGCTGTTGAAATTGTTAAGACAGACGACTGAGGTGTGAACAGTCGACTGTTGTGTGACTAATATTGTGAACTTGAAAGTTGCGGGACAGGCGACTGGTAGTGTACATAGTCGACTATCCCGAGCCTTTTGATAACCCTGTATATGACTGTATAAGTCGACTGGTGTTCTTCCAAGTCGACTGTACAGAAAGGACTTTGACATATTTGAATTCATGTTATTTTGCTGTTGGTAATTGTGAACTGTATGATTAAAGTCAATGGATTCTGCTTATGGTTGCATGAATGGTGTAAATGAATCATAGATGAGAAATGGAAGATTAAATGAAATTATGAAATGTGAAATCATGATGAGAAAAGTCTGTGAGACTCAAAAATGAATGATGAGCTGATGATGCTCAGTTGGATATTGTGAATGTGAAATTGAACGGAAGAGTAGCTAAGTCTCCCCGGCAGTGAATGAAATGATATGGAGAATTAGACCAGGTTGGTCAAGTGAAATGAAATGTTAAGTCCGGATGATGGAGAGGCTAACTCTAGAGATTGATTTTCATTCATGATTCTAATAAATTAATACATAGTGTGGAGGTGATGAAGATGAGAGAAAAACATGAGTATGAGAGCTAGGGTACGGTGCGGGTGTGTGAGCCGCAGAATGCATGCTTGACGAGTCAAGACATGGCGCGGGCACAACTCAGTAATGATCGGACTCTAGTCACGCTTATGGGATGTTTTGGTGACTGCAAGAGGAGTGTGTTCAGGGAGGAGGCTGAATTGTCGCAGAATGCATGCTTGACGAGTCAAGACATGACGCGAAATTCTACTCCAGGGGCCAGGATACATGCTTGTACTCATAGTTTCATCTAGGATACTCATTGGAATTACAGAAGTAGAATAAGTCATGGCGGGGGATTGAACCCTACAAAAATGAAGATCGTTTAAGGGGCTTGCACTCGAACCTATGTAGTATGGGATGCATAGAATTCGAACAAGTGTGCATTAGTGTCATGATTAATTAAGTAAATTGCATTAAGGACTTAAGTGCACAATCACGACACGACATCATTAAAAGTTCCCCCTTATTTGCATGCTTATGTTGAACAAGTTTGTGATTTGTAAGAAATGAGACTCATTATACTGTTTCTGGCATAGAGAGGATGGCCATGTATAATTATCGTCGGTTGAATAAACTGACGTGCCCACAGTTTTTATGCAGGATATAACTACATGTAAAAGGAATGGATGCATAAAGAGTTCATTATGCTGTTGTTCATTTATGTAAATATTGTATATTTTGCTTCCGCTGTGTAAATTCAAATGTAATGTGTTGTAAACTCTGATGTAAAAGAAAAGTTTTAAATTTCCTTGTAAAATTGTATGTGAAGAAAGTGAAAAGATCCTGTAGAACATCTCGAATTCAGTAATTTGGGATTCGGGGCGTTACAGGCCGGGTCTGACTCCCCATTGTAGGATTCAAAGCGGGGCGGCTTAAAGGTTGCAGGGACCTGAGCTTCCATGATCGCCGTGGAAAAGAGAGTTCTGCTTGGGCGGAACTTATTGGTCCATTGTTCTTCTTCAGGATTGATCTTGCTGAGGCACCTCTCCATCTCTCGAATGCGACGGTGAACCGAGTCATTCCTCTGGTCGAATCTAGTCGACCCTCAGGACTCTCCTTCATGAGTAGTGGCATGTCGAGGGCTGTGTGCTTGTCAGTCGTGATTTGGGACAATGTTAAGAGCTCGCACGATGTCATCTTTGAAGTTATGGAATTCTGCCTGGGTGACTGGTGCCCCTCCATCATAGGGAACCCTGGGTGGTGATCGGCTCACAGCGGTGTGGCTCCTTTGTTGTTGACAGGGAGGAGATCCCTTTCAGTCCCTTGGGGAGGCAGGCCCTCTGGATCTTGGCCTTCGGGGAGAATGGCTCCTATGACTTCTTTTGTGTCCTGGATGAGGGGCCTCGTCACAGGCTCTTCTCTCATTCAAGCAGGTTCGGAGATCAATCCCTTGTTGGCAGTTGACAATGATTTGATGGATGTCTCTTGACCCTTGAGGACCTCGCGAGGACATCGAATCGGTGGAAGTGTTGTGGACCGAGATATGGTCATGAAGAGGATGTTGTTCTTGACGGCTTCGACGGTAGCCCCCCAGCGCAGCCCCTTTGGGCATAGGGCAAGCCTGTTGGGGAGGCGGCTGCTTAGGTTATGGTTGTTGAACTTGTTGATCTTGTTGATAGGGGATATCCTCAAGTGGATGAGGTGGAGGAAGAGCGGTGGCTCTTCGACTGGACACCGCCGCCTTCCCTTTTCCCTTTGAAGGCATGGCTGGAAACTACTTTCACCGGTGAAATATGATCGGATTGCTTTTTCTGTTTCACACAAATACCGTCAATCTGTTGCTGCTAATTTCAGTGTGGGAGTAAACAGATGATATGTAAACAATAAAAACAAACATGCTCACTTCTTACAGGTGTTAACCGTTTCTTAATGCTGCTGCTGACTTGCAAACAAGTTTGAAACACTGGGATTGTTCCCGGCGACGAACCCTCCGACGCTCAAGTCAATAATCAAGAATATTATGAAAGGGCTTTTTTGGAGAAAATACCGATTACTTTTTTATGGTGGGGGTAGAGGGGTATTTATAGTCACCTTTGGAAACAGTTTCAAGATAATTATTTCTCTCTACTTCCCAGTATTTTTGGATAAGAAACAGAGTTTAAATCATTTCATGATAAGAGATTTGATTTAAACCATCTCTTAGAGATAATCATGAATTTGAATTACTTTAAATATTCTGGATTTGTTCATAATGGGCGTCACCCTGACCTAGTAAGACAGACCCGTTTTCAGGTTATTGGGCTTGGAAAAGATCCAGTTCCCATTTTCGGACCCATTTATAGGTGAAATTACTGTTTTACCTCTGCGAGCTTTAAGATTCGTGCTCGATTTGAAAGATCCCGATTTAGTTCTATTTTTACCCATATCAATTACCTTATCTAATGCACGTAATATTGTGTCTCATACCACAGGTTCGGTGCATACAAGCAAGTGAACGGTTAAACTACAGTGGTGAACTCTACATATCATGTACTCGGCACGAAAACAATAACAAGAATACACAATCTACAATCCATAACGAGAATTTATCCACGATATGATACAAGATAACGATAACAATATAGGAAAACACGGCCGCTCATCCGAGTACAGTCTCCGATTGTTCACTACCAAGTCGACCCTTATTACTCCGGCTCGTTATTAATTTATTAACATGAATCATAAATGTGCAATCACTGGAATGAGTATCAGGAAATGATATCAATGAGGTATCAATAACTGTACGATGGATGGTATGCAGTGCAATGCAAGATTTAAATAGATTTACAATTAAACATGGAGATTGCAATTTCTAGACAGCAAGACGTTGTTGTAAAAAAGTAGACTTTCCCACTGCTACTGAGAAGCAAATCATGTTCCGTCAGAGATTATAGAAACTAGACTCTCTTCCGGTTCCAATGCATAATCTCACAATACATTATAATCACAATAATTAGGTGAAAAGTTCTATTCTTTACTGGTTTCATGTTCAGACAGCAGGTTAGGATCAAATTTTTGTATATAATAGTTGGGTGTAAAATCATTTTAAAACCTTATAAAAAATCATGATTTAGTTTCTAGTAGTGTACACAATTAATCTCAGGTCTAAATTCTTAATTTAATATACTGTTTCAATTAATTTAACAAGGTGATGTATTTTCAGATTGTATTCTGGAATTCAGACATTACTTCACGAGAATCTGAATATCTCACAATCCGTAAGTCGGATTGCAAAATCGTCAGATGGTCTGGGTTCCAGACACAGGGATAAAATTCTTCTTTAATAAATTTTATTTTATTAACTGTAACAAGGTTAAAAGTTTGGTTCTTTACTGAACTAGTCATCTGGCAGCGATCTAGGGTCATATTCTTGTATGCACAATGGGTCTAGAAAATCATTAATTAATCTTATAAAATTATTAAAGTGATTCCTAATCATGTCTAGTAGCAACCTGGCTAACATCAAGTTCTAATTCCACTATTACCGTATTATTTCAATTAACAATTCACGTCGATATGAAAATTAAAACCTGTAGTGTTAAAAATGTGATAACTTGCAATTTGTAAATCGGAATTTAGATTCATAAAAAGTTATGGAAAAAGATTCAGAGGGATATGATTTTCATTTATAATGTTTAATCAAATTCTAACAGTAACAGGGTCAAAAATTTACTACAACACAGACTAGACAGCAAGGCAGCAACATGGTAAATTAACAATCGAGATATACAACATGCATATTGTATCATGAGAGTTTACAAGCCTTCATGTCCAGTATTTCGGGTGTAATTATACGGTTAACAAGATAGAAACTCGTCATTTCTATGGTCTAGAATTTTATCAACAATAGTCATTCCAATCCAATACATGCAATCAAATTACTAGACTAACTGTGTAACCCCTGTTTCCCCAAATACGTATTTTCTGTATTTAAAATTTTTGAAAATTATTTTTCACTTTCAAATTCTTTTGTTAAAATGTATTATTGGATCTTCTGTTAAAGCCTATTCTAATCGATAATTTTATTTGTGACTATTTTCCAATGAATTTATATCGTAATTCAAACCCTATTATTGTTGTTACTATTGTTATTATTATTATTATTGCGATTATTATTATTATTATTATTATTATTATTATTATTATTATTATTATTATGTTTATTATTATGTTTATGTTTATGATTATTATTATTATTGTTAATAAACTTATTGTTTATAAAATTTTCAGAAGCTTATAGACCCTAATCTATATTGTATTATAATATGGATTTTATGTACACCATTTTATTTAATTAAATAATATGTAATATTATTTTGCACCTTATTATATTTTGGTTCAATTCAAATACAGTCTTGATCTTTGGAGGTCCTACATTCTATTGTGTTTAGTAGTATTTGAGTATTAATTTGATGTATACAAATTGATTAATTGTGTTACTATATTATTATTGATCTATTTATTTATTTATTTTTCTATAATCCTATCTCTTATTGGATACTAAACTACCCAATAACCCGTTACCCTCAAAATACCCTATATATATATATATATATATATATATATATATATATATATATATATATATATATATATATATATATATATATATATGTTAATCCTAAACTCTAATCTCTAATTTAACCTAATCACCTCTAAAACTCACCGCAGCAACTCTTCATCTCCCATCTCTTCTTCATCCCCTACCTCCGATCTCCTCTACCCTGTGCACCTCCCGACACCTTCCTCCCACCTCTGGCACCCCTCTCCCTGTCATGCCTCCCACCTGTGTCGCGCCTCGCCTCGCCTCCCGAGCGCAGCCCAAGTGCACAGCCCCTGTGTGCCCTCCAGCCAGACTGTGACAGCACCCTCTGTGTCGCTACCGACCACCCTCTTTGCCTCGCGACCCCCCCTAATCTCGATGCCAGAACCCCCTATGTTTCCTCCCTCCCGAACCAACAGCAACCCCGACGCTTCCCCTGCGCTGCCCCTCCAGCTAGTCGCGACACCACCTACAGCACACCCATGTGCGTTGTCACCTTCCCTCCAGCGGCAGATAGGCAGCCCCTCCTTCCCTGCGTTGTCTCTGTCGACAGCCAGCAACGCCGACAGTAAGCACTGCCACTGTCGTTGCTTGGTCTTGGTGTGCGTGTGTGATCTCGTGTGTTGTGTTCGTGGTTTGTTCATTCTTTGTGTTCATGATTGGCTCATGATTCATTCGCTTCGTGTTCATGCCCGACAATCTGTTCCCGTTATTCTCGCTCTTTGCTTCGTTTTCATCGTCGTCTCTCAGGCAAGTAACTTATATTCTTTTTGTAGTATAATACAAGTACTAAATACCGCATGTAGTGTAGTTGTGTTCTAGAGACAATTCTAGTGCAAAACCCCTGTTATATATTGTCTTTATATATTGACCCTCCCGTAATTGTCACATTATACACACGGCCTGAAATAACTTAGAGATAATCACTTCTTAACGTATACATGCATGTTGTTCGTATGATGTCGTATGCTTGATTGTGTTAATCGTAGTAAAACTTGTTGTAGGCTTGCTAAATATCCTATACCATGTTTCTTGGACATCTAGTATACCCTATTTCACGTTTTGTTATGATTTGGATATATCTCATAAAATCTAGTTAAATTTATCCATGAAGAATAATTCAATCCTTGTTGTTACCTCATTTTGTTCAGTATTTAGACCCTATTAAGGTCAGTATATGAAAAAATTTTGTGAATATGAATTATAGAGAGTTTTGTCTACTTTTCAAAATTTCTAACAGATCTCAGTTTCGAATTGTGATTTGTAAGATATTTCTATTTTACTACAGATATGTAGGAAAATTCTAGATTCTACTTTATATGAATTGTGTATGGTTATTTATTTTTATACTGATGTTAAAGATAATATTTTTATCCAATATTTTGCTAAGTACAACTGCACTTGATTGGGATCAACCCCTAATTTTTGTGGATTTAATTGATGACTTTTATAAACTATTGTATACTTGCAAACAACTACTATACTTGCAAAATTTTCGTGCTGTTCTGTAAAGAAACATAATTTCGACCTGATTCTATTTGCTGTTTATAAAAACTTTGTGAATATGAATTGTAGCTTACTGTATCTACTTTACAACCCTTTTGACGAATCTGGATTTTGATTTATATCTTGTAAAATATTGTTATTTTAGTACTGCTGTTTTTAAGATTCCAGATTTACAAATTTGCTGTATCTTGCTATCTTCTGATTTTATTTGAAAATACTATCTATGTTGAAAAATTATGAAATTATATTTGCTGATACTAAACATAGTAGGGAATACCTCATATTTTTCTTGGATTTAATCAGTAAGTTTTTATGCCGTTTTCCTGTTTATGAATACATACTTCTGATTTCTGGCTGAACACGTTTTCTGGATACAATCATGTTTTAAGTCCTGTTTTCGTGAATTACCATATGACTTATATATATTTGCTGGATTCGGCCGAGAGTCTATTTTCTAGATTTTCTGTTGAATCTAGGTTTGCATATTTGTGGCAACAGAAATCCCAGATTTGGTGCAGTACTGTCTTGCTGTCCTGAATTAGAATTTTCGTTGTCCTACCCTTTTATATGTTGTCTATCACCTGTGCATGTTTATCTTCCGACCTGAACCTGTTACTTACTTATGCCATGTTATTATTGCTCTATTTTGTGCATGTAGATGCCTTTTTAACAATAATAACAAGTAATCAAGTCGGGATTAAGGAAAAGACCTTAGTAGTGGACAATATAGGTATGTGTACTCAGAAGGGGGCCCGTGTTTTCCATTTTATGTTTGATTCATGTTGATACATGAACCTATTGCACTTTATGTTTGATTCATGAATCCGTGGATTCGTGAACCTGTTGTACTTTATGCTTTGATGCATGAACCTGTTGGTTCATGTACCTATTACCTGTTGATTCATAAACCTGTCGATGCATGAACCCGTTGGTTCGTGTACCTATTTACTACCTGATTCATGAACCTGTTCCTGTTACCTGTTACATGAAGTCTGAGTACACGGCCCTACAGAAACCCACCACTAGGCCTAAATGTAATTTGCATGTATGTAGCAACCATGTGGTAAAAGTTTGGAACGCATGAAGTGCTACCTAGATAGTAATAAATACAAGACTTGACATGACATAATACCTGTTACATGCTTACCTGTTACCTGATTACATGTACATGTTACCCATTTACCGGTTTACTTGCTTGCATGATACATGTTACCTGTCACGCATTATATACAACTGTTATCTCACCACATTACTTGATTCGGTTCATGATTCATATTAATTGTTCCATTTTATTGCCATGTCTATTCTATGCTATGTTTGATTCCGCTGTTACTCTATGTTGTTTATTCTTTTCCTGTACTTGTGCCTGCACTACAAGTGGTCCGTAACTTGCATTGACGGGCATTTTGTTTTCTTTTTCCTTTTCTTGCAATTTATTAAATTGCAGATTGTGGTGATCAGCTGCCCGATGGAGTAGGTAATCTGAGATTTTAGATGCTGGAGTCCATGTTATCATTATTATTTCTTGTTGCCTATTTTGAATAAATCTATTTGCTACTTGGATTATTTGTATTGGGCAATTTGACCCGGAATTATTGACTTGTTCAAATCTAATTTATTTGAGATTTATTAAATTTTGTTCAAGTAAATTCTGTTGGTATAATGATTCATTCATGCATGTGTGGTTGATTTCTCCTTATTTGCTTCTTGTTATTCCTGTGAAATGTTGTAATGATCCTAACAGCTTATTGATGATGAAAATCATTCGCTGGACTTAGTCACGTATTCGTATTCCGTATCTCCTTTTTGGGAAGCGGGACGTGACAAACTTATTTTTCTATTATGTACGGTGTGGTGTATGCATGTGACAACGGTAACACGGTTTAGATTAAATTCAAGGATATAGCACAAAAAGAAGACTACTGCTTGGTTTTGCCGATGAATCCGTAAAAGTTTCTTTGAAAGGTATCAAGCAATTACGATACGATAATGAAATAGAACTACTTGTGGAATTCAAACAATTTCTTGAATAAAAACAATGAATTAGTTCAAGAGAGACGTGCCTTTCAGGCGATGATTTTGAATATAAAAGAATAATGGGAACGAGAGTCCCAACGGCAACACACGGCGGCGCAACGACTTCAACAATCAAAGCAGAAACGGTAGCAAGAATAGCAATGGTAGCAAGAGATGGCGGCAACACACCATGAGGCTGCAAGGACAACAGCAAAAACAGTAAGAGAAGGCAACAACCAATAGCAAGAGACTACAGCAATGCCAAGAGACGACAACTTCAGCAAGCGGCAGCAATAGGGGTGTTGGCGGCGATCGACTGCAAGGCAGTGCGATGGTGGAGCAGGCACGGCGACGAGGGTGGAGACTGGAGCTTTGGGGTGACAGCGAGATGGTGGGTCGCTCGGTGACTGGAGGGTGACGGCAGGGCATTGGCGATGAGGAGGCTTGTAACGCCCCGGCCCAAAAATGTAACACCCCGTATTTAAGAAATATATATTTATATAGAGAGAGAGAATTAATGAGAGGTTGCCCCATAGAGATTTCCATGGGGGTGTGGTATAGAGAATTATATGAGATGAGATGTGATGAATGGAGTTTGATGCTTGCTGTGCTTGTCCACATGGGTGACGTAGCAGTGGTGGGGGCCCATTAGAAGGAAGGGGCAGTTGAGCTTGTGTGTGCTTGCAGTGGTGGGGCCCAAGGGGGACCAGGCTGTGTGCTGGCACGCGCAAGAGAGAGAGATTACGGTGTGTGATTAATTAATCCTACATCGGGGGATTCTGAGTTTAATTGAGTATATAAATATAATTGTCTATGATCAAGAGTCACCAAATTGGTTAACCACCTTTTGAGAGGCAGCCTGTGGTGGGCAGTTGTACTAATAAATAAATAAATAAATAAATATTAAATTTCTGAGTTTGGAGCCAGGGCGTTACAAATGGTATCAGAGCCAACTTTCGACACTAATTGTGGGTAAGAGTGGGTAAGATGTATGCCTGAGAGGGAGCTGAGGTCAGTACGCTGGCAATTTGGCCAGGGGCAGTACGCTAGAATTAGTTGAATCAGGGTACTCCACTCCACATCGGCAAGATGTATGCCTGAGAAGGAGTTGAGGTCAGTGCACTGGCCTAGAATTAGCGGAATTAGGGTACACTGTTCCATATCTACTAGAAAGGAGATCATGCACTAGGTTGCATGCCCCGTACTCAGCGAGGACACTGAATTCTTAAGGAGGTGTGTGTAATACCCCGTACTTAAGAGAGTTTATATAATGTAAAGAATTGGGGGTTGTGTCCTATAGAAGATTCTATAGAGGGTGGTACGTGGGGTTGTTGGCTGCACGTGGGGCCCAAGGAGGGCAGCAGTAGAGTTGTTGCTGCTGTGCTTGCCCACATAGGTGACGTGGCAGTAGGTGGGGCCCAGGAAGGAAGGGGCTTGTGGGGGTGTGTGTGCTGGCATAGAGTGGGGCCCGGGGGGATCCGGCGGTGTGCAGCATGCACGAGAAGGAGGCGAGTGTGGGATTGATTTGTCCCACATCGGAGGATTTACATGATTAATTAATAATAAATAATATTTCCTATGATCAAGAGTCGCCTAATTGGTTAACCACCTTTTAAGAGGCAGCCTGTGGTGGGCAGTTGTACTAATAAATAAATAAATTATCTGAGTTTGGGGCCGAGGTGTTTCAAGGCTGGCATCGAGGGGGGAAGGTAGAGGCTGCACTATGGTGGCTCGAAAGGGGTGGTGCTGTCGAGGCTGGGGCACTCGGGGTGCAGTGACTATGATGGAGGTGCTGTCCGTCACTGCAGTGGAGTGAGGCAATGCCGATGGGGTGGTGCAGTCGGGGATGGAGGTTGAAGCAGCAAGAGTGAGGGGTGAAGATGACGGTGCGGGAGGAGGGTGCTGAGATGGAGGTCGTGAGGTCGACTGGGGGCACGACGAGGTGATGGTGGAGTTGGGTTCTGTTGGATTTTGGGAGGGTGAAACAGGGGAAGAAGATGGAGTGCGGAGAGAGAGAGAGCTGTAGATGAGGGTGATTAGGTGATTAGTTAGGTGATTAATAGGCTAATTGAGAGATTAAGAGGGTTTAGTTAAGATTTAGTGGGAATGGGGTAGTGGTTAGGCAGTAAAGTAGGGAATTGGAGGTATTGGGGGAGATGAACTTGGAGATACTGGGCAATTAGCAGATTAGGGGAATTGGGTTAGTGGGTTTGGGTTAACAGGTTAGTATCAAACAAGAAATGGGCTTGTGTTTAAATATAATTAAATAAAAATGGGATACTGGGTTGGGCTCAAAATCAAATCAATTAGTGAGTTAATAAAATACCCAAGACACAAGGAAAAATGAAATAGAGTATACAACAATCAACAAATGAAAATAAAATTGATTGAAAGAATACAATTTGGTTGAAGATGAATCACAAAATTTTATCATTAAAAATAAGCAGATTACATAAATGAGAAGAGAAAATAATTACAAAAAGAAAAATCCAAAGTGTCAATGAGTATGTTAACTTCTTTACCATTGATTTTCCCTTGACCCTCATAGTTTGGTGATACACCTGAGTTCCAACCAAAGCGTGAAAGGATATTTCATGTTGTAATTACCTCTTTTCATGTGTTGCAGCTTCCATTCTACAATTTCTTCTTCATCCTCCTCTTCAAACATCTCTAGAAAATATAATTTTTGGAATTCACACCTGTGACCTTGTGTATATTGCTCATCACAATTAAAACAAAGCCCCTTTGCCTTACGCTTTCTCAGCTCATGTATATTTAATCTCCTGGGAAGATGAAGGTGGTGTTTCGTGCACTTTAGCACTAGCATTTGGTGTTGAAGGGTTACTGGAGGGGTGTTTGGGGGTGAAGGTAGGTTTATAGCTCTTCTTAAGACAAGCTAGTTTCTCCTCATAACCTCTAGTAAGTCCTATAGCTTCATTAACATTCTTTGGAATCTATGATTTAACATCCCACTTGATTTCATCTCTAAACTCATTAACAGAAGTACTAAGATAATGAGACTCGGTCCAGTCATCGACGAAATTAGACAAATGATCGAACTCATGTACATATTGCTCCAAATCTCCTTTTTGTTGTAATTTTGACAAGATTCCACCGTAGTCTTGAAAATTCAGTTGATCCAAACCTGGTAATCAATTCTTCTAAAAAATTTGGCCAGGTAATCTCAGTAATATTAGACTTAATATGCCTTCTGAACCACTGAGCAGCTCTCCCTTTCAAGTGCAGAGATGCATATAAACTTTTGAGCATTAGGAATCTCGTAAAACTCGAGGAATAATTCAACTCCACAGATCCACTCAGTTGGATCTCCCTCATGAAACAATGGAAATTCCACATTAAATGGAATCCTTGACATACCACCAGAATCACCATGCCCTTTGGAATTGAAATTAGAGGGGTTAGGGTAGGGTTGGCAAACAAGTCTAACGGGCCGGGTCGGGTCGAACCCACTCGGGTTGGAACCCAACTTGGGCAGGTTTGGGTCAGGTCGTTAGGTTAACCGGGCTGGGTCGATAGCTATAATTCACTACCTGCCCAACCCGTGAACCCTTTCGGGTCCAACCCGGGTCGGGTCGGGCCGGATCGGATCGCGGGTTGGCCCGTCTAAAGATATATTTTTTTTACTTAAACAAAAAATGTAATCTAATTTTAATAATAAACAAAAAATTTAATAATAATAATAAGATTGAAAGAGTGAAATTGACAAAAAAAATTATATATTATTAATATGATTTCAACTTATACAAGTTTCACAATTTGTAATAAGAAATAAAAATTTTCTACAATTTTTTTTTATACAATAACAAATTTCTTAGATACAATTTTAATTTTCTTTAATTTTCCTAATTTTAAATAACAAACAAAGATCTTATACAACTTTTTATACATTTACAATTGTCTTCAATTTGTTGGTCTTCAATTTGTTTTTGTTGTTGTTGGTCTTGAATTCTTCATTTTGGTTGCTATTGTTGTTGTTGTTCTTCTTCTTCTTCCGGCGAGGTGCTTCCACTTGTGGACGTGTCGAACGCTTTTCCTTGAGTATTATCTTTGGCCTTCAGCCAATCTTCTGTGCAGACGAGCAACTCCAACGATTGGGGCTTCAAGCGATTCTTGTAATCAGTTAGAACCCTGCCACTTGTAGAAAATGCACTTTCTGAAGTAACTGTAGAGACAGGAGGAGTTAATAGATCTTTAGCCATATATTTAAGAATACTATAAGTGTGTTCATGGTCTTTCCACCATTGTAAAATATCTACTGAAGAAGTAAAAGACTTAGAATCTTGTTGATTATACAAATTTAATTCATTTGGTTGATTAGTCCTAGGTTTTTTTGATTGAATTTGTGCAAGTAAATTAAATGTTCTATCATCAAATTTACTCTTACCCTTACCTTTAGAAGTAGCAGAAGAAGAACTAACTAAAGAAGTTGTACTACTAGATGCAAAACTTCTATCATAATAATCATACAAGTTATTTAATGTCGATTCAAATTTAACTAAAAATGTTGCGCAATCAGTTTCAGATTTATCTGGCCCAAGTAATGCAAAAAATATTTCAATCAAATTATTCGTACCTTCTAATTTGATACGAGGATCCATCACAGTAGCAACACAATACAACATAGGAGGAGGATTGAAATACTTCAAAAAATTTTATATATGCAAGGTTTCACAATATGACCAATAAAAGCATCATCGATCATTTCTTTGAAAGTTTGCATCATAGTAACTATTAAAATAAAAATCCTACTAGAAGTAGATTCATAAGATTTTGAAATTTTGAAAGTTGCAGTTTTAAAAGGTTCTAAAAATTTAAACAAAAATTCGGTATAAAACCAATGTTGGGGAGTCATTTCAAAATTCGGCATATTTTTTGCAAGACAAAAATCATTTATACATGCTTTATATTCAGTAACAACTTGAAGCAAATCAAAAGTAGAGTTCAATTGGTGTTTAACATCCTTTGGAAATTTTCTAAAATGTACATTTTTAAGCCTACACCAAGCTTTCCATTCTTGAAATATGGTGCCACTTAATTCAATAAAATGTACACAATTCCTAATGTTAACTATATATGGTTCTGCTATTTTTAATGCATCTTGAACACACAAATTTAAAATATGTCATGCACATCTAACATGAAAATTATTGTCAGATGGAGGGTTTAATGCGGTTTTTAAAATACTAATTGATGCATTGTTGTTAGATACATTATCAAAACTTATACACATAATTTTATCACGAATATGAAAAACATCACAAATTTCTAAAATACGGTTTGCAATTTCATTACCACTATAGGGATAGGACAACGCGGCAAGTGATATGATCCTTTTTTGAAGAATTCAATCACTGTCGATCCAATGAAAGGTTATTCCCACATTGGAATATTGTTGCAACCCGTCCAACAATCGGAAGTTAAAGAAACTCTACAAGTTAAACTCCATAAAATTGCAATCAAAGCCTCCCTCATTTCAGTGTACATTTTAAAACAATTCGATTTGCAAGTATTCCTTAGGATTCTTTTTAAATGGGGGTTTAAGGCGGTTTGATTAAAATTTTCTAAGTCCCTACTCTCGGGATTAGAAAATGGTAAATCTTCCTTGATTACTAATCAAGCCATTTCCCGACGAACAATTTCGGGATCATAAGTGGCTATCAACTACACCGGTCCGAGGGTGAATTTTTTGTTGACCGGGTAGGTCAACAAGAAGTGCTTTATGCACATTTTGAATGTGACGTCTAATTGTACCCATGCACTCATCCCTCTTCCATTTGTATGGCTTTGAACATGTTTTACAAACTTTTAAACCTACACCCGGTATATTTTCGTCCAGAATATAATCATAAAATTTATGCCAATCACTACTTTCTCCTCTAGTTTTCCTACTACTAGTCGCGGGTGTTGTTTCGGTTGCTTGTGTTTGTGGTTCTTCTTCTAATTCTATGTCTCTTACAAAATTATCGTGTGTACCAATATGTTGGATCATAGGATTAGGGTACTCTTCGGCAGGCTCATTTTGTGGGACAATTGGAGGCATACGGGAAGTGGCAGTGGAATCTTGTCCACTTTGGCTACGACCGCTACCTCGTGATCTAGACATGTTGATATATAGTAGTGTATGTGAAAAAATTAAACACAGTGTAGGCAAGATAAGTTACAAAAACAAAACTAGAAAACAAGAGGATTGTGAGAGAGAAGACCAAAAAACCAACAAACAAATATGATACAAAAAATTATAATTACAAAATAAATAACAATAGAAGAAGAGGGTTGTGAAATTTTGATACCGTTCACCGCGGACGGTCGTATATAAAATGAGAGTGAAAATAAAAATAGAAGTAATAGTAGAAGTCCTGAATTGAAGACTTGAAGAGAGCTTCTTTGTTTGATCACTTGGAGGAGTAGAAGACTTGAAGACGTAGTTGAATGTTGAATTCGATACGATCGGAATTTGTCGTTTGATCGTTTATATGTTACCACCTTTGTTCAATATTTCACAAAAATTGAAATGATTTGATTAATAATAGTAGAGAGAGTAAGATAGTAAGGTGTGAATTTTTTGTGTGGATTTTAAGGGTATTTATAGGGAAAAATAAAAAAACCAAAAAAAAAAAATAAATTGACGGCTAAAAGAGCCGTTGAGCTCTCGGCAAAAGGGGTGAAGACCATTGGACCCGCGGGTCGAACGGTCGACCCGTACTGGTCAAACGGTCTTCAACCTGCGGGTCGACCCGCGGGTTAGGCGAGGGGGTCGGGTACTATAGCGCGGGGTATCGGGCTGGGTTTAATGGGTTCAATTTGTTCTTTTTAAGAACCGGTTCAACCCATTTCTATTAACGGGTTCGACCCGAACCCGAACCGGTAATTCACGGGTCGGGTTAGGTGGGCAGGTCGCGGGTCGACCCGGCCCGTTTGCCATCCCTAGGTTAGGGTTAGTTACCTCAGGCGTTGAAAGCATATGAGTAACAAATTGAGGATTCAGTTGTTGACTCGACGATTGTAGGGATGCGATATTGGATGCCATAGCCTCCAACTTGCCAAAGATGAGCCCTAATAGAGCTTTCATTGACTCCGTATCATTCTTCAATTCCATCACGTCGCCTTCAATTGCCTTGTACTCCCTTCATCCCTTCTGTCATCAACGTCGATCACCAGCTCTGATACCACATTGTCAGGAGTTGAATTCTTTGATTGCTTGGATTTGCCCATGGTAATGGATTTCAAAGGAATTAGGGTTGAGAACTTAGAAGAAGAAGATTGTGGAAGAACTCAATTTCATTCATAATCCCATCTAACAAACTATTACAGCTTATATAGGTCGTTAGAGCCACAAAACGACAAACAATAGAAAACACGTGCGCAGCACATAAAAGAATACCCGCCTTTATTACATTTGAAAATAGTGCACTTTCTATGTAAAAAATAGATATTGCTGATACTCAGCAACTACAGTGATTCCTGCTATTCTCTTCCATCAACTATGGCTTTGTTGACTCTGATGCTTCACCTCCGACGATGGCCAGACTCCAGAAGCTCCACTACAACCCTGACAAAACCCGACCCCAAATCCTCCCCAAAACCAGTGAAACCCTAGTTTCAAAACCCAGCTCCAAACCCTAGCGTCAAGGGAGTGATGTCCTCGGGAGAAATTTGAAGAACAACTATCTTCGTTTGTGGATGTTGAAAGATTGTAAAGGACATCGGAGCTAGATTGAACATAGGATCGATCTGGATCTAATAGAAGATCTTTGTAACTAGTTGACTTGGTGTGTGCATCCAGTGTCAATGGGGACAGCAAGATTTTATTAGCAGATAGTCGCAGCAGGTTAGACTGCTATGATCTCGAGAATGGAAAGTTTATTTGGCATTCACGCTAGTGTGCTAATGGTGATGCAGTTCCTTATTTTCAAACCTTAGTTTTGCCTATAACGCTTCAAGGGACTGTTGAGATTGGGGCGTCAACAAACGCCACTGGTCGCAGTGGCACTAATTAGAGCAATGAGGAAGTTGAAGAGATGAGACGAATTAATTGAGCAAGCAAGTAGATCCACCAATCCAAACACAAACACAATGAGGATTTATCCCAGTTAGCTTTTTCTTAATCCGGGGGGAAACATAGGGAGATCTGATATTCAACTAAAAGAGATTACAAGGAGTTACTGATTTACTCAATACAAGGAATTAAACTCACCCATCAAGAACTATCTCTCTCGAGCCTCTCTTTGCAATGGAGAAAAGAATCTATGAAGTACTACTTCTCACATTGGATGAGTTTACAATATCTATAGAAGAATAGAGAGAAAACATAGGTCTAATCTTGATTCTCAGTCGCCCGATATAACCTGAAAAGAAGTAACTGAATAGGAGCCGTACGATCTAACTTGGAGTTGAAGATTGGGCTGAAACGACCTAACAAATCGCGGCCCAAAACGAACACAGCGCCGCGGTCGGTCGACCGTTCAACAAGAACGGTCGATCGTCCCTCTATCGGACAATCCCTGTACTACGAGCGGTAGGGGGTGCGATCGACCGCAACTTGGGACAGTCGACCGCAACTATGCCTACACCTTGCTGCTGTTGTTTTCTTCTTCTACTCACTTCGACGCTTCAACCTCCGTGCTTCATCTTACTTTCTTCTAATCTGAACCACGAGTATACAAGACACAATCCTAACAAATTCCACCTTGGATTGCATACGAGTGCTATCACATGATGTGTTACTTATCTCCAAACTCTAATAAATTCCACTTGCAAAGAAAACTTAGAACAATAGCTTCTTCATCTAGTTGAACAAATCTCTACCCAATCTCACTGATTCCAATATACCCCTTCAAGGGTACACCTCCGTAGATGTACTCACAAAGTTGCCAAACTCTACACGAACTCCACCTGCACTTAGGCTTTCTCCACCTCTCGATGATATTCGAACGTCATGGTCTCATCTCAATGAATCTAGTTGCGGCAAACTAGCTGAGCTTGCGAGAATAATGAGAAAAGAACTAGCAACCCCTGTGCAGGATTTTTGAATTCCCCAAAGCTTATAGAGATTGTATTGGCTTTGCCCAACCACTCTTATACCTCTAATCACTTTACGGTGACCCTAAAAAACAGATAGAACTCTACCTCGAGTTGTGTACCTACAATCCCATGCATCCAAAGTTCCCAAGGAAATCAGATTCCGTTTCAACAGAGGAACATACAAAACATCCCTTAAAGTGAACAAATTTAGACCTGGCATCTTCAACTCAACTGTCCCCTCACCCACTACTTCACAAATCTCTCCAGTTCCCATTGTCACACAACGCCCTGTAGTAGACTAATAAGTAAAAGACAACCCTCTCTCGGAGCAAATTTGAGAAGAACTCCCTGAGTTAAGAAGCCAACTAGAACCCACTTCTAAAGAATTTGAAACAAGAAGATACGAATCACTTGAATCAAAGGAACTAACCACATTAGTGGCTGAACTCCCATTCTTTGCGCTCTCCTGATTCAGCAATTTCCAACAATCTTTCTTGATATGCCCTAACCTCTTGCAATAACGGCAACGGATCGAATCCTTTTGCAAAGAACTTTTTCTTCCTCCTGAAGGACCATCCACTGCTAGACAACTTGTAGGAATAGACGATGATGATTTATGGGTCTCCTTCCTAAGTTGATTTTTTTCAATTCTTTGATTTTACCATCTACTGAAATACTCTCCTTGGCAGATCTACTATGTAGCATGGTAGTTATCAAAAGCTCGTACAAATTCGGTAGTGAATACATCAGGTTGAAAGCTTTATCTTCCTCACACACCACCGCGTTAATCGCCTTAAGTTCAAATAATATCTTATTGAACTCAGTAATGTGGTCTTGGAGATCGGTACCTTCCTTCATTGATAAACGGAACAACTTTCTCTTCCAATGCATCCGATCTAATAACGACGAACCAGAGTAATCAGCTATGAGTTTTTCCCACAAACTCGCCGCGTTAGTTTCTTCCATAAATCTGCACTTGACCTCGTCTGCCAAGGATAGTAGGATCAGACTTATGGCTCTTTCACGAATATCTTCCCAAACATCCTCTTTCATGTCGGATGGCCTTTCATTGATCTTTCCATCGAACTGATTGATCTTCAAAAAACTGTGACCTGCCATCTTAACCAAGGGACTCGACAACCCGAAGCTCTGATACCAGTTGTTGGGATTGGGGCATCAACAAATGTCTCTAGTCGCAGCGGAACTAATTAGAGTAATGAAGAAGTCGAAGAGATGAGACGAATCAATTGAGCAACCAAGTAGATCCGCCAATCCAAACACAAATACAATGAGGATTTATCCCGGTTAGCTTTTGCTTAATCCGGAGGGAAATATAGGGAGATCTGATATTCAACTAGAAGAGATTATAAGGAGTTACTGATTCACTCAATACAAGGAATTAAACTCACTCACCAAGAACTATCTCTCTCGAGCCTCTCTTTGTAATGGAGAAAAGAATCTATGAAGTACTACTTCTCACATTGGAGGAGTTTACAATATATATAGAAGAATTGAGAGAAAACCTAGGTCTAATCTTGATTCTCAGTCGCCTGATATAACCTGAAAAGAAGTAACTGAATAGAAGTCATACAATCTAACTTGGAGTTGAAGATTGGGCTGAAATGACCTAACAAATCGAGGCCTAAAATGAACACAGCACTGCGGTCAGTCGACCGTCCAACAAGACCGGTCGACCGTCCCTCTCTCAGACAATCCCTGTACTACGAGCGGTCGGGGGGTGCGGTCGACCGCAACTTGGGACAGTCAACCGCAACTATGCCTGCACCTTGCTGCTGCTGTTTTCTTCTTCTACTCACTTCGACGCTTCGACCTCCTTGCTTCATCTTACCTTCTTCTAATCTGAACCACGAGTATACAAGACACAATCCTAACAGGCATAAGTATGGATATAGGAAACAAACTGAGACAACCAAACATCTTGTTTAGGACAGCCAATGATGTACATTGTTGTTGTATATCGTGCCCTTGAGCTAGCTAATGGAGAGGTAATTTCATTCTTAATTTTTAATTTTTAATTTTAACTATTGATTGTTATACAGTTCTTTAAATCATTTAAATCATGAGAGTGAATTTTTGGATGTGGAAGAATGCAGGGAGAGTGATTAATCATGTTCTGTTGATAATTTTGATCATATTGTTATCCTTCTAATGCAATGATGGTGATGAATTTCATGTTGAACCTGAAAATGGTTTCTTTCCGTTGTTATTAAATCTTACTGAGAGGAGATGGGAAATATAAAAATTAAAGTTTCTTTTCATCGAAAGCTATATATGTTTATTAAGTATTCTATAGCTTGTTCGGTTTGGCTTTTATGCAAAGAACTTGGAGGGTTAGGGGTTTCCCTGCGCCTATGAAGTCGGCTTAGGGTGTTTGGAGGGTATGTAGGATAGTGAGGGCTTCTACTCAATTGAATTAGGATTAACCTATTATAGTTTTTATGGGTCTAAATGTGATCATCGGCGTATTTTTTGTTAAGGAATATGCATTCTTTTTCCTGCCTTATTAATCAATTTCTTTATTTTGTCCGGTTTGGCCAAGCACAGTGTTGATATGGGGGTTTCTGATTCAGCTGTGTTTTCTTTGCTCTCTCAAGTGCTGGGTTCTTTTGCTTACTGAGGGTGCTTCTTCTTCGCGTGCTTCAGCTCATGTTCGAGATGACTATCTAGCTATGGTGGTGTTTGCCAGGCCTCAGCGAGAGTAAGCAAGTCTCCTGTTACCTTTACGCCTTTCTGAGTTTTCCATGTTCTTGTTGTTGTTACTCTTAATACCAGTAATTGTGGTGAATTTGTACTGGATTTACTGCTTGGTGTAATTTGACCTTGCATTACCTTTCCTGGTTTGTGTATTGGTGGTTAATGCGATGTGACTTTGTATTACCTTTTCCGGTTTATATTTTCACTGAGGTATGTTTAAACCTATGTATGGACATGTTTATAAGATTTCTAAGTAGTTTGAAATTTAGACACAGGTCAGCTGAAGGCAAAAGGTTGTTCATTCACCTATGGGAAATGTATGTGCAACTGTAAAGAACAATGCTGGTAAACTTAAAACCATAAATTTGGTTCGAAATCATTCACATTTTGGGATAAAAAAGAATACGATCCATATTCATATGATTTCAATCCTGATTTATTTACAAATTGAAAATACAGATACTACTTTAGATACTACTTTTGATTGGCAGGTCTTGCAGAACATGATATCTAACATTACAGAATTCTTCATCTTATGTAGTCTATACAAATTTGATACTAATCCACTTGGGTTCCCACTGCATGCCGTTCTCCTCAAAACAAATCTGATTACAGTGCAGAGCCTCTTCAGATGGCTTTACTATGGATGTAAATGCATCTCTATTTCACGAGATATATATATATATATATATATATATATATATATATATATATATATATATATAAGACGATCCTGCCAATTGATCACCAAAAATCCCCATAGGAACAAGAACCAATGCTGAATTGATGAAACTTGATCCTATCTCTAACAATGATCTTCCTGCAATAAACCTTAAGAGACGAGCTTCATCACATTGTGACAATCCTCACAAGCTCTCAAATTCTTCACAATCACAATCTCCTCTTTTCTCCTCCTCCTCTTGATCAGTCCAATGCCTTTGCTAACTTCTCACTGTGATGATTAAGCTGACATGCCTTTTCTTTATCTTCCATCTCCAACAAAACTTCGGAAACTCTAGGTTTATATCCCCCCATCTTCAATCTCTGTGCAACTTCCTCCAAGTTACAGTAAATTTGTTCCCTTTCCGGGTGTCTGCTATCCCCTACTACAAACACAGGAACAACTAACTCCTTTAATTTCAATTCGACTGCAACGTGGCAACTTATCAGTCTTCTTCTCCATTAATTCTCTCATTCTCACTTTTTCTTCCCATTTCTTATCATATGCATACACATTTCCCTTCATAGTGTACCCCATCGCCACTGCCGAATCCACAAATGAAGATACTTTTTCTCTTCCAATATCTCCCAAAGACATCACTCCCTTGACCCTAGGGTTTGGAGCTGGGTTTTGAAGCTAGAGTTTCCCCGAATTTGGGGTCGAGTTTTGGGAACATGAGATTTGGAGCGGGAGTACGGTTTCAGAAGAAGGTGGAGGAAGAGAAGATCTTCTTCGGATTTGGAGCTGGGTTTTGGAGCTAGGGTTTTGATGCGGTTATGTGGAATGAGAGGCAGCCAGCAGAGATGGAGAGGCAGCCAGCAGTGATCGAAGCCAAGAATAAGAGAAATAGAGCCAAGCCCAAGTACTTGGCTGATTATGCAGTGTGAGGAAAAAGCATGAGCTGTGCATAGGCAAGTTTAAAGAGGAATAAAGCGCCAAAGAAGAGTCCCAGCTGTAGCGATAGGGGAGATGTATAAATAGATAAAGAAACGTGAAGAAATGGGAGTTAGCTTGTAACAAACTCCTTTGTCTTCTTCCTCTAACCTTCTCTCTCCTGTTCTCTCCTGGTCTTCCCTAATTTCCATTTCCAATACTTGATTACTGTAATTGATTGCTGCAATTCTTGAGGAATTGAATGAAATTGATTGTCGCTGTTGGTAGAAGCTCAATAGAGTTCTGAAACTGGAATCTCATCATATGAATTGGTGCTTTCACCGATTGGATTCCGGAATCTAATCAAGATTTGACCGATTGAAGCTTTCGCAATGGCGGATGGAAGATGTTCGTTAGATGAAATGAAGGAGGTCATGCAATTTCACGGAGATCAGTTGCAGACTCTAACCACTGATGTGGAGTCTTTGAAGACGTTAATGGCGGATATGATTCGTCATTTCCAAAGGGTGGAAAACAGGGTAGATCAGGTCTTGAGTCGACCTGGGGCTTCAGACAATCAATCTACAGATCATCCGCTCACTGTAAGACATGCTTCTTCATTTTCTCCCAATGCAAGTTCTTTCAAGAACCTTAGGTTAGATTTTCCTAGGCTTGATGGTTCACTTATCACCAAATTCCGCAGGAACAAAAGCTGAATATAGTTTCTTTTTACATGGATGGGAAAGCCTTGGCGTGGTTTCATACAAGTTTGCTAATGGTGATTTTGTGAATTGGGAAATTTTTGTTAAAGAATTAGACACTAGGTTTGGTGTATCCCCGTACATAGATTACACTAGACAATTATTCAAGCTAACACAGATTGCAACTCTCGATGAGTATCAGGATCAATTTGACGTTTTAATGAATAAAACAAACGGGTTATCTGATTCTCACATTATGAGCAATTATATTTCTGGGTTGAAACCTAATATCAGGCATGAAGTGTTAGCTCATAAACCACTGTCGTTAGCAGATGTCGTTGGGTTGGCTCAATTGCATAGAGGAAAAGTTTAATGAAAAAAGGAATTCTTGGCAAAAAGGTAGCACTTACAGACCTCCTTAGCAACCTCCACCTAGTACTGTTCACCTTTACTTCCCACACCTTCCACATAAGCATCAAAGTTACCTGTTAAGAGGATACCTCTAGCTGAGTGGGCTATGCGCAAAGAAAAAGGATCATGTTTCAACTATGATGAGAAATACACTCCTGGACATCGTTGTAAAAGGCAATTCCTGATGTTATTGGCGGAGGAAGATGAAGAACAAGCCAATCTAACAGTGTAAGAGAATGCTCCACATCAAGTTGTACAAGGTGATACCATCTGCAATGATAGCATCACACTGGAAATTTCCTTTCAAGCATTTCAAGCCGACTCATTGAGAACATTGCGAGTCCCAGAATATATTGCATCAAGTCCTGTGCAGGTTTTTATTGATTCGGGGAGCACAAATAATTTCATCCAAGAGAGATTGGTGAAGTATTTGAATATCCTTGTACAACCTGCTAACAATTTTAGTGTGATGGTAGGAAATGGCCAGACCCTCAAGTGTGAATGGAAATGTGTGGGTATTCCAGTCAAGATACATGGCTATTCCTTCTTCATTGATTTCTATGTCTTGCCAATATATGGGTCTGATATATTGTTAGGGGTCCAATGGCTACGACTCCTTGGCAAAGTGATTACTGACTATGAAGCAATGATAATGGAATTTACATATAATAATCAACGGGTTAAGTTACAAGGAGTGGATGGGAAAATTCCAACACAAATGCAATTAATTGCATTACGGAGGGGGGAGTAAGCACAAACTCCATATGTCAATACTTTCATTTGGTGATGCAAGAAGATGAAGATGACCAATCAATCCATCCTGATATTGAGAATCTGCTACAACAGTATTCTCCATTATTTGATGAAGTTATAGGACTTCCTCCTAGCAGAGAGTATGATCATCCTCGTCACCTTATTCCTGGTTCTACTCCCCCAAATATACGACCATATAAGTACCCCCATTTTCAAAAAGAGAAAATAGAAAAGCAAGTGGCCAAGATGTTGGAACAAGGTATTATTCAGCATAGTAAGAGCCCCTTCTCTTCCCAAGTGTTGTTAGTTAAGAAGAAAGATGGCTCATGGCGATTTTGTGTAGATTATAGAGCATTGAATGCCATCACTGTGAAGGATAAAAATGCAATACCCATTGCAGAGGAATTATTTGATGAACTGTTTGGAGCTCAGTACTTCACCAAACTGGATTCGAGATCTGGTTTTCATCAGATTCGTGTACAAGCAGCAGATATTAAAAAGACAGCTTTTCGAACTCATGAGGGATACTATGAGTTTTTGGTAATGCCTTTTGGGCTTACAAATGCTCAGTCGACATTTCAAGCTACGATGAACTCTATATTCAATTCATTCCTGCGAAACTTTGTTTTGGTGTTTTTCGATGATATACTCATATACAGTAAAGACTGGGATTCACATTTGCAACATCTATCACTGGTTTTGAGGGTGTTAAAACAAAATTTATTTTATGTGAAGAAGAGTAAATTGCATTGGCAAGCAAACAATAGAGTACTTAGGGCATGATATATCGGTGCAAGGTATAAAGGCTTCGAATTCTAAAATCAGAGCAGTACGGGAGTGGCCTCATCCAAAGAGTGCCAAGCAGTTGCGAGCATTCTTAGGATTAACAGGATACTATAGGAGATTTGTAAAAGGGTGTGCTACTATTGCATCTGTACTCACAGATTTATTACGCAAAGATGCTTTTGTTTGGTCTGTTGAAGCTGAGGAAGCCTTTCAAAACCTCAAAACTGCATTGCAGCATACACCAGTTCTTGCACTGCCAGATTTTTCCAAACAATTTAGTATTGAAGCTGATGCATCTGGAAAGGGAATAGGAGTAGTCTTACAACAGGAGGGCCACCCAATATCATATTTTAGTAAAAAGATGTCACCAAGGATGCAATCTGCATCAACTTATGTGCGAGAGATGTATGCAATAACTGAAGCAATTAAGAAGTGGAGACAGTATTTGTTGGGGAGAGAATTCATTGTTCATACAGATCAGCAAAGTCTGCATCACATGGTTAACCAAGTAATCCAAACCCCTGAGCAACAAAAGTGGAATTACAAGTTGGCGGGATATGATTTTAAAATCATCTACAAGCCTGGCAAAATGAATTCAGCAGCAGATAGCTTATCGAGGGTGGAGCATGCTGAGTTCAATCAGTTGGAAGTTGCAGTTTCAAAGCCTAAGTGGTTTTTGTTAGATAAAATAAAATAGGAATTGCTACAGGATGAAGAATGCAATACAATTGTCCAGGAATTGAAGCTTAATCCATTGGCAAGACCACCTATGATATTGAGAGAAGGTTTTGTTGTTATATAAGGGAAGAATTGTGGTGCCGCAATCTCTACAACAGAATGTCTTAATTGAATGGCATTCCTCACCATTGGGAGGTCACTCAGGTGTAGCTAAAACCATTGCAAGATTAAAGGAGTCATTTTATTGGAAGAATATGTACAAGAGTGTTCATGAATTCATCAAGAATTGTCAAGTATGCCAGCAAACTAAGTATGAGTCGACCAAGCCGGGGGGGTTACTTCAACCCTTGCCTATACCTGATCATGTTTGGGGGGATCTATCAAGACTTTAGTACGGGTTTGCCAAACTCTCAGGGGAAGACTGCAATAATGGTTGTGGTCGATCGTGTAACACCCTAAAATCTATTTATGTAGAGTTTGTGATTTTACGTATTTTGCACGTATAATTTCATATGTATAATTTCTTTTATAAAAATATTTCTTGTTCTCTTTATTTTCCAAAAAGACTATTTTAAAAGCCTAATTAAATCCTAGGCCTATTTGTCTCTTTTAGCCTATTCTTATTTAATTAATTAATTTAATTAGGAGAGCCCATGGTTAATTGGCCCATTAGTGAGCCCATTTAACTTAATTTCTCTTTTATTAATCTAACTTGTAGTGTAGACAAGTTTAGTGAACAATTAATTTTATTCACATGAACAACTTGTAAAGGAGGGGTACTAGTTGGCACGTGCATGCACTAGAGTGTGCATTGCACACTTTTGTACCTAGACCGGATGGGATTGGGAGAGCGGGAGAGATGGGAGTGGTGGAGAGTTGGTTGCTTCATCATGGGTAGTTTCTATAACTCCCTAGTTCATCTAGACCCTTGATCCCTAACCATTTGATCTCATCCTAGCCCTCTATTCACCCTCAAAATATGTATAAATACCCCTCCCTACACTCTTCATTCTCACACTTAAAATTTTGAAAAGAAAAGAATAGAAAGAAAGAAAGAGAGGCAATTTAGTGAGACAAAAGATTGAGTAGTTTGTGAGATTAAATGATTGAGTGCTAGTGTGTGTTTCTTCAACTCCAGGAGGGGAGGCCGGACTACACCAAGGAACAAGAAGGGGAGGCTCGGGTTCTATCTAGAACAAGGAGGATGTGGCTTTTGGTGGCTCGATCTAGGAGGAGAAGGATTCACTTGTTCGTTGTAGAAGATCCCTAGGAGTTTTGTTTGGTTTTCTCTCCATTAAAGGAGGGTGATTTTCTAAACTTCTAATTAGATATCATACTAGGGTATGGTTGATAAAATTGAGAAGAAACTTTAGTTAATTTAGCCATATGTTGTGAAAATGAGACAAAATTGCAATGGTTGATTGTATGTGAAAAGAATATAAATTAGTTGCAAATTGTGATTGTTAGTTTAGAATTGACCATGATACCATGCTTTAATTGATTGATTGTGCTAAGTAAGGAGACATGATTGAATGTTTAGTTGGTCGAAATGATAACCATGCATAAAGGTGATTTTGCTAATTCACTTGTTAATAATATGAAAAAGGGATGATTGTTACTGAAATGTTTAGTTAATAGTAATAAAAATAATAAAAGAGATCCATGAGACGTTTGAATGCAAACTTATAAAAGAAACAACATTTGTATGTACATTTTCGAAATTGTAGACAAATTTGAATTCAAAGAGAAAAATTACACTTTTTATGTCAAAAATTAAGTTTTAAGTTACTAATATGTTAGAAATGCATAAAAGTTTTATTCTGGAAATTTTGAATGAAAGTAGAGAAGAAACGAATTTGAAAATAGTTATTTTTATAAAAATTCGAACGAACCGAAACTCGAATCAAACCCCTAAAAACCCTAACTCATATCGGATTAGCCACTTGGACTATTTGGTTAGCGGGTGCGTTTGGGTGCGCTTACTGTAGCGTGGGTCTGGTCTTGGGTCTTGGGTCTCGGGTTCGAAACTGAACAAAGGCTTTTTGTTTTATATTTTTTTGGGGAAAATCCGAATTCTGGGAATGGGTTCATATGAGTTTGAGCCCTCTGCTTTGACGTGGTTGTGACCTGTCCTTTCTGGTTAGCGTGTGCACCACAGTGCATTGCACTGTAGCGTTGGGCTTGGCTTTGGTCGCTGGTTCGATTCCTGAACTCGGCATTTTAAAACCCCTTTTTCGGTTTTAATGTTTTTTTGTGATTTTTGATTTTTAAAATTCGGGAAAAATAATATAATCATTATATGGACTTCATGAAAAATATTTGCACACTATTTTGACTTAAATTAAAGAGTGTGAGAAGTAAAAATTGAGTAGAACCCCATATAATTGATATTTACATAAGTATTAAAAAAAGGGATTTTTATCCATGAGGAGTTATACCAAATTATAAAAGAGAATCTTGTATAAAAAGAACTTGTAATGTATTCGTTTATGGATTGTGTTCTTTATTTGGGTAATGTACGCATTTGAAAGATAAATGAAATATGATCTTGATTTTGGAGGAAAAGAAATAATAATACAGAAATTAAATGGAAGACTTGTTTGTTTGAATGAGAATGTTATAAACTGAAATTGAACTTATGTATGATGCTGAATTATAGAAAAGAGATGGAAATTTATTTGAACTATGAAAAAGACTATATGAGTATGAAAACTCAATTTTTTTCTATTATGAATTGAAATTGAGTACTAGAGTGTAGCTAAGCCTCATACCGGCATTGAAAAAGAAATTGTTGAAATGAGATTTGAAATGAAAAGACCAAGATTTGGGTCATGTTATATGAATGGTTATGACCGATATAGTGGAAGGGCTTACTCTAGAGAATTGATTTTGTTTATGATTCAAATAACTAAGGACTAGATACATAGTGAAGATGTGACGAAAATAAGATAAAAACACGAGTATGAGGGCCTCGGAGCTACGGTGTGAGAGTATTCACAGGCTATCTACACGATGCGTCGTATCATGACGTGGATATGTCTCCAGGAATCCGTACCGCAGGCGACGCTTGTGGTGTGTTTGGTGACTGCAGGTGGTGTCATGTCCCATGACGAAGGCTGAATTGTCCATAGGTTCTTCATGATGCGTCGTGACATGACGTGGGATTCCCCTCCAGGCTATCTGGACATGAGCTCGTAACTCATAGAACATCTAGGATACTTATCGTAGTTACAGTAATAGTTTAAGTCATGACGAGGGATTGAACCCTACAAGATGAAGAACGGTTAAGGGCTTGCCCTCAGACCTATGTAGTATGGGATGCATAGAATCTGAACAAGTGCACATTAGTGTCATGTAACAAACGTAACTGCATTAAGGACAAGTGCACCGCACAACACAACATCAATAGGATAGTCCCTTGTAGTTTTATTTGTGATCAAGTGTGTGGTTTGTTTAAGTATTTGAAAATTGTTATACTGTTCGGCATAGAGAGGATAGCCGTGTATAATATTTCGTCAGTTGTAAGCAACTAGCGTGCCCACAGTTTCTATGCAGGATAAAGTGATTAACAAGACTAAAGTATGCATGCTGCTTAAAGAATCATTCAAGTGTTGTACATTTCTATTCATGTAATTTGTTATAAATTGCTTCCGTTGTAAATATGTAATGTAAATGTAACTCTGATGTAACAAAAGTTTTTAATTCCTTGTAAAATTGTACGAAGAGAAGTGTAAAGATCCTGTGGACCTCCGGATTCAGTCTGTTTTGAAATTCGGGGTGTTACAGATCGATTGTCAAAAGGAGGGCATTTTATTGCACTGCCTAGTAACTTCAATGCAGTCAAGGTGGCAGAGGTATTTGTAGTAAACATTTTTAAGCTTCAGGGTGTGCCCAGACCCATAGTATCAGATAGAGACCCAATATTTTTTAGTAATTTTTGGAGAGCTATTCAGAATGCAGGGAACAAGTTTAAGAATGAGTACATCCTATCATCCACAAACGGATGGCCAGTCTGAGGTTGTAAGCATATGTATAGTGCAATTCTTAATATCATTTGTTAGTGATGAACCGAAAGAATGGGTGAAATTTTTGCTATTGGCAGAGTATTGGTATAATACTTTGTGGCACTCATCAGCAGGCATAAGTCCATTTGAAATCATTTATGGCAGGAAGCCACCAAAAATTCCTGATTACATTGAAGGAAATGCAGGTAATTCAGGGGTAGACTTGGAGTTAAACTCTCTCCAAAAGCTTTTGCACAAGCTTAAACACAACCTGCTCCAAGCGCAAATTCAAATGAAGAATAAAACGGATGCTCATCGGAGTGAAAAGGAATTTAGTGAAGGAGATTGGGCATTTGTGAAGTTGCAGGCCTATAGGCAGCAATCGGTAGAGCAAAGGAATTCCCAGAAGCTGTCGAAGAGATATTATGGTCCTTTTCAGCTCATTAAAAGAATTGGTAGGGTTGCGTATGAGCTCCAATTGCCTGCAGGTGCAAGAATTCTCCCTGTATTTCATGTAGCATTGCTGAAGAAGTATTTTGGCGAGAATCCAGCATCTAATTATGTTGATATACCTGAACTTAATGGCGATGGAGGTGTGTACTATCAACCCTTGGCAGTGTTGGGCAGGCGAACCATGCACAAAGGAACTGGGCTTGAAGGGCAAGTTCTAATTCAATGGAAAGGGTCAAGCGCAGAGGAAGATAGTTGGGAAAACATGTCAGTAATCACTCATGCATTTCCACACCTGAACCTTGAGGGCAAGGTTCTTTGTTCAGGGGATGGTATTGATGCAGTTATGCGGAATGAGAGGCAGCCAACAGAGATGGAGAAGCAGCCAGCAGTGTTCGAAGCCAAGAATAAGAGAAATAGAGCCAAGCCCAAGTACTTGGCTGATTATGCAGTGTGAGGAAAAAGCATGAGTTGTGCACGGACAAGTTTAAAGAGGAATAAGGCGCCAAAGCAGAGTCCCAGCTTTAGCGATAGAGGAGATGTATAAATAGATAAAGAAACGTGGAGAAATGGCAGTTAGCTTGTAACAAACTCCTTTGTCTTCTTCCTCTAACCTTCTCGCTCTTGCTCTTCCCTAATTTCCATTTCCAATACTTGATTACTGTAATTGATTGCTGCAATTCTTGAGGAATTGAATGAAATTGATTGTCGCTGTTGATAGAAGCTCAATAAAGTTCTGAAATTGGAATCTTATCATAGCAAGTTTCAGTGGGTTTGGAGAGGATTTGGGTTCGAAGGAAGAGAGAGAGAGAGAGAGAGAACTCAGAGAAGGAGATAGAAGGAGAGAGGAATTAAGTTAAAAGCCTCTTTTTTAATTACCCCCTTAATATTAAGTGAGAGGGAATAAATCTGAGCCGCTCGATCATGATCATGATCAAAATGCAGATCGGAGAGCTCAGGAAGAGTGCACACGGCAGTGCACACCAAACTATTGCACAACCAAAGAGCCATATATATATAGAGAGAGAGAGAGAGAAATGTTCTGTTGTGCACTAGGCCTCCGTGTGCACTCAGCCTTCCTGCCTTCATATCGACGATCTGAATCGTTCACATTGATCTACACATCTAAATTAGTCTAAATATGTCAAATCAAATCATTTGAAATTTATTTGCCCATCCATCATGTGACAATAAAAAACAACAATTTTCAGCCATACCATTTTGTAAAACACTTCAATGGATGGGCAAATGAATTTCAAATGATTTGATTTTACATATTTAGACTAATTTAGGTATGTAGATCAATGTGAATAGTTCGGATCGTCGATACGAAGGCAGGAAGGCCTAGTGCACACGAGTGTGTGCACACGACGGCCCAGTGCACAACGGAACATTACTTTATATATATATATAGGGAAAGGCTCCGTTGCACACTGGGCTAGTGTTCACGCCCGTGAACACTCGCCGTGGGCCGTCCGATTCGTATTGGAGATCAAGATCAAATCCAGCGGTTGAGATGCATTCCGCAGGTCTGCCCAATAGTGGGGGGGTATGATCGTAATTTCCCTCCCCCCCCTCTCTATCTCACTCTGGCCCTCTCTCTCCCGCTCATCTCTTCCGCCAAAACAAAATAACCCAAACCCTAGCTCGGCTTCTCCACCCCCCGATCGATCGCTCATCTGCTCCAACTCCTGCCTTCATCTCTCAGCCGTCGATCGCTCATCTACTCTCTCTCCCGCTCATCTCAAACCCTAGCTGCGAAACCCTAGCCCCCTTTCTCCGAACCCTAGCCCCCTTTCTCCGAAAGCTCAGCCGCTCCCCCCCCCCTTGCGTGCCGATCCCGTTCTTAATCCTCATCTCTTACTCGTATTGAAGATCTTCACTGAAGGTAACCCTTTTTTTTTTTAATTTTTTTTTTCTTGTTGGTTAATTTTTGTGTTGGTTATTTTTTTTGTGAGAATATCTCGAGGGCACCCGAACATTCAGTGATTTTTTAATATTTTTTTAAATTTTTTTTTTTCAATTTTTTTTGACAGCAGCTCAAATCAGCACGAATTATTTTTTAGATTCATTTCGCACAATATATGATGAGATTTCGCACAAATTTTTTTTCATACTGTCGAAATTGGTACTGTCAAAAGAAATGCTACTGTCGAAATTGGAACATTTCAGCTGAGTTTTTTTGTTGCTTTCTTGCTAAGTGCAGTTGTGTTTGGGAAGAATTTGAAGTGAGTTGGTAGAGGCATTAATCCTTGTGAGAAGCTACTGACAAGTTTGATAATTCCCTCAAAGGCTCCACTGACAACAAGAGATAAGAGATAAAAAAGAGAACTATGAATTCTGTTAGCATCATTGTATTTTTCCTAAAGTTGTATTTTGTAGATTATAAATAGCAAGCTGGAGTGAATAATGGTATTGTAACTGTATAAGATTCCGTCTCCGAGACCCGGTAGTAACAGTGAGTGATGATTGGGATAATGAGATTACTGCTGTGGAGAACTTTTGTTAATGGTATTTGTTCTGAGTTGATCTTTGTGGAGAACTTTTACCTGTGCATAGACCAAAGCCTATGGAAAACATGCTGGTTGTAAACTAACTTACATAATTTAAGTGTCCTATTTTATTTGCAATGTGCTTCATCATATTTGATATGTGCCTATAATAATCTTCTGAGTTACAGAGTATGTATATGATCAAGTGATTTTGTCTGAATATATACAAGAAAATTGAGGGTGTGACATCTCATTTGAAACCTGACACAGAGAAGATGGTGAGAAACTCATTTTATCCATCAGCAATAGACAAACAAACTGATGCTTTTACTCAATACAAACAACCAAACTTCTATCACAACCAAAAAGAAGATACATGGTCCAGATTTTGTATCCATCAGCAATAGACAAACAAACTGTGCTTTTACTCAATACAAACAACCAAAATACATGGTCTTGAATATGCTTTTACCAGTCATTGGCAATACCGAACTACAAACAAACTGTGCTCAGTGGCATCAGCAGCATATGCAGTGCACTGATAGATACAAAATCTACATTCAACCAAAATACAAACAAATTGCAGCATCAGTGGCATCAGCAGCATCTGCAGTGCTCAAAATCTACATTCAACCAAAATATCATCAAGTGCTCAGTGGCATCAGCAGCATCAGCAGTGCTCAAATGTTATGTCAGTCTTCTCAGTTCCAGCAATTAATAAGAAATATGAAATTGTTGGCAGCAATACATATAGATAAACAGAATGAAATTTTTGATAACACAAACAGCAGCAAAGGAAATTCTCTGCTTCCGGTTCATCTCAAAAACAGAAGAACCAATGCATGGGAAATAAAAACACCTCCCTTGTACTAAATGGGGGATTCAACCAGATGAAAGATGGAATATTTCTCCCATCACGACCAGATAGCTGCTTCGCATAAGCTTCATTCCTTTCCATCAGCAGCACGAAGTGAACCGAGCTGGACAGGTGCCTGAGTGCCAACCACTTTAGAAGTTCCATACCCGGACAAGTCAGTGCCTCCGGCTTTCTCCTTCTCAATTTGTTCTTTAATCCAGAAGTAAGTAAATCTCAGTCCATCCTGTGGAATTAGGGAAACAATTGAGAGTCAACAACATTATTAGACACGATTAGCAACCCCTCCAAAAAAAACAAAATTATTAGACAAGATGGGGACGGATGAAACTGTTTAAAGTGCTCAACTAAAACAAGAATAGTATACCTTCAGTTTCATAGTTGGGGCCCAACCGAGCTTTTCTTTGATGAGGGTGTTATCTGAGTTGCGACCACGAACAACCTCCGGACCTGGAATGTGGTAAGCATTTGAAATCCTGATAAAAGAATTTATCTGCAGTGTAAGTGTCATTATCGAAGAATATCAAAAGAACCAGGACTGCAACAAGAAATAACAGAACAGAAAAATCAAATATATGTGTAGTGTATATTTCTATAGTTATAATTTAACATACATGGTATCTATAGTACATTTTACAGCGAAGTCAGTTCATAAAAATAGTTGAGCAGCTTCATCAGCATCTGCAGCAGCAGTGGCATCAGCAGCATCTGCAGCAGCAGTGGCATCAGCAATCAAGAAGAGCAATTATAAAGATTTATGCAATACCATAGAGTAATAGCAAAAAGTACAGGATGATTGTGTTCATGAATTGAATTTAAGTAGGCTCAGAAATAACTTCAATTCATGAGACTGTGATGTTGTAGTCAAATTTGGCTGCAGTTGGACTGCCACGCCAAAATAGACGCCTAACATTAACAATCCCAATCATGTGGTACCAATTTCTCAATTAAATGCATCTGTAATTCATATAAGCCAAATTTCAACCAGTGAAACCAAAACAAAATAAAATTTGGTCACTACAAATGTTGAAATTAGCAGGTACAAGTTCAAGATAAGACAACCATAAGTAGTTTGCATAAGGGTGTTATAAACTGCAGATATATATATGCAAAGGGAAAGGATCCGTTGCACACTGATTGTGCAGACAACCCGAACCCAAAGCATCAGTTCCCAGAAAGCCAAGGCCAAAGCCAGTTTCTCAATATAGTAACCAGACATATATATATAGTTGGTAAAAATAATGAGATTACTGCAGATATAACCAGACATATATATCCCATTATGATTTTATCTGAACTTGACACAGCGCGATTACGCGGCAACAAATGCCTGCGACCGGGTGTGGTGAATGCATGATTGTGCACCTCATGGAAAGAATAAACAGACCATGAATTTGTTTCTTTGTTTAATCTAACCCTAACCAATGCATTGCAAGATGTCCTGGACGTAGTACCAATTCTAATTTCATTAGTCTTGCTTTTCGTCATCCCCGCTTTATTACATAAAAAAGTTTTTTCCACTACCTGACCATCCTTCAATTTATTACCTCCTTTACGCATTTGAAAACCCGAACATTTTGCATAGCTATCATAAAATTTTTCTGCTAGCTCAAGGGTCTCAAAAATCATACCAATCTTAGGGATTAGATGTTCTTCAACCGTGGGGGTAAATTCACCTTCTTCAACATGTAAAAAATTGTCACTCAATTGTGAGCAACCTTCACCTAAGTCCATACCTGTACCAAAATTGAAATGTTATTCAATCTCATTAGCAAACTATTTCAACAGTAGCAATTAACTCAAAAAAAATTACATTAGCAAATTCGACGGTAGCAACAAGATCAAAAGTAGCAAGATCGGGGGGTATAATTTGTGCAAAAAAAATTGGTGCCGATTGGAGCTATTCTAAAAAAAAATTAACCATAAAAAAAAAACAGAAAAAAAAATCAAAAAAAAGGGTTACCTTCACTGAAAATGGGGAATCGAGTAAGATAAGAGCCTCAAGAACAGGATCAAAACACAAAGGGGGAGAGCAGCTGAAGCGATCGGGGAAAAGGGGGCTAGGGTTTTTTCTTTAGGGTTTCGCAGCTAGGGTTTGAGATGAGGGGGAGATAGAGGGTATTTTCCGATCTAGGGGTGAGAAAGGGGGCTGGAGTTGGAGCGGAAGGGACTGGGGGGCCGAAGATGAGCGATCGGAGTATGTGTGAGAAAGGGGGCTAGGGTTTTTCGATCGATGAAGAGATGAGCGGGAGAGTGAGGGAAAGGCGATCGGAGTATGGGTGCGAAAGTGGGCTAGGGTTTTTCGATCGATGAAGAGATGAGCGGGAGAGAGAGGGAAAGGCGATCGGAGTATGGGTCGTAAAGGGGGCTAGGGTTTTTCAATCGATGAAAAGATGAGCGGGAGAGAGAGGGCCAGAGTGAGATAGAGAGTGGGGGGGGGAGGGAAATTACGATTATACCCCCCCACTATTAGGCAGACCAGCGGAATGCATCTCAACCGCTGGATTTGATCTTGATCTCCAATACGAATCGGACGGCCCACAGCGAGTGTTCACGGGCGTGAACACTAGCCCAGTGTGCAACGGAGCCTTTCCCTATATATATATATATATATATATATATTCCTTAGATTCATTAGCATGCTTTGCATTTAATTAGTTAATTATTAATTCATGTTAAAACCAGATTTTTTCAACAAAAAAAAGAGAGAAGAAAAAAATCTGGCTAAAATAAATATTTGTAAGGGATCAGAATCGAACTCGTGACCTCCAAATTGAGAGCCAAATGAACATACCAAATGAACCAACCAACAAGCTTTGAGATAATCTAACCTAAGACAATCTTAATCTCATTCAAACTCAAACTCTTGCCATAACCTATCCTAGCTAACTAACTTCACGTATCTCTCATCTACCGAACTTTCCCACGATCTCTCCCTAAACAAACTCACCACAATCCCCTCAACCTGTTTTCTCGGTTCTTTATTCTTATTCATTCCAACCTCTCTCAACTTCAAAACTCACCACGATCCCCTCAACTTCTTTTTCTGATTCTTTATTCTTATTCATCCTGACCTCTCTCAACTTCAAAACCCAAAAACTCCAACTCATCCCACCGTACCCAACATCCACCATCAGTCAAACCCCTTAATCACCATTATATTATCTCCTAATCATCTTCCTCCCTAATCATTTCATTAAAACCCAACAGCACTCCACCACCCGACCACCATCTCCTTCCACCACCATCAGCTACCAGTAGCCCCCTCTCCTTCGCCCTTGCGCGCACACTCGACACCTCTTCATTGTCGTCGCTTGCTGTCTCTTACCACTACTGTTGTTGTTCTTGCTTTCGTCCTTGTTGTCCATGTTGCCATTGTTGTTGCCCCCTCTTACCAGAAGCGGAGCACGAACCAGAGCATAAGCAACGCGCGAAGTTCTATGCACACGAAGGTTTCATCAGAACGAGGCACGTCCTTTCCTTCTCTCGATTCATAGAAAGTAGTTTTTGTTGTTATCAATTTACTGCATCGTCAATTCTATTCATAGCTCCATTCACGTCATGTTAATCTACTCAATTCCCGAACCCGATAATACGTTATGTTGATTCGTTCCTATTTGATTTATCTCCTAATTTGATACTCGTAGAAAATCTTTACAATCTTCCTCCCATTGTTCTCATACTGCATAAATAACTCATAATCATGAATATAGATGAATATCATGTCATAAGATTATCTTAGAATATATTGATGTGGATTAGTACATTGTTGCATGTTTAGAACTTATTAAATTCAATAGTCATGAATTATGATTTTTCCCATACAAGTTCTTTGATAAATTCTGACTTAAATTATTGATTATAAGTAGGATCGTGTATCGCTTGTTATAGATATTATTTTAATCTTGTTATCCTCCTAGTGTAGCAACTTCAGTTATTGATTATCTTGTAGCATATTGTAGAATGGTAGAAAGCCATAAATCATGATTGAGACCCTTGGATTTTCCCCACTGAGAATCAAGATTGAAATCATGATAGAGAGCTATAAAACATGATTATAACAGCGAAAATATTAAACGTTGGATTGAGAATCAAGATTTAAAACGTGAAGAGTTTCCTATCTTTTACCCTACAGAATGACCGGTTCGTACTAAGGTTAAACCGAGTTTCCTGTAGCCAAACTTAGCCTTTTATACATGCATGTTGTAGCATTTCGAGTGTAGAATCCAGAACTTCTTACGGATTTGCAAACCGAGTTGTAATTTGTAAGATATCGAGGTTTTAGTGCATTTATGTTCGAAATTCCATATTGCTGATTAAAAATATTGTTCCAGTAATTCGCATGAAATGATAGACTTTGTGTGGAATCAGATCTGAGAAAAATCTGAGTATTATTAGACATCGTTAGGGATTGGATTGTGAACTTTGTAAGAATTGATAATGATATTTCAATGAATTTGTAAGCGTTAGAATATAACCATATATTGCTGCATGTGCACTAGACCTATAAATAACATATTGGTAGGCATATCCACTGGACTTAGAATTCGTCGAGTGAGTATGCATTGGATTTGGAAGAACGTCTATTTTCTAGAATCCCTGATGGAATTAGATTCGCTTTCCCATAGCAACGGGAAAGTCAGATATAATGTAGACATATACTGTTGTCCAGATTTGTAGTTGACTATATATACTGCTATTCCCATATTAATGACTTGTACCGATCTAGTAGGACGATGGACCTTCCCTGTATCATGTATTACATCATCTCTTGATACCTCATTGATTACCATTCTGATATAATTATTCCCACCACTGATTGCACCGACTGCGTGCCATGTTTAACTATGATAAAAAAAATGATAAGCTAGGGTAATAAAGGGTATGACTTAGTAGTGAACAATATAAGAGAGTATACTCAGAAGAGGACCTGTATTTCCGTATTACTGATTATTGTTACTGGAAGACCCGAGCACATGATCATGTAGACTTCACTATTTAAGTCCAACCGTTCACGTGATTGTTATGCACCCAAACATGTGGTATGAGACACATGATTGAGTGCATTAGATAGATTAATAAAAAATTGATAGACCTAAGATTGATACTGAGCATTGACACAGATACCGATTACGGACTATTGATACAATAACTAACTATTGATTACCGATCACTGCACCACTGATTACCGATTGATTATACCTTCGAGTCATGATTGTATTTTCTTACAATTGCTACATAAGCATTTTCATTGTGCATGATCATACTGTTCCAGTAGTTACATTGATATTCCCTCCTTTCTTCCATATTATGTTTCACTGTTTTGCTATCGTACTGCTTAATGTTACCTGCTGTCCGAAGCTTGCTCTAACATACACCCTCCACCACCCCATATGATGTTTATACAAGTACCGATAATGAGCTACCGGAGAAACTTGGTGAGCCGACTTTCTAGACGACCATGGTAGAGGTGCGCGTGTTTTATTTTTTCGCTGCTACATTATCTAGCTAGTTATAGCGAACTGTTCATCACTGTATTTCTTTCATTACATTATATTCTCGAGCATTTTGATCCGAAGTTCATGTAATCCAGATGATGATTAATTGTGGAGAGTTTAACACTATTCCATGGTCATGTAATTATTGTTATAATCTCCGTTGATGTGCTTTATAAAAATCTTGTTCAGCTTATAAATGATGTTTCTATTATTTATTGAGCCTTAGTTGCGTGACCGTAATTCTATGTATTAGAATGTGGGACGTGACAAAGATTCACAAATCACACTCAACCCTACTGTCCATACCAAGATAAATATACTGAAAATCTATGTATTTACTAGTATCGCTCAAGAGTTCAGATACTATAAAGCTACCACTGATGAAAAGAAAATTGAAATAGGTCAAAGGCTGTGTAATGCTTACACCTTGAGTCAAGATCATGCATCGCAGTCAGTATCATATATACTTTTATATAAATCTCAACTCAAAATGTAACGATCTTAAAAAGTTATGCCAATCAATGAATCAGGCATCTTCTGTTTTATTTGAATCTTGGTTCACCAAGGCTTAAACTATATTAGCATTAGTAAGTTATTTGAAGCCCAAACAACCATGGCGATTAGAAAAAATCGACAGAAGTCCTTATAACAACTAATGAATGATAATGAATAGAAGTAGTTACTAATTAAATAAAGTAGTAATTTATACGTGCAATGCACATCTTAATAAATATATTTTTTTGAAAATAAAAATTCCAATGTAGTCTGACCTCGAACCTAAAACCAAACCTCTTTTATATTAGTTTTTTTTTTTTTTTTTTTTTTTTTGATTAAAGAGAAGGCAAGAGAATTGCCATCGAATCTCATAGATAACTGAAGCAAATACATAGAAGATACATAGTCCCAAACATCTCCCAAAATACAAAGACTCAGAAGACATCAAATCTCTTATACAAAAGAAAAGCAAACAGCTAAGCATGCAAGCTTCAAAAGCGATCAGAATCCACCACCCCCAAGCAGTCTAGGGCGGGGCGGGCGAGACGTCTCGATCAGATGTTGTCGTTGCCAGAGCTCACATCACCTATAGGGAATAGGATCCTCGTCCTTGGTTTCTTCCTAACACCTGGGATGGAAAGCCAAGTTGAGGTGAGAAAAAGGATTTTATAAATTAATTGTGTAAAGTTACAAGAACGATCTCTAAAGCATAAATCATTCCTAACAAGCCAAATGACCCATAAAGTAGCTGCAACTAAACAATCCCACTCTCTCAATCTCTCTCGCCCAATCTCCGATAGACGGAAGTCTCCCCATAGATGAGAAACTCTCAATGGGAATCTGCTGATTCCAAATCCCAAGAGGAGGAAATCCCAAAGTCGCCTGCTCAAATGCAGTCAAGGAATAGGTGACTTATATTTTCCTCTCCAGTCCCGCACCTGGGACAGGATACCATGGTTACCAAACCCCTCTTAGCAAGATTTACTCTCTTGAGGATAGCTTCCTTAGAGACCAACCATAAGAAAGCGTGGACCTTGTGCGGAGCGCACAAGTTCCAAATGACTCTATTTTGAGCACATCTAATCTCCCCGTCAGAAAGGGCTGTGTACATCGATCTCACCAAAAATTGGTCATTGGAATTAATCTGCCACCCTCTCTTGTCTGTTGAAAGCTCAGTGACTCTATGGGTATCACCTAACAAGGTGATAATGGAGGCGCAGTTGATAGAGGGGGAGTCGGTGCTAGGGAGAGATAATCTGAGTTGCCAAGAAGACCTGACCCAATAGTCTGCCACAAGAGCATGCTTATTAAGAGCACGCTCAAAAATCGCTAGGAAAATTGAAGCAAGCGTATTGGGGCCGACCCATGCGTCCAGCCAAAATCGGGTGTTCTCCCCATTCCCCACTGAACTTGGGGAATGGCTGTGGAAGAGATCACCGAGCTTGTCAAATTCCCCTCCACACTGAGGACACGTTTCTACGATGTTGCCCCCACCAAACTTGAAACGCCTATGCCTCCTGTATCAGACCCAACAATGGTCTTGAGGAAGGCAGGAGTGAATTTTCCACCACCATTTACACAGAAGAGCTCTATTCATCTCTCGAAGATTTAAAATCCCCACCCTCCAAACTCTTTTTTCCTACAGACCACGCTCCATTTTATAAGAGGCAGACCTTTACCATCCTCTCGGCTACCCTTCCATAAGAAATCTCTACGAATCTTATCAATCTTGTTGATAACCCAGATGTGGAATTCATAGATGGACATCCAGTAAATAGGCAGATTAGAAGAACCGAGTTAATGAGTGTGATTTTGCCTCCTAGCGAGAGGTGTTTCCTCTTCCACCCACGGAGACGCTTCTCAATTCTCTCAATAAGCGTAGCCCAATCACTTCGTTTGAGTCGGCCCGGGCACAGCGGAACTCCTAAGTATTTGATGGGAAAACTCCACACTCTGCAATCAAGAACATTAGCCAATAGAGCGGGAAATACCTCATCACATCTCCCTAGTCCAATAAGATTGCTTTTGGCGAAATTAACTCAAAGCCCGCACCAAGCCTCGTAGAAAACCAAGATGCCTTTATAAATGAGAATCTCATCCATCTCATTCTGCCTGAAAAGCAGTGTATCATCTGTATACTGAAGAATGAGGCTAGTACGGACATCGCCCACACTTCTAATGCCTCGAAGAAGTTGGTGATTAGAGCAATGCTGAGTCATTTCTGATAAAACATCAGCGACCAGGGTGAAAAGAAGAGGGGACAAGGGATCCCCTTGTCTAAGCCCTCTTTTGCAGGCTATGAGGTTGCTCGAAAAACCGTTGACTAAGACAGTATATTTGCCACCTTTAACACACTTGTTAATCCAGTCAATCCATTTGGAACCAAATCCTCTGGACTGTAGGACTTCTAACACGCTCTCCGATTCCACAGTATCGTAGGCTTTCTCAAAGTCAAGTTTAAGCAGGAAGCCTTCTTCTCTATTCCTATCACAATGAAAGATGGTCTCATGTGCAATCGCTATACTGTCAAGTATGTCCCGCCCTTGAATGAATCCACTCTGGGCTGGATGGATGATCGCATTGAACCAGGGGTTCAATCTATTAGCAAGGACTTTCGAAATGATTTTGAAGGAACAGTTCAGAAGGCTAATAGGTCTAAGATTACCCACTTCTTTGACATCCTCTATTTTGGGGATTAAAACGATGGATGCATAGTTGAGGCTGTTAATCTGAACAGTGCCCTGGAATAGCGCCTCAAAAATGGAGAATAAGTCTGTCTTGATAATATCCCAAAAAGTGGAGTAGAAAAGGATGGGGAACCCATCGGGCCCTGGAGCTTTATCCTGACCTAAGTCTTTAATCGCACTCAGAATCTCACTCAACTCAAATGGCTGCTCCAAAGCTTCTAGGCCCTCCACCTGAGGATGGTCCCAGAATGTCTCATGAAGGGAGCAATGACGGGTTCTAGACCGACCTAAAAGGTCTCTGAAATGATGCTCGATGTTAGAACACACCAAGTTCTGATCTGACTCCCACCTATCATTAATGAGAAGGCCCGAAATAAAGTTGGATCTTCTACGGCCATTGGCTACCCTATGGAAGTATGCCATGTTGGTATCCCCCTCTTGTAGCCACTGGTCACGAGATCGTTGTCTCCAATAGTCGTCCTCCATTTTGAATATCGTATCAAGGTCTTGTCTGGACTTTTGAAGAATAGACAACACATTAATAGATAGGTCTCTTTCCTCTCCCAGGATCTCTAAGGTATGAATCTGCCCCATAATTCTATCCTTATCTGCGTTAGCTCGTCTCCTCTACTGCCCAGCCCAATGTCTGAGCGTTCCTCTGAGCCTACGAATCTTAGAGTTCTATGAGGACACCGCATCCCATGGTTCCCCGACACGCCTCTAGAGAGGAGCATTCCAAGATTCCTCGACTATGACATGCAGGTTCTCATTCCAGAGCCACACTTTTTCAAACCAGAAAATCTTAGAACTGCTACGTCTCCCCTCCCCTATTGAAAGAAACAGCGGGATGTGATCTGAGGTGTTCCCAAAGGCTGATCTAGCCGCAGTGAGTGGGAAGACAGTTTCCCAAGCATCGGAAACAATGATCCGATCTAATTTGGCCAAATGGGTCTGGCTTGCATATTTGACCAAGTGAATTTTCAGTCGGAGACACTAATCTCTCGTAACTCTAAAAAGTTGATGATCCTATTGAAGTTCCCTCTCTCGGACTGGCTACTGCCCCGCCCTAAGTGCTCCTCCGAAAATCGAGTAATATTGAAATCCCCCCCAATAATCCAAGCGTTCCCCCACTTATTACGAATGGTAATAAGTTCGTCCCAGAACAAAGACCGCTTAGCTGAGGTATGTGGCCCGTAAACCATTGAGAAGATTTGGCACTCATTGTCACTCTTAGTTTTAAGTTTAGTAGAAACCGAGAACTCTCCGATGAAGACATCGATGCACTCAAAGATGTCATCATTGTATCCAACAATGATGCCTCCTGATTGCCCTCGTAATAGTTTCAGACACCACTCCCAATTCTGCCCAGGGGCCAACTTGTCGAGCAGGTCCGTAGAAGGATTCTCCATCTTAGTCTCGCACAATCCTATTACCAAGAGACGTTGGTAGGACAATGTCTCCATGACAACTCTACGTTTCTTACCACGGTTCAAACCTCTAACATTCCAAAAGGTGTATTCCATTGGGACACAGTAATTGGTTCTCTCAAAATGTAGCCTGTTAAAGACAACTGGGCTGCTTAACCCAATCTAAGCACAGTCTAATTGCGAAGACCTCTCACTACCCAATTAATTCGGCACACCTTGGCTAAACCAATTAACAGTGAATCCGGAATGAAATCAATAATTGCATAATTTAAAGTGGACTCACCTTCCAGGGCAGAACTGGGAACTTTCATTTTGACTGCTGAAGCTATCAAATCATCTTTGGACATAGGGCGGTTCCCATGCTTCTCCCTTTGGCGTGAACTGCATCTGGGGACCTCTACGGCCACCTTTTTCCCTTTCCTAGAGGCAACATGTCTGATAGGGGAGTCCTTAACTCTGTCCTCTCTCTCAATGTCTTAAATTTTTGCTGCAATATACAGGGGGGAAGTCTCCTCTATGTTTTTCAGCGCATCAATTAAGTCATCGTCATTTGGGGAATCAAAAAGTCACTCTTGTAATCCTGGTCAGAATTAGCACTATCTCCCTCATCGTCACTCTGAAAATGCCTCTTTATAGACCCGGAATGGGTTATCCCTTTAGGGCCCCATCTCAATCTCCTTCTCTATAGCATGGGCATCACTCTTGAAAGCAGGACCTCCATAAATTGAGAGCTCTTTAATGGGCTTGGAGGGCCTATAAGAATAAGCTTTCATAAACTAGCCCATGGGTCAATTTGGTCTCTAGAAAGATAACTCACATCTCCACTTAAAAATTGAACAAAAGCCTCTTGCATGGATTTTTGCACAGACTCAGATATGAAAGCCCCCTCAGAATCTGCATCCATCCCATCTCTATTGTTTCCCTCCCCCTCGAAAACCGCTACCTCGGATGTGATAACGCCATCCAGCGGAGTGGCTCGCATGTCTCAAGGTACCCTCTTGCTTCTCTCCCCGATAGGACCCGCCCCAACTTCACTCAATTGCTCTTCTGTCTTGCTGGGTTGGCTAAGAGCCTGAACCGAAGTGTACCCCCCCGACTGACCCACGCTATCAGGCCCCATCTCATCAATAGATCCCATACCCCTACGTCCCTGCCTATTGCATATCTCAACCGTTGATCCGAGATGATCCAATGGCCCAAGGACGTCTTCAACCTCCGCTCTACCAGGGATCTTCACCACCCTAGATACAGTCAAAACTCCAATCGCTTCCGCCGGAGAGGTGCTAGGTACGAACATCTTATGCTCGATACAAACCCCCACCTTGAACGTCGACCCTTTGTACATGGCGAAGACGATCGGAGGGATCTATGCTCCGTTGAGAATGGAAATTCGAATTCGTGCCACGTCCAACTTGTTACGAAACTTAGTCGCCTGATCAAGCTCCTCTACCCAACCAAAGGATTGAACTAACCCATGAAACCCATCCTTACTCCAGCAAACCAGGTGGGAAGTTGGAGATCAAAACCCATACAGACTGGGGCTCTTCCCTCCTGAACTCTCCGACCTACTGCGTCCATCGCGATAGAGTGACGGAGAACCCCTCGCGTGAAAATGCCTTCTTGCTCAACACCATTTACACCCTAGCCTCGGACGAGCATGGTATGATAAAAACGTCCTCCCGCAGTCTCTTAACCATCCACTCCTAATCTAGGGTCTTTGGCCATCGCTGCAAGAGCTCATGTTTGATGATTCTCTCATTGGGTTGGCCGAACGTTGCTAACGCCACGACGCTAAGACGAAGACTGTTCTCACGCTCCTCCATTTCTGTCGTGGGGGCAATGACAACTCGTGCCACCTCAGCGACATCCTCTGGCTTACCAATCGAGATCTCAGAAAACCCCACCTGTCTCTCATTGGGGTGAGGCGCACTCTCAACCTGGACACCAGGTCTTGCCCCACTCGTCTTGACCTCCTTCTGCACAGGTCTGCTACGATGCATTTGGACAGGAGGAAGATGACACTCAGCAACAAGTCGAAAAGGGCCAGTGCCGCTCCCAGTCGACTCGTAGTCATCTACGTAGTGACGCGTGCACGTCGAGGAAAGGTGACCCCTACACTTGCAAAAGAAGCATTTTGTTTCCTCCGTACAATCCGCTTTCCAATGCCCCCCACTTCCCACAGTTGTAACAATTTGGCTCTAACCCTCCGTCCTCCTTATGCCTGAACCCCTTCGGAGCGTCATGACCATCGAGCTCTCGCTTGTGTTGCGGGCTGATAACTCGTGTTTGCATCTTCCATCCATCCTTCTCGACGAAGATGAGCTTGCCCCAGTGGAGCACGCTGAGTAGGATAGGCCACCTCCGTAGAAGAGGTGCTCTTAGTGGCCTCAACCACCGAGAGCCGAGCTTTAGCTCCCCCGGCATCTCCCTCAGAGAATGGAAGGGTGGCTCTATCACTGGAGATGGAGATAGTTCTCCAATCCCGACGCTCATGGTCGTCTGAGCACTTCTCCTTGCTGGCATGGACTTTGAGGTTCTGCTCCTTAATAGAGAGGTTATGTTCCAATGTCGCTTTGTGGGGGACATCGCTATGAAAGCGAAGAGGCCCAGAGGACCTCAAAGGTGCATGGTCGGCGGCCTTCGCCTTCCCAGGACGATGCTTGGGCCTCACAAAGTTGCTCATCCCTGGTTCCATAGAAGCACTAAAGGGAAAGGAGGAAGATGAGGGCTTGAAGTGAAGGTGTGAAGGTGTGAAGGCTGGAAGGGAGGAAGCGAGAAGACGAGGTGGGTTTGTTGTTTGTAAATGGTAAACAGTAGGGTTTGAAAAAGGTTGAAGAGGAGAAAGGTGGCAGTACTAGATGGGGGGTGTTGAGGAGGAAGGAGGTTGGAGGTAAGTTGGCTTTGGGTTATGAGAGACTGAGGAGTTGAAGGTGGTAGGAAGTAGTGGGTAATGAAGGAGTGTGGGTGACTGGGAGGGAGATGAGGTAGCAGTATAGGAATGGCGGGAGTGTTTATGTGGTAGCGGAGGGAGTTGAGGTGGTGGGGAAGGCATAGGTTGTGGTTGGGTTTTTTGAGAGAGGAGAAAGAAGCTCCATGATTTCAGGGAGTTCTCGGATATTTTTTACCTCTTTTATATTAGTTATGCATGGGCAATGCACATAAGTTGGTAGATTTACAAACGACAACTCCAACTCTCTCATTATAATAGTAACTAATAATTTACACGTGCGATGCGCAATTTAATAATTTCAAAAAATAAAAATAAAAACTCTGACGTAGGGAGGATTTGAACTGGAAACATCCTTTATATTAGTTATGTACGTGTGTTGTACATGTTGGTAGAATGACAAAATGACAAATGACACTAAGGCCATCTCCCATTATAATATTAGAGATTAGGATTATTAGTAGTTAACACGTGCGGTGCACGTTTTAATCAATATATAGTTTTTAAATTAATATAATATAGCACGTGTTAATAAATACATATTTTTTAAGGGTAAAAGGGATATGAGCAACTTGCTCATTTAGTAAATCAGCAAGTGATGAGGTGGCATGCATGTGATACATTGAGTATCTAACCACTTTTAGGATTTCTCAATCACATGCATGCCACCTCATCACTTCAAGTTGCTCATATCCCTTTTACCCATTTTTTAAAGTAATATAAAAAGTATAATGAGAGAGTTTGAGTTATGTGTGTAATGCACGTAAATTGGTAGATTTAAATAAAGTGTATAATAGGAGAGTTTGATTCGCACATGCAATACTCGTAAAGTAGTAGATTTACAAATAAAGTAGTATATTTACAAATGACACTAAGGGCTTCTCCCATTATAATATTAGAGATCAGAGATTAGAGATTAGAGACAGATAGATTAATTTAACTATTATAATACAAAAATATAATATGCTAACTCACATACAACTAAAGACCCAACTAAAGTGCAGAAGATAAATCAACACGAAAAAACTAAACTGACAGGAGAATTTAAAGGATCTTCCTTCTGTTCCGCCTTACAGATAGAATCAGGAACGTAAATGACAACATGAGCCAGATTCACGGATATACCACCTGAGAGCTAGAAGAGACATACATGAGAAGCTAAAAAGAAAGAATCACCCTCAAGCCTCCCACAAAGCAAAAGAGCAATGAGAAGAACTCCTAGTACTAGGACCATTCATTCAATTAAATCATGGGTACCTGGGCTGTATATTATCGACAATTGGGTGGTTGCCTCCTGCTTGGGTGCCACCCAGAATCATAATAGCTCGACCAACGCATTCCAAGAAAGATGCCTGCTTCCAAATCTCTACGCATCAATTGGTGCATCAGGAATTGTTTCAGCGTATGGATTAGTCCTGTGTGGCAAATGTAAAAAAATTGAACGAATCAACTCATGCAAACTCTGCAGTTGTTTCGTTGCTGACCTCCAGGAAAGTATCATTTGAGTGGCAGCTTCTTTATAAAGGCACCTAAGGAAAATGACCCTTGACTTAAAACCAAGAAGTTACAAGTGTCTGAGCAATAGTTCGAAAAACTACAGTAAAACGCCGGTGTTGGGGTAATATACCCTGGCGTGTAGAAAATGTCATTGTATATATATATATATATATATATATATATATATATATATTTGGGGGTAAAATCTTCCCCGGCGTTTTGAAAAACGCCGGGGAAGGTAAACCTTTTTTTAAAAAAATTATTTTCCAAAAAAAATCAGATTTTTTCACCCAAAATTAAAATCAGTTAGCACGTGAAACGAGAAATACTTAAATTGCACTCAAATTCAACCTTTCCATAAGTTAAGTTTGATTGATAGCAGATTAGAAAATTCTATTGAAAACATTGATGGTCCAGCTTCTACATGCAATAAGAAACATACACATCGTCCATCTTCCATTGAAAATAAGAAATAAGTTTCTAAATTCATATTTGCAGCAGCATTAATTACTAGTCTACACTTTAAATCTTCATCAATAGGGAAATAAATACCAGATTCATTAATTAAATCATGCAATTCCCATAATTCCATAGTACTAATTATACTTTTTTTTTTTGAGATATACTAATTATACTTTCGATGATCTCACATGTCATCATCTTAAATTTTAACGATGAAATCAGTAAAGCATTACCAATTAAGATCATCAACCAGTTCTCAACCTCCAACAAGTAATTTTCTAATGTGAGTTAATTTAATCAATTCTGTCAGTTACACCTGAGATTATGATATAATGAGAGTTCTAAACATTTATAGATAGAAAATTAATCAACCAACATATTGAATAAATAGAGACAACTTCCAGTATGAGATTTAGGAATAAGAGAACTTGAATAAGAGAACCATATTCAAGTTGACACTAGTTGGACTATAAAAAAACTTCTTCAAATTGTTAATCCATTATATTATAAATGGTGTTTTAGATCATCACAAATCTAAGCGTTTCTATCTAAGAAAATGACACGGACACGGTGTGACACGACATGCCGACATAGACACGGTGCGACACAAAACCCTGACACAAAGAAGATTTTGGAAACTACCCTAAAATATCAAGTGTCTTGTCGGATTCGATGTTTGGCATTAGTGTCTGACACCCGTGTGACACGATAGGGATCCGTGCGGCATACGTATCCATTGCCAAGACTAATGAGATTACCCAGTACCAACCAGACTCTAAATACTACATGGACTAGTTGAAGAAAATATACTTTATAGTAGCTTGACCCGGCTAACATGCAACTAGCTTATTACAGAAACATGCAAGAAAGAACACACTTAGGACTAAATTACTAAGTGATTAACAGTACTTATGGTTTATAATGAAGAACTTTCTCTGCCTTAATAAAATGATACACGCTGGTAGTCTGAAAACTTGTAGTTAACAGGACACTTTTAGTTCAGTTTATTCATATAGAGAATGCCCTATCCTCAAAGAGCCTCTATATTCTTTTCATAACAGTTTTATTTAAAGTTATAGTTAAGAAACAAGAAATGATTTATAATTATTTTGGAGAAGAGTAATTAATAATTATGTCAACTTGCCCACAAAGAGAATCAAACAACATTCAACTACATATATAAAACTGAAAGAACCAGAATATCAATAGGTGTCCAGAGTAGAGATTTTGGTGGGATAAATGGAAAACAAATTGGAGATTGGGCGCTTGTATTAAATTTTCTTATATAATATTACAACAATAAGAAATGACTACTGAGTAGTTTCTCACAACCGCGCGCTCACACTCTCACTGGTGTTGCAACACCAATTATTCAACTTTCCTCTCTTTATTTCTACTTCTCTTCCACATTTCTAACTCTTATATCCATATTTATTTATACTCACATTCAATGAATCCTTATTCAAACAAGTAGTTAAATTTATTGTCGATGTATTAACTGTCGATGTATGCTTACCTAAGAATAATAGAGCCCTGATGCCAAAAGTCTGATTTGCACTTGTAAGCATATAGAGAAGAATGATAATACATGCATAGAAGAAAAATGCTTTGATAAATCGAGATTCATCCAAGATAGCCTTGTACAATGCAAAAAGCTTTTCCAGCATAGTGAAGATATCTGACTGTTCCAATTCAAACTCTCTCTACAATAAGAAAATTGGAATGCAATAAACTTTCCATCCTGAAATTGCCTTGAAAAATAATATATAAAAGAAAAACAAAATTGCAAAGCAGAAGCGAGTTTTAACGCTTGCATACCTGAGCTTCGAATATAGCCTGCGAAGTACGGTATAAATGGTTGTGTGCCTTTTGCATTTGTTTTTTCTGCCCAAGTAGTTCCTCATGTTGCTTATGACCACACTCTGACAATTTTTCCAGCGTGTCCCTAACCAAAATTCAAACAAATATAAATCAAATGTCAGTTCAAATATAAATAACTCAATGTATAATTATCCATTAATCATACTTTTAAATGGGAAAGGTCAAATGTGAAATCAGCAATTCATACAAGTAATGTATCTTGCAACGAAAAAGATAATTTCCCCGCAACTTTCTAAAATTCTCAAGTATTAAAGGTGGCCTGCAACTACCAAATTATTGTTCTTACAATATCTAAACTCAACAATCAATTGTAAGATTTGAATAAAAGAGGTTACCGGCTTTCTTTAAGAGCTTCAGAGTGAGACTTTATAAGGGAATCAAGTCCTTCAATGGTCTGGTTTTTCCCAACGAGAAGTAGTAACTGTTTCCATCATAACATACTATTTTGATCTGAAGTGTATTGTTTCTTCTCGAAACGTTATATTTCTGCCTTGGTAATTCATCCAAAGAAAATGTTTAGCTTAACTGATCATCAAAAAAAAAAAAAAAAAAAAAACCCCATTAAGAATTTGTAACACTAAAAGAGAAAGAAGCTGACCCAAATGCAATCTATCAACTCTAGGAGGAACCATGACCTGCTCTTCTCTCCTACCAACACTCTCCTTATTCTTCCCATTACTATCAGGATTCAACTGCTCTCCCTCACTTGAATCAAAGCAAGAGAAGCAACCCATCAAACCAATCAAAATAAATGATGGGTTCAATCGAAATTTCATTGTGGAAAGAACAATGGGTGGGCTGGATTAAAATTATTAATTTTTGTGGGTTTTATGAGGAGATTTTCTTGGATTAAAATACCCAGATCAAAATTTCATTGTGGAAAGAAATTAAGAACCACTTCCACATCAAACTAACCAGCCTCAATCCGATCAAATCAAAACCCTGATCCTAATCCTAATCCTAATCCCCAATCAAATCAAATCAACCAAATACGACGCGCAATCGAAATCAATCACTGAGCAGATAAACAGAAATAAACGAATTGATTCATACCTTGACGATCGAGGAGCGGCAGTGGCGATGAGAGCGAACAGCGACGGGAGGGAAACGTAGGTGACGACGGCGGGACCACGGCGGAGGAGACGACGGCGTATGTTGGACGGCGGAAACGGATTCCGTTGGAGAGAGAGAGAGAGAAATAACAAAGGGGAATGGGGAAATAGAAGGCGGTGGGGGTAAAATAAAAATCTCCTAGAATGGCCGGCGTTTGTTTAATAAACGCCGGCCTATAGCATAATAGCCCGGCGCTTTTAATAAGCGCCGGTGTATGTTAACGTTTTAGGGTTTCCCACGAAATAACACATTCATACCCCGGCGTTTCCCACAAACGCCGGTGTATAAATGCCGCGAAATACAGTTTTTGTTGTAGTGAGAAAGCAATGACACACCACCAAAACCACCAGGAATAAGCTTGTAATTTGATATAGTTTATGAATATGGTTTTAGTTCTCTTTGGCATTAAACTCCCTATCTTACAATTCTAGCCTTCTAGATTCTGCAATAGTCCGGGAGAACCTATAGGTGAATGCATGACTTTCATTCATAACCAAAAACAGAAGTTCTCCTACCTGCCAAATAGTTCTAATTGCTACATTTTTTGACAACCTTTCCACTGTTTATTATTCATTGCACATGAATTTCAAGACAATTTTCAAATAGTTGATAGAAACTACAAGCCAACTATCTCAATAAACAAAGAAAAAAGGTCAGTCAGTCACCTGAAACTGATTTTAAAAAGGAGCTTCCAGTGGTTCGTCCCAAACATCTCCACTCCCATTAGAGGCATTTTCACCATCTTCTTCCATTGACAGCCTAATATATTCTCTATGGGTAAACCGATCCCACTCTGTCATTGTTGGATTTTCACGCTCCTGCTTGGAACAGTGAATAAAGGGGCTAAGTAATTGAAGAAACAGTCAGCAAAGTGTACAAATGAGTGAAATTATGCAGGAAAAAAAAATAGATCTTACCTGGCGTATAAGAAATGGGTCACGAGTTTCAAATGCCATGAACTTATTGAGATTAAAAAGGATGTTAAAAACATTTCCAGACAGTTTGCAGCCTTTTAGGTCACGTAAAGTTAAGTATGTATCATTCTGCACAGGACATATGCAGAAGCGTATTAGATTCAACTCATCGGAACCAGATTACATATCACTACAAAAGATATTGGAATACCTGGCAAAACAACGCCGGCGCTTAAATATTTCGCCGGGACATTCCCCAGCGCTTTTATAAAAGCCCCAGCGGGATCCAGAGAAACCCCGGCGTTTAGTAATCAACGCCGGCCTATTATCAATCCCCGGCGCTTGAAAACGCCGGGGATATATCCCCTCTGATAAAACCCCACACCCACCCTAATTATAGCCCATTTCCCTCTTTCTCTTTTCGCTTTCGCGCTCAATTCTTTTCGCCCCCAAACCCTATTTTGATTTCACTCTTCAATTTCGCTGAGATTGTTCGTTCAATCCGCGTTTATTTCGCTGAGATTCTTCGATTTCGATTTCGCTCTTCGCTCTCACTCAATTTGGGGTAAGTTAAATTCTCCATCATGAAGGCCTTCAATCCGCATCGATTTCGCTCTTCGATTTCTCTCCGAAACCCCCAATTTCTCTCCTCATCTTAATTTTCGAGCTCTCGCTCTCGCCGTCGTCACCGTTCGCTCTCGCTTCCGCCGTCGTCGTTGTTCGATTCCGCCGCCGTCGTCCTCTCTCCTTCTGGAACCCTAGGTATGGATTTGCTCATTAGTTTGATTTAGCTACAATATTGATATGAGGTTCCAGGGTTGAAGGGAGAGAGATTGTGTTGAGAGATTATAGGAGGTTTCATTTGTGTTATTTTGTGTTTGTGAAATTTGCAATTGGACATTAAGGGAAAGATCTAGAGAGTAGCAAATCTCAATTTTTTGTCCTACACTTCAATTTTTGAAGCTTACTGGCTTCGTCTTGCACTTCAATTTTTTGGGTGCCACTAAAGGTTTTCTTGCACTTCAATTGCTTTTGTCGGAAATCTTCCAACAAATGCAGATGAGGGTTTACTGAGAGAGCTTTTTGAACCATTTGGAAAGGTGCATAATAGTACTTGGAAAAATTCTAACAGCTTTTAATTATAGTTATAATATTTGGGTTATTTACTTTCTTCACAGATAGAGAAGGTAGTACTAACAAGGAAGGGCCACTTACCTTTTGGATTTGTTCACTTTGAGTATCGTTCAGTAAGCAATTGTTTGCATGTCCATTCATTTCTTGCAATCATTGCTTCTTTATGCACCTCATACAAACTAGCTTATCAAACATTCTCTGTCATCTTTCTCTCTAATGAGGGTTTTATCATATATTGAAATGTTGCCGTTTAAAGAACAAGTGATAACTTCACAATAACGCTCACTCTATGATTTGTTTTTTTAATAACATAGATGGGGAAAAAACCCCAGCCAAAATTGGGTTTCCTTAAGGCATGCTTCTTTTGCAAGAAGGAACTTAGCCTAGAGAAGGATGTTTTCATGTATAGGTAGGATATGGACTCGTTTTCTATCAACAACAAGAAAAAAAAATATTGATTCAATTTAGATTATGGAGGTTTTAATATATGTTTCCCTTTTTCATTATCCTTTAATTTGGGAAAAAATCGTAAATTTTGCAAAGTATTTATGAAGATGTGTAAAGTATAAATCTCAATATACTGATGGAAAGACAAATCAAATCATGCATTCTGTATATTGTGTCCCTAAATTACCTATGATTTGGTTTTAGGTTAATATCACTTGTAAGATTACACAAGATTAGGGGCATTTAGTAGTGGTAATATGAGGAGAAATGTGGCAAAAAGTTAGCTCTAAATGAAATGAAGAGAAAAGAGAGCAAAAGATTATTCACTTTGTTTGCTAAGCATCAAATATGTGAAATTTGTCCCATGTTAAATAGTATATTTCATATTGACTTCAGATACATTTATATTGACTTCAGATTATATATCACTTATACTTCAGCTTATATTTCAGATATACTTCAGATACTTCACATTGTTATTTGTTTTGTGACACTTATGATAATTCTAATTTCATCTTTAATGTTATTTGTTTAGTGACACTTATGCTCAAGAGGTAGATTGCTCCACTGGAGCCAGTGAGGAGGATACTTCTGATTATATCAATTGAGGGAAGTATTTGGTTCGATGTAATTTCTTTGAGTTTTGCGTCCCTTTGAATTTGTGTATAGGCAGTGATGATATTCTAAATTGACAAGTATTTTTTCCCTTACCCTACCCTCATCTTCAATTCTTGGCCTCTATTCTATCTCTCTCGCAGATATACATTTTTTTATTAGAAGAGGTGGGGGTGCATAAAAAAGGGTGGAACTAGTAGGCATGGCATTAACTGCAGCCTTAGTGACACTCCAATTTATGCAAGACATACAGTAATACTTGATTCACCTGAATGTTTTGCAGCACTTATTTTGACTCAAATTTGTTCTGAGCCTATAATTTCTTACTATTAAATATATCTAAGTCCCTTTTAGCAGTATATATATTGTTAAATTTGTTCTGAGCCTACAATTCAATTAACATTAAGAATTCATTCAATGATATGTAGGAAAGAAACTAGTAATGAGTTTTGATGGTGAATTATGCTCAGAGATAACTTGCAGCTCTTGCTGATCTCTAGGTGAACGATGCCTTCGGCACTGCTCACAGGGCTCATGCATTTTAAATTTGGGTGCTCAACTATCCATTTTCAATTCAGAGTACAGTTGGATAATTGTCCATTTTCAAGGGAGAGTATCTTCACTTAGATACTTCTGAAAATAGGCCAGCTTAACTAGTGTTTCACCTAACACTAAATAAGTTTTCCTTTCTTAATTTAAAGTCGCTGTTCAAAGTCATATGATACCTATTTTGTTTTATTTTATTTTCTGTTTAATTATTATTAATCTATATCTGCATACCGATGGCAATCATACTAAATCATATTTGACAATATGAGAAATATGCTTGACTTCTTAAGAGTTAACTTGTATTAGCTAACCATATGAATGGATAAGGGGATAGTGTTAGGTAAACTTTATTCCCGTGACTAATGCTTATATCCACTTTATTTTCTTCAGGTGTATTTGTAAGGAGGACATGTAACTTCTTGGAAAAATGACCATCGGGAGGAGTTACTCTTTTTAAGTACTAAGGTATTAAAATCATTTCTATCTTATTCAATCCTATTAATTTATGGTTTCCACTTTCAAGCCTCAGATAAATTGCTCGGTCGTGCAGAATTTTTAATTAAACACAGTAATTCAGTGAATATTTGATTTTACAATGTTTCTATGGCTATGTTCCCTCTATATCTGTTTGTACTTCGTAGACCAAGTTATAAAAATGGATATACTCTTAGATTAGATGAACAAATAGTTAAGACTACTGTAATAGCTACCTTGTGCCATTAGTGAAGTTTTCCTTCCGAATATGGTGGCTGATGCGGATCAAATTGAGGGTCACAAAGTGATTTTTTGTTGTTGAAAAGCTTCCTTGTGCCATTAGTAAAGTTTTTCTTCCTAATGAGGTTGCTGATGCATTCAATATCTTATTACAGGGAAGCAATCTTGTTTGGGAGCTCCGAGTGCTTGGATGGGAAGTGAGCTATGGTGCAGAGTTTGTTCCTACTGCTGAGGAAGGATACACAGTAATCATTCAAAAGGCGAGAAAGTTTGCAACAGCCGATGAACCCTATGTGAAGAACAGCTTCAAGATTGGTGAAGCTGGGAAGGTGCTACTCACCATTGACAATGCTACCTCCAAAAAGAAGAAACTTCTATACCGACACATGGAGAAGAGTTCGACCGAGTCCTCTTAAAGATACTGCTTCCCCTACTGTACTGAAATGAATGATATAATCAGAAAAGGATGAAGGGGAAGAGACTGGAATTGATAAGGGGTTTATTCTAGAGTGTTTAAAAGGTCGACATTTTTTTATGTTCTTTCTTTTGTTCTTTAATTGGTGCTCTCTTTGCTTTTTTGGGTTCATATATTTGTTAAATTAAAAGTATATTGGTGATGTTGGTTTGAGGGAGAGTCAAGGGTGGCTCTGCTGCTAGCTACTGCCCTGTAAATTCCCTGTAGATTTGACATTTTGTGGAGATTCCTTAATATTCGTCATATTGATTTTTTTCTTACCTTATTAGAAAGTTTGGTTATGAAAGTATCTATTTATTGCTATATTCTTCCTTATTTATGATTTGTCCGGGTTCTTCTTCTTCAATGAGCTGTAATGATTGAATAATTTAATTTAACTTGTTTCTTGAATTAGGTTTGTAACCTAATAATAAGTTGTAGGATAAGAAATTTTTATTCAGATTTTAAAATTCTTCATTATTTACAACAAAAAAAATCCCAACCCTGGCGTTTTCAAACGCCGGGAAAGGTCTTTTAAAAGGAAAAAATAAAAAAAATAAAAATTAACATACCCCGGCGTTTCCCAAACGCCGGTATATACCCCGGCGTTTGGAAACGCCGGGGAAAGTGTTCCACATCCCCGGCGGGGGAAAGGACGGCGCTTTTCGAAATGCCTGGGGTTCCATCCCCGGCGTTTATAAACGCCGGGCATTGTCAGAACAAACGCCGGTTTTTGGCTTCTTTTTTGTAGTGTATACATAAATATTTTAGCAAAAACACTGTTCGAACCTTTGGGCCAATCATGTCTATAATTTGACATAAGATGTCCTCAAAGAGTACAGCTTCCTGTGACATACATTCCATGCGATGCAACTGCTCTTCATAAAAGAATTGCATTTCGTTCCATGTAAGAATTCCATTCCCATCCAAATCTATACACTTGAATGTAACCCCCATTTCCGATAATTAGTATTTTTCGTGTATAATCTATAATTTATTTTTTATATATATAAATTTATATTGTGCTAAGTTCTTTTCGGATCTTGTATTAAAGTGTTTTCTAATCGAGATTTTATTCATTTTGAATGAGGGTCTATTTGAACTTATTTTCTATCCCTAATTGATCGACTATTTATATTATTAATTTTCGGATTTTAATAAATTTGCTAAACTCAAATCAACTTTGATGAATATAATTATTATTATTATTATTGTTTTTACTATTATCATTACTAGTATAATGCACGTGCGATGCACGTCTATAAAGGTGTGTAAGATTTTGAGGAAGTGGCAGGTCACCGAAGAGGTTGCATGCATGCATGCAGACAGGCATGTACAATTTATTTATTTTGATATTTGCATGCATGTGTTAGACCTACTGGCTTTGATAGGAAGAAACTTTCTTATGAATAAATTGTGCATGCAAGTACATGCAAATCTATACTATTAATTATTTTCCCAAATCTATGCAGACATGCATGCAAATCTATACATATTAATTATTTTTCCAATACATGCAAATTACATTTCTGACCTCCGATATTAACCCTGTATTTTTTTAGCCTTTTATGTTTATGAGGGCATGATAGTAAAAAGCCGCCAAAATGGGGCTTTGCTTAATAATAGTATAGATTATTATTATTACTTTTATTATTATTGTTATTGTTGTTATTATTGACTTTCTCATTGTTATTAGTATAAATATTTGTTATTATTGTTATCATTATTTTTATTAGTATTAATACTTTTGTCTTTCTTGATTATTGTTATCATTATTTTTATATATATATGAATATTTTTAAATACCATATTTTTCTTTCTTGATTATTTTTCTTTGATTAAAATTTCGTTCATGAAAATTCCCATACTTCTTGTTTGAGTCATTCTTGTCGATCATCTTGTTCTCTTGTTATTGTGGGTATTCTTATTTGAATCCTATTGATTTTGATCTATCTCTTAAATGAACCCTAAACCCAATTTCATTGTTCTTGACCCAATCCACTATTATTGGATTCTAATTCACCAACCTAGTATCCTAATTGTACCCTATAAATACAACTCTACTGCAAACCCTAATTTTTGCACACAAATCGAAATCCTAGTCGCCTATTCTCTCTCCTCTCTCCTCTATCCCCTTGTTTCTCTCTCCCCGTCACTGATCTCCCGCCCAAATCACCCCAAACCTTCCGATCGTCTTCCCCGGCCACTCCGGCCACCCCCCTTGCGCCGCCACCCATCTTCGCCCCTCCCGGCGCCGCTCTCCTAGCGCGCGCCGCCACCAGTACTCCCCCAACCTCCGGCCTTCCTTCTTCTCTCTCCTCGACAACAGACAGAACCCAAACCCCAAACCCCGTTCATCCCTCCTCCCGCCGTCGATGCCCTCGTTCAACGCCATTCGCGCCGCCCTGTCGCCATCGACGTCGACCAGCAATGCCGACAATCCCTGGCCATCGCTCCCCTTCTCCCTTGCTGTCGTGGCTGTCTCTTTGTGCTGCCTTGCTTGGGTTCTATTTTTGCACGTAGTTTATACGTGCTAATATTGGGATTGTGCTAGTTCGTGAGTTCGTTGCTTCGGGATTCTTATCCCGTTATTCTTGGTATTCGTTTTCACCATCTAACAGGAAAGTCACCATCCTCTTGAACTACTAATTGTATCAAATTCAAGTGTTATTGAAATTCTTGCAAGTAGATCTCTTTGTTATCGTATTATCCTTTGTTTATCTTTTTCGTTGGGTTTATTGAGGGTTTACACGAGCTAACCCCAATACTCTTGATATCGTGCTAATTTAACTCCAAAAGTATTGAATCTTGCATACATCATATAGTATGGATATTAGGGTTACACATATAGTCACGATACAACTAAAATATTCTAGAGACAATCATTAGATTGTATGTTGTTTGATCATTTGATGAATGATGGATGTTAGACTTGTATGTGTATGTGTTCTAATTTTATTTATCATGTTTGGACACCTATCATGCTAGTTACACAATTTATTGACTATAGAATCGATACCCATCATGTTCAACTAATTTATTTTACAAGAAAAATACCCTAACTGTACATGCTTGCTGACCTGAACATTGATCGCTGTTTTCGAACCAGTAAATGACCTTAAAATGAAATACTTTCTGAATATGAAATATAGGCCCAAGTGTCTAGTTTCCAATAACATCCAGAACTTTTGAATTCCGAGTTTCGTAGCAAAAGTTATGCCCGTTTTACTACAGCTGTACTTTTACATTTCAGATTTTCAGATTCTCGTACCTTTCATGTTCAAACAGTAAAAAGGCTGATCAAATGAGAAAATTTTGCTATGAAAATTTTCCAATTGTTGCTTAACATGTTTAGAAGCCTAAATTATATTTTTACTGAATTTAATATTGAGTTTTTGTGATTCAAAAATTAAAACAACAAGATGTTGAATTTCTGCCTGAACTTAAAACATGTAAAGAACCATGTGGTTGACCTAGCTACTGTTGTCGGAATTTGAACTTTAAGTATGCGTTGGAACCGTATGGAAGTCTAGTTTTCAAATTTTCTGACGGATTCAAGTTTCGATTTCTGAGTCAGTGGGAAACTGCATTTTTGTACAGGCTGCGCTTGCTGTCCAGAATTTTAGACTCCACTTTTTAATAGATTAATTATTCCTATGTTGTATTATTACATGAATTAATGAATGTATGTTGTATTGCATGTTCCCAATGAGTTATTGTAACTATTCTAGCCACCCTATCCATGTTATCAACATATTGTTCCCCATTGATACTATCGTTCGTCTCATACATGTCTGTAGATTGCATATTGTATTGTTGCATTAATAAAATAATTAATAAGCCGGAGTTTAAGGGATTGACTAGAGTAGTTGATGACATAGTGACTGTACACTGAAGTGTGGGCCTTGTTTTCCAAAATATTGTGTGTTGGCAAAAGTTATTGTTATCAGTTTATTGTTGGACTACTGACACAGTATCCTCAATTGACCGTGTATTGTTTTTATTGAGCCAACCAGTGTGCAGCAATGCTGCAAATACCGTTGTCGTGCCGTGTACATGATCTATAAAATCTTCCACTTAAGTTTAAAACAAAATTGATTGTATGCATCGAACCTGTGGTACGGCACACATGGGACACAGTAGTACGTGCATTAGTTAAGAGTTAAAATGATTAATAGACATAAGGATTGACACATCACTAACGTTGCATATTGTTCATCATTGTTCTTATTGATATCGAATATTGGCTAAGTGTTATTAATATTGATCATTGATTATTGTTACCGATTATTGAACCATTGTTTATAGCCAATTGTATCGATTATCATGATATTGTCCCATTTTATTGATTCTTATTGATCCGTTGATTCATTGTTATACCGTTATTCCATTGTTCCCTGCTTTCTCTACTTGCTGTCCATGACTTGCTCTAAGGAAAATTTTTTTCCTCTTTTTAGATGAAGTGTTCACATGTAATGAAGGATAATTGCCTGCTGGGATTGGAGAACAAAGATTCTGAAGACTTAATGCTTACTAGTTGCTTATTATTTTTATCAAACTTAATGTATTGAGATTTATTATCTATTTGTGATTGGATTATTATTGTATTGGATGTATATCCCGAATATTGCTATTTGTTTCCAGACGTTGGATTATTATTGCATTTGGATATTTATATTGATTAATTCCAAGTATTATTGTTCATGAGATTATTATTATTTTTCTGTACAATTGTTCTGTATTGTTTATATTATTGAGTTAATTGGATAAACAGCTTATGGGTGACGTTAGTCATTCGCTGGGCTTTTGTCATGTACTCGTATTCCGTATTTTTGGGAAGCGAGGCGTGACACTGAACCTGAATATCAATTGGATTCTTAGACTGCTTATTAACAAAATATATAAATTCTGAAACAGTCCAAAATTTGGAATGAGATGCTTTAATTATAGGCACATACACAACTATTCGTGATTTGATGATACAACCACTGATCTTATAAGCTAAGCTAAAAGTTCTTTGCCCATATATGGACTATAAAAATGACACATGTTAATGGTTGGCAACAATGACACAGGTACAAGACAGGAGCACAACAAAACATGGATGGGAAAATACCACGAGCTTAAAAGGAGATGTATTATACAAACAGAAATGTTATGAGGAATATGTAGGTATATTGGGGACATTCGTAAATTAACTCTGAACAAAAAAATTCTAAGCACACACACAGACACCACCAAAGAGAACTTGGATCTTATTCTCATGAGGGTCACGTAAGGACTGGGAGGGAACATGATGAGAACCTCACTTTGTTGAAATACAGAGCATCTACGAAATACAAACTTAAATCAAGATTAATGCTAGGAAGAATCATAAAAATAACATAGTTTTATGAAGAAGCCAAAAAAGGAAACTGAAATTTCAATAAATTACCAATATTCAAGGCTGGGCTCTGATGATTTGTCCTCCTCAGCCAGCAAAAAATAAACAAAATCTTCATAACCCATTTTCCCTACTGCTTTGCTGGTGAACTTCCTGGGAATCTAGACAATTATAACATATACATCATAAGGAAAAATAACCATACTTCTTGATTAGATGTTTAGGAAAAGAAAAAACAAATCTAATGAACTTTTTTGGCCATAATGGAAACCAATGACAAGATCAGCATGTACAAACCTGTGCAAAAATTCTTTCAACAATCCTGTAAGGGAATGGTTTGCATATCTAATAAGGTTTTCTTTATCGATCAAGAAATCATGATCAGTATCAAGCTCCCAAAACTTGCAGTATATCACGTAGAAGTGCTCATATGAAAACTACTTATAAAAAAAAGGGAAAGAAAAACGATAACTGAGGTGAAAATGATGTTCGTATAATGAGCTTAATAGTTCATGCACAGTGGATGAGAGTAATCACCCATAGTTACTGAAACTTGGTTTATCCCTCTCACTTTTTACAATACACACTTATTACATATATATAATACTCCTATTACAACACGTATATTACCCGTATAATATCTCTAATACTCCTCAAGTTGGAGCATATATGTCATACATGCCCAACTTGTCATTGATGAACTGTATTCTGGCTCTCGCAAGAGGCTTTGTGAGAGCATCGGCTAGCTGGTGATCAGTACGAATATGTTTAGCCTCTATCTGAGGAGGCTCATACGGTGTGCCACTAATCTTGTTGCGAACCACATGGCAGTCAACCTCAATATGCTTGGTTTGTTCATAAAACACAGCTATGCAGATGGCAGACTGACTATCACAATACATACGCATCAGCTCATGCTGAAGAATCCCCAACTCAGTAAGTAATCGTTTGACCTATGTCATCTTGCATGTACGGTCAGCCATAGCACGATACTCGGATTCAGCACTCGATGGAGACACCACATTTTGTTTCTTACTCTTCCATGAAACTAAGTTTCCCCCAACAAACACACAATACCCAGTGGTGGATCTCCTAGTCGTTGGACAACCAGCCCAGTCAGCATCTGACCAGCCAGCAATTCGACAGTGTCCACCATCAATATACAACAATCCTCTGCCAGGGGAGCTCTTCAAATACTGAAGAATTCTCATAATTGCATTCCAATGGCTTGTACGGAGAGACATCATAAACTGGCTTACTATACTAACTGAGTATGCCATATCAGGAGGAGTGACCGTAAGATAATTTAGTTTTCCTACAAGCCTCCTATATCTCTCTGGATCCTCCATCAGGATACCCTGATCTGGCAACAACTTGGAATTTGGGTCCATAGAAGTGTGTGATGGCCTACATCCTAGCATACCGCTCTCGGTAAGTATGTCCAGTACATACTTTCTCTGTGATAAACAAATTTCCTACTTAAGATTGAGCAACTTCGATCCCCAAGAAATACTTTAGTCGCCCGAGATCCTTAGTTTGAAACTTCTGTAGAATATATGACTTCAGATCTTGAATACTGTTGCCGCTAAATCTGGTGTGGGGGCAAACAGATAGTATTTGTGGATTCTTAGGAAAACTGAATAGCAAACCTGTTACCTGTTCCGCCAGAGTTTGACACTGCCTCCCGCCGTACACCTGCAAAAAGTGCGAGACACTGGGATTGTTACCGGCGACGCACCCTCCGACGCTCAAGTCAGTAATCCAGAATGATTATGAGAGCGCAAAAACTGGGAAAAGATTGATTACCTCTTAATGGAGATGGATGGGGGGTATTTATAGGCACCGCTGGGATCAGATTAGGAATGCAATCCCCCTGTGGTTAGATAAGGAATGTAATCCCTAATCCCCAGTGAAGAGATAGATATGAATCAGGGCCGTTGATTAGGATTTAATCAGAAACCCTAATTCTATCCCTTCTGGACCGGGTTCGCTGCGGGTTGAAATCCGCACCCAGTTGATGTGGATCCGTTTGCGGGTTAGTGGGTTTTTGAGGAGGAGAACCCGTACCCGCTTCTGACCCATTGGTAGGTGAAATTACCGTTTTACCCCTGGGCTTCAAGATTCGTGCCCGATTTGGATGGTTCCGATTTAACCCTATTTTTAGCCATATCACGAGCCCCCCACTCCTAAAGACTGAGTTTGATCAGCCTTTGAGGAGTAGTTTAACTGTTTTAATGGCTAGTGGAGTTGTATCAGAGTCCAAATGGAGGGTTTTGAATCTCGAAGGGGGTAGTGAGGTGATTTTTCAAGCGGTAAGTTGTTCTTGAGCTTCTCTGGATATCCGGCAGGTTTTTATCTATTTTTTCGGATTATTTATTTAACTTTGCGATGTGTTAACCAGTTGTTCGGGGGTCTTAACAACACATTCTAGGCAATAATTGTTTGTTCAGGGGCTCAAAAATATTCCCCCGAATTTATAATTATTTTCTATAATTTCTAGTTAATTTTCCCGAATTTTTAGTAATTTTTTCGCAATTTTTAAATAAATAAAACAATTAAAATAAATAAAAACTAATTTTTAATACGTGATCTGGGCCCTCTATCAGCGTCGAACGCGATTTTCTGGGCGATCGGACGATCCGCATTCCTCGGCAGATAGTTTCTTCGTATGCGAGGGTCGGTTCCTCGTCCCCTCGGCTCGGCAGGGCAGCTCGGCACCTAGCTCGGAATCAGCCGAACTACGTGGCGTGATCCTGAGCGTCCATCTCAGTGCGGATCCCTAAAAAGCGCTATCTTGTCGTTTAGCGAACGTGGCAAGATCTAGGCCGTCCATCACGACGAGCGCGTTTTTTGACAAGATCCAACAGCTGAGAAGGGTCGGCGGATTTTTTCTCCATATATGAGGGTCGGTTCCTCATCCCCTCGGCTCGGCAGCTCGGCCCCTAGCTCGGAATCAGCTGAACTACGTGGCGCGATCCTGAGCGTCCATCCCAGGGCGGATCCCCAAAAAGCGCTATCTTGTCGTTTAGCGAACGTGGCAAGATCTGGGCCGTCCATCACGACGAGCGAGTTTTTTGACAAGATTCGACGGCTGAGAAGGGTCGGCAGATTTTTTCTCCATATATGAGGGTCGGTTTCTCGTCCCCTTGGTTCGGAGGCTCGGTGCCGTTAGCCGAGGTATGGAGTTGGTCGTTTTGAAGAGTCCTGGCTCTGGAGCGTCGCCACCCTCCGACTCAGTAGCTCGGCTGCTTAGCCAAGCTGTTCAGTAGCTCGGCTAGGCAGACCGGTGGCAGGAAGCTCGGAAGGTACACGTGGTCGGATCTGGAGCGTCCATCATTGCGTGAATCACGAGGACTGGGTTCAAATCACGAGAAAACGTTATTTTGTCGTTTTGTGGGCGTGGCGCAATCTGAACCGTCCATCGAGTTTTTACACGAATTTTGGAGAGATCCAACGGTGATTCAGCCTCGGAAGGATTTTTCTCCATATACGAGGGTCAGTTCCTCGTCCCCTCGGTTCGGAGGCTCGGTGCCGTTAGCCGAGGTATGGAGTTAGGCATTTTGAAGCGTCCTGGCTCTGGAGCGTCGCCACCCTCCGACTCAGTAGCTCGGCTAAGCAGACCGGTGGTAGGAAGCTCGGAAGGTACATGTGGTCGGATCTGGAGCGTCCATCATTGCGTGAATCACGAGGACTGGGTTCAGATCACGAGAAAACGTTATTTTGTCGTTTTGTGGGCATGGCGCAATCTGAACCGTCCATCGAGTTTTGACACGAATTTTGGAGAGATCCGACGGTGATTCAGCCTCGGAAGGATTTTTCTCAATATGTGAGGGTCGGTTCCTCGTCCCCTCGGTTCGGAGGCTCGGTGCCGTTGACCGAGGTATGGAGTTAGATGTTTTGAAGTGGACTCAGTAGCTCGGTTGCTCGGCCAAGCGGTTCGGTAGATTGGCTGGGCAATCCGGTGGTCGAGTCGTGGACTTAAGCGATTTAAGGAGTCTTTGTTTTGAAGCGTCACAACTCCGCTTTGGCACTTGGGCTTCTTAGTGGGCTTTTAAATTCCCAAGGAAGCCCAAACGTCGCACTGGGGTTATAAGTTCTTACTCCCCCACCCCCCAAGCTCATTTCTCACTTTTTACTTCAAACTTTCACTTCTACTCTCTGCGCTCTCCGCTAGCGGCGATTTTTGCTCCAAGGCGGTTGCGTTAGCTGTCGCGTAGGCCAGGCAATTTCCGGCGAACTTATTCCGACCGTGAACGTCACTTCAAGGGCACGTCACATCAAGGTCAGTTTACTTGCCTTAGCCTTTTTCTAGAGATGTCAAGGGTAGACTCGGGGAGTGAGGCCTCGTCCTCGGGCGATAGTGGTGCCGAGGAGAGGAGGCAGATGGAGATCCGAAGGAAGGGAAAGCAGGTGGCCGAGCCATCCGTGGCCGAGGCGAGGAAGAAGAAGAAGAAGAGGGTAGTGGCCCAATCTCCCGTAGTCGAGGAGATTGTGGAGACTCCGAGGCAAGCCCCTGAGTCGGGCCGGTACCCTTGTGTACTGTCCGGGCATGCTGGGGTCAGGCCAATACGAGGGCGACCTCATGAAGAAGGCGATCCTAGGTCAGTCGGAAGTTTACGAGGAGAACAACCCGGTTCTGACCACCGAGGCGGACGAGATTGGATCGGTGCTATCCGAGAAGGACCTGCTCCTGGATCAGAAAAGGGTTTGCCATCCCTCCGGAGTACAAGCTGATTCTCCCCGGCCCTGGGATGCGAGCGAACTCCAAACTGTCGCCGTCGGATATGTGTATGTTCGACTACGACTCGCTGAACGCCGGGTTGCGCTTTCCCCTGCACCCCTTCATTCTTCAGGTCCTCGGGTGGTACTGCCTTGCGCCGACCCAATGCATGCCGAACACCTGGCGCCATGTGAATGCCTTCCTGCTGCAGTGCGGTAACGCCGAGGTCGAACCGGACCTGACGATCTTCCGGAGCATGTATCGAGTTCACCGGATGCACAAGACCGAGCATCGCTACTACCTGGCACCGAGGAAAGGCGTTCGGATTATAGAAAACCCGAACTCGATCAAAGGTTGGAAGGAGAAGTTCTTCTTGTTGAGGGAGCCCTCGATGCTGCAGGTTCCGACTCAGTGGAAAGTGGAGGTGCCAAAGTTTGCGAGGGCCGACCCGGTACTGACTGCGGCCGAGGAGGAAGTGGTGGGGAAGATCATGGCCCTCCCGATGTTGAGCTGGAGGGAGATGACCGAGGAGGTGCTACACGGGTCAGGCCTTAGTCCGATCGACCCGAGTACGCTCCTGACATCTCGCAAATTTTTTTTCTAAGTTTTTAGCTCGTTTCACTAACTTTCAACTTGTTTGTTGTTTGGTACAGAAGCGCCGAAGATGGACTTTTTGGCGATGATGAACGAGCGGGGCAAAGTTGCCGATGGGAGGAAGAGGAAAAGGCCGAACACGACTGCCTCGTCAGGTCGGCCCCCCAAGGTTGCTTCGGCAGTTACTCCGTCTCCCCCCGTCGTTGAGGTCCCCACGCCAACGGTGGTTGTTGTCGCCGAGCCCTCGGCTCCTGCCGCATCCACCACGGCCGGTGAGGCCTTCGACGTCTCGGCGGTGCTGTCGCTTCAGGCTCCGCCGCTGACCGCTCAGGCCGAGGTGATCTTGACCGAGCAGCATAAGCAACTGTTCGTTCCGGACTGACGAGTCAAGAAACACGATGGCTTCCTCGGGAATTCTCAGATGTCAATGCAAGCCATCAAACACTTGGCGACCCCGAAGGATCGAGCCGCGCTGAAGGCGGGGACGGTTGGCGACGACACTTATGAGGTCGCTCGGTCGCTTGTATCGGTAAGTTGCGCGTACCTTTTCTGCAGAATTTCTTCAAGTCTACCGTTCGGCACTTACTTTATTCTTACTATCTTTTCGTTTCGGCAGGACACTTGTCACTTCAACCATCTCCTTGAAGCGTTCGCCAAACAGGAGAAGGAGTTGAAGGCCGCCAGTGATAAGGACAGGGCAGACAAGGTGAAGGCGGTTCGGCAGCTCGAAGCAGAGCAGAGGCGAGCCGAGGGCTTGGAGGTCCGAGTTGCCGACCTTGAGGCAGACCTGGAGCGGACCAAGGGGCGGCTCGCCGAAGAGGTCGCCAAGGTCACTAAGGCTGCCGAGGAGCTGGCGGCATCGGCTAAGGCTCTGGCAGAGACGAAGGCGGAGAAGGACGCCTTGGTGACGAAGATCAGGGCCGAGGTCAAGGCCGAGGCGAAGGCGCATATGGCCTCGAACATGGAGACATCCTACCAGAGGGTGCTCGACCACGTTCAGGACCGCGTCCCCGGCTTTCAGTGGGTCGGCTACAGGCTTTGGCCCGGATCCGCATCAGATGGCGAAGAGGAGGGAGGCGAAGCGGAGGAAGGTGACGAGGAAGAGGGCGACAACGACGAGGAGGTGGTCGCCGATGTTGTGGTGACAAACAACCAGGCCGGGGCGAGAGATGAGGGGTCGTCTGGCGAAGCACCTGTGGTCGAGCCGACGACGCAGGTGGACCCCTGATTTTCTCGTCTTTTTATAATTTTGTTCTCTTTTTTCTTTTCAAAAATGTAACACCTTTTTGCGGACTGGTCACCGCCTCTTCTTTTATGAATGAAAATTTTATCTCAAATTTGTCCAAGTGTTTGGGTCGGTCTATAGTCTTCCAATTGTGACGTTCTTGTATTTCAGATCCTCGAACATGACCTAAAAACCGTAGCAGCTCGGCGTCGTGCCGAGCTATTTAAGCAATCTCGCGAGGCTCGCCTCGAGGGTGAAATCGAGCTGATCAGGAGGGTGTCGCTCAACGTGGAGAAGAAGAACAGCGAGCTGCTGGCCGAGGTGCACCATCTCCGGATAGTTGAAGAGGAGCTCTCGGCGAAGGAGGCGGAGCTAGCCTCGGTGCTGGCCGAGCGAGATGAGCTCGCGAAGAAGGTCGAACAGCTGCAGAGGGTCACGGTCGACAAGAGCATCGAGGTGACCAACTTACGTCGTATTATATCCGATAGTTCTGAGTACCCCGGTTCGGCGAAACTCCCTCGATTCAAGATAATGGTTAAGGACGACACTCTGAAAGACAGGATCGTTGAGCTCGAGGAGGAGGTGGCTCGTCAGAAGCCTCAGCCCGTGAGGACTAATGTCCGCAGCACCTCGTGCACTCGCGAGGAGAGGGAGCGAGGGATCTCCTTTTACGAGCTCGCGACTCGTCCTCCCGTCATTGGCCGGACCGCAGCCGACGCACAAAGCGGAGTAGCTGTTAGCTCGAGTGGAGCCTCGGTCGGAGCCACCGTTAGGCTTAGTGGCCAAGAGGCGTCTCGGTTCGTCGGCCTAGAGACAAGCTCGGAGATGAAGAGACGAAAACCCCGAGTGTCTCTGAATCGGAATGTCCCTGTTCCGAGGAGGCGCTGAACTAGTGGCGTCGAGCTTTAGACTTGCGTCGTTCTCCTAGTTGTAATGACATACCTTGTAAATATGTCAAGTCGTTTTTTCGCTGTAACTCTTTACCTTGTAAATTTATCACGTTGTTTCAATAAAATCGAAGTTGCTTTGCTCATTGTTGTGCCGTAGTTGCCTTACTCGAACCATAAGGACCCATAGTTATCTTCTTCGAGTGTTTTAGCTGTGGAACTTTAGTTTTTTGTTCGGAGTATACCGAGGCGACTTTGCACTTCCGCGGTGCGATAGCTCGGATTTCAGACGCAGTCCACGTGGCTCAATCTAGACGGTCGATCATGATCGTGGCACGCATCACGAGGTGGGGGCACGAATTCCCAGAAAACACTATCTTGTCGTTTTGTGGATACGTGGCACGATCTGATCTGTTCATCACGTTCTAGTACGCATTTTGAGATGATCTCACGGCGAAATTGGTTCGGCGGAATTTTTCTCCATATGTGGGGGTCGGTTCCTCGTCCGCTCGGCTCGGGGTATTGAGTGAGCGCAGTCGAGCCGAACGCTGGACTCCGGACCTCCGTTAGAGTTGCTCGACGGTTGTGGAGCAGTTCCGAATGGCGACCTACTTCTAGCTTGCTTACGAGCGAACTTGCGAAGTAGAATCGAGCCAAGTTTTGGACTCCAAACCATCGGTAGAGTTGTTCAACGGTTGTGGGAACAGTTCCGAATGGCGACCTACTTCTAGCTCGCTTACGAGCGAACTTGCGAAGTAGAATCGAGCCAAGTGTTGGACTCCGAACCATCGGTAGAGTTGTTCAACGGTTGTGGGAGCAGTTCCGAATGGCGACCTACTTCTAGCTCGCTTGCGAGCGAACTTGCGAAGTTGAATCGAGCCAAGTGTTGGACTCCGAACCATCGGTAGAGTTGTTCGACGGTTGTGGGAACAGTTCCGAATGGCGACCTACTTCTAGCTCGCTTACGAGTGAACTTGCGAAGTAGAATCGAGCTAAGTGTTGGACTCCGAACCATCGGTAGAGTTGTTCGACGGTTGTGGGAGCAGTTCCGAATGGCGACCTACATCTAGCTCGCTTACGAGCGAACTTGCAAAGTAGAATCGAGCCAAGTGTTGGACTCCGAACCATCGGTAGAGTGAAGAGCAAAGGCAGGGAGTTGTAAACAATTTTTATAAGTAAAATATGAAAAAGCTTTCTTTATTAATGGCTAATGGTCGGCTGCTTCTAAAGTTGCGAGCCGTTATTACAAGAGAGAAATAAAAGAAAAACATTACAAGTGATAGGAGTGGACCGGTTCGGCATCCCAAAATACTTAGAGAGGCGTTGGTGCTCTCCCTTGGTATTTTAAGAGATGGTCGGCATTCCAAGTCCTGGGGATCCCCCTGCCTTCGAGATCTTCTAGTCTGTATGTGCCGGGCCGAACCACTTTTGCGATCTTATAGGGTCCCTCCCAATTTGGAGCCAGTTTGCTCTTCTGTCCAGGGAAAGAGATGGCTAGCTTTCTGAGGACCAAGCCCCCTTCTTTGAGGTCGGTAGGACGGACTCTTTTGTTGTACGCCAACTCGATCCTTCTTCGGTAGCTTTGTTGACGAATGGCTGCTCTTTCTCGGATCTCATCAATTAGGTCCAGATTTGCTCGAAGCTCTCTGGCATTCTGTTCTTCTTCATAAGCCATTAGACGATGAGAGGGTATACCAACTTCTAGGGGGATCATAGCTTCGGACCCATAGGTGAGGTTGAATGGGGACTCGCCTGTGGGGGTCCATTTTGTGGTGCGGTAATTCCACAGCACGTTGGGAAGCTGATCGACCCATAAGCCTTTGGAACATTTATCCAACCCCTTCTTAATGTCGGAGAGGATCTGTCTGTTGGCATTCTCGACTTGGCCATTCGACTGGGGATGGGAAACGGAGGAGAACCGGTGTTGGATGGCAAGGTCTTCGCATAGAGCTCGGAATGCAGCCCCGGTAAACTGGGTTCCGTTGTCTGTTATGAGGACCCGCGGGACGCCGAATCGGCAGATTACGCTCTTCCAAAAGAACTGAACTACCTTGTTCTCGGTGATCGTGGCCAAGGGCTCCGCCTCTATCCATTTTGAGAAGTAGTCGATTGCCACGACTAATAATTTGAACTGACAGGGAGCCGGCGAAAATGGCCCTAGTAAATCCATGCCCCACATTGCGAAAGGGATTGGACTTGATAGGGAAGTTAGTGGAGCTTGTGGGAGGCGTCGGATGTCGGAGTACTTCTGACAAGAGCTGCATTGCCGAACGTGTCGTTCGGCGTCTCGTAGGAGAGTGGGCCAGAAATATCCGTAATTCAACACTTCGCGGACTAAGGATCTGGATCCCGTATGTGCCCCGCCGATGCCCTCGTGAAGTTCTTGTAGGGCGTAGTCGGCCTGCTCGGGGGAGAGGCATCTCAGGTAAAGCCTGCCGTCCACCTGTGTGAAGGACCGTTTATATAGGATTCCTCCGATCAGTGTGTATCGCTCGGCTTGGGTTCTCACTCTTCGAGCTTCCTTGGGATCCTCAGGGAGGAGTCCGTCCCTTAAGAATTCAACGAGGGGTTTCATCCAGTTATCTTCAAGCAGGACAGGCAGCGACTCCATAGAGTCAGAAGTTTCGTCTTCTATACTTGGCTTCAGGAGGACCTTTATCAAGACGGTCTGCTCGAGACCTTGGAGGGAGGAAGAGGCTAGTTTGGATAGGGCATCGGCCTGGGCATTTTCTTCCCGGGGGATTCGTTGGATGAGGGCTTCTTCAAACAGTGCCATGAGGCTCCTGACCTTGGCTAAGTATTTAACCATCCTGTCATCACGTGCTTCATACTCACCGAGGACCTGATTTACGACTAGCTGAGAGTCGCTAAAGATCCGGAGGCATTGCGCCCCTGCATTGCGAGCCATTCCAAGGCCGGCTATGAGTGCCTCGTATTCTGTTTCGTTGTTAGAGGCCTTGAAGTCGATACGGAGGGAGTATTGGAGGATGAAATCATCTGGGTCTGCCAGAATGACCCCTGCCCCACTTCCCTCATTGCAGGAGGATCCATCCACATAAACCGACCAGACAGGTGGTCCCTTCATTGCTTGGCTGAATTCGGGGATGGTACTTTCAACTATGAATTCTGCTAAGGCCTGAGCCTTGATCGAGGTCCGAGGCTGATAAGTTATATCATGATGGCTCAGCTCGATAGACCACTTCATAAGACGACCGGAGGTCTCCGGCTTGTGGAGCACTTGCTTCAGCGGTTGGTCGGTACGAACGACCACCGAATGGGACTGAAAATACGGGCGAAGCTTTCTCGCGGCCATCACCAGGGCATAAGCCATTTTTTCTATCCTCGGGTAGCGGAGCTCAGCATCCCGAAGTACTTTGCTCACATAGTAGATGGGCTTTTGAGCCCGGTCTTCTTCCCTTACTAAAACGGCACTGAGGGTCTGCTCGGAGGCTGCCAGGTAGAGGTAGAGGGGTTCGCCAGGGATTGGTTTGCTGAGGAAAGGAGGGTTGACAAGGTAAGCCTTAAGCTGGTCGAACGACTCCTGTTGCTGCTGACCCCATTCGAAACCTTTAGCCCCCCTGAGGGCCTTGAAGAAGGGAAGGCATTTTTCTCCGGACTTCGAGAGAAAATGCCCTATGGCGGCTAGGCGGCCTGTTAGCCTCTGAACTTCCTTAATGTTCCTGGGAGGGGCCATGTCTAATATGGCCTTGATTTTCTCAGGGTTAGCTTCAATTCCTCGTTGGCTGACCATGAAGCCGAGGAACTTTCCTGACGAGACACCGAACGCACACTTGTTCGGATTGAGTCTCATGTTGTGCTTTCTCAGAACGTCAAACGCCTCCTGTAGGTCAGTCACGTGATCGGCTCCTCGGATACTTTTTACAAGCATGTCATCAACATACATCTCCATATTCCGGCCGATTTGAGCTTGGAAAACCTTGTTGACGAGGCGTTGATATGTTGCGCCTGCATTCTTCAAACTGAAGGGCATAACCCGGTAACAGTAGAGGCCCTGGTCGGTCACGAATGAGGTCTTCGGGATGTCCGGAGGGAACATCCGAATCTGGTTGTAGCCTGAGAAGGCGTCCATGAAGCTAAGGAGCTCATGTCCCGAGGTGGCATCAATCAGAGTGTCAATACTCGGAAGAGGGAAGGGATCCTTGGGGCAAGCCTTGTTTAGATCGGTAAAATCGATACAAATCCTCCAAGTCCCATTGGACTTCTTCACCATTACTACATTCGACAACCACTCGGGATAGTTCACCACTTGTATGAACCGGGCGTTCAAGAGCTTGTCCACCTCCTCTTTTATAGCTAGCTGGCGCTCGGGGGCGAACTTGCGCCTCTTCTGTTGAACCGGTTTGGACCCCGAAACAATGCTGAGGTGGTGGACTAAGAGCTCTTCAGAAATTCCGGGCATGTCTGCAGCCGACCAAGCAAAGAGGTCTCGGTTTCTTTGGATGCACTGTATTATGTCCGAGCATATGGCGGATGGGAGGGTCTTGCTAACAAAGAACTTTCGAGTTGGATCCTGCTCAGAGAAGAGCACTTCCTCCAATTCATCCACCGGCTCGGACGTCGGTCGGGCAGCATCTAGGGGGATTTCTAGAGTTTCTAGGGATAGGACTGGACCGAGGGTAGAGGTCATGTAGCACTTGCGGGCCGTTTCCTGATTGCCTTTTACTTCTCCTACTCCGGCCCGAGTGGGAAACTTCATTTTGAGGTGATAGGCGGAAGGGACGGCTTCAAGGGCGGCTAGGCCGGGCCGACCCAGAATGACGTTGTAAGCTGTAGGAACATCTACAACCATGAAGTCCATCGACTCCGTTCGGGTGGTAGGAGTTTTGCCAGCGGTTACATCAAGGGTGATCACCCCTTCAATAGTCACTGGCACTCCCGTGAACCCATGGAGCGTGTAGCCGGCGGGCTTGAGTCTATCTCTTGAGAGCTTTAGGCCTTTAAAAGCGGCGAGGAAGAGGATGTTAACGGAGCTGCCATTGTCCACTAGGATCCTCTCCACTTTGAAGTTCGCCATGTGGAGGTTGATAACGAGTGCGTCACAATGGGGGGTGCGGACACCTTCAAGATCTTCGTCTGAGAATGTGACGGGCACTCCGAGGCCTTTGGGAGGAGTGGCGCGAACCGAATTGACTTCCCTAATGAACGCTTTTCGAGAGGAGTTTGAGGAGCCCCCCATTGGGCCCCCATGAATGAGGTGGAGGACACGCTCCTCTTCGAAGTCAGGCGTTTCATCGCATTCAGGTCGCTTGTTGGCCCCCCGAGGCGGGGGAGGAAGTTCGGCTCGGTCCTTTCTCACGAACCTGGTCAGCTGCCCCCTCTGGATGAGGGCTTCTATCTCATTCTTCAAGGCCCGACAATCATTGGTGTCGTGGCCATGGTCCCGGTGATAACGGCACCACTTCTCTTTATCCCTCTTCTTGGCGGGGGTGTTCATCCTCGGAGCAGGAGGTATGATCCCTTCCTTCTCAACTTCCATCAGAATGGTGGAGACATTGGTGATGAGAGGAGTAAATTTCTCGAATCTGGGGGGAGGTCGGCGCTGGCCGCCATTATCCTTCTGGAGCTTCTTGGCTCCTTCTTCTTCTATTCCCTTTCTCTTGGACCCGGAGGAAGACCCCTCCAAGTTGGGGCGGTACTCAGCTTCTTCGGCCCGAATATACTTTTCGCTCCGGAGGAGGAGGTCTGAGAAGTTCTGTGGGGGTTTTTTGGCGAGGGAGGAGCGGAGGCTGGAGTTGAGGACATTGGACTGAAATGCTGCTGCAGCGACCGACTGGTCGAGGGATGCTATGGACCTGGCTTCAGCTGTGAACCTCTTCACATAGTCTCTCAGCTTCTCACCCTTCTTCTGGTGGAGGTACAGTAGCGAGATGCTGGTCTTCTCAGTTCTGTGGCTACTTACGAAGTGGGTGACGAAGAGGGTCTCGAATTGCTCGAAGGAGAATATCGATGATGGGGCAAGGCGAGAGTACCATTCTCGAGCTGGACCCTTGAAAGTTGCGGGGAAGGTTTTACAAAGCAGAGCATCGAAAGCTTGATGGATAAGCATTAGGGTCTTGAAGCTCTCAATGTGATCAACGGGGTCAGTCTCCCCGGAATAGGTCTCAAATTGAGGAGGCTTGAAGCCGATTGGTACGGATGCATCCATTATGGTTCGGGAAAAAGGAGGTCGACTAGGACGAAGGGTCCTTCCTCTAAGCTCCTCTTCTCGGTCTAACTGACCCAAGCGCCTTTCCATTTCGTGGAGACGGCGGTAGACGGCGTCATCCCTTCGACGGTAATCAGCCGAGCCTCTAGACTTGTCTTCGTACGAGGGAGAGCGGGGGCTACAACGACGGTAGCTCCTGGAGCGGCGAGGACTTGGCATATGCCGGGAGTTGTTAGGAGCTGGAGGAGGAGTTGGGGACCGTCGGCGAGGACTTCGGACCGGAGGAGGAGGGGGGATCTTGGGAGCATTGGTGTTAGGACGGAGATTGAGAGCTTGGAGGATGGTCGCTTGGAACTGCTGGAACTCGGCACGGGTGATGGGTGCCTCATCGTTCCTAGGCTGCTGCCGACCTGCAGGGGTCTTCTTCGGTGATGCTCGGGGGATTCTCTCTGCCCCTTTGGATGGGGGACCTTCTGTTGTCTCGGCGGTGAGGAGATCGCTCATCCAGGACGGTGTTGGCGGGAGGTTCCCTCTCGGGCCCGCTTTTCATCCAGACAGCGGCGAAGATTCTCATCCTTCTGCCGATTGAGGACGGTGTTGCGAAGGTCGGAAACTTGGGGATTGTGGGAGATCATCGAATCCGAAGAGGCATTGTGGATGGAGACGTGGTCCGGATGGAGAGGTTGTTTCTGGGGGTTGGGACCCTTAGGAGGTTGTTGATTCTGCGGAGGAGGTGGGTCCTGTTGAAGAGGGTCCACGGCTTAAGGAGGAAGTTGCCCCTGCTGTTGAGCGGGCTGAGGGGGAACTTCCTGTTGCTGATCGGGGTTGGGTCCTCGGTTGGACCCTCTGGATCTGACTTTCCTAGGAGGCATGGCTGGAGAAGATCTGTCCAACGGGAAGAGGGGAGGTTGCTATTCGTTAGTTTCCCACAGACGGCACCAATCTGTTGCCGCTAAATCTGGTGTGGGGGCAAACAGATAGTATTTGTAGATTCTTAGGAAAACTGAATAGCAAACCTGTTACCTGTTCCGCCAGAGTTTGACACTGCCTCCCGCCGTACACCTGCAAAAAGTGCGAGACACCGGGGTTGTTACCGGCGACGCACCCTCCGACGCTCAAGTCAGTAATCAGGAATGATTATGAGAGCGCAAAAACTGGGAAAAGATTGATTACCTCTTAATGGAGATGGATGGGGGTATTTATAGGCGCCGCTGGGATCAGATTAGGAATGCAATCCCCCTGTTGTTAGATAAGGAATGTAATCCCTAATCCCCAGTGAAGAGATAGATATGAATAAGGGCCGTTGATTAGGATTTAATCAGAAACCCTAATTCTATCCCTTCTGGACCGGGTTCGCTGCGGGTTGAAATCCGCACCCAGTTGATGTGGATCCGTTTGCGGGTTAGTGGGTTTTTGAGGAGGAGAACCCGTACCCGCTTCTGACCCATTGGTAGGTGAAATTACCATTTTACCCATGGGCTTCAAGATTCGTGCCCGATTTGGATGGTTCCGATTTAACCCTATTTTTAGCCATATCAAATACCATTATGATCATCTCCTGTAATTACAATGTCATCAATATATACAACTAAAATGATTTTCTTCCCTTGATGATGTCGATAGAACACGAAATGATCATTATCACTCCTCAATCCAAAACTCGTGACAACTTCAGTGAAACGGCCAAACCAAGCACGAGGAGACTGTTTGAGTCCATACAAAGATCGTTTCAAGCAACAAACTTTAGTGGGCTCAGCTTTGCTAACAAAAGAGGGGGCTGCTCCATATAAACATCCTCCTCAAGAATGCCATTGAGAAAGGCATTTTTGACTTCAAGTTGATGGAGCAGCCAATGAAATCGAGCAGCCAAGGCAATAATGAACCGAACAGAAGGCATTTCGGCCACAGGAGAGAATGTCTCATCATAATCAATGCCATAGGTTTGAGAATAACCTTTAGCAACCAATCGAGCTTTTAGGCGAGCCAAAGAACCATCTGGGTTTACTTTAACTGTGTATACCCATTTACAACCAACACAACGTTTACCAGATGGAAGGTTAATAAGATCCAAGTACTATTTTCCTCAAGAGCAGACATCTCTTCTCGCATAGCCTGGCTCCAACCAGGATGTGATAGTGCTTCTGATAATGACTTAGGAACTTGGTGACTGTCCAAAGTAGAGACAAAGGCATAATGGGCATATGACAAGTAAGCATATGAAAGACAACTGTATAAAGGATGAGCAGAGGAGCGATTCCCTTTGTGTATGGTGATAGGAAGATCAAGATCAGAATGCTCGCTAGAAGATAGTGTGGGCACAGTGGAGGAAACTGGGGGTATAGTAGCAAGCTCAGATGGTCGTGTCTCATCGACTTAAGGCGATGGGACAATGGGCACAATGGCATGATCTAAGGGAGTGGTGTCCGAACGTCGTTTATACACTTGAGTGATTGTAGGCCGTTCGGACATTACTGGGGAGCATTGTGTTACAGAATCAGTAGAAGTAGATACCATAAGTCTAGGGTAGGTTAGAAATTCAGATTCAGTCGCATCGGAGGGAACCGGGGTTAAACCAGAGGAAGTGTTGGATAAATAAGGTTGGGACTCATGAAATGTAACATCAGCAGAGATAAAATGACGATGCAACTCAGGACTATAACATCTATAACCTTTCTGGGAGCGACAATACTCTAGGAAAATACATCGAATAGAACGAGGAGCTAACTTGGAGCGACCAGGACGATGGTCATGGAAAAAACTAATACATCCAAAGATTTTGGGAGGAAGGGGGAATTGATCAACATTTGGAAATAAAACGGAAAAGGGTGTTTAACCATCTATCACAGATGAAGGCATGCGGTTAATTAAGTGACATGCAGTAAGAACTGCATCCCTCCAGAAACACTGAGAAACTTGTCTATGAATAAGCATTGTCCTTGCAACCTCTAACAGGTGACGATTTTTATGCTCGGCAACCCCGTTTTGTTGAGGGGTTATAAAGGGCAAGAAGACTCATGAAGAATATCACAAGAAGACATAAAACTAGTAACTCAGAAGAAAAATACTCTTTGGCATTATCACTTCGCAAAATTTGAACAGAAATATCAAGCTGGGTTCTCACCTCGGCACAGAATGATTTAAAAATAGACAAAACATCAGACCGGAATTTAATTAAATATAACCATGTGGCACGAGAATAGTCATCGACAAAGGTAACAAAATATCTAAAGTCACCGAACTGAGACTGAACAGGGCAAGGTCCCCACACATCAGAATGAACTAAACTAAAAGGACGACTCGACCATTTATTGACTCTAGGAGGGTAAGACGTACGCAAATGTTTACCTAATTGGCATGACTCACAAGATAACTCCTTAAGAGAAGATAATTCAGGTCTCAACTTCTTTAGATTCTGTAACGACGGATGACCCAACTGACAATGCAAATCCAAAGGTGCACTCAAGCATGCAAATGAGGTAGGAACACTATAAAGCTGATAAAGACCCTCTGAAACACGTCCTGTGGCAATAGTTTTCCTGGTCCCAAGTTCTTGAAATGCACAATAATTAGGAAAAAAGGTAACAGAACAATTCAGTGTTTTGGTAATTTTACTTACAGACATTAGGTTAAAAGGAAATTTTGGCATATGAAGAACATGACTAAGTGGTAAATTGGAAGTCAGGTTTACATGTCCGACCCCCCCCCCCCCAACAGGGGAAGTAGAACCATCAGCAAGTCTAAGAGGTGAATGAAAGGATCTACTAACAGAGAACAATATATTTGAATTCCTAGTCATATGATCAAATGCAACTGAATCTATTATCCATGATGTTGAGGTGAATTGGTTAAACATGTGATACCTGGCCGTGCTAATGTGATGGACGAAGAAGACTGTTGTTGGGAAGCGTGATATTGCTCATTTCTTTGATATTGCCGGAACCGCTGCAGTTCATTCTCAGTCATCTGGACAGTGATTGAATTAGAGGCTACATGTGTAATGTGTCGTGGTTGATTGCCTTGAGAGTGCATAATAGGAAAATTTTCTTTTTGAATTGCTCACAAGCCTCAAATTGGTGCAATATAGGTTTAGATTTATTTGCAGCAATTCATCAAACACCTTGTGTTCCACTCCAATATAGGTCAAATTCAAATTCAATCAAAACTTGGATATTTCCGTTCAAGGAGATGATGAGTGTTGTCGGGGGTGGTGGTGGAGAAGGCCGGCAGTAGGAGAACAAGAAGAACAAGAAGAATCAGATGATCAGCAGTTGGGGTGTTCGAGGTTCGAGTTCGGGTCGAAGGTCAGAAACCGAGATCAGATTCGGAAGTCTTCAATTAATTTGGGTTCAGATATGGAGTCAGATCGCAGGGGCAGCAAGTTTCAGGCCAAAGAACATCAAGTTCAGATCTGAACCCATCATATTTCAAATTGAAGATGTTGGTTCATGCAGGCATGGCTGCTAGGTTAGGTCGTCGATGATGAGGGAAAGGGGTATGTAGAGGATGACGACGATGGAATGGTCGACCGGGGATGTGGCTTAGGCGGAGGTGAGGGAGTGCATCGAGAGCGGGAGGCTGAGGCAGTGGTGTGCGGAGGTTGCAATCGAGCGGAAGGTGGGACTGCAGGGATGAACAGGGACGAGGGCGATGGGGATCAGAGGGGAGATGGGTTTCAGAAAGCTCAGAGGTATAGGAAGAGATTAGGCTCTGATACCATGAAACTTGGTTTATCCCTCTCACTTTTTACAATACACACTTATTACATATATATAATACTCCTATGACAACACGTACATTACCCGTATAATATCTAATAGTTACAAGTAACCAATGTTAAGGTTTCTTTCTTATTAGTCATGTCAGGATGGTATAGCATCCACCAAAAAGATTAACAAATTAAGTCAGGGTTTTAAATCTCGGATTCGTCTCGACAAGGGGAGTTTCGTCTCGAATCGGAGATATCGGAGGAGATCTCGGAGAAATGTGAGCATCTCAGATGTTCATTTTGGACACTTAATAAACATAATTTTTGTTACTAAACATGATATTATATGTTGTACATGTCATTTTTCATATAAAATATTATATGTTACTAATGACATGAATCAATCACGGAAAATATTAACAGAATTTAACAACAATATAAAATAGAATGTAAAATAAGTATATAACTAAATTAAATTTACATTAATTAAAAAAAATGCATTAGTTAATAGACTTATTTGACTTTGCATATACACAAACAATATAGAGAAGAAATCCTCACATTATCTTAACTCAAGGTCTTATACTAAACGACTTATACACCAAAAGTCAAACAATATATATATATATATATATATATATATATATATATATATATTCACAATAACAATAGTGTGTCCATTTCGGTCGATATTTCGGCAATTTCAGCCAAAATTTACACATTTCGGTCCAAAACAATATGGAGTATAAAATCTGTGATTTCGTATCGGCAAGCTAGCCGAAATAAAATTTCGGCCATCTCGGCCAAATTTTAAAACAGTGAATTAAGTTAATCCAGATATTGCCCCCACACAAGCATGGAAGTATGAAATAACAAACAGTTCAAATGAAGATAACTCTAAAGCGAAAAAAATATGCATAGCACATAACTAGAATTGTCAGTATCGAAATTTGATCGTTCATACAAACAATAAGGACAGGGCCGGCCCAAGGGTAAAACAACCAAAGCTAGGGCTTTAGGCCTGCCAAAAAAAAATCTAAAGAATAAAGGCCTCCTCACATACCAAAAAGCCCGAAATAGGCCTCCTCACATACCAAAAAGCCCGAAATTGATTACAATAATATAATAATAAAGGCCTTCTCATATACCAAAAAGTCCGAAATAGGCCTCCTCACATACCAAAAAGCCCGAAATTGATTACAATAATATATTAAATGATTTTGCATCTCAAAAAGCACGAAAGATAACATTTAAATAAAAATATATTAATTTTAACAAAATATTATTATAAGCTTTTAAAATGCCTCATTTCGGAGTTCGCTTTAGGCCTCAATAAGTGTTGGGCCGGCCCTGAATAAGGATAGTATACAGTTGAAAAAAAAGTGCATATAGTAGAAGGGTAATGAGACATAATACATCAAATAGACAAGTAAATCACCTTAGAACTTTGTTAATATCCTCCTCCTCATCTGTGTGCTGCATTGCAGCTATTAAATCTCCACGCTTCAGCTCTATGAGGGTAAGATGGCCATTTCCAGATCTATTCACATAGTAAAATATTCTGTATACTACAGTTTCAGCTGGAAACAAGATATGAAATAATTAGTCACCATTACACTGTTCAAAAATGAAAAACAATTCAAGTAAATTGCAACTCAAGGCTTTGCAATAGAAACAGGGTACTAATCTACAAGGTGAAGATCTGCTACTCATGTTTTGATAACTTTGATCAACTACAGATATTTTCACATAATATCAAAATTGCTTTCAAACACAATGTTTCAGTTAGCAAAACGTAGGCCATAAGAATAGATTATCAAAAAGTGACGCAGATAAATCTAATAAAGATAAGAGGCATACTCAGTTCGTTTTATTATATCAGCATGCAACCATATGGAGTAATTATATCTAAACGTATGTATTTAGTTTTGAATTCATTAGATTAGCATTTGAGATTCAAGAAATCTGTGTTATTTTTCAAGTACATTAAGTGCACCAAAAACTGATGATGTGCACCAATCTCTAAATTCAATGGCAAAACTTCAATTAAAAATTTATAGGTAACAAATCCATATGTTTGTCTGTTTGAAGGTATTACAAAAAAGAATTTGAGAAAACTTTTAAGAAAACACAACCAAAAGGGGCATAAGAAAAACAATTTTCATCTATAACAGCTGATCAGATGATACAGAAAAACAGACTTCGAACAGCGTAACAGTGTAGTTAAAAGGAATCATAGCATTGATACCACACTGATCTTGTATGACACACAGCTATAATCTTTTTGCAGTTATAGACTTTCAAATCACACAAGAAACGTAGTGCACATGCAATAAACCCTAAAGTCAAGAAATTAGTACTTAGACTCTAGTCAACACTCTTTGATTGTGAGTAGTTAAAGCTTTAGTACATAATCATAAAGCAATCAAGCTTAGTAATTGGCATACTCAAGTATGCTATTTTTAGCAAGATAGGAAATAAAACCTGCACAAGCTTGCATGATATCTTATGAATGTTCTGTCAAGCTTCCGCAGGAATATGATCATGTAAAAAAATATAACACAAAGTAAATGATCAAGATATGATCAATGAAGAACTCTATTTTTTATGTGTATATTAACAGTTCTGTGGAATGTAATGTAATTGTACCACAGAAAATTTTCTTTCTAATCAGGTATCAGTTTTAAAACCTAATGTCAGAGAGCGACAGTCTCTCACTTCACTACTTATCATGACATGAACTCATAGTCGAAAACATTACTTGCCATTTGAAAAGTATAAACTAACTAATAGCCTTTAATCAAAGAACCATTAAGTAGTTTCTATGTTTTCTTGAATTGATGTTTGAACTTTGAAGGTTACAATATGGATCAACCAATCATATCCAGAACATCAATCAAAAGGAATATGTTATATATTCTTAAGTCCAAATATCTTATCAAGTACAAGTAAACAAACAGTAAAAGCCAATCTGCAATTATTAGAATAATAGCATCAGTAAAATTTATGCTCACAAGAAAGATAACCAACCATATCTCTCTTGGAACTCGGGTGTCCCTTGCAGAAATTCCAAACCTGGATGAGTGTCCAAAAGTTCTCGAACGATAGGTTTGAAGTCTTCCTGTAACAGTCAATACAGAATTGAATCAATGATAAATAGCCATACACTTTAACAACACTACTTCCAACATAGTAGACTAGTAACTGTGCCAGAAAGAAGACAGAGCACGAAGACAACTGTCTCAGAAAATGTACTAAGATGTCATGGAAATGGGAGAAAGCAAAAGGGAATGGACCTGAGTGAGATATTTTTTTGTCTGGTTGCTTCAAAATTGTATATATTTGTGTCGCTATATCCATTGTCATCAAGTTCTTATTCACCCAATATTCAATAAATGCATCCCTGAAAGCATATCAAAATACGATCAGATGTTCAGGCTTATCGTATTGCAGACATTGAACAAAAGGACCAACAGAAAATAGACGTTAGAAAATATACTTGGATATTAAAATAGAGATCTAAATGGTTTCTTCCTTGATATAATAAGTATCTTTCTTAATATATGGGTGTCTAAGTTCATTATAAGTTGTTGTGATTACCTTCTTACTGGTAATATTCATTGCCCTGTACACAAGTAATATTCATTCCAATCAATCACCCATGTACCTTAGCCACAAATTCAAAGCCAACTCTGACCATAGTTCGGAGGCCACGCATATGAGAATGTTTTTGCAATCTTGAATTAAGTTTAAAAAGGTTTTTATCAAATTACACTTTTTCTTGTAACGAATTGGCTACTTCATGGTTTGAAGCTTCAAATAATGGTTTGCTATTTTTATAATTCGTTCACATTGTTCTTAATAAATGATATAAAGGATGGGAGTCAAAAACATCATCCACTATAGTATTTTCCTCTTTTTCCATACATTTTCCTTTACTGTTTTTCGTTTCTCAATGTTTTAGTTCCAGTTTCTTTTTGAACAATCTAGCCTATATGCCTACAAGATTAGACATTAAGAGCCAGACAACACCTAGGAGCACACCGTGTTGTTTAAAAATTGAGAAAAACAAGTAAGAATATTGCAATTTCTTCCTGTCAAAATATCATTTACGCTCATCTTAGAAACGTACACGTTAGCCGGAAATTGGTTTATAAAATAACAAATTCTCATAAAGAATGTTAAAGATAACTGATGATGAGATTAGAGAACGACAATGGTTTAAGGTTCACATCCTCAGGTGGACTGTAGTAAGCTAACAACAGTAGAACAAAGGCAAAGGATGGTTGTTTATATGGAAAAGTTCGAGGTTAGGATGAAAAGGAGGTTACAAGTTTAAGAAGATGTTGATTCCAAGAGATGACAGGTGAAACAGACTTAGGATCAAGTAGAAGGAGATGGTTTCAGATAGTAAAAGTGCCTCTACTAGATCATTTTGGTTTAATATTGATTATAGCTAAGACAACTAAAGCTACACCCGAAGCTGGATATCTTAAAAATAAGTAATTTGATACTAACTTATATACAATCCAGTTAATTCCAACAGCAAGTTTATCAAGTGATTCATAAACTACTATTATTTGTCATACTGATTAATCACCAAAGTCTAAAATATTTGAACCATGGGTTCTTAAATGGTGAGAACATCATCATACAGCCCAACAAAAAAACAAAAAAACAAAAAAAAAACAAGGGATTCCCTGTTCTGCTGTTAATTATCTTTGAGATTAAGATTGGAATTGGTTGTATTGTCCAGTCATGCAGATAAAATTTGATAATAAACATTCACTGATAGCAGTCACCTTCCCTAATCTAATGGTGTTTCCCTTTAGATGGCTTTCCTCGTCCTTTATATAATCGCAATGCTTTTCATATAAGATGCTAAGAAAGGGTCCCCACTTTTCCCTAACGATAGAGGGAAATTCCTTATAATAATTTGGCAGAAACAACTTTGAACTTATGACATCTCACCAACAAGGTTAATGTCTTACCAAAGCCTGCTGAAATTCCTTTTCTTAGATGTTCCCAATTACCAATTAATTTCAGTCATATCACCAACAAAGAATTCATGCTAAAGTATGTTTTCAGAACTCAAAACCCGGAGTTATCATTAACAGTGGTAGCAACGATTAGAGTCACTAAAAAGGGAGACAACCAAACAACTTGGCAAGCAAGTTGCTCAGGTTAAAACACCAATTTAAAAGAACTACCAGGATGTCAGTATAAACACTGCAAGTTGATATCATCAGGAAAACCAATAAGATAAGCCATTGGAGGCATATCTACTTCTGGAATGAACAAAAGATTTGAAATGTGTGTATTCTGCCAGCTTGAAATTTTCTCCTCTTACCTTGTTATTTTGCCAGTGCAGTCAACGTCAATCCTCTGGAATAGAAGGCCAGAAAAGATAGATGGTAACTTGCAAATTTCCTTTGTGAGTAATCTGAAATCTGAAACAGAAAAAGGTAGAAACTTCAGCCTCCTGAACTCCACTGCCAGCTAATGAGCTATAAAGAAAAGTTCAACTGTGTGTAGGTGCAAGAAAGCAAAATATCTTACCCTGAACTTGCACACCGTCCATTTGATCATAAAAATATTCTTCAATTTTAGAGAAACATTGATCCCTCAATTCAAGTGGAGGTGGCCGCCCATTCTGGAAATAGAACTGCAATTTTTCTAATCTATATGTTAGGATAAGAAACCTTTTCACCAACACACATAAAATGAAAAATTGTTTGCACCCCTCAAAAAAAAAAAGATAGTGAATACCTGGGGTATGACTTCTCTCACTGGCTCACCAACTATTCTTAGTGGAGAACCTAATGGTGAGAGCAAACTTCCTGCACGTTTCGGGAAACAAAGTGATCCAGATGGACTTCTTGGAGAAAGGGGTGGTGCACTGCCAGCAGGGAACATCGACAGTTGTGAATTGGTTATAGCCGCATTAGCACTTGACAAGCCAGAAACATTTAAGGGTGCACCCGTTTTTGCATCTTCAGTCAAAGATTTCACCTGCATATAAATGCTAAGGTGAAAATTTTGGAGAAACTAATTGATGAACTTAATTAACTCAAATACCACTCAATAATAATATGAAAATGCCTTACTTTAAAAAATATATATATTAAAACAATAGGTATAAGAATCACACATCTCAACCCTGTCTTAAATATGGCTAAATTTGAAGGAAAAAAAAAAAAAAAAAACCTTGAACTATGGTCTTTATGCAGAAAACCCCCTGACCTTTTTATGCAGAAAACCCCCTGAACTATTATTGCAAAAAACCCACCCCGCTAACGTGAGACTTCTGCTAAAACCGAGGGAGGTTTTTGACAATAATGCGAAAGATAGATGATGTTTTTTGAAACAACTTGCCAAGATGAATGGGATTATCTGATACAAGTAGAAAAGTTAAATGTGATTTTTTGAAATATTTCAGGAGGGTTTTTTGCAACAACCATACTTCAGGGGGTTTTCTGCATAAAAAAAGGTCTGCGGGGTTTTCTGCATAAAGTCCATAGTTCAAGAGTTTTTTTTTTTTCAAATTTAGCCCTTAAATATAAGGCGCACTTTGTTTTCTCACAACCATATCACTCCATGTCACAATAACTAGCACACTCATTTCTTGATGCCCAAATGGGAATGCAATACCCTCTTTTAGGAGCTTGCAACATGCACTTTGTTTCCCACAGTCCTTTCATCCCCCCCGCCCCCTCTATAATTCAGTATGTGTTTGCCTTGTAGACCATTTAAACTAGCGATCTGCATACACAGTTTTCCGTAGACCTACCAACTTCTCTTCAAAATGGACACCTTTTTTCATTGAAAATATTTTCTTCAATCACTCCTCAATTCACTATTAAGGCAACTAATGATTTATAAATTAATTTTCTCTCTACAACAATAGAGACACATAACAAAATATATATTACCAACTCAAAGAAACTATCCCAAGTGTAACGCCCTTCATATGACTCCCGACTAATCCTACCCCCTCTGCACCGCATACTGCCCAATGTATAATACCTTGATCCTGCACCCATAACAAGAACCGAAATGTACTGCGAACCGAAATGTACTGCAAACCTAGTAACATTGGTTTGACATTTCAGCTAGGGAGTGTCCCAAAAAAAGAAACTCTAGAAAATAATATAGCTCGACAACTATTACACCATTACCAATATTAACTGTCCACTTACAGTAACGAAAGAGCGTGCAAACAAGTAAAATTACACACAATCAAAAGAAGCCTTACCAAATAATATCCAATCAGATTAGCACGACAAATATCCCAAACTACAAACAAGAAAATTCCATCCTTTTTCTAATATACCAACCCTTCCTAATCAACATATTCACAAGTAATAATCAAAAAAAGAATATTCCAAATACACAAAATACTTAAATTCGTATACATTCGCCGAAAATGAAAAATCGAGGACTATTTAGAAAATGAAATTATTTTATAATATTAAATATTAATGATTTTCATCATCTAACTGAACTCTTAACATCAAATAAATCGCATAACCATCAAATTCAATGTCGCATCAAAACGAAACCGCATCTCAAAGCGTTGTTTACCAATCGGACAGTGTGGGGAAGAGCAAGCCACTGCTGACAGAGATTCTCGGCGACGTCGGGATTCTGCCGCATCGCCATTGACGTCATCACTTCCTGGAGCTGCAGCAGCTTCGTATCGAACGACGCTGCATCCGATTCCACGTCCATTCTCATGCGATATCGGCGTCGGATTCCCGATTCGGATTCGATCGGTATCGGGTTCGAGATTGGGTTTGTCCGAACCGCTAATTTGGATTTCGGAGGGAACAGAGAGAAAGGAGTAAGAGCAGTCGTTTGCTTGTTTGCCATTTTTGCCCTTTTTTTTTTTTACTGTAGCGCACACCGTCGTTATTTTGAGAGGAGTAAGAACATCATGTTTCGTCGGTTATTTTGAAATTTTTGTTTCGTCCCGTATTTTTTATTAATATTTTCTAAGTTTCGGCCTGTATAAATTATTTTTTAATGACAGACGAAACATCTGTTTCTTTTTTAACGAACTTATGCATTTTTTTTCCATTCGACGACTGCAGCGTTTCGTCGAAATGGATTGTCAAAATATGTATTTTACCATTTTTTACATTGAACGACTGTGGATGCTCTAAGAGGAGAGAACGGTTCAACGGTGAGTTTTTGTTTTTATAGAGGGTGGGGTTGTGGTGGGGCCCGAGGGGTATGAGTGTGGGTCCCAGTTGGGATGGGTAGTAATTTGTTAATGTAAGTTGATGCGAGGGGATGGTGTAACGACAATGACGGATCTGGGCTCAAGCAGCACAGGCCCCCAATTTTATAGGACTCCATATTTTTTAAGTATTTACAATGTTAAAAAGTAAAATGTAATATTTTCTAATATAATTACATTATATTAACAGTTTGCTTATTGGCTTAGTTGGTTAAGTGGACCTTCATGTTTTAATCATTTTCATTTTTAAACTAATTATTTTTCACATAGTCATACATGTCATTTTACCATTTTATGAATTTAATATTATTTTTCATTTATCCCAAGTACGTCACTCTATGATATACCATGTACTTCACTCTATGATATTTTTTTAATGTTCTATGGTATATCATATTTACACATTTATGATAAATTTCTAACCAAATCTTCAAGTGCATATTGTTACTCTACATTTTAAACTTCCAACTAATATTCTTATATACATATATTCGAATTTTTTGCGGTACTAGGCTACATTTTGAAACTATTTGCGATTTTATGCCAGTTCACAAACTATTAGCACTTTCGGCTAGCTAGTGCCACGTCAGCAGCAGTCGCTATTGGGAATAGCGGCCTCTTCATAGCGATCTCCCACACTTGTCAGCTTATAGAGAGGATATTGTATAATGAAAACGACTTGGTGTAACTGAGGTCGCTATTGTCAATAGCGGCCGCGTATAACCAAGGTCGCTATTCCCAATAGCGACCGCAGGTTGGCCCAATCGCTTTTAGGCCCACCTAAGGTCGCTATTGGGAATAGCGACCTTAGTTAGACGAGGCCGCTATTGACAACAGCGACCTCAGTTACACCAAGTGGTTTGTAATTATACAATACCCTCTATAATCTGCCAAGTATGGAAGTACAATGTGTTGGTCGCTATGAACAGACCGCTATTTCCAATAGTGGCCGCTGCTGAGGTGGCACTGGCTAGCCAAAAATGCTAATAGTTTGGGAAGTGGCCTAAAATCGCAAATAGTTTCAAAAAGTGGCCTAGTACCGCAAATGATTCCGTATATTCATCATCTTTTCATTCTGATCGCGTTCTCTAATATGTCATATTTACCTCTTTGAGATAACATATTTTATTTTTTTTGTTAGAGTTTGTCCGAGTTTCTTTTGACCACGAGGCATTTCATATAAAAAAACGTATGTTATCAATTACATTTTTTTTGGAAGCAAATATATAAATTTATTTTTATTTAAATAGTTTGTTCTCCAATGTTGCAAGTTTGTTTGCATTTAAATAATTGGCATTATTATTTTGTCAACTTGCAAAATACCTCATTTGAGAATTTGCTTAGGGCCTCCTGAAACTCAGATACGCCTATGTGTAACGACTGGTCGTTGTTTGACCTATATTAGCATGACTGAGAATACTTGGTGGTGGGATCCGTTGTCACGCCTCGCTTTCCAAAAGAATACAGAATACGAGTACGTGACAAAGCCCAGTGAATAATTTTTATCATTCATAAGCTATAAGGATCGACTCAACAGCATAATAGGAAATATAAAAGAAATATTCAACCACGCATGGATGAAACAAAACTCAAATCAACAGAAATATTTGAAAAACAATACATAATCCTCAAATAAATATAAGATCTGGATCAAAAGTAAAACATCGAGACAACAAGCCCATTACAAGTTTAAGTAGCAACATGAAATAAATAAACTCAAAGCACAGGTAAACTGATGCATGATTCATCTGGGCGAAGCTTAAAATATTTGCTCACCAACTCCTGCAGGTAGTTGATCTCTAAAGCCTGTATTTATCATGTGGAAGAAAATAGAGAAACAAGATACAGACGCCCGTTAGTGCATCTTACAGGCCGTAAGTAATACAAGCAACGGGTATAGGAACAAATACAAGAAGGTATAAAACAGAGATTTGGAATCAAGAATATACAACATGTCATGACAGGAATGACAAGTAATGGGGTCTAGTGAAACTAGTAAGCAAGTAAATAGAGTCAAGTAACAGGATCATGTAACAAGTGAACAAGTAATTTGTAACAGGTATCAAGTAAACAAGTGAACATGAAAACTTTAACGGGTAACAAGTAGCATGCGAGACAGGTAACAGGCGTGTACAAGTAAACATGTTATTCTTAAGTCTATTGTTTAATCATATCTAATGTAGCACTTTATGCGTTTCATTTACTTACCACATGGTTACTACATACAAACAAGTTACATTTAGACTTAGTGGTGGATTATACAGGGTCAAGTACTCAGGTCTTGCATGAAATACGAGCATGTATTCAAACAATGGGCACTAGAGGTATCCCCCATAGGCACTAGAGGTGGCCCCCGTCAACCCCTGACGTGTCACTTAGTTCCATCTGATTGCAAACACATATCATGTAACCATGTAATGAGCACTAGAGGTAATCCCCACAGGCACTAGAGGTGGCCCCCGTCACGCATGACGTGACACTTAGTTCTACGTGGCGCTTAGTTCCATTTAACTTAAAATCATGGGAAACACGAGCCCCCTTCCGAGTACAACCTCCTATATACCCCACTATTAGGTCTTTCCCTTAAACCCCGGCTTGATTACTTGTTATTATTATCACACAGGCATTGAAGTGCACAAATAAGGCAAGTAAACATGATAAGAAACAAGAAACAAGTTTAGGCTAGGTAGGAAGCATAATCGAGTGTCAACACAATTTATAATTATCAAAAACGACGAGAATTCCAATTCTAGACGGCAGGACGTTGATGCACCAAAACTGAGATTCCCGTTGCTACAGAAATGCAAATCTAGATCCGTTAGAAGTTCTAGAAACTAGACTCTCTGCCAGTTCCAGCGCATATAAACATGATATATAATAGCTACAGCAACTGGGTTCAAAACAGCATTCAACACAGATTTCATGTTCAGCCAGAATTTTCAAAGTTGTGCTTACAAGCATGAAACAGGTCTGAAACTTCATCAATTAAATCCATAAAATTAGGGAAGATTCTCTAACATGTCTAGTCTCAGCATGTTAAATTTTATGTCATAATATTACAGATAGCATGCTCAAATTAAATTGTAAAACAATGTGATGCAGCAAATTATGAATCTGGAAATCCAAACCCAACAGAACTAAAACAGTCATAACTCACAAAATATAATTCGGAATTCAATTCTGTCAAAAGGGCTGTAAACTAGACACACGGGGTTACAATTCATATTTAGAACTCGAGTCAAAATTTTGTCATTATCAGGGTCGAAAACAGCAGGCAAAATCAGGACAGCAACAAATATGATTCTTTTGCATGAAATGTATTATAGTTATTATCTATCATGGATCTAAGTTAATGTGTGATACAAATTAGAGGCTAATGATTATTCAAACAGCACTCGTGTCTAATCTCTACAAAAAAAGAAGTAATATCAACACATGCATCGAATTAATACTCAAATACTACTAAATACAATAGAATGTAGGACCTCACAAAAAGATCAAGACTGTATTTGAATCGAACAAAAATATAATAAGGAGCAAAATAATATTACATATTATTTAATTAAATAAAATGGTATACATAAAATCCATACTCTAATAAAAATACAATATAGATTACGATCTATAGGCTTCCAAAAATTTTATAAACAATAAGTTTAATAACAACAATAATAATAATATCCATAATAATCAAAGTCATAATAATAATAATAAGATTTGTGTTACAATATAAAAATCATTGTAAGCTAGTTACAAATAAAATTATTGATTAAAAATAGACTTTAACAAAAGATCCAACAACACATGTTAACACAAAAAAATTCAAAGCAGAAAAATAATTTACAAAAATCGAAATACCAAAAATTCACAAAAATTGCATATTAGCGGGAAAGGGGTTACATCCGTAGAGGGAAGGACTATGTGGATGGAGTTGCTTTATGTTTTGACGCGTGGCCAGCATGGGGGGTGGTGGTAGCCATGCCGGTGACGGAATAATACTCACGTGTCTCTTTATTTCTTTTGAATTAAGGGTGCAATTGACCTGAACTCGATCCAGATCTGCCTAGGTCCGAACTGATAATTAGCGGGCTTGGGCTAATAATTCTTATTTCGGGTTGGGCTCAGGTCGGACTCGTGCCAAGTGCTTAGGCCCGATAGGCCCAAATCAAATTTTTATAAGTGCATGTGTATGTTTTGTATACATCATGTATATTTATGCATGATTTTTTATTTTTAAAAAAAGAATATTCATGTAAGTAACATGAAATAAGTGTTAAAGTTTATAAATAAAAAAATTATGTCTTTTATATAAAATTAAATGAAAATAGACAAATTAGATGTGAATTACTCAAAAATTTGTGGTATTTCTATTATTGTTATTTTTCTCTTATATTATTCTTGATATAGTTTTATTTTATGGGAAATTTATATATTAGAACATGCATAAATAGTTCAGGCCTAGGTCCGAACCTATTTTCGGGTCTAATTCGGGCCCGGGCTAGGGCCTAATTTTTTAAGCCCGAAGAAAGTCGAGTCGGATTCTGGTGAATGTTTTAAACTTTGGGCTCAGGCCCGGACCTATATGGGTCCGGCCCAAACCCGGCCCATTGCCAGCCCTATTTTGAATTATGAAGAAAAATACATATATATCAAGCAAAGCAAGAAAAATATCATGATTAGAAAATGTTGCTTATGAGTTATGACTTTGAATATAATAAACTACCCAAATTTTGACTAAGGGGGTGTTTGGTTGGTTGTAAAATATTTCCAAACAATGAAGATTACTGTAGATTTAAAAAAAATGAAAATTAGTTCTAAAAACTTGATTTGATTGAATGAAGTTTTATTGTAATATAGGATAGAGAGCAGAGAGAAAGAAATTTAATGTAGAGGATTATGTGGAATTGTTTTATTTGATAGTATAACAAGATATGAAAGAAACAAATTTTTAAAATGCTACAGTATGGCTACAGTCCAGTGAGTTCCCCAGGTTTTTTTCGGATTTCTTATGGCGCTATAGTAGCTACTGCAGCGCTACAGTGTGAATCCAAATCTAAGCCTTCCAAACCCGTGAACAATACTTTTCTCCTGGATTTCTTTTCCTACAGTAAATTTGCTTGCAGTCAAACAAATAGGCCCTAAGAACATCACTCACACATGTATGTTGCTTAGTGTTTTTTTAAGAGAAAAAATGTAAAGTATCGCCACCCTATTCCATTTGAGGTGATAACGAAACAAAACCCCATAAAATGGGGAGCAGTACAAAAAGAAGCATAACAAAGAAAAAGCAAAACAAAATAAGACCTAACCCCCAACAACCCTAGGGGGTGAGCATTTCAAAGGAAAGCAGGAAAAACCAATATAACAACAACTACATGAAAATAAGTACATATGAGAATCCCTCCAACATCCCTGGAGGGCGGGAAACTAGTATAGAGTCAGACCAATCTTGTAGAATCCCGTATTTTCAAATATTATTTTATATTTGAAAAATGAATTTAAATTGATTTTTGAGATTTAATGAATATTTTCAGAAAAATTTATCTTTTGTACACGTGCAAAACACGTGCAAATACTTTTTGAGAAGTTTGAAAATTTAGTTTCCTTTATGAAAAATTATTATTTAATATTTGAGATTTAATTAGTATTTTTCTATATTTTTCTGAAATTAATTGGAACTATTTGCAATTTTTGGGTAAAGAAGGACCTTTTTGCAAAATTGATATTTTTGGGGGTTAAAGTGAAAAATGTATATTCTGGACATTTTGAACAGTATTGATTGAGATTTAGAATTTATATTTTCTTTTAAATCCAAATTTAAATGAATTTTGATTGAATTTCCAAGGATAGAACTATATATGAAAGTTGTATTTTGGAAGGGTTTATTTTGCAAAAGTGTGGGTAAAACCCTAATATTCAATCCCGGATATTTAAAGGATTTTTCTCCAGCCGTCATTGTTGATAATATACAGAATTTTGGAGATTTATTTTGGTGGAAAAAGGAGTTTTTGGATCTAGCAAAAGGAAGACTTTTTCGTGGACTTTTCTCAATCCAAGGTGAGCGATATAAAAATTTGTTTTGTTGTTTGATTTGATGTTATGAATGAAAGGAATTTTTCTTGTTGTTGATCTATGTGTGCAAGTATCATTGATGTATTGATTTGATGTTGTGAACGATATAGATCTTGTATTGTGGTATGAACCATGTGAATAATTGTGGATGAAATAGTAGATCTTTATTATTAAAATTATGTGCTAAAGGCATGTTAAGATTTGAGTATGAACATCTGGACATTAGAGTTACAAATCAGATTTCGGTTTAGATTTGTGAAAGAAAGTTAGATCTTGTAAAACCCTAATGAAAGAAATTGTGATTTAGAACATGAGAACTTGAATTTTGACATATTGATGTTTTGAGTAATATATACATATACATGATGAGGATTTGTTGAGATTTATCATTTTTCCTGAAAACGAACTATTTTCATAAACATTGAATCATTAGAGAACTCCAGATTTGATTTTGTAATCAGACCTAAATTTTGAGAACTGTAGGCCGACAGTCGACTGGCCTACTGTACAGTCGACTGGTACGGGTCTGATACTGTATTTTAGAATCTTTGAAAAAGTCGTTCTGGACAGTCGACCTAGCTCATAGGCAGTCGACTGGTTCACCGAGGAATGTATTTTTGTAAAAACTATTAGTCCTTCTGGACAGTCGACCTATAATCCTTTAAGTCGACTTATATACTTAGAATAATTTTGAGAAGATTATTAGAATTTACCTCGGGTAAGTCGACTGACTTCTTTTCTTAAGTCGACTTATATGACTTAGTTTATTTTTGTAAAATTTTGGAAATTTGTCCTCTGGACAGTCGACTTACTACAGTATAAGTCGACTGGTACTGAAGGATCTTTGTAAACTTTAGTGCTATTTTGAATGATTGATTTTTCTGATAATTCAGTCTCTACTTGACATTCAGTTCAGTATTTTATTAAGCCTTCGACTTTGAATTATTCAGTTAAGTATTTATTTGAGACATTCAGTTGAGCCACTTTGTTTAGTGGAACTTTGTTTTGACATTTGAGTTGAGTCTCTAGAGGTGTGTGACCTTAGTATACCGGTGTTGAGTTATTTTGTTGAGGCCGAGTGAGGCATTTCAATTATTTAGTTTTGAATTTAGGCCGGTAGGGTACACCGCTCTAGGAGATTCGTTAAGTAATTAATTAACCCGAAAATAATAAGGACAGGCACTAGTGATGATATGATGAACGGGAACATGAGTCAAGAACCTCAGTATGGCTTTCGGTGTGGGATTTAATCTCCGGAATTATCACAGTAGATTATTAGTGGTGTGGGATATGTCTCCGGAATTATCACAGTCTTGTGGTGTGGGACAATCTCCGGAATTATCACGGTAACTACTTGTGGTGTGGGATTGATCTCCGGAATTATCGGAGTCGAGGTGAAGCACATGTGGTATTCGTGTGGGGATGTGTCAATGTTTCGGTGTGGGATGATCTCTGGAATTATTCAAGTGAAATATATTGGGTGTGGTGATGAACTCAATAATATTCACATTTAGGAGCAATAATCTTAATGCAATTGGACATTTAAATGCTTTATAAGTGGTATTTTACTCTTATTTTCTCTTTTCCACAGGAAACAGCCTAAAACAGCAAAACGAAGGAGATTCAGGATTTTGAGGAGGACACACAGTAGTTGCAGAGCATCAGTCGACTGGTTCTTCAAATAGGCGACTGGACAGAGAGATTGATGGTGCTCGGCACAGTCGACTTACATCCAACACCAGTCGACTGCATTCGGCGGAGTCAAAAGATAAGAACAGCGAAGAATCATCCTCATCCAAATACGAAGCAAGATTTAGTTATCCAAACCCAGGTTATATGCGAATAACAACTTCTCCAACAAATCAAAGCTAGAGACCGGGGATTGGCAAGAGCACGTGGTTAGCAGAAAAGGAAGAAAAGAAGAAAAGAGGAAGAAATAAAATGCCAATCAAATAAGGAAAGAAATAAAGGACAGAAGAGGACTTTTCTGCAAAAAGTGAAAACCCTAATTCTCTTCCCGTGTTCTATAAATATCAACCAAGAGGCATTGTTCTGAAAGAGGGGAATCACGGAATTTCTGAATCATCAAATCGTCAACCGAGAAGATTATTCTATCAGCATCGAAGAAGAAGGAGATCGAGTACACTGAAGCAACAAGCCAGTCGACTGAGTGACAGCAGTCGACTTCTCAGACCAAACATCATCAGTTTATCTCTTCTCTTTCTAGTTTTATTTTCATCATGTATTCGAAACTGCTAGTCAATAAAGGTTTTATTATGTGGAACTAATTTCATAGTTGGGTAGATTGAAACCGTAGTTATGTAATGCTTATATTCTTCTGAGTGCTATTCTGTTACTTATTGATTAAACCTGAGAGTATTGGTATAGATTTATACTATACAAACTTGTTCAGAAGTTCTAAGAGCAGTCGACTGAGAGTGACAGTAAGTCGACTGCCATACAGAAACTGAAATTATCAAGTTTGCATATTATAAATCTGAATCTGTTATATGAGTATAGAGACGACCCGTATCTCGTGCTCATAACTTGTAACACAGGAATCTTTAGGGATTCTTGGTTTAATCAAGTTGAAGGATCTAGATCTGATACCAATTTCTAGAACTTCGAGTGTTTGTTCATTTCCATTGTTCTTATGTTTTCTTTAAGTGCAACTTAGTAGATACCATACTAAATACTTAAGGAAAGAAACGAATTAGAGTAGATACCATGCCTAATTCTTGGCTAGGGAAACAATACTTTAAGGAGTAGATACCATGCCCTTAAAGGAACGAACATGAGTAACTAGAATAGTGAAGAAGGTGACTTAGCATTACTGACTACAGGTTGGAAATCACAGCCCAACTACTTAATAGATATTTTTGATTCAGAACTACTAGATCTAGTCATTTCTTTAGAACAACACTTTAAGATTCTTATTCCTGTTTTATTGGTTAGTAAGTTAATTTCTACAATCTCTGTGGGATCGACCCTTGCTCGTCACTACGCTTCTATAAAACGATTCGTACACTTGCGAGGTTTTTAATTTGTGTCTAGTTGATTTGTTTATTTAGATAACTAGATTGCACAACAAGTTTTTGGCGCCGCTGCCGGGGAATTGTTAGCATTTTAACTTACAAATCAGTAAATCTTTTCTTTTATTTTCTTTTCTTTTATTAATAAATATTTTCTCTTTTAGGTTACAGGATTTTGGTGAATGCACGGAAGGCGATCACTTCGTCCAGAGCTACTACCTATTGACGCGGAAACAGAACGCACTCTGCACAAACTAGGTCGGCTGTCTGCGACCAACCAGTCGACTGCTACAAGGGACCAGGCGACTGCACAGAGACCCAATTCACGAGCAACAATGGCTGAGGAGATACCAAATCGAGTACCAATGCAGGACAAATTCACGCCTAAGAATATTGAGCAACCTTCCTGCATTGCTTATCAACCTAATGTCACAGGGAATATGCATCTATCTTCCCAATTACTTAGCATGGTTCTCCACTTTAGTGGCAAACCAGACGAGGAGCCACACCTCCATCTGCAAGACTTCTTTGATCTTTGCAGAACACAAAGCGTCCAAGGGCTTACCCCTGAACAAATCAGGTTAATCTTGTTATCATTCTCTTTAAAACTTAATGCTAAATTGTGGTATAATTCTTTGGAACCAGGATCAATTAATTCATGGGAGCAATTGGCAACAAAATTCTTGAAAGAATTCTTTCCAGCCCAGAAAACCAAACAACTAAAAAGGGAGATTCAACTCTTCCAACAAAAAGATGGAGATTTATTTTTCGAAGCATGGAAGGATTTCAAGAACAAGCTTCTCAAGTGTCCTACGCACAACATGCCTAAGGATGATCAGGTACAAGCATTTTATGAGGGTTTAAATGATACTAACAAGGCAATTATGGATTCAGCGTGCAACGGGATCTTGATGAGGAAAAGTGGTGAGGAGGCCATCAAATTATTTGAAGAACTCAGCGAGAACTCACAGCAATTCTCAATAAGGGGAAGAGGCATCTCTAAAAAACAGGGAGTTTACGAAATTTCTGGTAGTAATAACATACAATTAGAAATGGTAAACATGAACAAAAAAATTGATATGCTTGTTAATGCAATGACAACAATGGGCAGTGTAAAAAATCAAACAAAAGAAATTTGTGCAATTTGTTCTCATTTTGATCATACGACTGATACGTGTCTCATGTCTTCTTTCACAGATCAGGAGCATGCAAACTATGTGGGACAAGGAGTGTTTCCACCAAAGAACAACCCATTCTCGAACACATACAACCCAGGGTGCAGGAACCATCCAAATTTCTCATGGAGCAACAATCAAGGCACTCAATCTTCGCAAGGACATGCACGGAACTTCCAGATGGGAAGTGGGTTTGATCGGCCAGTTCAAGAACAGAAGAAGTTGGATTTTGAATCCACCGTTCTTCAATTGCTCCAATAACAACATCAAACAAGCAACCAACAAGGGCAGGCAATTCAGAAATTGGAAACTCAAATCGGGCAAATCGCGAAGGAGTTGAGTGAAAGAAAGGTAGGAGAACTCCCTTCACAAACCATACCAAACCCTAGAGGCCAAGAACAGCTCAAATCAGTAACAACCCTGAGAAGTGGTAAGACAATTGACAACAAAGCTGGAACACATGCAGACGAAGCAGATACACAACCATCAAGAGTTTTGGGTTCCAACAAGGTAAGTGAAAAAGAAAGGACAGTTTTGCCACCATTCCCTCAAAGGTTAGTCAAGCAAAAGAAAGAACAACATTTATTTGATATCTTTGAAACTCTCAGAAAGGTAGAAATTAATATCCCCCTACTTGATGCTATTAAACAAATTCCTTCTTATGCCAAATTTTTGAAAGAATGTTGTACTCACAAAAGAACATTTCAGGTTAGGGAGGATGTGGCTTTGACAGAGGAAGTGAGCGCTGTTTTGTTAAGAAAATTACCTCCTAAACTGAAGGACCCAGGTAGTTTTACCATTCCTTGCAGGGTTGGTGAGCACTTCTTTGAAAAGGCACTACTAGACTTGGGGACAAGCATAAATCTTCTTCCATACACTGTTTATGAAAAGCTAGGATTGGGGAAACTCAAACCAACATCCATCACTTTGCAATTGGCTGATCGCAGCATCAAAAGACCTAGAGGTATTTTGGAAGATGTCCTAGTTCAGGTAAATGATTTCATTTTGCCTGCAGATTTTGTTGTGTTAGACATGGAGGACTCTTCAATGCCATCTTCTTTACCAATCATCCTAGGTAGGCCCTTTATGAGTACAGCTGATATAAAAATTTGTGTTAAAAAGGGTACTATAAGTATGAAAATAAATGGAGAAAAAGTTGAGTTTAAAATGTTTGATACACTAAAATTACCACATGATGATCATGAATGCTATAATGTTGATGTGGTACAGGATATTGTTGATCAAACGTTTCAGGTACATAGCATTGAACCACTACAAGCCGCAATTACACAGTCTCTAACATTATCTCATGTTGAACAGGAATACGATGACTCCAGGATTGCAGAGACAGTGCATCACCTTGAAACTCCAAAGTCATATTCAGGTAAGCTTGCACCTGCATTTGAAAATTTTGTGTCTGATAACACTTGTGTTTCCTCAGACCAGTCGACTGGTGAACGGAACAAGTCGACTGTCTCGACTGCTACCAGGACACCAGACGTGGAGCTTAAGCCGCTGCCTGAACATCTGAAGCACGCATTTTTGGGTGAGAACCAGACGCTACCAGTGATAGTTGCAGCAAATTTGAGTGCACAGGAAGAAGATAAGCTGCTGAGGGTACTGCGATAACACAAAGGTGCAATAGGATGGACCATTGCAGATATCAAGGGAATAAGTCCATTCAAATGCATGCATAAAATACTTCTTGAAGACAATGCAAAACCTAGCAGGGAAGCACAGAGAAGGCTTAATCCACACATGAAGGAAGTGGTAAGAACAGAGGTCTTGAAGTTACTAGATATTGGCATCATCTACCCTATCTCAGATAGCAAATGGGTGAGTCCTATACATGTGGTGCCTAAGAAAAGTGGAGTCACAGTGGTGAAGAATGAAGAGAATGAGCTTATCCCTACTAGAGTGACCACAGGATGGAGGGTATGCATTGACTACAGGAAGCTGAATAACGAAACCAGGAAAGATCACTTCCCTCTTCCTTTTATTGATCAAATGTTAGAAAGATTAGCAGGATATAGTCATTATTGTTTTTAGATGGTTATAGTGGCTATAATCAAATTGCTATTGCACCAGAAGATCAAGAAAAAACCACTTTTACATGTCCTTTTGGTACTTTTGCATACAGGAGGATGCCCTTTGGATTGTGCAACGCACATGATGAGTATATTTTCAGACATGGTGGAAAGGTTCATTGAGGTATTTATGGATGATTTTAGTGTTTTTGGATCTTGTTTTGATGAATGCCTTAACCATTTGCAGCTTGTACTTAAGAGATGTGAAGAATGCAATTTAGTACTGAATTGGGAAAAGTACCATTTTATGGTACAACAAGGTGTTGTCTTGGGGCATGTGGTGTCAAAAAGGGGCATAGAGGTGGACAAGGCAAAAATTGACATTATATCAAAGCTACCCCCTCTTACTATAGTCATGGGTGTTAGGAGTTTTCTTGGACATGCAGGGTTCTATAGAAGATTTATAAAAGATTTCTCCAAAATCTCCAGACCCCTTTGTGAATTGTTGGCTAAGGACGTTGAGTTTGCATGGACAGAAGAGTGCACAAACGCTTTTATTACATTGAAGAATCTTCTCATTTCTGCACCTATTGTCATGGCACCAGATTGGAACCATCCTTTCGAGCTTATGTGTGATGCAAGTGATTATGCTTTGGGAGCTGTTTTAGGTCAGAGAATCAATAAGGTACCCCATGTTATTTACTATGCTTCTCGAACTTTAAATGATGCACAGCTTAATTATTCCACTACTAAAAAAGAAATGTTAGCTGTCATTTTGTTGTAGAGAAGTTTAAATCATACTTGATTGGTTCTAAAGTCATTGTTTTCGCTGACCATGCTGCTTTGAGATATTTGTTTGCTAAAAAGGATGCTAAGCCTAGGTTGATCAGATGGGTGCTGTTGCTTCAAGAATTCGACCTTAAGATTAGAGACAAGAAAGGAAGTGACAATGTTGTGGCAGATCACATGTCCAGATTACTGCATGAGGAAGAAAGAATTGTGCCCCCACTTAATGAAAATTTCCCAGATGAAAATTTATTTGAAATAAATATACAACTTCCATGGTTTGTAGATATTGTAAATTATCTCACTGCTCATGTTTTCCCTCCAGGTATGACAATTCAGGAAAGAAAGAGACTGGTGGCCATGTGCAAGCACTATTATTGGGATGATCCTTATTTGTTCAAATTCTGCCCTGATCAAATTATAAGAAGATGTGTGGCAGAAGAAGAGCAAATGAGTATTCTACAACATTGCCATTAATATGCATGTGGAGGACACTTTGGACCAAAAAGAACAGCACTTAAGGTATTACAATCTAGTTTTTATTGGCCTAATGTATTCAAAGATGCTTTTTCTTTTTGCAGGACTTGTGACAAATGCCAAAGGACAGGCAACATCTCTTCTAGAAATCAAATGCCACTGCAAAACATCCAAGTAATCGAGCTTTTTGATGTTTGGGGAATCGACTTCATGGGTCCCTTTCCTAACTCATTTGGTTATTTATATATTCTTGTGGGTATGGATTATGTGTCTAAATGGGTCGAAGCTGTCCCCTCAAAAACTAATGATCACAAAGTTGTTGTCAAGTTTTTGCAGGAGAACATCTTCACTAGGTTTGGTACACCACGAGCAATAATTAGTGATGGAGGGAGCCACTTCAATAACTTTCCATTTGCTTCTTTGATGAAGAAATATGGGATTACACATAGAGTGGGTACTCCATATCATCCTCAAACCAGTGGGCAGGTGGAGATTAGCAACAGAGAGATCAAGAGCATTTTGTAAAAGACAGTAAATACAAGGAGAAAGGATTGGTCGCTACGCTTGAACGATGCATTATGGGCCTACCGAACGGCATACAAGACACCCATCGGTATGTCACCATACCGTTTGGTTTTTGGAAAAGCCTGTCATCTGCCAGTGGAGTTGGAACACAAAGCCTATTGGGCCATTAAAAAGTTCAATTTTGATATGAAACAAGCAGGCGACAAAAGAAGATTGCAACTGAACGAGCTTGAAGAATTGAGGCACGACGCATATGAAAATGCAAAGTTGTACAAAGAAAGGACCAAGATATACCATGATAAATAGCTAGCAAGGAAGGAGTTTTATGAAGGACAGAAGGTATTAATATACAATTCAAGATTAAGACTCTTTCCAGGTAAGCTTATGTCACGATGGTATAGCCCATACATTGTTACAAAAGTCTTTCCACATGGAGCATTGGAGGTTCATAGCAAAGAGAAAAATCAAACATTCAAGGTGAACGGGCATAGGGCGAAGCCGTACATTGAGATGAGTTTAGAGCCGCACGAGGAGGATGTGAATCTTCAAACCATTCAATACATTGCATGAACTCATCAAGTCTAGCTGAAGACAAGAAACACAGCGCTTATTGGGAGGCAACCCAATTTTTCAGGGGAGTACTTACACTCTCTATTTATTTATTTCTTTAATCATTTCTTTATTTCTTTACTTTATTTTCTTTCCTTCAAACCAGTTGGTAACACATGCCTATTTTAAGTTTTTGTGCGAACATTGAGGACAATGTTCCATCTAAGTTTGGGGGTAGTTATTTGGAGTTTTTTTGATTTTTTTTTTTTGGATAAACAATTTCTTATAAAGTAAGAAGTAAGTATACTTATTTACTTTAGGATTGTTGAGTTTCATAATTCCTTACAAAATTATAAGAGTCATGCGATTATACATAAAAAAAACAAATGTGATGCTTTTTCTAGTGATTATCCTCTTCTAGTCCAAAACAGAGTTTAAGTAAATAGAGTAAAAACGAAAAGAATATATATATATGAATAAAGTCAATCTACTCCAATGTTTTGAGTTGCTTAGTAACTAGGGGTATTCATCACCAATGTTTACCTTTACGTCAAACGGCAACTTGAAATATGAGTATGCAAAGCACTTAAAGTTTGTGACTTGTTGAGTAACCGGATGGATTCATCACAAATGTCTTGCACTCGCGTCAAAAGGCAAGTGACAACTTAGAGAAGAGACTAAAGTAAAAAAAAACAAACTCTAGTTTGCTACTCGGTTTGTAGTAGAGAGAAGGGATAATCACAGATGGAGTGTTACATACTATAACTATAATTAATTGCATGACAAATGTGATTGGGTTGGGAGCTATGAATAGACAATTGCACTGGAGAAAGTGGGTATGCTTGTTTTTACTTTATCTGCAATTGTTTATATTTTTAATTTTGATGCTTGCATAATGAGAATTCTTGGTGTGATGGGTTGAGACTAGTATTTTTCCCTTGTTCATAATTTTACTTTTTGCTTGAGGACAAGCAAAAGCTAAGTTTGGGGGTATTTGATGAACTCAATAATATTCACATTTAGGAGCAATAATCTTAATGCAATTGGACATTTAAATGCTTTATAAGTGGTATTTTACTCTTATTTTCTCTTTTCCACAGGAAACAGCCTAAAACAGCAAAACGAAGGAGATTCAGGATTTTGAGGAGGATACACAGTAGTTGCAGAGCATCAGTCGACTGGTTCTTCAAATAGACGACTGGACAGAGAGATTGATGGGGCTCGGCACAGTCGACTTCCCCAACATCAGTCGACTTGACTGATGAATCATGAAGACACAGATGTCTCGGCACGGTCGACTTACATCCAACACCAGTCGACTGCATTCGGCGGAGTCAAAAGATAAGAATAGCGAAGAATCATCCTCATCCAAATACGAACCAAGATTTAGTTATCCAAACCCAGGTTATATGCGAATAACAACTTCTCCAACAAATCAAAGCTAGAGACCGGGGATTGGCAAGAGCACGTGGTTAGCAGAAAAGGAAGAAAAGAAGAAAAGAGAAAGAAATAAAACGCCAATCAAATAAGGAAAGAAATAAAGGACAGAAGAGGACTCTTCTGCAAAAAGTGAAAACCCTAATTCTCTTCCCGTGTTCTATAAATATCAACCAAGAGGCATTGTTCTGAAAGAGGGGAATCACGGAATTTCTGAATCATCAAATCGTCAACCGAGAAGATTATTCTATCAGCATCGAAGAAGAAGGAGATCGAGTACACTGAAGCAACAAGCCAGTCGACTGAGTGACAGCAGTCGACTTCTCAGACCAAACATCATCAGTTTATCTCTTCTCTTTCTAGTTTTATTTTCATCATGTATTCGAAACTGTTAGTCAATAAAGGTTTTATTATGTGGAACTAATTTCATAGTTGGGTAGATTGAAACCGTAGTTATGTAATGCTTATATTCTTCTGAGTGCTATTCTGATACTTATTGATTAAACCTGAGAGTATTGGTATAGATTTATACTATACAAACTTGTTCAGAAGTTCTAAGAGCAGTCGACTGAGAGTGACAGCAAGTCGACTGCCATACAGAAACTGAAATTATCAAGTTTGCATATTATAAATCTGAATCTGTTATATGAGTATAAAGACGACCCGTATCTCGTGCTCATAACTTGTAACACAGGAATCTTTAGGGGTTCTTGGTTTAATCAACTTGAAGGATCTAGATCTGATACCAATTTCTAGAACTTCGAGTGTTTGTTCATTTCCATTGTTCTTATGTTTTCTTTAAGTGCAACTTAGTAGATACCATACTAAATACTTAAGGAAAGAAACGAATTAGAGTAGATACCATGCCTAATTCTTGGCTAGGGAAACAATACTTTAAGGAGTAGATACCATGCCCTTAAAGGAACGAACATGAGTAACTAGAATAGTGAAGAAGGTGACTTAGCATTACTGACTACAGGTGGAAATCAAAGCCCAACTACTTAATAGATATTTGTGATTCAGAACTACTAGATCTAGTCATTTCTTTAGAACAACACTTTAAGATTCTTATTCCTATTTTATTGGTTAGTAAGTTAATTTCTACAATCTCTGTGGGATCGACCCTTGCTCGTCACTACGCTTATATAAAACGATTCGTACACTTGCGGGGTTTTTAATTTGTGTCTAGTTGATTTGTTTATTTAGATAACTAGATTGCACAACATGTGGGATCCATCTCCGGAATTATCGGGCATGAGATACTATCCATGGTTTATCTTTATCTCGTAGTAGTCATCGTGTTAGGATTAGTCGCATAGCGGGGGATTGAACCCTATGAAGTGGAGACGTTAAGGGCTTGCACCGAACCTATATAGAATGGGATGCATAGACTTCGACAAGTACGCATTAGAGAGTCTGCATCTAGAGTATTTGTTTCTTGGCTTGATTGAATGCATGTGGTTTTCCTATTTTCTACACCTGACACTTAGTTTAGCTCCACTTGATGTTTTATGTTATCTGTCATTTCGTACTTCCCATATTCTTATTTAGTAACTGTTGTTGAGAATTTATGAGGTATGATCGTTATGTTGTATGTTTGTTTTTATATCTCTCACACCATTTATGACTTACCCCATTAGTTTTGGGGGTTAGGGATCATCTCTATCCTCATATCTTGCAGGTGATTGCTTAGAGTTGGAGATGGGATGCTTGAGTTGGTTTAAGAGATAAATTGATTCATAAGAATTTGTGTAAAATTGTAATAGCAGTTTTGAGATAAATTTGGGTTGTAAATAAAGAAAATATTGAGTTGAGTTTGTTTCGAATTCCGCTGTGATTTGTAAAAGTTTGTTGTAATAAATGTTGAGAATTTTAGTGGTGTTAGTTGTGTTTAATATTATATTGAAATGGATTGCTGGGAATGTGCCACGTATTTTCTAAGATATCTTATTAGAAATTCGGGGCGCTACAAATCTCCACCTCCCGATTGTTACAGTCCTGTAAGTGAAAGGCACTGGGGATCCTCCCCATAGGCCTTGCTGCTACTGCTCCATCTACCGAATTGCAATAAGGTGCATAATATAATTAAGATTTCCATGAATATTATTACGCACATTACAAAAGTGAAAAATTATTTTTATCTAGCCAGAGAACCCAAGTCATTTCAACTATCGCAATAAAGGATCTTTCATGTTGGAAATATGCCTCAAATATTTCTCTAAGATTTATAATCTTTATTCTTTGGTTATTTTCTTTTAGATTTATATCTTTTTATATTTGAAATATTTGATACAATCTTTTGTGATTATCTTGAGATAATTGTTAAAGATTTATTTCTAACTCGATAAAGGAAAAATATAATTGACTAAGTCAAATACTACTAACCCTAACAAATATCCCAACGCTAAAACTCTATAAATAGAGGATAAAAGATTGTATCTAAGGAACTTAGTTCCCTGATCCCTCTCCCTCACCCCCCCCCCTAGCTCTCACCAGAACCCCCCCTCCCCGTCTCTGGTGCATCTGCTCCCTGTCCCCTAGCTGCTCTCCTCTGATTCTCTTGCCCTACCTGTCCTTTTTCCTTCTTCTTACCCCCATACAAAGCCAAAAACCTTACCCTCAAACCCTTCCTACCACACCATCTTCTTTTCGTCATCCCACTCCTGCCTCATCTTCCCCACACCCATACTCTCGCTCAAATCTCTCACCCCAGCCCTCTCGACCATCCTCTTATCTTGCTCCCCCAACGGCTGCCTATGCTCTCTGTTCTCGAGCTCAGTGGGTGCGGGCCTAACGAGAGGGTCCAACACCCACCCCCTCTTACTATTGAAGTTCCAACAGAAGCCATTGAGGCTCCGACATTGTCGTCGGCTCCCAACCAAAAATCCCACACAGAGCAAACCATAGCCAATCCTCTACTGGACCAATCCATCTCAAGGGAGGGGGATTCCCAAGGGCTCAGGCCAACACATTTCCCGGTACGTGCACAACGCAGCGCACACTAGGAGGGGAATGGGGTTCATCATCGACATGAGGGGCTACGTAGGGGACGGGCCCATGGTGGGGGCCCTCCTACAGGCCACATTTGGCATAAGAAGACCCCCCCCCTTAGTCCAGCATTGCCACTTTAGAGAGGGACAAGCCCAGGGAGTCAGGGGACATGCCAAACAAGAGTTTCAAAAGAAACCTCAAGAGTACAGGTACCACTACAAACAAGACAGACACTCGTATTCCAGATACTCAGAGTCCTCCTACCACAACCACCACCAAGGACATTACCACCATCAGTAGCAACAGCAACACATCTCTCCACCCCCCCCCCAACGTAACCCTCTACTGGTGCCTAAATCCAGCACCGAGCGGGCCCATGAAGGGGCGTCGCACGGTGGGATTACAGCGGAGGCAGAGCGTCATCTAGATAGGGAGGAGTGGACGCTGGTTACTAACAAGAGAAACAAGAGACAAACCTACTCACCAACCAACTATGTTGCTGCATCTTCCCACCATCACAACCACCATCAATCCCACTACAAACACCAGTCTCCACAACCTCAAAGAAACCCCTGGATTTCACCGGAATCCAGCATTGAGCGGGCCCACGAGGGGGAGCCGCACAACGGGATTACAGCGGAGGCAGTGATATCTGAAGATAGGGAAGTTGGGGCTCAAGGAGCAAACCAGAGAATCACAAAATAGACCAACTCCACAACCACCAATTCCGAACACAAGAAGAGGAATCGAAGAGGGAAGCGCAAACCAATACCTTGTTTCAATTGCGGAGATATAGGCCATTACCAGAAGGATTGCACAAAAGAGGTCAGATGCCTCAAATGCATGAAGTGGGGACACCTATATTATGTGTGCACTAATGTGATTGAGTCCAACAATGACGAAGAGCGTCCGGTCAGCAGGGGAAGATCCCCCAATAACCTCACCTCTATCCGACTAGCAAAGAGTCTGGAAATCATTAAGAATGAGAAAAAGTGGCTACGCCAATGGTGCGCTATAGCCAAGGTTAAGGCGGGGAGCCCCTCAGAGACACACATACTTCAAGATTAAATGCTAAGTGGCCAATGAAAGCTCACCGAGACCGGGTGGCAAAGAAGTTATGCCATCTCCAGTTCCTGGTCTCCTTCCCGTCACCTGAGAAGGTGAGCGAAGTAACAGGGATGGGCATTATCGATTTTGGTCACTTCAAATTGGAGTTTGCCGCATGGTCTCCTAGCTTCGGAGCGGAGCTACCACAGGGGGAGAAATTTTGGATATGGATTCATAATGTACCACACCACTTTTGGAAACGAGAAGCCCTACAAGAAATCATCGCTGACTTCGGCTCCATCGAAGAAATAGACGAGAAGAAAGTATGCGCTCAGAGATTGTCTCCGCTAGGGTCCTCATAAGGAGTGCTGACATAGCGTTGATGCCTCGCTTCACCAAAGTCTACTCCTATGAGGAATCCTATCTGATCCGATTCATACTTGACAGGCAAGCGGAGTCAGAGGTGGAATCATCGGCCATCACGTCCCCCACTCTCCCCTCGGCGCTCAGAGACAACCGCTCCTACAAACAAGTGGTGGCCACTCGGTGGGATCTGACCATAGACGGGGCCCACGAGGTGGAGCGCGCTCATAGAGAAATCATCAGGGCGACGAGAGGGAAAGAGCACAACCATGAGTACACGACGGAGGGATCAGAACCAAGGCATGGGTCTCTGATCAAAGGTGGTCGACGTGGAGGCTTGACCATTGGATCCAATGACCCAGATCCAACGCCTCCAAAAGATACAACAAACCAAACAGATCCAACGGTGGACTTGCTCAAATGTCCGGATTCGGAAGGCATCGGTACTCACAAAAGGGACCCTCGAAAGGAGGACCAGGGAAAACCCCAAAATGGCAGTCAACTCCGGGGAGTTGGTGGTGGAAAGCTGCGAATAGAGGTAGACTGGGCAAAAGCTAAAAAGGGCAGAAATCTCTGGGAAAACAACTTGCAAAACGACATGCAAGGTCGAGGTCAGAAAGGACGAGAGTTGGTGGCGTTGAGAGGAGGGGGGAGGCAGGAGACTTCTACTTTGGGGAAGACGACGACAGACGTCAGAGAGCACAACCCAAAGAGAAGCTCTGCAGGGTCGGAGTGTGTTGAATAGGGAAAGAGGATAGCTCAAAGTAGTAATGAGCGGAAGAGAGACAGAAATGAAGTAGAAGAGAGACAGAAGAGAGCTCAGAATGGTAATGAAAAGAGAGCTGTTGAAGATAAAGAAGCTTTGGAGTTGAACCCTACGAAACCCCTACCATTATCCTCGTTATTCACCCCGCCTGCAGCAACCGCAGTGTCAACTAATCATCTGAGGCCACATGGCATGGGGGGTGAGGTTACCCCCCATTTATTGCAACCAGTGCACGTGATTCTCGAGAGGTAGGATATGTTGTCTCGCGGAGGTGACTTTAGTAAAGGTGCTCAAGCTGCTCCAATTTGTGGGCTTCAGGAGGTTTCTTTTATAGGCGCTAATGGGCCCAAAGAGGGGTCCAAAATGCTATCTATTGCATCTGAGACGAATATATCTTTAGAGTTGCACAATCAGGTACAACTTCCGACGAGTAAGGGGCCCATTAAGGGGTCCGCGACAGGAAGCACCGCTATTCTGGTAGAATCATCATCAATTGGTGGGCTCATCGAGGAGTCCACGACGAAAGAACCTACTATTCAACTGGAAATCCAGCAGGCAGATAGTGATGAGGACTTGGAAGGGCGATTAAATTTGGACGAAGAATTCTCATTTACGAACGAGGAGTCAGAGGATCTAGAGTTTATCGCTGATACATAGAGAGAGACCTCTCCAAAGATGGTCCTATCCACACTTCCAGAGTCAGTGTCTGGCTATAGTTCGGGAACGTCAAGCAGGATAGTTGGGTTCAGAGTTCGGCAGTCACCTAAGAGGGCTCATGTGGAGTCCTTGGATGACTATCTGGAGATGGCTGCGGCAGCCAAAACTGCAAAATTCGACGACGGGGGTACAAAAAAATTTTTAGCTTCTATATTAAATTTCATGTCAGATTCTGATGTTTTTATCCTAGCTCAAACATGTGGCTTAGAGGTGTGTGATATAAAACGAAATGCTTTAAAACTAAATAAAATTAGGGGTTGGGAAACTGAACGGGTTAAGGCTAGTTATCAGAAAGATCTGGGATCCAGCTCTGGGGTGACGGAGGTCTTCGAGAATGAAGCCTGTCCCACACCCACACCCACGATCAACTTAGAAACGGTCCCCCAATGAATACACTATTCTGGAATGTTAGGGGGCTGGGGAATAGGGGGAAGAGAGATATGGTTAGGGACATCATTAAGAACTCCAAGGCAGATGTGGTAGGGTTACAGGAGACCAAACTCGTGCACAGGTTAAAACTCAAAAGAGTTGGGGGCCACAGAATCAAGGAATGGGTGATACGCCCGTCTGCAGGAGCTTCGGGGGGAATTGCGATTGGGTTCAACCCGGATATTTTCACTTGCTCTGAGGAGTACAGTGGAACGTTCTCCCTAACTATCCGACTGGCGCGATGATTTGATAATTGGATGCAGACGATCACTGTCGTGTATGGACCGAACGTGGCTACAGATCGAGAATTCTTTTGGCAAGAGCTTGTCGATATTCGACAACGATGTCCGGGACCTTGGATTGTTGGGGGGGACTTCAATATTACCAGATTTGCTTTTGAGCACAAGGGTAGAGGCTCCTCCGCCAGACACAGAGAAGAGTTCAATAGGGTGATCGCACAGCTAGAGCTGATAGATATTCCAATCAATGACAGACTATTTACATGGTCAAACATACAAGCAACACCGATTATGGCCCAATTGAACAGGATACTAGTATCGATGGACTGGGAAGCTAAATTCCCATTAGCAACCGCTAAAACCATCCCTAGACCTACATCAGATCATACACCGGTCCTGCTTGATGCTGGGGTACAGGGATCTCAAAGGCCAAGGAAGTTCAGATTTGAGAAGGCATGGCTAGAAATCCAGGAATTTCACCACATGGTAATGGAAAATTGGGCGCTCCCAACTGCTGGGTCGGATGCTGCAACCAGATGGTGTGAAAAAATCTGCAGATTGAGAAAGCGGCTGTGTAGATGGAACCGGTCTAGATTCTCGACCATCTGGCGTGCAAAAGATTCCTTTTTGGAAGGAATTGATGAGCTAGAAAGATTGGAAGAAATGAGAGTACTGTCTCAAGATGAAAGAAACAGGCTATTAGAGCTCCGAGAAAATATTGACAATCTTTATAAGCTAGAGGAGATCAAGTGGCAACAAAGGTCGAGGATTTCGTAGCTCAAAGAGAGAGACGCGAATACGGCCTACTTCTACCGAGTGGCAAGCGCGAGACGTAGATCCAATCTAATCCTGTCAATACAGACTTAAACGGGAACATCGCAAGACGAAAATGTGATTTCCAAAACCTTTCAAGATTACTACAAGGGCCTCTTTGGGAAGAAGAATGACTTCAGGGTCCCACTGAAAGAGGATTTTTTGCAGGACGGCCAGAACGAGTCAGCACAAACACTATCCACGTTGGAAGCACCTTTCTCGGAAACAGAAGTGGAAAAGGCCATCACTCAAATGGGAGCAGACAAGTCGCCGGGGCCAGACGGCTTCCCAATGATGTTCTACCAAGTGTTCTGGGAAGAAATAAAAGGGGACAATATGGCGCTGATGGATGAATTCTTCCACAACAACCTCAGATTGGGCATGTTCAACTTTGCGGAAGTAGTCCTGATACCTAAACGGGTGGAGTCTACGAGGGTAGGGGATTTTAGACCGATTAGCCTCATAAACTGCTCGGTTAAGATCATCCCAAAGGTCCTGGCCATACGCCTGGGAAGCATCATAGACAGTTTAATTAGCAAAACCCAAACTGGTTTCATCAAGGGCAGATGTATCCTGGATTGTGTGGCCACCATAGAACAGGTTATCCACCACTGCCATACGGGCAATTCTAAGAATTTTCTCCTCAAATTGGACTTTGAGAAAGCATATGACTCTGTCGACTGGGAGTGCTTGCTGGAAGCCCTCAGAGGGAGAGGCTTCGGGGATAAATGGATTAGGTGGATCAAACACTGTCTATACACTAGTAAAACGGCTATCTTGATTAATGGGTGACCGGGTCTACCATTTTCTTGCAAGAAGGGACTCCGACAGGGGGATCTGCTGTCACCTCTTCTATTCACTATCGTAGCAGATGTGCTGAGGGGCATGCTAGATAACTGTCGAAGGAAAGGTTGGATAACGCCCGTGGCTAGCAGCACCTCTAATCAAGGATGCACGATTCTTCAGTAAGCTGACGACACCCTTCTCTTTGGCAACGGGAAAAGGTCAGAAATAGTCTGCTTTAAAGGGGCCCTCTACTATTTTGAGGTCTGTTCAGGTCTCAGGATTAATTTCCATAAGAGTGCTTTGACTCCAATTGCACTTTTCGATGCAAAAGCACTGGACCATGCTACCATACTAAACTGTATGACAGACGAGTTTCCAATCAAATATTTGGGGCTCTCACTCAGACCAGGGAAGCTTACTAAGACGGACTGGCTACCTATCATAGACAGGGTGGAGGACAGATTGTCAGGTTGGAAAGGAAAATGCTTTCCCTCGGGGGCAGAGTGGTACTTATCAACTCGGTGTTGTCTAATCTGCCCATTTACTACATGTCATTTTTTTAGCTACCTAAATGGGTAATCCAAAGATTGACTGAATCCGAAAACGATTCTTTTGGAAAGGGGCGGACTCGAATACGGAGAGATATCACCTGGTCAAGTGGGGCATTGCATGCATGAAGAAGAAGCATGGAGGACTAGGCATCATCGACTTAAGAGACATGAACCTTACCCTATTAGGAAAATGGTGGTGGAAGGTCTTCCACCACATCGGAAAAGGTTGGCAGGACTTCATTCAACCGTACCTTCGGGGAAAATGTACAAGAAGTTTAGGCTTCCGGGTAGGGCCTAGAGTTTCTCGCTTCTGGAAAGGAATTACCAAAGAAAGTGGGCCTTTCAACTCAGCAGTTACATCGACTATTGGTAATGGACGGTCCACCAGATTTTGGTGGGACAAATGGTGTGGGGCCCATAACCTAAAGAAGACCTTCCCAGATCTGTATGAGAAAACGACTTGCCCGAATGTCTCTGTGGCCGAGACATAGAAGAGGGGAAACTGGAGACCATCTTTTCGAGGTCCTCTAAACCCAGAGTTACATCAACAATTGCATGAACTTCAAACACGCATGAACTGCAAACACACATTACACGGAACGGGGTGATGTGTGCTCAGGGCCCAGATCAGATGCGCTGGGGACTAGAGACCAAAGGAGCTTTCACTGTTAGGTCTCTGTACCATCGAATTCACCATCGAGGATGCAGACGCAGTTGGGCACAGGTGTTATGGAAGGCCAAAACACCCCTTAAAGTGAGGGTCTTCCTCTGGCTAGTACTCAATAATGTTATCCTCACCAGAGAGAACCTGGCCAAAAGATAACCCCAATTAGCGACCAACTGTGGATTCTGTAACATACACACGGAGAATCTGAACCACCTATTCATTCACTGCCAAAGGAGTAAGGCAACTATGGTAGAGGTGTTATGGACCTTAGGGACAAGCGACTATCCCAGCGAATACGAGGATTTATGGATTGGCCCCAAATTTTCATCAGTACGCCAAGAAATGAAGGATGCTTGGTACATAGCCATTGCGGCAACTACCTGAGTGTTATGGCTTGACAAAAATAATTTCTATTTTTGTGCTTCATGTAATAGTATTTCTGGTAACCTTACTCATATCATACATCTTATTTCTTTTTGGGCCACAACTGCTACCACAGGAGCTAAAGGGAGGATTGCCAGAGTCTTCTAGGTGGAGGAATTTGATGATGAGGAGGTCGAGTTTGGATCGATGCTGGACAGAGGGGTAGGCGCCCTTCATGCTCATATGGAACATGATACTTTGGATTCCCACTGGATGCAAGTACCTCTACATTGTATTTTGTTTCGATCTACTATACTTTTGGTTGTACTTTGTATGGATGGTTAGACCCACCCCCCAGGGTTTTGTTGGGAGGCTATGTTTTATTTTCTGCAATATACTTTTGTTTTTCACCCGGTACGCCGGGGTTGTTTTATTAATTTCTTATTAATGAAACAGGGTGGCGTTATTCCACCTTTAACCTTAAAAAAAAAGATTGTATCTAAGTATTCCCAATATATATTTTAAAAAAAACTAGCTATTAAATGAGAAATCAGTAAACAGAGAGAGAAAAAAGAGACTAAAAGGAATATATTTTGTAAGTCCCTTATTATTTAACTAATACTGGTTCTGAAATTTCTCTTTTATTCTTATTTTTATATTTTTCTGCTTGTTACAATTCATACTTATTTTACCGAATTCTCCGAGAAGAACAAGTTGTTGGGTCTCTATCCAATTCAGCAATTTTGACTTAACAATTGGTAACATAACAACAGTTTAGAAGATCCAACCAAAGTTGATGGCATATACTTTCAACACTGCTTCAACAACTCGTTTCAGAATGGAGAAATTTGATGGCACGACGAACTTCAGAATGTGAAAAGTCAAGATGGAAGGCATGCTAGTGCAAGAAGGTCTTGACAGAGCTTTGCTTAGCAAAAAGAAATTGGAAGTGAACGCTGAATATTAGGAAGCCTACAACCGCTGGGCAGTATCTGCAATACGACTCTCTATTTCTAATGAAGTGATCTATGTTTGTAAGAAGTTCGACTCGGCGACCGAGAAGGATGTCCGAACTAGCTAAAAATATTGTAAAAGTAATGAGAGCCAATAAGAAAGGGAGCCATGTTGAAGTGGCCAACCCATTTAGCTAAGAGAAGTACACATATATAGCTTAATGACTCATGAAGGCCTTCTATTTGGAGGAGGAGAATCATATTTGAGTCAATGAGGAGATTGTTGAAAATATGCCTCAAATATTTATCTAAGATTTAGAATCTTGATTCTTTGGTTATTTCAATTCAAATGTATATCTTTCTGTATTTGAAATTTTTAATACAATCTTTTGTGATTATCTTGAGATATTTGTTAGGGATTTATTCCTAACTTGATAAGGGAGAATATATTTGACTAAGTCAAAGACTACTAACCCTAACAAATATCTCAAGGTTACTAATCTATAAATAAAGGGGAAAATGTTGTATCTAAATGTTCACAATAAAAAATAAAGAAACTAGCTATCAAATCGAGAGATCATTGTAATCAGAAAGAGAAAAGAGAGAAACTAAGAGGCATATATTTATAATTCCCTTATTATCTAACTAATATTGGTTCTAAAATTCCTCTTATGTTTTTTTAATACTTTTTTGCTTTTCACAATTGCTGATTCTTGGTTTTGATACCTACAACACAATGCAAAGTTGTGCTACTACCTATATATGTTGCAGGATGTATCAAAGACAAATATATGGTGCAATACACAAAGGCAAAGTTGATCCAATGAAGCTTTCAAGAGACCCGATCAAACTGCAAAGATCTAAGTTCAAGTCACATTTGATCAAGCAAGTTTCAAGACATAAAGACAATGGCTCAAGCTCAAGTCAAAGACTCAAATTCAAGACAAGACTCAAGTGCTTCAAATGTTTTGTATAAAGTGTCTTGTAAACAATTGTAATTTTTATTCTTTGAGTCTTAGGAACTTGTAATAGCCTTGTCACATACACACTCACACATATCTTTTAATAATTGAGTATTTTACAAAGTTAAAAGGTCGAAACAAGCTTGAATAAGTTCAGCTATTGAGTACCAGTCGACTATTCTTTGGAACCAGTCGACTGTCTTAGTACGAAATTGTCTGAACTCTTACAAGCCTTGACCAATTGACTCATTATGGCTACCCAGTCGACTATTCAAGTCGTTTCGGCAGTATTCTGAATTTAAAAACTTGTTTTTCAAATTCAAATGATTTTCTATCCATTTTAATACCATTTTGGGAACTGTTTTACGTCCCTCTGATTCCTCTCTATAAATAGAGTATAGGAATCACCATGAAAAGGTTCCAAGCATTTTCTTAAGTTTCAAGTTTTTTGGTTTTTTAGAAGAACAAGCTTTTTAAAAGGCATACATATTCTCTAAGTCTTGGTTCTCTGAAAATCAGTCTAGTATAACATCGAATTCGTTTTAGACTAATTTCAGAAGTTAACCTATTAGCCACCATACAAAATCACAAATACAAACAAGGCTATAGGTTATTGTAACTCTTTTTGTTGATGTTTTCACTCTCAGGTTGTTAGAGTGGTCCTCTCGGTTGGAGAGTAGGGCTCTTGGTTGTAGAGTCAATTTTTCACTCTAGGGTGTAGAGTGGGTTTGCTCTCTCTAGTGGTGAGAGAGGTCTACGGGTTTGACATAGTTGTTGTCAAACGTCGTAGGGTATTCTTACTTTTTCAAGAATAGTAGAAAATCTTAAGTGGGTTGCTTGGGGACTGGATGTAGGTCGGAAGGACCGAACCAGGATACATCGCTGTGTTCTCTGTGGTTGACTCTCTCTATGGTTGTATTTTCTTTACTTGCAATCTCAATTTTGTTAAGTTTTAGTTCAAAAACTTGTCTGGAAAGTTGAATAGTTTCCGTTATAAGTCAACTGGTCAGACTCGTAACTCTCAGTAAAATACTCTTCTATTCTGACGCTTCATTCGACTGGATATCTCTTTTCAGTCGACTTAACAGAACTAAAAGTTCAATTTCTTGATTAATTTTTATACAACATTATTCAACCCCCCCCCCTTCTAGTGTTATTTGCCTTGCCTACTGGATCCAACACTTGGTATCAGAGCCTGGTTGAGTGCAATGGCAACTACTTCTAATGCAAGCCAATACCATGAAGGTCAATCCACACAAAGGTCTATTCGTTGGAACCAATTACAACTATTGGAAGTGTAGAATGAAGATCTACCTTCAATCTATCAACTATGAGATTTGGAACATGACGGAGACAGAGTACACCGCTCCTACAATTCCTTATGCACAATGGAACGATGAAATGAAGAGCAACACAATGAACAATGCAAAGGCGATGAATGTTGTATTCTGTGCTTTTACCAAAGAGGAGTTTAATCGTGTGTCTAATGCAACAACGGCGTATCAAATTTGGCACACACTCGAGGTAACTCATGAAGGTACTAATAAAGTTAAAGAATCTAAGATATATGTTCTTGTTCACAGGTTCGAGATGTTCCGCATGAAGGAGAACGAGAATATGTTAAATATGATCACACGGTTCTTGGATATTACAAATTCTCTTGTGGCACTTGGAAAGACGTACACTCAAGACGAAATGGAGAGGAAAGTTCTTCGTGCCTTAACCCCCGAATGGGAGAAGAAGACCACCGCCATAGAAGAGGCCAACGATTTAACACAACTCTCTCTTGAGAATCTTGTAGAAAATCTTATGGCATATGAAGTTCAACTTGAAGAACACAAGAAGGATCTAGAACCTCAACAATCAAAGAAAAAGACACTCGCTTTCAAGGCCATGTCGGACTCCGAAGATGAAGAAAAAGATGAAGAAGAAATAGCCATGTTCACTAGAAAGTTCAAAAAGTTTCTAAGGAAAGGTAAATTTAATTCCAAATTTAAAGATACTAATCAACTTCCCACTTGTTTCAAGTGTAACAAAACAGGTCATATGAAGAAGGATTGCCCGTTAGAAAATGCGAAATCCAAAGGAAAGGCTCCTAACTTCAAGAAGGACAAGTACACAAAGAACAAGTACATGAAGAACAAGAAGGCATATCAAGCAACTTGGGACGATAGCGACTCTTCATCAGAAAAGAGAATGAAGAGACAAACAAAGTTGTGAATGTATGTTTCATTGCTACACAAAAAGAAGTAAGTGATAACTTTGATTCAAATGACTTATTAGATGCTTTTAATGAGATTTTTCAAGAACTTAAGAACGAGAAAATTAGAGTTAAAAAACTTAAAAAAAGTAAATCAAACACTTTCTCAAGAGAATCTTGACTTAAATGTTGAAGTCAGGTCTTTAAATTCTCGACTTTCTAATTTGGATATAGATCTTGTATCTCTTAAAAAAATTATGAAGAGATATCCAAGAATGTATCTAAATTTATCAAAGGAAAGGAGAATTTAAATGAAGTTTTCCAAAATCAAGTTCAAACTAATAAGAGATTTGGACTTGGTTTTCAAAAGTCTCTTGAAAAACATCATGTCTCTAAGAACACTAGTAGTAATAAGTCTGAATCTATCTCTAGTGTTAAGAATAAATTATATGAATTTTTTGAAAAACCACAAACTGTTATTTTCCATGAAAAGAGTAGTTCTGTAGTTCAGACCAGTCGACTAAACCCAAATTTCAGTCGCCTGTCCAGCGGTTCTGAGTCTTATTCAAAGAAACGGAAACCTCAGATAAGTCGGCCTATTTCACCTTCCAGTCGACTGGCTTCTAGTAACAGTCGACTGAAAGGTTCGATAAAGTCGACTGGACAGAGCAAAAATATTTGGGTTCTAGTCAACCTGAGTCTGAGTCTAAAAGATAGAATTACTTATATAAATTCATATGTTCTTAATGTATATAATTCTGTAGATTATATTCGTGCTTTGGTGGAAAATCAAACTCACTTTGGGTTTGGTTTCGCAAAAACTAATCCCTTTCGGACCCAATGAAAAGGGTACCATATTCACAATGATTTTTATAAAAAAGAACATTGGATACTTGACAGCGGATGCTCCAAGCCGTACAAGAGATGGATGGAGGAACAGTCACATTCGGTGACAACAACAAAGGGAAGGTTATTAGTATAGACATGGCCGGTAAGAACACTACCCCTACTATAGAAGAAGTTTTTCTTGTTAGTGGGTTAAAGTATAATATGTTAAGTATTAGCCAATTGTGTGATAAGGGATATAAAATTATTTTTGAAAAAGATGCGTGTTTAAATATTTATGATTCTACCATGCAAAATGTAATCTTTCAAGGCTTTAGGAAAAATAATATTTATGAGTTATGTTTAAAATCAAATAATTTTTCGAATGATTTTTGTTTAGTAACTTCTAACAATGATTCTTGGCTTTGGCATAAGAGATTTGACCATGTGAATATGAAAAATATTGCTAAATTTTCTAAGTACAACCTAGTTAAAGGACTACCAAGACTATGTTTTAAGAAAGATAAGTTATGTGGTGTATGTAAACTAGGAAAACAAGTCAAATCTACTTTTAAGACAAAAGAAATATTTTCTACTAGTAGGCCTCTCGAATTAATCCATATAGATTTATTTGGTCCTACTAGAGTCGTTTTTTTCAATAAAAGTAGATATGTATTTGTCTTAGTATATGACTTTTCAAGATTTACATGGGTTTTCTTTTTAAAACATAAATATGTTGCGTTTGAAGAATTTGCAAATTTTTGTAAACGAATTCAAAATCAAAAATCTCTAACCATAGTCACTATTAGAAGTGATCATGGTGGAGAATTTGAGAATGAAACGTTTTCAGAATATTACAAAAAGAATGGTATAACGCATTCATTTGCATTTCCTAGAGCTTCACCACAAAATGGAGTGGTTGAAAGAAAGAATAGGACTTTGCAAGAGTGTGCACGTACTATGCTTTTTGAAAGCAATTTGCCTAAGTACTTCTGGGCTGAAGCTGTTTCAACTGCTTGTTATGTTTTAAATAGAATTTTGATTTGGCCTAAGCTTAAGAAAACATGTTGTGAACTATTTTTTGATAGAATTCCTAAAGTATCTTACTTTAAAGTATTTGGTTGCAAGTGTTTCGATTTAAATACTAAAGATAATTTAGATAAGTTTGATCCTAGATCTAATGAAGGTATCTTCATTGGATACTCAAATAGGAGTAAGGCATATAGAATTTTCAGTAAATCAACTTTAACTATTGAAGAATCTATGCATATTTCGTTTGATGAATCTCTGCCTTCATCTACTGTTATTGAAGATGATGAAAATATTTCATCACCTTTAAATAACGTTATTAAACCACTAGAACAAACTACCCTAGCAGATAAGTCGACTGATAAGGATGTCAAGTCGATTGATGTGAATCAGTCGGCTGATGGACTAGTTAAGTCAACTGATCCTGTTGTGATGACTCAAACTTTATCAAAATCAATTGTTGAAGTTAGAGATCATCCTCATGACTTAATAATTGGTGATATCTCACGTGGTATTCAAACAATATCTCATGTTAACATGATTTCTCATACGGCTTTCTTGTCGGATTTTGAACCGAAGAATATACAGGAAGCTTGTGTGAATGAATTTTATATTGGATGAATGCCATGCAAGATGAATTAAACCAATTTATAAGAAATGATGTATGGATTTAGTTTCACGACCTCCTGGTCGTACCATAATTGGTACCAAATGGGTATTCAAAAATAAGTTAGATGAATCAGGACAAGTCGTTAGGAACAAGGCTAGATTAGTTGCTCAAGGATATAATCAAGAAGAAGGCATAGATTTTGATGAAACATATGCTCCTGTTGCTAGACTAGAATCAATTAGGATCTTATTATCTTTTGCATGTTTTATGAACTTTACACTTTTCCAAATGGATATTAAAAGTGTTTTTCTTAATGGTTTTATTACGGAAGATGTTTATGTTAAGCAACCGCCCGGTTTCGAACATGAACAATTTTCAAACCACGTTTTTAAATTGAAAAAGGCTTTATATGGTCTTAAACAAGCACCTCGTGCTTAGTATGATCAGTTAAAGACTTTTCTATTAGAAACTAGTTTTGAAATAGGTAAAGTAGATACTACCTTATTTATTAGGAAAATAGAGACCGATATCCTAATCATACAAATATATGTAGATGACATAATTTTTGGATCTACTAATAGTAATTTTTGTCAAGAGTTTGCTAATACCATGAAAAATGAGTTTGAGATGAGTCACATGGGTGAACTCAATTATTTCCTTGGACTACAAATAAAGCAGTCACATAATGGCATATTTATTAATCAAGAAAAATATGCTAAGAAATTACTCAAACGGTTTGGCATGAATAGCACTAGTAGTAAGACCATACCTGTAGCACCCCAGATCCCCGTTACCGGACATCCGTGACACCTTCCAGAATCTTTACCTTCAAATGCATCTCAATACAGTAATAACATGGAAATTTAAAAACTTTTTATTGTCAAATAAGTCATTACATCATTGATTACAACCGATAACTTGTTCTTGGACAAGGAGTACAAATTACATCAATTCATTACAACTTATTACAAGTATTTACAGACTCTTGTAAAGCTATCAGCTGCCTCCTAGAATGGTAATCGACTGATTACTTGCGGAACTTCGCTGAGCGGCCCATCGGCTCCCCCGGGACTTGCTTCTTAGCTTCAGGCTTCTGCTGCGCGACTCTGATATCTCTGCACTTGTTCGGAAGGTATAACCGATACCTAAAAGGTGGGAAACGTCAGTACTTCGACTGACGCAAAGCTGGTGATAACAGCGATCCTCTAAAATTCAATCACAACCAATAATTTATGCAAAAAGGAAAAGTGTTGTGCCAAAACAAGGGTTAGTGGATTCGGGTTCTAATGCAGTGTTATGACATGACCCTATGGCTAGATGCAGCAAACTCACATGCCTAACGTCTAATGCATTCAAGTCTTTGGAGCACGAATGCATTTCATACTATATACGCCCCTAAATCTAGCCGTCTTTCTCCACAATATAGGGATTCGAACCCTCGCCATGCACCCTACTCTTGTACACACTCCAGTTCCCAATAGACTGTCCGTCGCCCAAGGAGATTGCAGCAGTCGGTCTAATTCCGCCCTGCAGTGCCCAAGTGGTCACCGCCACTTGGTACCCGCATACGGACCTCCTTAGAAAACACGTTGAACCTGGTCCTCACGACCCTTGGTTCCACATGTCCATTTATGGACTCTCGCATGCGTGTTCACCCCTCATCGGGTAATGAACTGATATATACCAAAAAGAAACACAAAACACAAAAATCCATGCTTTAGGGACGTGAGCACCACGGAAGGTCAATTCCTTCAGGCCTCCCGCACCTTACTCCGACAAACTTTGGGAATCAACAGATCGAGATACAAGTAGTGGACTCAATCCATGAGCGGCCGAGAACGTATCCCTACGACTGGAAGATACAACACCGACTATGGTTTACTAGGATTAATGCAATTTCCCAACCCCCCTAATAAACCATTCTAACCCCTACCTTACTCTAATTATTTCGGGTAAGAATTAACTGCTTCCACACTTGCCTATCAACCTCTGGCCCCTGGCGATACCGGTCCGGTTCGCCGCTTCCCCAACTTGGACTCGTCCAGCAAAATGGCCTACGCCTGCCGCTTCCACAGCTATAAATATAAAATTGCCCCGTGAGCTCCACTCACTGGCATGCTCGGACGTCCTATGCTCGGCAGAAGTCTAAAAATATAGGCTTGATAGGTGCAGGGTATCCTTTACCCTAGTGACTAATTCGAGTCACACATCCCACTTGGGGAAATCAACCATCACAATAACCGAGATCAACCATCCCTAGACACGAGTCACCGACTCAGCTCACACACAAGGGAAAGAAATGCTTCCACAACCCCTAATCCAACCCCAGACTAAGCGACCTACGGGTCTCTGCCCGAATCTCAAAATGGTCATCCCTCTATCGATACAACTCCGATTGGAGTGTATGGCCCCAACCTAGAAAAGTATGATCCTAGGCTATAACTTCCTAGTTGATCACAAGCTTAGACTCAACCGTCTAAGTCCTCAAATTAGCTTTTCAAACTCCAACCCGCGTGCTTCCTGTGCACGGGCTACACCTTACCATTAAGACAAGATTCTACTCGTTCATCAGAACGACACAACTCAATTTCAGTAAAAGGGTGTGGGTGTCCTCAACAACTCTCTAGTTGGTCATGAGTACAAATTATACCATTAAGTCACCCTAACACACTCATCTATCATCAATACACCAATTCACACGATTGGTCTCTCCAGTTCAGAGCACACAGCTCTACTCTAGTCCTCTGTCCAGTCTTACAAAAATCATAATAATTCAACCGTTCACTATAATTGCCTCAAATCAGTTTTTTTGGAAAGGTCTAGGTGTCCCCTACAACTCTCTCCTGATTCATGATCCTCCAAATGTGCCTCTAACAGGTCTCAATTTCCCAATCTTTACAGAGTGTCGAAACTGGCTGAAAACAGCACAGTGCTCAATCACAAAATCACAGTAAATTGCACACTTGTTTAATTGACACAAACTTTATGGTGATGACACTAGACATCATACCCAACATTATGAAAAAGACCTCATGTCAAAATTCTAATTATTCAGTGAGTAATAGCTACTACAAGTTATCTCAGAAACCATCCAGTTTTCTTAATTCAACCTCAGATACTGATCATAGATAGATTTTTCTCATGCCTCTAAAATCATCCAAACAATTTACTGATTTTTGTAGATAATCATAATGCATTCAGAAATAATGAGTAAAAATTTTAGATCAAAATCATTCTTCAATAAATTACGAAAATTCCTACAATATCAACCATTCTGTTTTTCTTTTCCTGAGTCTGCCTTACGACATATATCCATTTCTCAATTTTATTAGCATAACAAATGATCGTACGAAAATCTGAAATAAATCATGGATGATCCTAACACATAAATGAACAAACTCTTTTAATTTTGTGGTCTAATTCAACATATTTTGCTCTAGGAAAAATCCACAACATGGCACTCCGAACCAGCTTTCTCTAGTTCCATTCTGATTTCTACTTCTAACTTTAGAAAAGCAATCCTATGCATTCTAACACACATGCATGCAACCAAATTTGATTAAAAGACAAGAATTTCAAGTTTAGAGAAACTTCCCACCTTAGGTTGTAGTAGTAGAGGGAATCTCTTCGAACTCCTCTTGGAAATCTCCTTCTCCTTCACTTCCTACTTCTTTTCTCTCTTCCTTCTCTTTGGGGTGTTCTCTTCTGAAAATTCCAGAGCAAATGGGAGAAATGAAGTGGAAAATGAAGGGTGATGGAGGTGTGGGCCGGATTAGACAAGCGGGGGTGTAGGTTAGGCTATAGGTGGTTTGTAGGCCTCAAAACCATGGCTTAGCCCATTGGTTTGGGGTGTGTTATGTTGGCTGCCAACTTAACTCTTAACTAGCTCCAACGAGTATGAGACGCATGTTTTAACGAGCACACGCAACCTATATTCACTGTAGTACCATACCGTGTTATATTCGCATGTGCGTCGTGCCGAAAACTAGCTGTTATACTAGTATCGGTCCGTCTCGTTCTCATGCATCCTTGGGATGCAACTCTCACAAAAATCGTCCCGTAACCCTAACCATCCACCACGATGTCACAAATCGACCCAATAATACTACAATCAATTGCATGCATAGTAACAATATACATACACATATGCATATATTCAGGTACAGTACAAAACGGGGTGTTACAACACCTATGGCTACTACTACTACACTTGACAAAGATGAATAGTTAAGAGTGTCGATCAAAAACTCTATCGAGGGATGATTGGCTCACTCTTATATATAACTGCTAGTAGACCAGACATTATGTTTAAGGTATGTTTGTGTGCTAGATAGCAGTCAAGTCCTAAAGAGTCTCACTTAAAAGCTATGAAATGCATTTTAAGATACATTAAAGACACATCTGAGTATGGTTTATTCTATCCATGCACCAATAATTTTCAACTTTTGTCATATAGTGATGCGAATTTTGCTGGTAGTAAAACTGACCGTAAAGTACTAGCGGTACTTGTCACTTTTTGGGACATTCACTAGCATCTTTGTACAGTAAAAGGCAAAATTCAGTATCCCTATCTACTACAGAGCTGAATATATTGCTGCAAATTTGGCTTGTACCCAAATTTTGTGGATGAAACAAACCCTATTAGATTATGGTATTTCATTTTCAAAACCTACTATAATGTGTGATAATACCAGTGCCATTAATTTATCTAAAAATCCGATTCAATACTCACGTACGAAACACATTGATATTAGACATCATTTTCTACATGTTCATGTTTCAAAGGGAGATATATCTTTGGATTTTATTTCTACTAATAAACAAGTAGCAGATATCTTTACCCAACCACTTAAGGAAGACACATTTATCAACTTTAGAAGAGAACTAGGAATCTGCTATTTTCATGATATTTCTTGAATTTTTAACTTGTGTAAGTCGACGTAAAAATAATTTCCATTCGAATGACCAAGTATTTTTCGTTGTCTATTTTACTGAATTTTATGCTCTAGACAGTCGACTGTGTACAGTACTAAGTCGACTGACAGACATATTACTTGATGTTTTCGTTTGGTTCTCATTGCTCTCGACTCAGTCGACTGATCATCAAACTCAGTCAACTGTCGCGACTTCAGTTTGTCTTTCTGATTCGAAATGGCACATTTTTTGGAGGCAATTTTTTATTCTTTTTACCCGTTGGCTGATCCCAACCTTTGATTCACTTCTGATTTGATCTCAGCCCTCCAACCATTAGTAAAACCCTAGCTTTTACCCCACTTCTTTCACTTTCTTCCCTTTTTGTTGATGACAAAGGTGGAGAAAAGGATGTGCATATTTCTAACTTTTATGCAGTATTTGAAAACATGTACTTCAATTTCCTTTGTATAAATTTGTTATTGTTTTGCAATGTGTTTGTTCTTTTTGCAATGCTTTCCATTATGTTATTGTTTCTTTTCTCCTTCTATTTTTTTGTTGATGACAAAGGGGGAGAAAAGGATGTGTTTGTTTTGTGCATATTTCTAACTTGTGCATGTTGTACATTAGTTAGGAGGGGCATTTTTAATTATTATTATTATTGTAAGCTATTGTGTTGTCATCATCAAAAAGGGAGAGAATGTTGATTCTTGGTTTTGACAACACAATGCAAAGTTGTGCTACCACCTATATCTTTTGCAGGATGTATCAAAGACAAATACCATGGTGCAATACACAAAGGCAAAATTGATCCATTGAAGCTTTCAAGAGAATCAATCAAACTGCAAGTATCTAAGTTCAAGTCACATTTGATCAAGCAAACTTCAAGAGAATGGCTCAAGTTCAAGTCAAAGACTCAAGTTCAAGACAAGACTCAAGTGCTTCAAATATTTTGTATAAAGTGTCTTGTAAACAATTGTAATTTTTATTCTTTGAGTCTTAGAAACTTATAATAGCCTTGTCACACACACACTCACACATATCTTTTAATAATTTAGTGTTTTACAAAGTTAAAAGGTCGAAACAAGCTTGACTAAATTCAGTTGTTGAGTACCAGTCGACCGTTCTTTGGAACCAGTCGACTGTCTTAGTACGAAATTGTCTGAACTCATACAAGCTCTGACCAGTTGACTCATTATAGCAACCCAGATGACTGTTCAAGTCGTTTCGGTAGTATTCTGAATTTAAAACTTGTTTTTCAAATTCAAATGATTTTCTATCCGTTTTAATACCATTTTGGGAACTGTTTTACAACGTCCCTCTGATTCCTCTCTATAAATAGAGTATAGGAGTCACCATGAAAAGGTTCTAAGCATTTTCTTAAGTTTCAAGTTTTTTGTTTTTAAGAAGAACAAGCTTTTTAAAAGACATACATATTCTCTAAGTCTTGATTCTCTGAAAATCAGTCTAGTATAACATCGAATTCATTTTAGACTGATTTCAAAAGTTATCCTATTAGCCACCATACAAAATCACAAATCACAAACAAGGCTATAGGTTATTGTAACTCTTTTTGTTGTTGTTTTCACTCTCAGGTTGTGAGAGTGGTCCTCTCGGTTGGAGAGTAGGGCTCTTGGTTGTAGAGTCGGTTTTTCACTCTAGGGTGTAGAGAGGATTTGCTCTCTCTAGTGGTGAGAAGGGTCTATGGGTTTGACAAGTTGTTGTCAAACGTCATAGGGTATTCTTATACTTTTTCAAGAATAGTGGAAAATCTCAAGTAGGTTGCTTGGGGACTGGATGTAGGTCAGGAGGACCGAACCAGGATACATCGTTGTGTTCTCTGTGGTTGACTCTCTCTGTGGTTGTATTTTCTTCACTTGCAATCTCAATTTTGTTAAGTTTTAGTTCAAAAACTTATCTGACAAGTCGACTGGTTTCTGCTATAAGTCGACTGGTCAGACTCGTAACTCTCAGTAAAGTACTCTTCCAATCTAACACTTCAGTCGACTGGATATCTCTTTTCAGTCGACTTAACAGAACTAAAAGTTCAATTTCTTAATTAATTTTTATACAACACTATTCAACCCCCCCCCCCCCTCTAGTGTTATTTGCCTTGCCTACAGGATCCAACAACAATTCCTATTTATTTTCCAAATTATCTGAAGAAGAACGAGTTGTTTGGTCTCTATCCAACTTCGCGATTTTGACCTAACATTTCATCCCTAGATCCAACGGTCGGACTTGGGTATCCACTTGCGGCGCCCACATTGCCTTCTTTCATGCTGACCAGCCCATGGTGATTATCGTCTGCATGGCCCTCCTTCGATGTCGGTGCAACAACTTCCACGTAGACTGTGAGTCCCTAGGCAAGTGGGTCCTACCTTTTGCCTGCTTTTTTTATGAACTCGCCATCTCTAGTTGAGTTTTTGGCAACCACAAAGCCTCAACCACAAAGCGCATCCAGTGCAAGTTACCCATGAGCCTAAGCTTTCCGAATCTAAGGACCCTCTAGCAATTTTCTTGACCCCATTTTTGACATGGGTCTTGCATCCAAGACTATCTATTTTCCCTAAAGACAACAGATTCTTCCTCAAGCTCTTCACGTGTCATACCTCCTGGATAGTGCGAACCGTACCATTAAACTTTTTTAGCTTGATAGTACCAATTCCAGAGATTTTCAAAGTATGATCATCACCTATATGTACAAAACCTCCTGAGATTGGTGCATATATATGTAACCACTATCTCGAAGAAGTCATGTGACATGTTGCTCCTGAGTTTAGTAACCAGACGTCAGAGAACTACTTCTTGTCTCCAACCACCTTTGTTGCCTCACTGTATAGAACTCCACCATCATATCGGGTACTCACCATATTTCCTTGAGCATTTGATGACTCATCTCCTACTCTAAGTTAGATTGTACAACTTCTATCATGTAGCTCTCTCTTCATGAAATATCATACGGTTATTGTATCAAAACTAAACTTAGGCTTTCTCTAGATCCCTTTATATTGTAATAGTCTCCGCTGAGAGAGGTAGTACTTCATTGAGATCTTTCCATTGTAAATAGTAAATTATCTTCTAATGAGGATTGAGAGATAGATAGGTTCTTAGTGAGAGTTTTTATAACTCTTATATCTTCTATAGTTGAATAATAGCTCATCCAATAATCTTTGAATCTAGATTGTTCCTTGCAAGCTTATGTAGCCGCCATGTATTCTGCTTCTGTTGTAGATAAAGCTACAATTATCTGAAATTTTGAAACCCAGCTTACAGCTCCTCCTGTAAGTGTAAACGCATAACCCGTAGTAGATTTATTTTTTGTCGAGATCCCTGCAAAATTTGAGTCCACATAGCCCCTGAAAGTTAATTCTGATCCTCCGTAACATAATGTAGCATCTGAGGTTACTCTGATGTATCTCAGAATCCTCTTCACTGTGCTCCAATGATTTCAACCAGGATTCGTCATGTATTGACTAATCGTTCCCACTGCTTGTGAAATTTCTGATCTTATATATATCATAGCGAACATCATACTTCTCACGCTGATGCATACGGTACTCGGAGACATCTCCTTCCTCTCTACTTCATTGCTAGGACACATTTTGGAGATAACTTGAAACTAACAGGAAATGTGGTAGAAATTGGCTTACAATATTGCATGTTAAAGCACTGCAAGATCAAAGTAGTTCTTCAAGGAAAGTTAAATATTTCTGTTATTTCTGTCTCGGTGAATCTGCATCCCTGGAGTCTTGTTTGCTGGTCCCAAGTTCTTCATGTCAAACTCTCTAGCCAACTGTGCCTTCAATTCTTGAATTCGATCTTTGTTGGGGCTTGCTACCAACATGTCATCCACATCCAATAGTAGGATAATGAAGTCATTCTCACCATCAAATCTATTATAATACATACAATGGTCTGAACAGAGTCTGTTGTATCCAAGACTAATAATGAAGGAATCAAATCTCTTTACATCGGCGCCTGTTTGAAACCGTACAGAGATTTGTTCAACCTGTAAACCAAGTTCTTCTTGCCTGTTTCAGCAAAATCTTTTGGTTGGAGCATATAAATTTCTTCTTCAAGATCTCTATAAAGAAAAGCAGTTTTCACATCTAGCTGCTCTTCTTCATAAAGATGTGAAACTGCTATTCTGATTGTCGTGAGTTGAACTACAGGTGAAAATATCTCACATCGCCAAAACTACTCTAACTACCGTGAGTCGAACTACATGTGAAAATATCTCATAGAAATCAATATATTCTTTCTGAGCATATCCTTTCATCACCAATCTTGCACGATACCGCTCCACTTGGTCATTACCATCATGTTTGATCTTGTAGACCCATTTGTTGCTGATGGCCTTTCTTCCTTGTGGTAGCGTAACATTATCTCATGTCATGTTTTTGTGTAGAGCTTCATTTTCTTTCTGCATTACTGCCATCCACAGTGATACATGAGCCTTTGATTGCCTCCTGAAAAGATGATGGCTCTCCATCCTCTAATAAAAGACAGCAACATTGCTCTCTGTAACATACTCCAAGTGCCAAGCTGGCAGTCTACTCTCACGAGTTGACCGACGAACTTCTGGAACCTCGGATTCGGCTGTTTCTTGTACCTCGTGCTCTGGTGCTGCTTAAGAAGAAACTAGATCTTCATTTGGCTTATCTTCCACCTAAACAGTAGTAGTATCGGTATTCTCCTTTGAAGTGCTATCGTCTCCGTTCTATTGCAGTTTATCCTCTGCAAATTTGACATCTCTACTGATGAAAACCTTGAGGACATTGGGATCCCACAAGAGATACCCCTTAACACCATCAGCATAGCCTAAGAAGATACACTTTCTGGACTTCGGATCCAGCTTCATTCTTTCTTGGGCATTGTACATCACGTACGCGGAACATCCGAACCAATGTAAAGTAAAGTAATCTGCCAGCTTGCAAGTTCACAACTCCATCAATGTTTCTGCTCAATTGTCATTGATGGCAACCGATTTATAACATAACATACGTTTTTGGATGCTTCTGCCCAAAAAGAGTTGGGTTGACCTGCGGTCCGCAACATAGATCTAATCCTTTTTGCATGAGTCATGTTCATCCGCTCTGTCACGCCATTTTATTAAGGTGTGTATGTGATTGTAAACTATCTTGTGATACCTTCTCGCTTACAAAGTGCAAAAACTCGCTGTCTGTATACTCTCTTCCATTATCTATCCTCAATCACTTGATCTTCTTTCTGATTTAAGTTCCACCTGTACTTTGAAGTCTTTAAACACTGGAAGCACATCTGACTTCTTCTTAATCGGATACACCCACAATCTCCTGGAGTAATCATCAATGAAAGACACAAAGTAATTTGCTTCTCCCGGGGACATTTCTAGTGATTCTTAGACATCAGAATGAATCAAGTTTAGAATGCATTTACTCTTGGCTTCAGATCTACTGAACTGCAATTTATGTTGCTTGTAACACAATACTCACAAAAAGATAGATTCACCAATTTGTGCCCTAGAAGCAGCTTCCATTCGGAAAGAATCTTCAAATCTCGTTCAGACATATGGCCTAGTTTGAGATGCCACATTATTGTCGACACTTCTCCTTTGTTAGTCGATGCGACACACGCATCAGCTTCCTGTAGTGTTTCCCCATTAAGCATGAATAGATTTGCTGTTATCTTTTCTGTCTTCATGATCACAAGCACGCCTCTAGCAATTTTCATGACCCCATTTTTGACATGGGTCTTGCATCCAAGACTATCTATTTTCCCCAAAGACATCAGGTTCTTCTTCAAGCTCTTCATGTGTCATACTTCCTAGATAGTGCGAACTGTACCATTAAACATTTTTAGCTTGATAGTACCAATTCCAGAGATTTTCAAAGCATGATCATCACCTATATGTACAAAACCTCCTGAGATTGGTGCATTTGTATGTAACCACTCTCTTCGAGAAGTCATGTGACATGTTGCTCCTGAGTCTAGTAACCAGACGTTAGAGAACTACTTTCTGCCTCCAACCACCTTTGTTGCCTCACTGTATAGAACTTCACCTTCATATCGGGTACTCACCATATTTCCTTAAGCATTTGATGACTCATCTTCTACTCTAAGTTAGATTGTACAACTCCTATCGTGTGCCTTTCTCTTCAAAAAATATCAGACGATTATTGTATCAAAACTAAACTTAGGCTTTCTCTAGATCCCTTTATATTGTAATAGTCTCCACTGAGAGAGGTAGTACTTCATTGAGATCTTTCCATTGTAATCATCAAATTATCTTCTAATGAGGATTGAGAGATAGATAGGTTCTTAGTGAGAGTTTTTATAACTCTTATATCTTCTATAGTTGAATAATAGCTCATCCAATAATCTTTGAATCCAGATTGTTTCTTGCAAGCTTCTGTAGCCGCCATGTATTCTGCTTCTGCTGTAGATAAAGCTACAATTATTTGCAATTTTGAAACCCTAGCTTACAACTCCTCTTGTAAGTGTAAACACATAGCCCGTAGTGGATTTGTTTTTGTCAAGATCCCCGCAAAATTTGAGTCCACATAGCCCCTGACAGTTAATTCTGATCCTCTGTAACATAATGTAGCATCTGAGGTTACTCTGATGTATCTCATAATCCTCTTCACTGTGCTCCAATGCTTTCTCATTAGCATTTGATGACTCATATCGGGTACTCACCATATTTCCTTAAGCTTTAGAAATAGTAGGGACTTCTAAGCATACCTTTATCTAGCCTAACTTGATCTTTCTCTCATGTCTAACACTATTGCATCACACTAGTAGAAAATGCTACATTCGCAATAAAAATTTCCTTTGTAAAAGAGTGCAATTCTATAGTCAATGTACATCTGTAAGGAATTTTTCTTCATTCTCTTGTAGTTGTGCTGTTGTGAAATCTCTCCTGGTTAATTTACACATTCACAACGGAATTTTAACTATCCCTTGCGAATATTAGCCACAATAGAATATCTACAATGGAAGTTGTACCTTGCTGTCCCCATACGTAAGAGAATATCTACAATAAATTTGTCCCTTTGCAAGTGTGTTTTAAAAGTAATTTTTTCCGTTGCTGAAGAACTATTGCTACAGAGGCCTGCAAGGTACTCATTCCCTTGCAATCTACCTCACGAATGCAATTGCACACGTTTTCTTCATTACTGATTACATTTGAATAGCTTAACCAAATTTACAAATTAAAATAATGTATTTTTACAATGAAGAACATATAATTATTTCACATATTGATTCACACAATTATATAAAGAAAACACAATAATGCAAAATATACAATTTGAACAATCAGTACATATTTAGATATAGAATAGTAAACTTAAGAACACCAAAATAAGCTTGAATATTATATAATTCAGAACCTTCTCATTACAAAATTTTTTATTTGTTTCAAAGTGCCAAAACAACAATACATTCTAGAAGAAAATATGAGTTGTGAAATTCCAAGAAACACAATAAAATGTTTTCAAAATAACTTTTAACCCGCTACTGCTTCCATGTATCCCCAATTTCACTTTTCACGTAAGCACTTCTACATGTTCCTCATTATCCTCTGTCTCATAGTCATCGCCACTACATATGGACTACATGAAAAAGAAACAACACTAAATTAGAATTGGATTCAATATATATAGGTAATAATATATATATTATCCAATTGAGGCAATTAAATATATGGCTATCTCTTGTCGTATTTGACTATTGCATGAGTTGACAGTAGTATTTTCCAACCTTTGTTTCAAGGCTTCCATCTTGTCAGGATGCAGCTCACAAAAGAAGGCCATAAGCACTTGATTTTGTATTGCCAACTTGTCACACCTTTTGAACAAAGATTTAACAGTTGATCATTCTTGGGTCCGTTTATCTATTCCTGATTCTGATGAGAGAGAACTAACATCATCTTCCTTTGTATTTCTCAGAATTTTGGTTCCTTTAAGTCTACTGCGGTTCTTTTTTGGACTGCCAACACACTATCGACGCACCTATCTTGAACTTCTTGAGGCAACTTTGATGGATCTGGATTTTCAAAACCTTGTAACTTAAGTGCAGCTTGTTTGACAGAAAAAGTCAAAGCATCCTAAAATAAGAAAATGAATAATTGATATACATGCCACAATAAGAATCATCATAAAAATATTGAAGCTTGAAAAATCATCTTTACCCAAAGAATCTGTCTTAAGTTACATAAATTTTTAAACTTATTAGATGAGGGCTATTTATTAAATGTAATGAAAGCAAATCTTACCACCATAACGAGGTTCTTATTCTTCTTTATTTCATTCTTGTATTCTTTGTTGAATGTTCCATAAGATATCTTCGCAATTTGGTCGATGGTCAACTTGTCGACTTTCTTTTTTTTTTCTGAAAAAAAAAACCTTAATTTGAAGGTTATAATTTTGTAGATTTAATTGGAAGGAAGAGAAAATGAGAATTTTAATGTTTCTCTTACCAGCTTATGCTCCACCTGCGCATACGAACTTGATCCCAAGTGATGATCAAAATCATTTGATAGTCGATTTCTGCTGCACTGCAACGATTGTTTCTGCAAAAGTTTACAAATAAGTACAATGCTTGTACTTTTTTTACTTCATTCTTGAAATAAATAGTCTTCTAATCAGGCATACAACCATATACCATTTGAATCAGGGAAAATTTATAATATCGACCAATTGAAAATAAAAAAAAAAATCTAAGAGATGAGTTACAAGCCTTTGGCTCACTAGTTGAAAATGAAGCAACAAAGGAAATGAGTGTGGTAGAAAAGTAGTGCTTCAACATAAGTTCAAGAATATGATAGAGATTAGATTTAAACGAAATAATGTTTGTAATGCTAAATTCAAGTTGTCATGAACACATACACGCATGTGGCTGCAACTGAACAAGCTTTATAATACAAAATTGCAAGTACACAGAGACTAGGGTCTGTGGCTTTTACCTCTACTGAGATAATCACCCTAACTGAACCAAGATCCATAAGTCTTAAGAGACAAAATCTACAGTGTAGTAACAATGTATTGAGATAAACGTCATTCCAAAAAATTATAAGATTAAGATAACAGAAACAACAACAAAAATTAATAGTTCTGAGCAAAATTACTAGCCAAACAAACTTCAATAGCATTATACTGAGTACAAAAATTAGCTTCAAACTAAGTACAGAAACTGCCAACTCGTCAAACTTAGTACCGATATAGCCAACAACTTTAAATACTATATCATAAATTAGAAGAGTACTATAAGATCTTCTATATACAAATCCTGAATTTTCAATCTCAGTCTACTGCATTCCTTGCCAAACAGAATTAACATCCTACTCAACTATAAAAATCAAAAATAACAAACACATCCTTCGAGCTAAATAAGACCACCCATCAATAAATTGACCACAAAAACCACCCATAATTTGACCGCAGTGAAAAAGAAAGTGTTTGCTAAGCTGGGATGTTTTACTTAGATGTGCAGAAGATGATTACTGAGATTTCCCACTAAATGTTTAGGAACCCAATTGCCCATCTTCCCCAAATTTCATGTAGCAGGAAACACTTTCGATAAGAAATGCACAGTGGAAAGCAAAATACCGATACACACTATCCTGCATATGGAATTGTTTAAATAATCACTTACCCAATTAGTAGCCTATGTTACCTCTCCTCAATTTCTTCACGTAGATAACAATCAACAATGCAACTGTTTTCAAAAAAATGTCTTAACATATTATAACTGAAAACACATGCACAACTACCTCAAATTTTTATCAAGGAGGCTCCATCTCTATTTTAACAATTACCTCAAATAGTAAGAGAAAGAGAAGGCAGTATCCATTATTCTATAACCTTAATATTTGTTAATTTACAATAGTCACGATCAACCCACTGTGTGTGTTCACAACTGAAATCTATCAACATGGTCCACATCTAATTGACTTAACCAAAACCTCAGTTAATTAACTAACAGAAAGATCCTATAAACCATGATTTACAAGATGCTTCACAAGCCAATGTATTTACTTTAGTGGTTGCGCTTTGGAATACACATCCTCAAATGATCTCCATTATTTACCGTGAGTGCATATTTTAATGCCATCCAGTGATAACACAGGTTTATAGAGAACCCAGTAAACCATGATTTACAGGAATTCTAAGAATCACAGTAGAACTCAAGTACTTTCAAACTATTAATTTACAATGATGCAGTTGTACCTCTGTTTCTAGGATTGTAACCGGTCAACGGAGTTGTTATATTTTTCCCCTTTCAGTGAACTCCCATCTCAGAATTTAGTTAACTACAGTTCTACCTCTGTCTCTAGGATTGTAACCGGTCAATCGGTGTTGTTATATTTTTTCCCTTTCAGTGAACTCCTATCTAAGAATTTAGTTGACTCTCACTTCATACCAATCAGAGCATCATGCATGCGAAGTGTTACGATGCAGCGATGGAACTTCCACGGTAGTGGTGAAAACTATCGATTTGTCGGCCCACTCTTTATGGTTTGTCGGAAGAATCTTTTATTGTCTGTAAAAGTGTTACGATGCATCTTTTACAATGAAAGTGCATTATAAGAGCATCCACTGTCGTTTTCTAAAAACCCAAAAAATAGCATTTGAGTTAAAAAAAAAAAAAAAAAAAACCTCACTATTGTTCGCTATATACCCAAAATTTAGAATATGAGTGAACCGTTCGCTAAACATAGAAATTGCTCTTGAAGAAATGCTAAAAGTAGAAGACGGATGATTTTCATCCGTTTAAGTAAAAAAATTCTGACAAACGAAAGATGATGCTCCGTCCATCGAAATATTTATTAATAAAAAAAACGAAAAGATAAGAGGAATGAAGGAACTCCATTTCTCTCGTTTTTTTTAATTTTTTTAAGTAATCAGAATTTCTTTTCAAAAAATTACGAGAAAATGTCATCCAAATTCAAATGTTACGGAAATACCATTAGTTAGTTATTAAATTGTCATTAAAAAAAAAAATTTCCATCCGTCCCAGCATTTCCTCCCATTTTAATTTACAGAAATGGCATTTTCGCATTTTAATTTTTTTTTTTTTTTTTTTTTAAGGTTGGATTGAGAAAGAAACTCCGTCGGATTTTTTTTTTTTTTGTTGCAAATTTAGCACCAACGATAGCAAGCTTCTCGCTCTATTGTTATTTCCCCATTGCTAAATATGCAAATTTTGTTTAAAATGATAGTGGATGCTCTAAGACAACAATCATCCTCCCTTTGCTCTGTCATTTCTGTCTATTTGCAATCGCATTTGCAGGTGCCATAGTTACACGCAATCCAAAATTTAGAAGAACATATTCTTTAGCACCTTGATTTAATGGGTAACCTGACATTCTAGGCTTGTTCAGAGCATCCACAGTCGTTTGCTATATATGCCATTTTCCCATATTATAGCAAACGAAATAGCAAACCACCCCTGCAGTCGTTTCTCATTTATCCATTTTTTAGCAAACGTTCTATTCTCATTTCTCAAATATGAGAAACGAAATGTGCTTTCTCAAATTATAATAGACGGGGTATGATTCCCCGTCTCTCTGATTTAATAATTATTTAATCGATTCGGACGGAACAACATATACCGTCTCAATAATTTAAATTTTTTTTTTTTTTAAATGGTCGGACAGGGATACATACCTCGGACGGGGTATGATACCCCGTCGCGCACCTTAAAAAAAAAAATTTTTTTTAGTTTACCCTCAGACGGGGAATGATACCCCGTCCGGGTATCAAACCCCGTCCGCGAGGTAGGAATGCATTTAATGCTTCATGGGTTAATTAATACAGATTGATAGGTTTAGAGTAGTTTTTAGGTTTAATTAGTTAATTAATTAGGTTTAGTAAATATTATAATATTTAATTTAGTTAATATAGTTTAATAGTTAATAAGTAATTAATCTTTTTTTAATTTATTGTAAACGATGAGACGGTATATGATACCCCGTCGCTCGCTTTTTTCTAAAAAATGAGAAACAATATAGCAAATGAGACTGCAGCGATCGATGGCATTTGCTATTACTGTAGCTGCCATTTTATAGCATATGAGAGCTCGCTTTTTTCTAAAAAATGAGAAACAATATAGCAAATGAGACTGCAGCGATCGATGGCATTTGCTATTACTGTAGCTGCCATTTTATAGCATATGAGAAAAACGACTGTGGATGCTCTCAAAGATCCCTCTACCGGGTTTGGACCCCCAATTAAATCTGACACAATCGGGGATCAGCAAGTGAATCTTACCAAGTGTCCTAACTTGAACAGAAGACGAGATATAGCATCCAATAAAACACTTGGCCCCATAAAGAATGCATTTCAACAAAGAAGAACAAAGTGCGAAATGTACGGAGGTGCATAGTTGCTTTCATTATTAGTATCAGATGGTCTCATATGAACAATTTATCCGAAAAGGAATTTGTATCCATCTGAAACTGAACCTGGTAACACTGGCCGGGGAACAACAGATAATAAAAATAGGCAGGGCGGTGTTCATCTTCTAAGAATTTGCTACTTGTCTTCAGAGTCTTATGAATGGACATCAAAAGGGTCGGTTTTCTCTCTTACATACCATACAACCTTCTCACCTTAAAGGCAATTTGAGATACGAAATGGTCACCAATATGAGATATGAAAAGGTCGTAAAAATGCTGGGATGAAATCGAAGAAAGATTGTCAAGGACTATTTTCTCTTATCAGTACTGACTGAGAGAAGTTCAAAGCTTCGGACAGGTAGTTCGTCATGATAGCTTCTAGCTGCTTGGGTTCTAGTGAGAGATGAGGATCTGGGTTCAAGCCCGGCCCCAGAATGGGCGGCTCTTTGAGCGGTGGATGGACGGCTATTACTGACGCTCGATAAAAGACGGCTTGCACGGCGAAGTTGCTGCTCGCTGGTCTCTACAGAAGCAGAAGGGCGGCCACCTGAAATGACGCCCCTCTTTGAGGTGCTGCCATTATGTGAAGAAGATGATGGCCGTGTTCTGTCTGAATCTATAATCTGAAAAATTAAAAGAATCAGCTTGGATTGCAGATACAATGAGCATCATAACAATATTATTGTAAGTAGTTCTTTAAATTTCACTTTTGTGGATTAGCTTAAAGCATTTTAGAGTGCTCTTGCCACCTCAAGGCCCAAGATATATTGAATCCTGTCTAGTTATCATATAAATTTTTAGTGCGTGCTAATTCTCTGAATTCCTTTATTTGCAATACTTTCTTTAAAATTTCCTTGTGGTGTTTCATTTTCCCTTTTTTTTGTATTTTCATAATTTTTTATTTTAAAATTAACATGGGCACACCCTAAGGCTCCATCAAACCTCTAAAAGCCTAAGCCCTGCCTTCCGACTTCAAGTTGCCCATCATTCATAACATAATCCAAGGGAACAACTGAACAAGACCCATCTTTTCTCGTGGGGGGTTATTTTGTTTCAATGTAAAGATAACATGCAAAATCAAATTTTGCTTTTGCTTTTGCTTCCTAATGCTTGTTTGGTGAAAAGCTCACCAACTTGGTCCCAAGGTAAGCAAATAATTTTCCTTTTCATTCACTATGATCAGCACCATCAGCAATCCTATTGAAAAGTGGGGCACGCACTATCAGCTTTGACACAATCATAGTGAATACCCCCAATGAAAAGGAGCAGTCCCTAAAGAGATGGTTGGGGAAAAAAGGTTCCAACATTAACTTCTTTTTTAAAAAAAAAACAAAAAACAAAAAAACCTTTAACTACCTTCTTAATCTAGCTTATTGTGATTGGTCGTTCTTATTGAGTAAATGAGAAAGAAATTGCATTAGCCAAAGTTCAAGACTTACAGCTTCCTTGGATGACGAAGGTGACTCTTCCAGAATTTTATGCCTGGAATGATCTCCATAATGACCTGACTTGTTCCTTCTGGCAAATGCTTCAACTGTACCAGAGAACCTATTGCGGATATCTTGCCCTACTAGAAAATGAAACAAATAATCACAACATAAACTTGCAAATTCTGTAATGCTTTTCTCAACATAAAAAATCACATCAGGACAAATATATATGATATGGGTAAAAATTATAGCTAATCGAGGCCGTACAATTCATGCACGAATCTCAAAGTTCCTAAGAGCGAAACAGCAATTTCACAATAACTACAGGCCCACGATCAGAACATGGGCCACCTACATACCACCATCTCGGCTCAACCAATGAGTGAGGTTGATTTGCAGCCCAATTGGGAGAGATTGACCGGCTAATCATGGTTAGAAAATATTGACTGGCTAGCAATCAAATCCCCCTAAAATAGGAATATAATAACTGATTGGATCCCTTGATCTGGGGAATCTTTCCTAAACCTGCTCCCTCTTGGGCTTATAAATACAACCCATCCCCCGTCCATTACCAGGTAATAAACATTTTGTCCACTAAAACTCGGTTAACACTGGCGGGTTACTGACTTGATCATCGGTTGGTCGCTGGGAAAACTCCCGTTGTTTCAGACTTCTTTGCAGATTTTCGGAGGTATCTCAGCGATCTATTCCAGATCCAACCACAAATATCAGCCTCACAACAGATCTCATCAACGGATGAGATATAAGCTTTCCCCAATCAACAAAAAACTAATTATCTGGTTGCTCCAACATGGAAAAAAAAGCATCCGATTGGCGCCATCTGTAGGAAAGTAAAAATCCAGCCCTTTAGTCAAACCCCACTGCCAGACGCCTCTTCCGACCATGACCCCCAAAGCAAAGAAGGCGACATCCCCAAAACGTCAGGTAGATCTACCTCCTTTACCGTTGCACCCCTGTTTCAGCAGGGAAACCACCCAGGCATCCCAGGGACGACATTCGTGACCCAGGCAAGTTCATCCCCACTCGAGGGCCAAGGACTTGTCCATGTCGTCTCTATCTCTCCGTAGGTCCTAAGGCAGAACCATCTGCACATTCAGACCTCCGACATGTCCTCAACAACCGACATCAGGAGGAAGACCTCTGCCATCGTATCGAGTAAAACTGATCCCGAAACGGAGGTCTCTCGAAGCATCACGAAAGCCGCAAGAGTCTTTCACCTCACAGTCAAAGCCCCCTAAGATCGCTCTCCCCCCCGAAGACACAGGAGCGAACGGAATCTTACTCCCGCCAGTCAACAAGATCCATGCGCGATAATAGGGAGCAGGCAACCCTCGTCACTAAGGCCGAGTTCCAAGACTTCAGGAACGAAGTTCTACGAGCCCTTCGCAGGAAGATCGCAAGGGACCATCATTTGAGCGACCCTCACACCAGCCTAGTCCATAATGAAGAGTCATACGGGTCCACCCGATCCGAAGGACGTGAAAACGAGGTCCTAAAACGCATTTAGAAGATGGAGAATTGCCTCGCCCGGATAAGGCAAAAGGGGAGGCAACAAAACAGGGGGTTCCACCCTGTTTGACCTCCCTTTGCCCCTTTCATCCTAGAGGCCCCAGTTCCGAGAGATTTCAAGCCTCCCACCTTCGAGACTTACAATGGAGAGTCTGACCGGCGGTTTTAAAACACTCATGATGATTCATAATGCTTCCAATGCAGTCTTTTGCAAGACATTTCCCACCACTCCGATGCTCTACAAAATAAATGGTATTCCCGGTTCACCCCCTAGCTCCATCTACTCCTTTGACCAGCTCGAGAAGAGTTTCCTCACACACTTCGTAACCAGATCGTAAAGCGGAGAAGATGAGTCTCCCTGTTATATATAAAGCAGAAGGATTGAGAATCGCTTAGAGAGTTCGTCCAAAGATTTACAGCGGAAGCCAAATCTATCCCCTCTTGATTCCAAAGTCGCGGCGGCTGCCTTCATAAACAATGTCCGACATGACCTCAAAACCTCCCGCAAAGAAGCTGCCCTCGGATTTCTTTGACTTCCTCGTCCGAAGCGAAAAGTATATCCCGACCGAGGACACCATCCATCTACACCTCGCCTAAAGGAAAGCAGAAGATTGACAGCACCGAGGCTCCCAAGAAGTCTCACAATGATGCCTCCGGTCAAAGGCACCCTCCTCCTGGGCCTCGGTTCGAAAAACTCACCTCACTCGCTGCTAATTTCTCAGCAGTGCTTATGGAAGTGGAGGAAAAGGGACTCCTTCGTCCCCTGCCTCAAATGAACACCTCCTAGGAAGAAGAGGGATACGAGGTTATGGTGTAAGTCCACTAAAGATCACATGCACGAAACAAGTGACTATCGAGCCTTTAAATATGAGATGGAAGCCTTGATCCGCAAAGGCTATCTGTCCAAATTCACTCAGAAGGACAATGCAACTCATGTTCGAGGACAATAAGCATCAGAGGAAGGAGTCCGAGTCCCAGGAGCCGGGACAAATGGCAGTCTCCATTCCATATATGGAAGACCCATGGAAGAGAATCTAACTCCTCCAGAAAGACGTTCATCCGAGAGGTGAACTCGGTGCACAACTGTCTGTATTTCAAATGAAGAATTGAAGGGTGTCTACACTCCTCATTGCGACGCCCTGGTGATTAGCCTCTACATGGCGAACCACAAGGACCGTCAAATTCTAGTTGATAACGGCAGCTCACTCAACATCCTCTTCCTGGATACCTTCAAAGGCCTCAAACTCTCCCAGGAATAGATTAAACCCGCCGGTTGTACCCTCCATGATTTCTCTGGGGTGCCGATCCAGATTGAGGGGACCAACACCCTCGATCTGACAGTAGGGAAGGACCCTACGATCCAAACCGAGCCAATGGACTTTATGGTGGTCAATGTCAAAGCCGCCTACAATGCTATCTTCGGACGCTCCAGCTTAGCACCACTCCAAGCCGTTGCCTCGGTCTATCATATAAAGATGAAGTTCCCTACAATAACAGGGGTCGGAGCGGTCGGAGGTAACCAAGAGGCTGCCCGAGCATGCTACACCGCTACAGTTGGGGATCGGTCCTCCCCCTTGATGCAGTAGAGCTCCCCTCGGAGGGGAGCCCAATCAACTCCAAACCCGACGACGACTTGGAAGAAGTCCCATTATCGGAGGAAGACAAGGCAAAGAAGTTCCAATTAAGCAAAGAACTCGCTCCCGAGCTCAAGAAGATAGTCATTGATTGCATCTGGAGGAACTGAGACCTATTTGCCTAGACGGCCTCCAATATGCGCGGCATTTCAGAAGAGTTGATAATGCATAAACTGAGCGTCAAACCCGACATCAAACCGGTGCAACAAAAGCACCGAAAATTTGCCCCAAATAGGCAACAGGTCGTGAAGGAAGAGGTCGAGAAACTCCTTGCGGTTCACTTTTTCCAAGAGGTTAGCTACCTCAAATGGATGACCAACGTAGTAATGGCCAAAAAGTAGTAATGGTCAAGAAAGTTAGAGGCAAGTGGAGAATATGTATCGACTTGACGATCTCAACAAGGCATGTCCGAAAGACCCCTTTCTGCTCCTGAGCATCGACACCCTGATAAACGCCAAGTCCGAACATGAACTCTTCAGCTTCATGGACGCGTTCTCAAAGTACAACCAGAGACATTCCTAAGACTTCCTTTACCACCGACCAGAGACTATATTGTTACCAAGTCATGTCGTTTGGCCTGACGAGCACAGGTGCCACTTACCAGCATCTGGTCAAAAAAGTGTTCAAAGCACAGGTAGGTCAGAATATGGAAGTCTATGTTGATGACTTATCAAGAGCCTCGAAAAAGAGGATCATGTCAAAAATCTCGAACAAGCCTTCAGCGCCTTAAGCATAACATGAGATTAACCCCTCCAAGTGCACCTTCGGCGTCTTGAAAAAATTCTTGGGCCTCATAGTCAGCCAGAGGGGTATAGAAGCTAAGCCAGAGAAAATCCAAGTCATCCTCGACATGGTGCCTCCAACCAATGTTAAAGAGGTCCAGAGGCTTACAGGGCGCCTTGCAGTAATCTGATAGTTCCTTTTCAAGTCCGGAGAAAAGTGTCCCCCCTTCTTCAAAGCTCCCCGCGGAGCCAAAATCTTCTAGTGTGGTGAACTATAGCAGAGTGCCTTCAATCAGTTGAAGGAATACCTAGCGAACTCCCCCTTTGAGCAAACCCGGGCCGGGCAAGACCATCTACCTCTACTTGGCCACCATTTCATAGCAGGCTCTGAGCGTCGCCCTTGTGTAGGAGGTAGACAGGGTTCAGAAACTCATCTATTACGGAAGCTCAGTCCCTACTTCCAGGCAACCTCCGTCCAAGTCCTCACCAATCAACCACTGAAGCAAGTTCTTCACAAATCGGAGAACTCCGGTCGGTCGGTTAAATGGTCAATCAAGCTAAGTCAGCATGACATCAATTGAAAACCGAGGACAACAATCAAGGCCCAAGCCTTAACCAAGTTCATCTGAGAGCACCATTCCCGACTCAACCGTGGTACAGGAAAAGGAAGCGGGGCGGGGGTGATATTGCTAGGACTGGACTAGTTCGTCCTCCAATACTCATCTGTTTGAATTTTTTAGCCTCCCGGAAGGCTGGGGCTCAACAGGTGACGGCGTTCAACGACTCCAAATGGTGGAGAACCAAATATCTGGGGAGTATGAAGCCTGAGACTCGTATGGTCAAGTATCTGTCTTATGCTAAGGAACTTTTATCTGCTTTTCAAGAAGCCTCGGTCACTCGGATCCCCATGAGGAAAACGGGCAGGCGGATGCTCTCTCCAAACTAGCATCCTCCTTTTAAGGACTCTATCACACAGTACTTGTTGAGGTCCTTATCAGTCCGAGCATCGAGGGAGAAGTTGTCATTACCTTCTGCGTCAACGCACAAATAACCGCCGGCAACTGGATAGAGCCTAGAGTTAGCTTCCTCGATAAAGGGATCCTCCCCGCGAAACCAAAGGAGGCTAAAAAGGTTCGGACCAGCGCAGAGGTATAAACTCGTAGAAGGCATCATATTCAAGTCTTCCTATACTGTGGTTGACGAACGCCCCTATCTTCGGTGTCTTTCCCCCAAGAAAGCGCATTATGCCCTCAACAAAATGCACAGGGGAGAAGGTGGCTGCCACATAAGAGCAAGATCTCTCACCAAAAAGATCCTCAACCATGGATATTACTAGCCGACCCTGCTCCACGACACGCAGGAACACGCCCGCTGCTGTGCACCTACCAAAGGTTCATGTTAAGCCCGACTCCTTTGCAATGTGGGCGATGGATGACATTTTCCTCCAGCAACCGGTCAAAGAAACTTCCTCGTGGTGGCTATAGATTACGAAGTGGATCGAAGCTGGCCCGCTAGCGTCCATAACAGAACACAAAATCCAACAGTTCTTCTATAAACATATCATTTGTACGTCCGGAATTCCCTGAATATTAGTCACTAGCAACGGCACGCAATTCGCAGCAAGAAGATTCCGCAAGTTTTGCACAAACTTGGGAATTCAGCAGAGATTCTCCATCTCCCACCCTCAGTCAAATGGTCAGGCAGGGAATGCCAGCCACCAAATTCTCGACGGCCAAAAAAAGCAACTTAACGAGTCACCAAAAGGGTAAAGGGTGGAGGAACTGCTGAGCGTACTTTGGTCGTACCGAACTACTAAACGGATCACAATAAGAGAATCGGCGTTCAATTTAACATACGGTTCTGAGGCCGTAATTCTTCTGGAAGTTGGAATATCTTTATCGCGACCAACGACCTTTGATGAAGAACGTAACTCCGAAGGCCTCCGAGGCAACCTCGATCTGGTTGAGGAAGTGCACGAAAATCCGCCCTCCGAAGGAACATCTATCAGCAGAGGGTAGAAATGTTCCACAATAAGAATGTTCAGCCTGCTAATATCAAAGAAGGAGACCCAGTCCTGAGGAAGCTCGAAATTTCTAACCCCTGTAGAAGGGGAAAGTTAGCTCCAAACTGGGAAGGGCCGAATAAGGTCTCCAAAGTGATCTGCTCCGAGACTTACCGACTTGAAGATGTGGCGAGTAAGGAAATATCAGGAAAAAGAATGCAGAACAACAGATGAAGTTTAATGAGGGTGCCAAACACTCCACGAGCTTCGGCAAAAATTGTAATAAAGCCTTCAAGGCTAGTAAATGTAATCCATGCTCGCCGAAAGGCAACCACTTAAGTTTATTGTTATTTATGAATGAAGTTTATAAATGAAGAATTTAACATGTTTTTCCGTTTGGCATCATCTTCGGAATTCAGTCCCGAAACTTGAATAATTTTTTGCTTGGCATCCAAACCACCCGCGAAAAACTTCTCATTTTCGCATGGCCTCTCGCGAAAAGCAACAAATTTCGAGCGGTTCGTCCCTCGGGATGGTATCCGAGCCACTTACGAAAAAACTTCTAATTTTCGATAGCTCGTCCCTCGGCGAGTCCCATAGCGCGCGTCTGAACAATAGGCCTAGCATCCGGACCATGGCTCGTGGCCTCCCTATTCGTTAACCCACTAGTTAAAAGCAAGACTCGCCATTAGGAACCAGACTCACGACCAGTAGAAATCTTCAATTATAGGATCAGAGTCCAAACCATGGTTCGAGGTGCCTGTCGCAACTGGCACAAATGGGGCTCACCATTCGGAACTGCTCCAACAACCCATTACTTTTCTAAAAACAGGTTCGGAGTTCAACCCATGGTTCAACGCTTCTGACACAGCTTAGCACAAAAGCGGGTGCGGAACAGAGCTCACCATTTAAAACCATGCTCGGATTTCAGACTCGTCTCAGCAAGGGGTGTTTCGTCTCGGAATGGAGATATCGGAGATCTCGGAGAAATGTGCTCATATCGGATGTTCATTTTCTATACTCAATAAATATATTTTTTGTTACTAAATAAGATATTATGTGTCATACAAGTCATTTATCATATAAAATAATGTAAAATATAATTAATGACATGAATCAATTACGGTAAATCTTCGCATAATCTATATAATAAAACACAGAAAGCTATCAAGTGGCTCTCCTTCAATCCCCCCAAAATTAAAGGCCTGGATCTAACCTCACAAAATACATTTTCCCCCTCAAAAGTTTCACCCCAAAACTCAAATTCAAATCCCCCCAAAACAACTCCTTTATTTATTTAATTCTCTATCTCTCTCTCTCTATATATATATATACATATATATATATATACATACATATATATATATATATGGAAATGCTCCATTGAAAACGGGTTTGTTTCACGGATTGGAAAACACCAAGCTGAGCCGTTGGATCGCTTTTGATCCTGATCAACGGCTCAGATCGCCTCCGCCCATCACCCAATATCACTTACGTGGCAGAGGGTTATTTTGGGAATTTCGTCCCAAATAACTCTTTGCCTGATTCGCTCTGAAAAAATGAATATAACCTAGGCCGTTGTTGGGAACAACGGCCTAGGTTATAAAAAATTGAATTATAGGCCGTTGTTTGGAACAACGACCTTGTTCTAAATTTTTATAACCTAGGCCTAGGCTATAAAATTATTTTATAGAAATTTTATAGCCTAGGCCTAGGTTATAAAAATTTAGAACAAGATCGTTGTTCCAAACAACGGCCTATAATTCAATTTTTTATAACCTAGGCCGTTGTTCCCAACAACAGCCTAGGTTATATCAATTTTTTTAGAATCTGTTCAGCGAAGAGTTATTTGGGACGAAATTCCCAAAATAACTCTTCGCCTGATCAATTAAAGCGGGTTATGGGAAGCTCGATCTGAGCCGCTGATCACGATCATGAGCGATCCAACGGCTCAGATTGGTGTTTTCCAACCCGTGAAAACTAGACCCGTTTTCAATGGAGCATTTCCCACATATATATATATATATATATATATATATGTATATATATATATATATATATACTTATGGAAACATGAACTTTTATACCCCAATTTATAATTATTTTTCAACATATACTAATGAAAACATGAACTTTTATTTAGAACTAATTATTGTCATACTATTCAAACTTGAACTATATAATTGTTGATTTACTGTTTACAAGGCTTTTTATATGCTCTGTCGTTCTGAAGACGTGCCGTAGAGCTATATAATTGTTGATTTACTGTTTACAAGGCTTTCTATATGTTGTATCGTTCTGAAGACGTGCCGTAGGCACGTGCCCACGAGCAAATCTAGTTTAACACTAATACAGAAGAGAATGTAATAAAAATATATAACTAAATTGAATTTATATTGATTAGAAAAAATGTATTAGTTAATAAACTTACCTGACTTTGCATATATACAAACAATAGCGATACAAAATCCTCACATTATTTTAACTTAAGGTCTTATATTGAAAGACATATATGCAAAAAGTAAAACAATTTTTTTTAAATATATTCATAATAACATTTGTGTCGATTTCGGCTGATATTTCGCCAATTTCGGCAATATTTCGGCCCATTATTCGGTAATTTCAACTGAAATCTACACATTTCAGTCCAGAACGATGTAGAGTATAAGATATGTGATTTCGTATCGGCAAGTTAGCCGAAACGAAATTTCGGCCATATCGAAGGAAATTTAAAACAGTATTCGAAACTGCTCCCACAACTTGTTAACTCCCCGATGATACGACAAGTTAGAATTCCAACCCGCGGTTTGAAGTCAAGCCCCCGACTCGTGAACCTACGAGTCTGAGGGATAGGCTCGCCAGTCAATGTTGTTCTTAAAACTTGTTAAATCTCCACAAAAGACTCCAAGTCTACAGGTTTGGCAAACACCGACCTTAGGGAGTGAAAAAGCATCTAAGCTCGGTCAACCCTGATACGAGAAAGAATTCGTTTAAGATTCGGTCAAGACAAGTCAATGTCATCATACAGAATTCAAGCGAAAATAAAGCTGGAGTGCTTTATTTTTCCAAACCATTACATGCTCGGAAAGCCGAGCGATCAAATACAAACTAGTACATTCGGCATAGCCGAAGAGCTCTAATTGGGACAAGCAAAAAACCAAGAGACGAAAGTCATCTAGGGGACCTCATCAAGCCCCCCCCCCCCGACTCACGCGGACCATGTCTATGCCGACCGACCGACCTAGTATGCACTTCAGTTTGCCGGTCTGGTCCCTCTCAAGTGCTAGTCATGCTGGACATACCAACCACCCCGCTTTGAGCTTTCCTGGGTTCGTCGGTTAAACCCGAGCCTCCAAAGACAAGACTCGAACAGAAGTCCAACGGCTAGGAAGTGGGTGACCGATCCAGTCACTCCAAACTCTACCTTCAAACGATAAATCTCCAACTCCTCTACGAGCATTTTCCCGAAGAAAAGAGTACACCGACCGAATAGCCCCTTCCAAGGGAGGCGGGCAGGATGACCCACCTGGGAAAGCCACTTAGGCTCCGTCTAAAAGCCTAAATCCCTCTCGACCATTCTCTTTCAGACAAGCGAGCTCCAAGTTCACTTGGTGTCATCTTTGGATATGATAAGAACATGTTGTGATGAGGACATCTATTCTGTTTAGATTTTATTTCAGTACCATATTTGTTTCTAGCAATTATAGCCATATGTAATCTTTTAATATTTTTTTAGATTTTGAGAATATTTTGAGATTTGTATCAAGATGTATTTTGAGCCTATTTATACGCCTTGAGATTAATGAGAAAGATGTCATTCTTGATTTAAAAAAATTGTGTTGAGTTTTTGCTCTTCCTCTCTTTGTGTGATACAAGTGAGATCCAAATTATTAGGGTTTGTGATAAATCCTAATACAATTTTAGGATTAATGATTAACTCTAAAATCTACCCCAAACTAAATCCCCAAAATCTTCACCTTCAACCAGTCGTCATCTACCCCAGTTCAAAACCCTAACCCTCCTTCCGAACTCATCTTCTCCATCGTCGACCTCACTCCGCAACCCCCACCTAACCGTTTGCACCCCGACGCAACCACAGCCAGCAGTGCTAGCCGCGTCGCCAAACGTCGCGAGGCTTCAGCGACGCCAAGCAGTCGCGTCCCCTTGCGCCGCCCCTAGCCCCTCTCCCGGCCGCCGTCAGTCCCGCCTGAAGCAACTCCAACCATTGCCAGATCCAGCGGCCCATCCCTTCAACAGGGCTTCTTCTTCGGTCGTCCCAATTGTTCTTCGAACCCTCAGTATACTCTTTCCACTTTTGAATATTTGTGTTCTACTGCTCTATTATCTATTATATCATCTATTTGCTTGTCGTCCACAAAAATAATTGAGATTGAGTGTTCCACATGCTTAATTAGAGTATGAATCAATATTGAATCTTTTACTTGCTAAGAACACTTATGAATTTAATTATTGATTGTAGAGTAAATTATTAATTTGGATTGTTAACGTGATTTAGTTCTTGAAAATCCATCCAACCAATTAATTGTTTAAAATTTCCAACTTTGACCCGCACTTACGTGTTGGTAAAATTAATCCATTAAGAATTTTGGAAATTCTCTATTTTAGGGTTAGTTTTACATCATGTTGTCTCCCTATCTTTCGACTCCTTGCGGTGACAAGCCAAACTCGACTCCGCTATGCACAGTCTATTTCGAAGGTAGGCAAGTTCAGCATCTCGAGGGTCGGTCCCAACATACCCGACGATCTAGTACGAAAATGAGAAAAGCCACATTATGCCAAGGCCCGAAGACTTCTAATAAATTCTATTAGTGCTAAAGCTCGGAACGCCGCAGCGGAAGCAAATAAACAACCAAAAAAATCAAGTCACAAAATTCGGCCCAAAATAGTTTTTATTTCGATAAATTTTGGATACAAAAATAGCGGTGGTCAGTCCGATAGCGGTGGTCAGTCCGCGATTGGCAGTAATACAAAAACAAAACAAAAAATCATGTCCTACTGCTTAGGAGATGAGAACACCTCCTGGCCATCAGTGGGGGAAACCTCGATGCCGACTGTCTGAGCCTCCGCCTCAGGAAATAGAGAACCCTCCTCACCACCAGAGTGCATCTCCCTAGGGGTCGGGGGAGCGTCGTCGACCTTCATGGAGTAGAAGCTCTCAAGGTCAAGATCGAGAAATTTGCGTTGGACGTGCTCCAAGGCCCAGTCATAACCAAAGTCCTGAGCATTGATGACCATGTCGATGATCTTCTCCCGATCGCTCTCTAACTCCTCTCTCGCCTCCCATCTGGCTTTCTTCTTCTCCAGCCTCTCCCTGGTAAAAGCCATGGACGTCAGCTCTGCCTTGAGCGCCCTCTCCTTTCTCGAGGTCATCGAACCTCAGTTTGAGATCCTTATACTCCCTCTCAATCAGGGTAGCCTTTCGATTGGCAGACTTGAGTTCATGCTCATGTTGCCGCTTCATCTCCGCCCTTTGGAGAGTAGCCTGCGAAAGGACAAACACTTGACAAAATTCAAAAACAAGAAATACAGAAACACTCACAGAGGGTCGAACACATACCACGATGCTGGCTTGAGCCCATTTAAGGTAGCTCAAGTCATACGTCTCCCTGCAAGAGACTTCCTATTTCAGGGGAGGCTAGGTTGTTCACCACCAGGAGGGCGACCGGGCCTTTCGTGACGGAGTCTGCCACCTACACCTAGCTTTTTGCCGATTTCAACAGAATCCGTTCCGAAATTCGATTTCAACAGAATCCAATTCGAAAGCAGATAGAGCAACTATCCAATCTGAAACTAGTACAGCTTCTAGGTCTCCTCAGTTTTAACCCCGATGATGCTCTTAGCCTGGAGATGGATCAGAGGAAGGGAGGACCTGGCGAGCTGGGTGATTTTAAGCGCAGCCAAGCTCGGTGCAGCCTTCGGAGTCGGGCGCCTTGGAGATGGTCAGGGCCCTTGACTTCTTGGCCCTCTGTTCGGAATGCCCCTTCGACAACCTGTCGAAAGCCAACGTTGAAGGCCTCTTATTGCCCTGCGGTTGTTCGACAGCGTTCTTCTTGGACAACGCTGCCCGACGAGCCTCGATCTCCTTCTCGTCAAGCATGGCTGCAACAAGAAACAAAATGATGTTAGGACGAGGTAAAAAAATATTGGTTACAAATAGAAACAAAAAAATATACAAGAGTCGGCCAGACTCGAGCCGCACTTTGCCAGGTCTCTTGGACACCCTTGACCAGTCCACAATCCCCTCTTTAAAGCTGCACTCGAACTTCACCTCCTCCCGAGTGAACTCCCTCACCCTCAGAGCCTTGAGTTTCAAAATGTTGTACAACCATTTGGTAGGGATGTCCCAGGGCTCGAGATTCAAGACGATAAAGTACTTCGACTTCCATCCCTAGACAGAGTCTGGCTGGTTGTGTACCACATGCTTCCCGTTGCGAAGGAAAAAGAAGCATCGTCCCTCGTACATCCGAACGGTACATAGACCCAAGCACATTCGGAAGTACTTGAGCTTTGTGGCATATTCTATTTACATAGCATGATGAAGCTGACGAGTTGCTTCCAGGAGTTGGGCCCATAAAGCATCAGACTTACCTCGGTCCAGTTCAGCACCTCCTTGACGAACAAGTGCATGGGAAAGCGGAGTCCTAAGATGAACGCATCGAGCAAAAACATGCAGAACCACGGAGCGAGGTTATCGGTCGGGCGGACTCAGAGGTTTAGGATTAATAGCTCGAACTCTCGAGGAATGAAGTTGGTCTTCTGAATCAGAAGGAGATCCGCCTTCCCTAAGGTGTACGCCATCCTAACCACCTCAATCTTCAAACCGCCGGGGATGACGACTGTATTCTGAACCTGACCAGGTCCTTCACGTCGTCGGGGTACATTCAGATTATTAGAGAGTCCATATAGAAGGGATGATCTAGGCCTCTCTCCATGTCATACTCCATCTGCTCGGGGTTCGAATCCGCGGGTTCGAATCCGCGGGGCAAATGAACTCTTTTCTCCTAGGCAACGGAGGAGAACGAAGGGGAGCAACCGCAACTACATCGTCAAAGTGGGAGGATTCATCTTCCTCTTGGACCAAGGGAACCTCCACTTCCTAACCTCTCTCCTTTTCCTCCTCTTCGTCAGAAGAAACCACCTCCACTTCCTCCTCTCTCACTTCTTCCTACTCTTTGTCAGAGGAAATTATGACAGCCTCCGAGATTTCGAATTCTTCCCTTTCTTGCCTCCATAATACACTTGACTCCTCATCTTCTTCACTTTGAGACTTTGAGTGGACCAAGTAGACGACGAGGGAAGGTCACCACGGTCGGAAGTGGAGGCCGAGTCGCCGGACCGAACCCTAAAGATAATTAAATTAATAATTTATCTGTTAAAAAGCTGACAGGAAGCTTGCTGGAAGATTAGAGAATGGTCTAGTGAGAGAAACTCGGGTAATAGAGAAAGTAAAGAGTGAAATGAGAAGGGGGTGGGAAATATATAGAGTGGGAGGAGACTCCTCGATAACCGCAAAGGTCATGTGACATTGGCCTAATCCTAGCCCTCCATCTGTCAACCCATCCAACGGCCAATATCCTACACCCATGTAACAATGCAGCCGCAGAGAAAAATCCAAGTCTCTGATCTTCAACCAGCATAGCTCGTCCCTCAGAGTGGCATTCGAGCCACTCGCGAAAAGCTCCTAATTTTCGCATAGCTTGTTCCTCAGCACAGAATTCGAGCCACTCGCGAAAAGCTCCTAAATTTCACGTGGCTCGTCCATCGGCATGATATCTGAGCCATTCGCAAAAAATCACCAAATTCCCTTGCTTCGTCCCTCGTCCCATGGCATGTCATCCGAGCCAATCGACGAGACATTCAACCTTCACTTAGGGGCCAACCCTTGCTATAGGCATAGTAGGCAGAGGGCCTATGGCCCCAAAATTTCATTGGCCCCCAAAAAATTGTAAATATCCTAAATTCAAATTTTTTAAATTTATATATAGTGATAGCTTATTTGATAAAGTGTATAAAAGGGGTTTATATGTAAAATGTAGTTTAGGTTTCTTTATCTCCTGATTTCTTCTTCCTATTCCTCCGTACAGCGCAACCAAAGAGAAGAAACAAGAAAAAGAAAAAGGAAAACGGACAAGGAGAAGAAGACAAAAAGGTATTCATTTTTTTTTCATTAGTAAAATCTAATTAGTTTCTTGTTGGCCTATTGATCTATGTATATTTTTATTAAACCCTAGTTTTTGGAGAAGAAATGTATAAATAATATTATAGATTTTTCAAAGATTATGTGGAAAGACTCACTCTCCAACCATTGTCTAAAACGCGCTGGAAATGTCAGGTTGAGTGTGTGAAAGCAATAAGATTCCAAGCTCCAAAAGTAAAAGATGCTTTAGCTTATTTGGCACAAAATGGTGATGATTCCAAGAAAAGATCAGAAGCCAAATGCTTGGCAACATATGAAATGGAGAGTTTTGAATTCCTTTTTGGCATGGTTATTTGGTATGATCTATTGGTTTCTATTAACACTGTTAGCAAAATCCTTTAGACCAAAGACATGCACATGGATGTTGCTATCAGAGATTTAGGAGAGCTTATTTAATATTTGCATTAAGTATAGAGAATCAGGATTTGAGGAGGCTTTAAGCACAGCTAGAGAAATTGTAAGTGAGATGGATATTGAAACTGTATTTCAGGAATAACGAACCATTCGAAAAAAGAAGCAATTTGATGAGAGTGGCATAGGCAGTGAAGAGGTAACACAATCAGCTTTTGATCTCTTTCTTCACTTAGAAGTACGTTTGAACAATTTCAGAAATATGAGGAAGATTTTGGGTTCTTATTTGATTTGAAGAAATAGAAGTCTGTAGATAATAAAAATTTGGCAACCTATTCTATGAATCTTGAAAAGTTGTAGAAGCATGGCAATGATTCTGACATTGATGGAAGCAACTTATATTTAGAGCTATGGTACTTGAGAGAAGTGATACCAAAAGAATCAAAAAAGTGCAGTTGAATAAGCAATTATCTACTTCTTATCCAAATACTTGGATTGCTTATAGAATTTTGTTAACTATATTAGTTATTGTTGCCTCTGCCGAACGAAGCTTTTCCAAGTTGAAGTTGATCAAAACTTACCTTAGATCAACAATGTCTCAAGAAAGGTTGAATGGCTTAGCTATGTTATCGATTGAAAATGATATGGTTGGAATGCTCAACTATGATAGCTTAATTTCTACTTTTGCAGCAAAAAATGCAAGAAGAGTAGTGTTCAATTGATGATCAATGTAATTTTAAATTTTAACTTAATTGTGAATTTTTATAGTAGGATTAAATTATTTTGGGGTGTGTTTTGTAGGCGTTGTTTGTATAGCCATTATATTTTTTGCACAAATCTTCCAAGCCCCTTTTTCTCTATCTAGAGCCCCGAAAATCTCCGGGTCAGCCCAGCCTTTTCGGCTTGCCGAACTACTTCGGGAAAATTCAAAAAAATTAATTTAAAATTCTAAAAAATAATTAAAATTTGGAATAATAATTAAATTTTCAAAAAATAATTATAAATTTAGAAAGTTAATTTTTAAAATTCCGAAAAATAATATGAATTTAGAATATTTATAGAATATTTAATTACAAGTCCAAAAAAAATTATAAATTTGAAAAAATTAATTCAAATCTCAAAAAAAATAAACTAAAATTTTGGAAGACGATTACTACCCTCAGGAACTCCGGATGTAGTCCCAAACGTCCCCAGGAGAGAGCTACTCCTCGAAGATTGCTACACCCAAGCTCCAAGAGTGGGGCTTATAATATGGATAAAAATTACAGCTAATCGGGACAATACAATTCATACACAAATCTTGAAGTTCCTAAGGGTAAAACACTAATTTCACAACAGCTGCAGGCCCATGACCAGAATATGGGCCACCCACAGGCCCACCATCTCGGCTCAGTCTACGAGACTGATACGCAGCCCAATTAGGGGAGATTGACCAGCCAATTATAGCTAACAGTCAAATCCCCCAAAATTCGAAGATATTAACTAATTGGATCCCATGATTAGAGGAATCTTCCAAATCAGTTAGGAAATCTTCTTATAACTGCTTCACCTTTGACCTATAAATACAGCACTTCCTCCTCCATTACTAGGTAATCAACATTTTGTCCACTAAAATTTAGTTAACATTGTTGAGTTACTGACTTGATCGTCCGAGGGCCTGACGGCGGGAAGACTCCCACTGTTCAGGTTTCCGGCAATATCTCAGTCATCCATTCTAGATCCAACCACAAATATCAGTCTCACATCCGATCAACGAGTGAGATCTAAGTTTTCCTCAATCATCAAAGAACTTATTATCTAGTTTCTCCCACACCGAAAAAAACAACATCAATATATAAAACAAATAACCGATAAAGAATTAATGAAAGAAAGAAAGACCTGATGTCCTTTCTGCCCTTTCAGCTGATGGTCCAGCAGCTCCAGTTGCTCTTGGTTGCTGGAAAGAGGCATAATAATCATATTATTGCCCACAAGATATCATAAACAGACGTATAGAGATAAAGAAAGAGAGGCGCTTACCCGTGTTCTAGGATTAGCATCGATCTTAGGATCCTTCAAAACAGTCCAGTCAAATACATAATCAAACTGGTAGCCTGCAGTTCATACAGGTCAAAAGCCATCACTATCAAGAGAACTCAACACAAACATGCTGTCAAAGATATTCAAAACAAAACAAGAATTGGAAATATATATATCTCAGAATTTACTTTTTGAAGTAAAATAGTCAAGACTAAGATGTGGTCATTAAAAGAACCCAAAACAATAATGTGTTCAGAAAATTATGCTATATGTACAAGAAACAAAGCAAGGATCATAAACTTTTTCAACACTACCTTCTCGAATGAAAAGATCGCGGAAAAGCCTCTTCAAATAAGCGTAATCTGGCTTGTCTTCAAACCGCAGAGATCGGCAATAGTGAAAATAGGAAATAAATTCTGATGGATAAGATTTACAGAGGACCTGTTCACAATATCAATGGCACAAATTTTATAAGTCGACTCCGCCGATTTGCATATAAGGATATATATTTAGCAAATATTCAACCAATTTAGTACTGATGTTCGGGATAAATAATTTGATATACCTCTACAGGAGTAAGCATTTTCTTTTCACTAATTTTATCATATTTCTGCTTTTTAGTGCCAGCTTTTAAGCCTTGCCAAGGAAGGCTGAAAGACAGAAATGAAGCCATGATTAACCAACTCTCATTCACAAAATTTAAATAAAAGAAGAAGGAAGTTGGGAAATAAAGGTACTGATGTAACTTTTGAAATACCTTCCTCTTAGGAAATACATAAGAACATATCCAAGAGATTCTAAATCATCCCTCCTGCTTTGTTCTATATACAAAAGAAGAAATGACAAGGACAATACATATTGAGGCAAATGGTCAACATCAGACAAGTAAAAGTTATTTTTAACACTAATGCGCGGAACTTACCAACTCCAAGATGTGTATTAACACTCGCATATCGTGCTGTTCCTGTGAGATTTTTGTTTTCCCTGTCAAAAAAGAGCCGATATACTTAAAATGAAAGAAGTGAAGAACCAATACAATATAAAACTTCCGCAATAGTAATTTACAAAGAGAATAAGAAGGTTACAGGCATTAAAATAATAGTAATAACTAAATCTTTTTAAAATCCATGTTTCCATACCTATGTTCAATTATTATCCAGTACAGTATATAACAGGGTATATGAAGCCAACAGTGCATTTTATATTTATGATTTTCAAGAGAATTTATATACTTTCTATTAATACCAATTTATTTGTTTAAACGTCAAATTAATATTTATAACTCTAATGACTACATCTGTAATTCCAAGAGCAGTGGTCAATAAGCTCATTGATGTTAATGAAACTTCACTAATGGGTATAATATTCATCTTTTTTTTAAGTTAACAGGTAAATCATGAAGAGAGTAAATTTTCACCGACAAAGTCGGTAAACCTTTGGCACGTTTTGATGTAACTAAAAAGGGGAAATTTTAAGCTAAAACAGTTGGACAACTTTATGCCTGCTGAAGTGTACTTTAATGCAAATCAACTTTTTAAAGGTTACCTATGCAAAGTTACAAAATGAAGAATCATGAAGGAGGCAAGCATCTATTAAAGCAGCATTCTAAGTAACTATTTGTTTATAGATTATATTGATGTTTTTTGGTGTAGAATTAAAGGATAAAGAGAAAGAAAAGCTAAAAGATCCAATCAACTGATAAAGGAAGAGGGCGGAGGGGGGAATTTTTTTAATAAAAAATCAAGTTGTGACTCAATGTAACGCCCAGGGTACACTCACCTACACAGCTAGGAACCTACCACGGCCCCTAACCACAGGGCTTTAACCTCCCCGAAAAGAGTTAGCATAGTTGGTGCTTTGGGTTCATAGGCAATCCTATATATACACCACCCAACCTCATGATTTATCCACTATGGGACTAAATGTTCACGCCCATGCTACTTAATCACACATGTGCACATGCTAGGCCCATCCTACAAAGCCCACACACAAGTCCAATTCCATAGGTTAACTAGGTTCATATGAGCCCACTAATTTATTCCAAAAACCACCTAGGAGTATTACACACAGATAACTTCACAATGACAACAACCTCTACTTTCAACTTCTTAAGAATATATACAAAAACTCTCTCAGGCGATTTTCAAAACCACTGAAAAAGTTCCTCTTCTTCGTTCAGATCCCCGGCCCCTTGCCTTCTCCTCCTCTACCCACTTCATTAAAGTTTGAGATCTTGCTATCCTCTCCAAACCCATATCAGTTTTTTTAGTTTTCCCGTTTTCTGGCTCGGAGGGGTTTTGGCTTCCCTTCAGGTGCGTACAGGAGGCTCGGAAGTGGGAGGTAGCTTAGTTCTGGTCTCATTTGGGCGATATTTCATATCAGCTCCTTCTCAGCGTCCAGATCAATCGTCCCCTCCCCTTTGCCTTCCCCTCCTCTACTCTCTTCTTTTAAGTTGAGACCTCTCTAGCCTCTCCAACCCCATCTCGTTTTGGTCGTTTTCCATTCTTGCTGGATAGGAAGGGTTTTTGCTTCCCTTCAAGCTGGCGGTCCCTGCTCAGTGCCGCGATCAGAGTTATCGGCGTCTCAGCGCTGCTCCACTTGCGCTGTAAGTTCGGGTGTGTTTTTGTTGTTTTTTTTAGGTTGGGTCGTCTTGCTCCCTAGTTTGGGAGTGGTTAGCTCGGGGTGAGATTTGTGTTTGGATCTCAGTTCCTCTACCGTCCGTGGAAGAATCTCGAGGCCATTTGGAGCGGTGGAAGTTTTTGTCCCACCTAGGACTGCTTTGCCGTTTGGATCCCCCGGTGGTGGGCTGAGCTTTTGTGTGTTTAGGCTTCTTAACTTCTCGTTCTGAACTTTTGTGAGTTCAGATTCGTTGTAGTTTGGATCCTTCAGATCCCCTGGTGCGGGATTTTGGGTTGATCATTTGCATTGAGTTGCATTAGTGGTTTTATCCTGGATCAGTTGCGATCCGTTATCCTCTTTGTTCTAGCACTTACTGCAGTAACTGATCTTCTCAGTATCAGTTTCCACAACCCTGCTCGGGTATCCTCTAGCGCTCTCCCTTCTCGGATATTGGGCCATGGTCTCTTTATGCCCGTTTTGGGTTGAGGTCGTTAAAAAAAAACAGGCCCTTTAAAATTGGTCACTCTCGTTGCGTTCCCATATCCCCTATTCCCCTTTCCTCTTGTAGATCCGACCCGCACCTGGTTTGCTTCAGGTGTCTCCTTCCTGGGCATTTTAAACGAGGGTGTGTAAACAAAATGAAGTGTTTCTTCTGTGACAAGTTTGGTCACTTGCGCAGGCGATGTTTTTCCCTTCAAAAACTCCTTGGATTTCCGAGAGGCAAACCCTTACCGGACAAACTCCTCTCCGTTCTTAACTATCCGCTCCTAAAGTGCAAGCTTAATGCATGCCTGGCGAGAAAGGTTAGTTTGGAGTTGGAAAAGGATTTTGACTCATCGACAGTTGTTCCTTATCCTTTTAAGAACTCAACTACTTCTTCCAAAGCTTATGGTGACTCCCTGGTCACGCTTCAGCTTCCTAATATTGCTAATCCGTTTCAGGATCGAACGGTTTATACGAAACTCGTTTCCTTTCCTCGGTTGGGTTCTTATCAGGCTCGTCCCCTATCTAAAGTTGTGATGCCTATGTTGTTTAAGAGTCTGGACAAGTTTTTTGTGTTGGCTAAATCCTTACCGACCAATTGCCGCTCATTACTTACCTATTCCCTCTTTAGGCACAAGCTTCTTGCATGCTTCGCGAGGAAGAGTAGTTTTGAGTCTGAAAAGAATTTTGACTCCCCGGTAGCGGTGTCTTATCCATCTGCGAACCCCACTACTTATGCCACTGCTCTTCGTGCTTCACTATCTACTACTCAGTATCCTAATTTTGCTAGCCTGCTTAAGGTTCGCTCGATTTTCAAGGAATTTGTTACCTTTCCTCGGTTGGGTACTTCTTAGCCTCGTTCCCATACTATAGTTGTGAGGCTTTCGGGGAGTAAGAGTCGGGATAAGCAGTCTGCTTTGTTTAAGTCCTTAGGGTCTTGCCATTCTTGGTTTCGAAGTGCGAAGGGGCACGTTCATCAACCAATTCTTGGTGAGTCTTCCTTTTCCCGTTATTCTTTTCCTACTAATTCCATCCTGCTATCATCTTCAGTTTCTTCCAGTTTTCTCTTACCCTCTTCTTGCCTAAACAAAGTCGAGGCGAGCATGCCGGACCTGAGTGTGATTTCGCTCCCTTTGGTGGAGGTCGATCCTCCCCCCGCTAAGCGTAAATACAAAAAGAAACTCTACTCTAACGCGCCAACTCGCGTGAGTGCTCGTATTTTAGCGAAGAAAGCAGCTTCTGTGTCGGCTCCTCTTCTTAGGTACTCCTGAGGTTTTGCTCTGTTTCGGTCCTTCTCGTTGTTGGTTTTCTGGGGTATTGCATTTTTGGCGTTGCTTGGGTTTTCCTGAGCTGATGGGTCTGTTTCTTTTCATTTAGCCTCGTCATAACATATTTTGTGGTGTGCCTTCTCTCCTCCTATCTTCGCATTCTGTGTTCGCAGACACGTGAATGGTGTCATACACTATTTACTATGAGTTTTAGTGGTGCGCCTGGTAGTCTGCGTTTTTTTCTCTTTTCTTTCTATGCAGGTTGTGTTTGGTGCCTTCGGGTGGGGCTGTTTGCCTCCTGAGTTTTCGTTTTGTCTTTTGGATCTGTTACACAATTTTTGCGCATGTCTTCAAGGTTTGCGTCTTCCTGGATTGTCCTTCCTGAACGTTGCAGCTCCTCTTTTTTTGCGGACATTAGCCTTGTGGGCGTCTTCCCTCCATTTTGATGCGTGTGTTTAGCTCCTTTTGTTGCGATGTTATTCTGGCTGTTTTGCTCCGCTGCCCGTCTCGAAGTTGTTCTTCTTTTAGCTCGCAGATCTCTTATTTGCGTGCGACTCATCCGTTTTTTGTACTCTTTTTTGTAATCACCTTTCTGTTTTACATCTTGTAAACCCTTGTATGTATTTCTGTATCTCAACTGTTTTTTTATATATATATTTTTTGATGGCTGGAGCCGTTTGGCTCTATCCGAAATATCAAAAAACAACCTCTACTTTCCCTCATAGCATACACAAAGACATATATATACTTGAAGAAATAAATAGACTGAGTTAACTCCAGATGTTGGAATCACATTATTTCTACTGACAGCCTTAGTATAAATTATTATAAAAGAACCCCACATATCCCTACCTTATTTGACTGGGATGCTCCTGCAGCAAATAGAGGGGGAATGTGTTAACTCTTACATTTAGGAGTTAACATAAAACTCAGGGCTGCAAGTAACATATTCAACGCACATGACAGTTACCACACACTCCTAAAGCATAACTAGCTTTTCGTTGTTATCATTTTATTATTCTGTTTGGTGCTGGTGGGGGGGTTGTAACCCACTTCTACAGTCAAACTCAGGGTGGCATCAAATCCAATCAGACAATGGCTTCTTGTGCAGTAACCCCTTATCAGCCAAAAAAATTAAAAGATGCATCTTAACAAAAAAAAAAGTAATTATTATCCCCATCACATATGATACTAAGACAGCAGTATCTAGAAGAAGGTCTCAGTTTATTTAACCTGTAATTATTCGGCTTGCATAAACAAAATAACAAAATAAAGGATTCAGCACCTAAGCAAGTATGAGCAACTATGAGCAAGTGAAGAACAGTAGATATGCACACTATCCAAGCCGAGTACATGAAAAAACTTCTCATTCACCTGTAAGGTATGTGCTTATGAGTTTGAAGGTCCCTATATTTCTTTGCAAGTCCATAATCAATTATATAAACCTGTCAGCAAGAGCAAATAGTCAGAAGAACATACCCTGACCGCATTGTAGCCTAAAAATCAAGCATAGAGTTTTAATTGTGCGCAAATCAAATGAGAACACTGTTGTAATTTCCAGATACAAATTCACATAATAAACTACAAAATTTTAAACATAAGAAACTGGCAAGTGTTTAATAAAGATTAAGAACTTCTACATCACCACTAATTTTAATTTATGCCACTTATCTTACAAACATGTGGATATAAATATAACTGCGCATATAGATACATGTACTATCCATGCAAACTAATTAGACTTTCAATCAGTACTAACCAAAAGGTGGTGAGGACTACACTATTAGAGAAGGAAATCTGGACTAATTATAGAGAAAAAAATCAGACCATATCTTATTAAGAAATATTTTTTTCCGCAACAGTAAAGTTATTAGTCCTAGTATGTCGTGCAACTGTCGGTCTGTCTTGAATCAAGCTTATGAGCCATATTTCAAACTTTGTGAGAGAAAGTAATCAAGCAACAAATGAGAAAAATAACAATTATTTTGGAAAACCAATTTGGTTTTATGTGTTGACAGAGGAATATAGAAGTTGCTTGTTTAACAAAACAGTAGATGAATAATGTAGGGGAAAAGGGGAGAAATTTTCACCTGGACTTCATTAAACAAAAATATTTATGATAGTCATTAAACAAAAATATTCAGCGATGAATATTTTTAAGTAAAGAAGAATTTTGTCATTACATTAATGTGATTAAGGATACACGTGATGGATAGTTGATGGGAAAACAAAATTGATTCCTTGTTACCAAAGGTATGCACTAAGCATCGGCACTAAGTCTATATCTCTTTTCATTACTCATCTTTCTCTCTGAGTAAATAATCCAAGAACTTATAGGCATAAAAGATAAGGTTTTCTTGATGAATTATAATTAGTTGATTAGTAGATAATTAGTTTCTACAAGGTAAAGAATCACCAAGTGATAACAAAGGAAATGAAACAGAAAATAAAACTAAGAAGCGAAAGTAGTGTGTTGACGAGTATAGAAAGCATAGTTACTAAGAAGTTAAGAATAATAGGTCAAAACAGAGTAAATGAAACAGAAACGAAAACTATAAGACTTGAAGTATAGTCACATTAATGGCTACTAAATACTAGTACGTTCCAATCTAAAACAAATCACTCATAATAACGAGTAATTAAGAATGATAATATTCATAAAATCAAAGTGGCGTGGTTGATATCATAATATCATCAAAATATTTTTAGCTACTTTTATAATGTACATCACATGGGACATGCAAATTTCTATTTTGATACAGCCCACTAATGAATTAGAACAAATACTATCCACATTATGTAATCAACACGTAACTTAGCTCAACTTGTATGTCATGCCCTTATTTAGAAAAACTATATTTTAGGTTTTCATGTATGAATAATAATAAAAGAAGCACGCATACGCAATTGTTGTGTCGGCCAATTGTGTCCACATAACAAGATCATACATGTACGTTACTTCACCTTGAATGGGAATATGAGATTTATTTCAATTCTCAACATGTACAGTTCAAGCAAGTTGTAGCGTTACATTCTGGATACTGAACCGAAGGATTGCTGGAAAGTAAAGTATACAAGCTCAGCAGTATAAAACTGTTTAGCTTTCGCAAGATTCTCAATAAGTTGAATGAATTACCAAAACTAGAGTAGTAGGTTCCCTACTTGTGGCCTGTAGCATAAGCCTATGCTTATATTGGTTGGAATAAAATTGTTGCCACATTGCCAAGTTCAGACATACGACATGCCACATTATGTGTCATGTGTTGATGAACGTCTATTCACAATCCAATCGAGAAAACTTAGCACAATGAAGTGATGATCTTTTAGAAAATTCTCCGCAGAAAATATATAGCAGTACTCTAGAGTAAGAGACCGCAGAATGAGATTCTTCCAAAGGAAACAAGTCCAGCATCACAGATGTAGTTTTTTTAATATAAATAAATTTAAAAACAAACAATAAACCACTTGTAGTTTTCATAAGTCACATCTACTTATTATCCCAATATTTACCTCGTCATAAGAATGCAGCTACTCCATGCACAGTTTAGGTTAATCTTTTAAGTGTAAAAAAATAGAGGATTTATGTTTTGATGATAAGGAATAGATCACCAAGACAATTGCTCGAGTCCAGTTAGAAAAGTAAAGTAGAATCATTTACCAAAAAATTGCACCAGAATATCAGAGGCATTAAGATTGTTAAATCCACTCAATGAGGCAAGGAAAACACCAAGAAACATACAAATAACAAATTAAAACATACAAGGGTAACTTGCAAATGATCTCAAGACAGTACTTGATGTAAACTTAACCTCGAGTAGAGAATTTCCAAGAATATTAGAAGATTAAGTTTACCAACATGAGATTAAGTTTACCAACATGTAATACAGATTAAGTTAGAAATTAAAACTACTAATCGGGTTGATGGATTTTCAAGATATGAAATAGTTTAACAAGCTCAATTAAAGATTCAATCTTAACAATCAATAATTATACACTTAAACATTCTTAGCAAGTAAGATATTCAATAATTATTCGTACACAAATTAACAAGTAGAAGCACACACTCTCAATATTTGTGGACGACAGATAAATCAAATAATATTATGGAGACGATAAGCAATATCACAAGTAATGAAGAATGGAAAGAAACTACCAGGTTCAAAGAAAACATCGGGGTCTCGAATCTGGGTTGCCGGCTGTTGAAAGATGGCGAGATGAGTCTCGAGGTGAAGAGCCAGTCGGGGTTGCGGTGCTCGTAAGTGACAGCGACAAGGTGGCTCGGGGGCTGCCAAAGGAAGAGGGAAGGCGGCGTCGGGGTGCTAGTTGATTTAGGGAGAGTTTCGAAATTGATGAAATTGGCGTCGGCGGGTGGTGGCAGAGCCGTCGACAGGGTCGTCGTTGATGAACAACGGCTCGAGGAGGTGATAGGGGGAAGGAGGCGCTGAAGTTGACGAGGGTCAGCAAGGAGTGTGTGGGCGTCGGGGAGGGGAAGGGAGCGGGATGAGGGTGATGTTGTGGTGGTGGGTTCGGAGTAAAGTCAACGGCGGAGTGAGGGGAGGAGGTCGACAGTGGTGGGGCTGATAGGGTTTGGATGGAGAAGGCGGTGGTGGTCGGTAATGGGAGAGGGAGGTCGGGGTGCTGACGATTGGAGAGGAGTTTGGGGTTTGGTCGGGAACAAGGAGAGAGGAAGAAGAATGAGAGAAAGAGAAGTGGCGGCGGTGAAATTGGGGGTTAGGGTTTAGAATTTGTATTGGATTTGGGTGTAGTTTTAAAGTTTATCATAAATCCTAAAATTTTATCTCAATGTCTCACACAAAAGAGGGATGAAGAGCAAAAACTCAATCACAATAATTTTAGTCATTCAAAGGCATTCTTATTTCATTAATCTAGAGGCCTCATAACAAATCTCAATACAAATCTCCAAAATATTCTAATGCATAAAATAAAGAATACAAATAGTAAAACTACCACAGATGGCTATAATTGCTAAAAACAAATATGAATAGTGAAATAAAAATACTAGGCTGATAGATTAGTCATCCTAGACGATGTCTGCGCTTATTGAAGCGCCTGAATCGTCTCATCATTCTCTCCGGGTGGGAGAGGGGGAAAGGGCTCTACCTAGTCGAGTCAAAACTAGTTCTCCTGTCATAGTGCTCCAAAAGGCCTGAATTCAAGCGTTGGAGCTCTTCACGATCAATCCAAGTATCCTCCGACTCCAGCTTGTTTTTCTATTTTACCAAATACCTATGAATACCACCATCTCTAGTAGAGATTATCTGAGCATTCAAAATGTTATCCAATTTTTCTGTCGGTGGATAAGTAGTATCAAGGAGAGGGGAAAATATGGAAGTTCACCAGTAAGCTGCAGGGTAAGCTCATCTATAAAAGAATTTCTAAAGTTATATTTTGGGCTTTCATAGGGTACTAGATCCTCAATATTGAAAGTCTTACTTATGCCAAAACCTTCAAGAAGGTTAACGACATAGGCATTATTATTGATTTTATGCAGAATGGGACTGCAGCACGTGCATTCAATTTCTTAACGGATCCAGTTGAAAATTGTTCCGGACGAATCCGAACCATCACTTCATCACCCACATTAAAAATTTTAAATTTCCTTCTACTATCTGCCCTTAACTTGTAGTTAAAATTAATCTCACTAATTTTCTTAAAAATTTCTCTATGCAAGTCATGAATGCGAGATGCAAATGTAGATGCACTCTGAGACTATGATGTTCTAACATAGGGACAAAGATCTATGGGTTGCCTAGGACGATAACCATGCACAACTTCATGAGTACTCATGCAGGTGGTTCTATTCTTAGATGTGTTGTAGGCAAATACAACAACAGTCAATTTCAAGTTCCAAGGTCCAAGTTATTTCCCACAAAAGTACGCAAGAGATTGTTAAGACTCTGATTGACAACCTCAGTTATCCATCAGTCTGCGGGTGGAAAGCTGAAGAGAACTTTAATTTCGTGCCCATCTTGTACCATAGGGTCTTTCAAAAATAACTCGTGAATTTCACATCCCTATCAGATAATGGTTTTTGGCAACCCATGTAGCTTCATAATATTATCGAAGATCTAAGCTACATGAGATACATCAAAAGTTTTCGAACATGGGAGAAAGTTGGCCATTTTAGAAAAACGGTCCACGACAACAAGAATCGAATTGTGTTTCTTTTGTATTTTGGGTAAGCCTAAAAGGAAATCCATGCTGACATCTTCTCAAGGGCGATTGGAAACAAGTAATGGAGTATACAGACGTGTTCTATTTTTGTTGTTTGGCGAGTTGACATGTATGACACATGTTAACAAGTCCCGCAATGTCTCTTTAGTTTAGGCCTGTAAAACCTATGTTCCACGGTAACAATGGTCTTGTTATGCCCAAAGTGTCCAGCAAGGCCACCAGCGTGCAATTCTTAAACAAGATACTATCGTAATGATGTACTAGGAATACACAGTTCGGAGCGATAGAAGAGATAATCATCTTTCAAGAAATAATCATCTATCACTCGAGTGTTGTCATCCTTCAAAGAAGTGTAGAATTCGTGAAAATCTGGGCAGGACACATACTCATCTTTTAATCTCTCAAAACCAATAATTTTGGTGCACAGTGTAGATAAGATCATGTGACAATGACTTAGCGCATCTGCATCCTTATTATCAATCCCTTTCTTACGCCTAATGGTATATAAATATTCTTGTAGGAACTCTACTCATCGAGCATGTTTCGGATTCAACTTTTGTTGAGAATTAAGGCATCTTAAAACCTCATGGTCTAAGAAAATGACAAATTCTTGCAACAGGAGGTAATATCGCCAATAGCGAAGTAACTGAATTATCGAATAAAAATCCTTGTCATAAGTGGAGTGTATTTGTTTTGCTTCATTCAGCTTTTCGCTGAAATAAGCAACATGATGACTCTCTTGACTGAGAACTCCACCTATACCAATACCAGGAGCATCACATGTTACTTCGAAAACTTTATTGAAATCAGGCAACCTCATGACAGGTATCTGAGTCATTTTTTTCTTGATCTCTTTGAAGGCTCTTGTGGCTTCTTTCGACCAGACGAACTCACCTTTTTTCAGACAGTCGGTTATCAAAGCCATGATTGTGCAAAATCCTAACACAAACTGACGATAGAAGGCGGCAAGACCATGAAACCTCCGCACAACACGAATGTTGTGGAGCTCAGGCCACTCAGTAATAGCTGGTATTTTTTCTGGGTCAGTAGATATCCTCTGGCAATATCCCTTGGCAGAGGCAATAAATTCCAGAAAAATAGTCTGATCGGAAAGAAAAATACATTTGGTAGCATTAGCATAAAGTTGTTACTTTCTCAAAACATCACAGACCTGCCTCAAATCGTCAAGATGTTGCCCAACGGATCAACTGTAAATGAGGATATCATCAAAGTACAGCACAAGGAACTTACCCATAAAGGGACGGAGTACTTGCGTCATGATTCTCATTAACGTGCACGGGGCATTCGTCATTCCAAATGGCATAACCATCCATTCGTACAGGCCATCCTTCGTCTTGAATGCGGTCTTCCATTCATCACCAGGACGAACACATATTTGATGGTAGCCACTTTTAAGATCAATCTTGAAAAAGATTGTGGCACCAGACATCATGTCCAACATGTCATCCAAACAAGGAATGGAAAAACGATACTTTACCGTGATCTTATTTATGGCACGGTTATCCACACACATACGCTAGGTTCCATCTTTCTTTGGCATCAACAGAGCGGAAATAGCGTAAGAACTTAAGCTTTCTCTGATGAAGTCATTTGCCAATAACTCATCAACTTGCCTTTTCAACTCAGCATGTTCTATCGGATTCATCCGATAGTGTGGCAAGTTAGGAAGACTCGCTCCCGAAACCAGATCAATAGCATGTTGGATGTCACGTAGCGGGGGCAACTGGTTGGGAAGGTCGGCAGAAAAAAACATCTGCAAATTCCTAAAGAACAGGAGTAACTTGAGGAGGGATGGGTGACTTAGGCTCATTAGGGACTTCTCTCGCTGTTAGTAGAATTGTTGTCCTTTTATCAATCTCTTCCGTGAGTTCCTTTTCACCCATATACGCTGTTTCCTTGCCCTTTCTCGAGGGAGTTGGAGTTTTCCCAGAAGGATTAGTTTGTGGTTTCACGGGTATGAGTTTTATCTTTAATTTGTCATGTTTAAACACACACTGGTTGGATCAACCATATATTATTACATCGTGGTCGTATAACCAAGATCTCCGTAAAATTACTTGACCTACATCCAATATGAGCACATCACTCCAAATTAGCTCCTTGTAGGCTTTGAAGTTACAGAAACTAAACATCGATGTGTTACTTGGAGGGCTGTCGCATCAATCCAAGATACTTTGTATGTGTGGATGGGGTTCAACTTTAAGTCCAGCCTTGGCTATGCCGCTATGACCGCTGAAGCAACAGCGTTGACGCAGCTCCCACTGTCAACAATCACCTTACAGTTTTTACCACCTACTATCATGAAGGTGTGAAATATAATAGTGCACTTCCAATCATCTTCTTTTGGTTGGAACAAAGCATATCTGACTACATTTAAAGAAGGTGATTGGATCGACCGAATACAGTTGATATACTAGTCATCCTCTTCTTCGTCGAAGTCATCACTTCCATTAGGTTCATAAGAAAACTCATTGTCGGAATCATCAGCGATGACGGCGGTACCCTCTACTATATTGATCCTACAGGGGCTAGGACAGTTGCTAGCAACATGACTGTATCTCTTACATTTATAGCACTTAGTGAGATGATCAATCTTAGAGTAGTCTTTTTCAGTGTTCTTACCCTAGTTGTCATTTCTAGGTGAATAGAAATTTGAATTAGGCTTACTGGGTAAGATTTGTTGGGGTACTGAGAAGAGGAGGGTTTAGGCCTAGAGGGATCGGTGAAGGTCATTCTAGAGAAATGATCTCTCGAATCGCTGGACTTGTAGTGAAAACTTGCTTTAAGGAAATCCATATCGAGGACAAGGGCATAAGCCGACAAGGGCATAAGCCACTGCCAAGGAGTCCACATTTCTATGAATTAGCTCGTTACTAAGATCGGCTCGTAGTCCAGCTCTGAACCTAGAGAGGGTTTGTTCTTCGCTCCCTTTGCCTAAAGCATTACACCGAATGAGGAAATGTTATCAAACTTATCCACATACTCTTGGGTGGATTTGCTTCCCTGATAGAGTAGATTCCATGAATCAAGCATTCTGGTGTGGAATGATAGTGGCACGTACCTATCAGTGAGCCCCTTTTTCATGGCCTCCCAAGTGTCTGTAGGTGTCAGACCTCGGCTTCTACAGGCGTGTTCAATATTGGTCCAATGTTGTTAAGCTTTACCAGTCAATTTCATCGTGACAAATTTAATCTTCGGGGTTTTGCTTATATCAAACCACATGAAGTAACGGTCCATGACACGAATCCAATCAGATAAGCTTGGGGTTCCATACGGCCTTCAAAGTGGGGATTGTCAATTTTAACATTCTTCTTGTATTGTTCGTCAGGGTCACGATCTTGACGTCGGCCGTCACGATCATTCTCTTGAGAGAACTGACGATGAAGTTCAGAGACAATATTTTGATTCAATTCCACTTGCTCAAGCCTCTTATTGATATTGGCAAAAGTTACTTGAATGACAGCGAGGGTAGTGAAAATATCAGAGTTGTCCATCTCAGTTCGAGAAAGGGCTCGCTGAATTCTAGGGTTCTTGATTAGGTGGTTTGGGAGGGGCAAGAAAGGTATTTTGGGATTCGTGATGGTGCTGCGAAGACGCATTCACCAACAGTGAAAAACTAGGGATCGTGGGGACGTGTGTTTGCTGAAATTTGGGGAAACGTGTCCTAAATGCACCTCAATTTTTTTTAATCTGAAATGAACTAAAAATAATCTTAAATAAATGCAAAAATTATGACTAAATGATGCAATAACTAGGATTTTAAAAACCTTCGCTCTGATACCAAAATGATGTAACTTAACCCTAAGTAGAGAACTTCCAAAAATATTAAAAGATTAAGGCTACGTTTGGTTCGTTGTTTTGAAAATTCCTTTTAAACATAGTTTTTGAAAAAAAATTATAAAGTTGTTTTTTGTAATTTTCGAAAACAGAGTATTGTTTAGTAAACTTTTTTCATAAATAGTTTTTTTCAAAATTAAAGTATAAAAGGCGTTTGGTAAACTGTATACAGTATGTATATATATAATCTGTATTTATGTATATATGTATATACATAATACTCTATATTGTATTCTGTTATATATAATATATGTATGGGTTTGATTGTATGTATATACAGTATATATATTCTGATACATACATGTCGTATACATATACATACATACATATTGATACATACATACTGATATATAATAATATAAAATAATTTATTATAATAAACATATTTAATAATATACATATCTATATAATAAAACACAAAGAAAGCTATAGAGTGGCTCTCATTCAATCCCCCCAAAATCAAAGGCCCAGATCTATCCTCAAAAAACATATTTTCCCCCCAAAAGTTTTCCCCTAAAATTCAAATTTAATTCCCCCACCCAAAACAACTCCTTTATTTATTTAATTATTTCTCTCTCTCTCTCTCTCCCCTATTCTAAAAATACAGAAAATAAAAATTTTAATTTTTTTTTTTAAAGTTTAAAACCAAAAAATTTAAAATTTTAAAAACTTTAAAAATAATTCAAAAAAATTAAAAAATCAAAAACTTATAAAAAATTTTAAAAATATTAATTTTTTTAATTTAAAAATATTAATTTAAAATTTTTTTAAAAAAATTAAATTTTTTGAAATTTTAGAAATAAAACTTTAAAGTTTAAAAAATAAATGTTTAGATTATTGGTATTGTAGATACCTTCACACCTGCACTTGCGTTACCATTGTATTTAGACATACTCATAGTGATTATGGGATTAGAGTAAGCTCTATAAAACCATATGATAATGTCCTTGCATAACTATTACAAGCATCTAAAATTGATGTTGAAGTTAAAAAAAACTCTATACAGTGTTTCTAACAAACTATATGCATTTCAGGTAAGTTCAAGCTAATGATCAGGAAGACGATAATTGAGCTTAAAGGTAGATATACTGCTTCCTCATATAATATGTTTACTACCTCAATTAATTTGCTAGACCTCCAAAACTATTTTATATAATCAAACCAGGTGCACCGTTCCGAAGACATACCGTAGGCACGTGTCAACGGGCAAACCTAGTATATAATAATATATAATAATTATAATAATGTATATGTAATAATAATATATTATAATAATAATAATATGTTATATAATAACATATAGAATAATATATAATAGTAATATCTATATAATAAAACACAACGAAAGCTATCAAGTGGCTCTCCTTTAATTCCCCCAAAATCAAAGGCTCAGATCTAACCTCACAAAACACATTTCCCCCCCCCCAAAAAAAAAAAGTTTCCCTCCAAAACCCAAATTCAAATCCCCCTAAAACAACTTCTCTCTCTCTCTCTCTCTCCCTCTCTCTCTCTATATATATATATATGGAAACATGGACTTTTATTTACAACTAATTATTGTCATACTATTCAAACTTGAGCTACATAATTGTTGATACATAATTGTTGATTTACTGTTTACAAAGCTTTTCATATGCTGTACCATTCTAAAGACGTGTCGTAGGCACGTGCCCACGGGCAAATCTAGTATAATAATAATATATATAATAATAATAATATATATAATAATAATAATATATTATAATAATAGTATATATAAAATAGTATATATGAAATAATAATATATTATAATAATAATATATTATAATAATAGTATATATAAAATAGTATATAAGAAATAATAATATATTATAATAATAATATATTATAATAATAGTATATATATATAAATAATAATAATAATAATAATAATAATAATATATGTAACAATAATATATTATTTATATAATAAAACACAAGACAATTTGAAAAATGCTATGAAATGGTTTCCCTTCAATTGAAACAAAATCAACGGTTCAGATTCACCCTCCCAAAACACATTTTCCCTCAAAAAAGTCCCCCCCAACCAATGTTTTCCTCCCAAAACTAAAAAACTCATTATTTTATTACTCTCTCTCTTTTGACTCTTTACTTTTTCATATTTCTCCCTTTCTCTCTCCCTTTTTCTCTCTCTCCCTCTCTCAATTTCTCCCTATTTACTCAGAAATTTGATCCCTTTACCATTAAAAATATGCTAGACGTACACAATTAGGTGAAAATTTTCAATTAGACCGGGCTACTTCGAAATCTAATGGTGTTAGATTTTCATATTTCAGGTTTGTAAATTTTCAGATTTATGCTTTTTTATTGCTCATAAAATAACAAATATCTCCTCAACAATTAAATTTCATCATTTTCCACCCTCAAAGTTCTAAGAAGTTGGATTTTACACCCTCATTTATAATTATTTTTCAACATATACTAATGGAAACATGAACTTTTATTTACAACTAATTATTGTCATACTATTCAAACTTGAGCTACATAATTGTTGTTTTACTGTTTACAAGGCTTTTTATATGTTGTATCATTCCGAAGACGTGTCGTAGGCACGTGCCCACGGGCAAATCTAGTAATTATCTATATAACAATATATTATATAATAATATTTAATAGTAATATATAATAATAATATATAATAATATATATAATAATAATAATTGTATATATAAAATAATAATATATTATAATAATAGTATATATAAAATTGTATATATGAAATAATAATATATTATATAATAATAATAATAACAATAATAATAATAATAATATTTACATACTATTATATATACATACATACTGTATACATACTATATACATACATACTGTATACGTACATAATGTATACATATATACATATACATATACAAATAAAGTATGTTGGTTGAGAAATGAAAAACCTTATCTCAGAAAACAGGTTTTTTCTGTTTTCAAAAAACTCCATTTTAAACATAGGTTTTGAGGGTGAAATTTTTAAATGAGTTTTCGAAAAATTTGTATCCAAACAAAACTACCCTATGTTTTGATTTTAAAAAGGCTAAATATAAAAAAAGGACACTGTTTTGGACCAGTTTAAAAAAAGGACACTAAGGTTTTTTTATTAAAAAAAGGACACAAAGTTTCAAAAAACTCCACTGGGTTAGTTAGGGTTAGGGCTAGTTCGGGGGGGTTTATATAAACATTTGATTAGTTAAGTGATGTATTTTAAACACAAATAAAAGATGAATGTGGTTTTTTTAAACACAAATGAAAAATGAAAGTGGTTTTTTAAAACCCTACCCTAACCCTAACTAACCCAGTGAAGTTTTTTGAAACTGTCCTTTTTTAAACAAAAAAAAAACCTTAGTGTCCTTTTTTTAAACTGGCCCAAAACTGTGTCCTTTTTTCATATTTAGCCTTTTAAAAATTGAAAATTGTTTTTTAAAACCCGATCCAAACACACCCTAAGTATACCAACATGTAATACAGATTAAGGTAGAACTTAAAACTACTGATCGGGTTGATGAATTTTCAAGATATGAAATAGTTTAACAAACCCAATTAAAGATCCAATCTTAACAATCAATAATTATATACCTAAACGTTCTTAGCAAGTAAGATATTCAATAATAATTCGTACACTAATTAGCAAGTAGAAGCACACTCAATATTTGTGAACGACAGATAAATCAAATAATATTATATAGACGATAAGCAATATCACAAGTAATGGAGAATGAAACGAAAGTACCGAGTTCAAAGAAAAAGTCAGGGTCTCGAATATGAGCTGCCGACTGTTGGAATATAGCGAGATGAGTCTCAGGGTGAAGAGGCAATCGAGGTTGCGGTGCTCGTCAGTGGCAGCGATAAGGCGGCTCGGGGGCTGCCAAAGGAGGGGGGCAGGCGGCGTCGGGGTGCTGGTTGATTTAGGGTTAGGGTTTTGAAATTGATGAAACTGGTGTTGGCAGGTGGTGACAGAGTCGTCGACGGGGTCGTCGTTGATGAGCGACGGCTCGAGGAGGTGATAGGGGGAAGGAGGCACTCGAGTCAACGAGGGTCGGGGAGGACTGTGTGGGTGTCGGGGAGGGGAAGGGAGTGGGATGAGGGTGATGCTATGGTAGCGGGTTCGGAGTAGAGGCGACGGCAGGGTGAGGGGAGGAGGTCGATGGAGGGGCTGATGGGGTTTGGATGGAAAAGGCGGTGGTGATCAATGATGGGAGAAGGAGGTCGGGGTGCTGGCGATTGAAGAGGAGTTTGGATTTCGGTCAGGAACAAGGAGAGGAAGAAGGAAAGAGAGAAGATGTTACGGCTGTGAAATTGGGGGCTAGGATTTAGAATTTGTATTGAATTTTGGTGGTTTTAATTATCACAAACCCTAAAATTTTATCTCAATGTCTCACACAAGGGGGGATGAAGAGCAAAAACCCAATCACAACAATTTTAGTCAATCAAAGGCATTGTTATTTCATTAATCTAGAGGCCTATATATAGGCTCAAAACAAATCTCGATACAAATTTTCAAAATACTCTAATGCATAAAATAAAGGATGCAAATCGCAAAACTACTACGGTTGCGTTTGTTTTGTTGTTTTGAAAAGAGTTTTCTGAATAGAGTTTTCTGAAAACTGTATTCTGAATAGAGTTTTCTGAAAATGAGTTTAAAAGCTGTTTGGTTATATTTATTTCTGAAAACTGTATTCTGAAAGCTGTTTTTCTGAAAAAGAGAGTTGAAAAGCTGTTCTGTTATATTTCTAGCTGAAAACTGTTATCTGAAAGCTGTTTTTCTGAAAAAAAGAGTTCAAAAGCTGTTCGGTTATATTTCTAGCTGAAAACTGTTATCTGAAGCTGTTTTTCTGAAAAAGAGAGTTCAAAAGCTGTTCGGTTATATTTCTAGCTGAAAACTGTTATCTGAAGCTGTTTTTCTGAAAAAGAGAGTTCAAAAGCTGTTCGGTTATATTTCTAGCTGAAAACTGTTATCTGAAAGCTGTTTTTCTGAAAAAGAGAGTTTGAAAGCTGTTCGGTTATATTTCTTGCTGAAAACTGTTATCTGAAAGCTGTTTTTCTGAAAAAGAGAGTTTAAAAGCTGTTCGGTTATATTTCTAGCTGAAAACTGTTATCTGAAAGCTGTTTTTCTGAAAAAGAGAGTTCAAAAGCTGTTCGGTTATATTTCTAGCTGAAAACTGTATTCTGAAAGCTGTTTTTTCTGAAAAAGAGAGTTTAAAAGCTGTTCGGATATATTTCTAGCTGAAAACTGTTATCTGAAAGCTGTTTTTTCTGAAAAAGAGAGTTCAAAAGCTGTTCGGTTATATTTCTAGCTGAAAACTGTTATCTGAAAGCTGTTTTTCTGAAAAAGAGAGTTGAAAAGCTGTTCGGTTATATTTCTAGCTGAAAACTGTTATCTGAAAGCTGTTTTTCTGAAAAAGAGAGTTTAAAAGCTGTTCGGTTATATTTCTAGCTGAAAACTGTTATCTGAAAGCTGTTTTTTCTGAAAAAGAGAGTTCAAAAGTTGTTCGGTTATATTTCCAACTGAAAACTGTTATCTGAAAGCTGTTTTTTCTGAAAAAGAGAGCTTAAAAGCTGTTCGGTTATATTTCTTGCTGAAAACTGTTATCTGAAAGCTGTTTTTCTGAAAAAGAGTGTTTAAAAGCTGTTCGGTTATATTTCTTGCTGAAAACTGTTTGCTGACATTTTTTTAGTTTGTTTTGGTGAGATTGCATGTGAGAGCAAGTAGTAGCAGTAGTATGATAGAAGATTGCATGCTCGAACAAATAGGATGTTTTTTTTTATTTGAATGTGAGTAGTAATTGGATTTTTTGGATTGCGTGGTGTATTTGGATAAATATATTTGGATAAATTGAGTACGCTGAACCTGCAGGCTGCAGTTGTTGAAAAGATTATATGAAAGAAGATTTCTTCTAGCAGAGCAAAACAATTTATTCAAGAAAATAAGCACTAGACAATAAAAAAAAACAATCCCATTTAAACATGCTTAACCAATAGTAACTCCAATAATAGCAACTCCAAAGAAGTAAGCAGCAACTCCACTTCAACAAATCCAAATCAGCAAGTCTCCAATCAGCAACTCCCAAAGCAACTCAAAATGGCAACAACTCCTTCAATAAATTCCAAGACAGCAAACACCTCCAATTGCAACTCCACTACAGTAAGATTCCAACAAAACACCAAAGAGCAAACTAATAACCTCAACTTCACTTCACAAACACCAACCCCAATACGACTATCCAATCACCAAACAGTAACTTCAATACCCAAAATAATACCCCAACTACAACCCAAAACACCACCAATAAAACCCACTACAGCTCCTTTTTCTTTTTTTTCAACAGAGAGAGAGAGAGAGAAAGCGAGCGGAGAAGAGAGCGAGCGGGAGAATGGGATATAGGGAACGGCGACGGAAGCTTCGAGGGCCGGGGGAGTCGAGGATGGTGAACGGGCGGTGAGGCGAGCGGTCGACAGCAACGGCGGCAAGGCGATGGTCGACGTCGAAGTTGGAGGGTGAGCGGACGGTCGGCGAGGAGTCGAGTTGAAGGGAATGCGAGGAGGATGGCGGCGGTTAGAGGATGTCGACAGGGGCGAGGCGGAGAGGTGCGGGGTGATTCTCGGAGTTGGCGACGGCTGGACGGAAGGCTGCGAAGTGAGCGGCTGTGGAAGCGGCAGCGATGGGGGCAAAGCTTCGGTAATGGCGGCTTCGCGGAGGTCGAGTGGAGACGACGATAACTGGCTCGACGGAGACGACGATCGAGGAGCTCGGGTGAGTTGGCAATGGCGGGCTTGAGCAGCGTCGACGAGCTCGAGGGCGACGACTGCGGAGCGACTCACCGTAGAAGACGGAGAGCGGCGACGGCGGTGAGCTGCGGGGGCTTCGAGGCTGAGCGGTAGTTCGAGCGGAAGGAGGTGTTCGGCAATGGCGGGGGTTCCCGATGAGTTTGGTTTGTTTGCTTTTGGGTTTTCGAAACAGATGAAAAGAGGGGGGTTTCCTGATGAATCAAAAAAAAGAAAAGAGGGGTATAGTTGTATTCTGAATAGTGTTTCCAAAAAACACTTCAAACAAACGCCAACTCTGGATATTTATTCAGGAAAAAAAAAACTAAAACAAACAGACCCTACATATTGCTATAATTGCCAAAAACAAATATGAATACTGAAATAAAAATACTAAACTAATAGAACAGCCATCTGTGCATATGGAAGCGCCCAGATCGTCTCAAACCGATGTCCTCATCAGTACTGGTTCGTATACAAAGGAGATAAAGCAATCAAATAACATTCCATATTTGTAATAGTGCTGATTTTTTGAAGTAAATAAATAAATAAAAATTCCCTTAAAATAAAAAAATGATTTGTAAAACAAGTATTCAAAATAGAACACAGGAGAAGTTTCATTTTAAAGAAAGAAATTCTCAAGAAAGAAAGAAATTCTCAAGAGTTGAAGCAATTGCCTCCTATTCCCAGGCCTCCCCACTCCCAGTAGAATAACTAAATAAACCCATGATCATTTTAGGCATGCTAGCAGTTGTTGCTCCAAAGATAAAATGAAGCCAAGCATGTACTAATTGGTTTCACTATATGGTATTGATAATTCTAATTTGCTCATGTGGATACTCATGAAATAGATCAAAATTTTGTTCACAGAGAGTAACATAGGGGAGCATTTCGGCTGGTTCACTGTCAAATGTTGCATAACCGACTCCTTGATCAAATCCCAAACATATACTGAAATTGATTCCAAATGGTCCACTCGTACACATAAATGGACAAGAACTAGACTAGTCAGAACCAATTTCTTTATTGTGAAGTGAATAGTCAATACTATAATGATATGGATAAGAATTAGAAAAAAACACGAAAACTTGCACAACCATGCCTAAGCCTTCGTTCTCTCACTCAGCCATTGGCCTAGTCCCTTACTACTGTTACCCCTTTGCTCACTTGCTTGAGTTGCTTCCCAATCCTGATGGGGAATTTTTTAACCATGGTATGAAGAAAACAACTAAAGTTGAATTTTTTTAGATTTTTTTTGCAACATAGTAAATGTCACCAATTTTCCCTCGAGGCAAGCATTTCTTCAAGGAAGGTCAAAAAATGTCATCCAAAAGAAGCACAAGTGGCATAAGTGGTTTTAAGATCAACTTCATTACTAAGTCTCAAAGATGGAAATTTTGCCTACAAATTGACCAAATAAAAGTACAAATCTATCATATACTGTTAGTTCAGAATTGCAAAGGAAGAAAGAGGGATGAGCTACAATTTATCAACTTAGATAAATCGAATCTATAAATACTATAAAAAGAGCAACAACTTCGGAAAAATCAAAAGTAAGACTTGAGTAGCTATGCTTCAATCAATAATGGTGCTCAAATGAGTCTAGCTAACTATTATTCTGATCAGTACATACTTGATTTGCTCTCCGGCCCAAACCCATTAGGAAGTTATCCGGTTTTATATCGCGGTGAAGAAAACCCTTTGAATGCATATATTCAACTCGGTTGATCTGCAAAGAAACATCACACAAACACCATAATGAAAGACAGAAGACGATCAAATAATAGCTGTTTTATTGTTGAACTGGTGTGGTGGTGGTGGTCGTGGTGGTGGCCCCAATTATAAATAATAGCTTATTTGCCGTTGTTGTTGGCTTCATAAACTATTCCTAAAAGTGAAGTAAAATGAAGAAATGGAAGAAGATCTACTTACCATCTGATCAGCAAGCATTAGAACTGTCTTCAATGTAAATTTTCGATTGCAGAAGTTGAACAAGTCTTCCAAGCTAGGCCCAAGAAGATCAATAACCATAATGTTATAGTCACCCTCCACGCCAAACCACTTCAGGTGTGGGATGCCAGCTTTATTTCAAATGCAGAAAAGAAAGAGAGATCACAAAGTGACTAGTTTCAAAAAAATTACAAATAACATATCCAAATTCAAAGTTTACTTACTTCCACCCTGAAGAAGCATGTATAATTTTGATTCATAATGAAGCTGAGGGTGCTTTGTCTTCACAGATTCCTGCAAAGCATAATAATTAATAACAAGATTCAAGAAACAAAACTGTATCTATGCTAAACCAGTAATGCTTAAATAACCAAAAAATAAGGTGAAACATAGTGATTGAGAAAAGTGAAATTTTAGTCATGTTCTCTAGTTTTTCATTCTAACTTCAGTAGTAACTTAGAACACTAGATTAAATTACTTCAACTAATGTCGCTAGCAGCAACTATACATCAAATAATTTCAGGCAACATAGCAAACTTTATCTTCTCCATTGCCTAATATTAGAAACTTGACAAATATTTACAAACCTCAAACTGAATAAAACACGGAACAATACACTTAACATTTAAGTTATTTGCAGAACATTAAGTTTTCAAACAAAAACATAAGACTAAATCACACTACCTAAAACCTAGTAGTACTGTAAATTCATAACACAAACCCTTTTTGAAGATGCCAGTTAAACGACCACAATACATTTATTCAAAACGTCCATCATTTCCAGTCTAATTAAATTTATCATAAAAAGGGCACATGCAAAAGAACACCAATGGCACCACTATAACTTACCTAAATGCATAACTACACCGAAACTGACTCCAATGTCTCCCATTACTTCAAAATTTCGCTATCCATAACAGTCACTTGCTAATTTGATAGTCACAACCCTTAAAAGATTATAATGAAGAACAATAGTTTATACAGTCAACCCTAGTTGTTCTATAAGCTAAAATCAGCACCCAACACACAAAAATTCCCTGACGATTACTATCACACCATAAAATCTGCCATGCACTGAACTTCAACTACTCTGAAACGTATTATAAATTGCACAAAATAAAATTTTTCTACCTATCCTACAACCACAAATCACACTAAATTTTACTAAAAGAATTACATGTTTCAATCCAAATACAAATCCATTTAAAGAACAACTCATACCAGCTTGATTGCCACTTCTTCCCCATTCTGAATATTAGACCCTGCATATCCAAACACACAAACCCACCATTAAAATCCAATTCACCAGCAACAACAATAACAAATCCAAATCAAGAACAAAATCAGCAGACCTAAGTACAGCTCCCCAAAAGATCCACTCCCAATCTTCCTCCCCATCTTGAACTTCCCACAAAGCACGTACTCCATCCTGAAATCAAAGAACCCTCACCCTAACCCTAAATTGGATGGGAAAAAACCCCGAACTGAACTAATCCCACATCAAAATCCTAACTTTTCAATCCCAGGAGAATCGGGAACGCTAGCTTGGCAAACTAGTAAGAGGTCGGCATTCGAATTGGAATTGCGAATTGGGGACTGGAATCAGAAACCCTAGAAATGGAGAGAGATTGGGAAACCGGGGGTGAGGGGATTGAAGAAGAATCGGTTCTTTTTTTATTGGAGAGGGGAGTGCGTGGATTTGGCATTAAGGAAAGAATGAGAGTGCAATTTGTAATATCTTTTTATTTAACATGATAGGGTGAGTTAAGATTCTTTTACTATTTTTGGATTGAGGGGGAAATGATTTTTACTGAGGGGCCAATTTGTAAGATTAATATTTGGTAAAACCGGGTAAAAACTAAAAAGCAAAAGATTTACAAACATTGTTAATTTAATATGGGGAAAGGTGATTTTGATTCTTTTTTCCTTTTTTGTTCCTATATTTTTTTTGGGGTGTGGTAGAGATCGATTTAGATAAAGAAAATGAAGTCGTCCTGTGAATGTTTTTTTATCAGCAAATTTTTTAATAGATGTAAAGGTACAAGTTACTATAGGTATGGAAAAAGAAAGGTGTTTGATTATTTAATGAATTTTCTATTATGAGAAGAAAAGTTATTTGAAGAACATTATAAGGGACCACCAAAAATGAAACTCAAGTTTCCATTTGCAATTCCAAACTCATTTTTGAAACAAAGAAATTAAAGGATCTTTGTAGGCTTCGTTTGGCATCACTTTTGGAAAGTACTTTTAAGTATAAGAGGTCTTTTAAACTTAAAATAGGTATTTGATGAACATGGTTAATAGCGTGTTTAGCCAAAAGTACTCTTTATATAAAAAAAAATAAAGTAGTGCACTTGGCTTTTTAAAATGTGTTTTTTACTTACTATGAAATTTTGAAGTTAACCACTATTCTTTACAATTGTACTTTTGATACCAACACTTTTTAGTGAAAACACTTTTTACCTTAAGAGGGTGTTTGAAAAGGAGCAAATAGTTTCATTTCAATTTGCTAATTTTCTTGATTAATTTGCATTTCAAGTTTGTGATTTGTGTTTGGCATCAGGAATCTTGCATATTGAAAAGCAATCGTATCCAAGTACAACCACTTCATTTTTCAAATTTTCTTCACTTTGTCACTTTTCTATCAAATTTCCACTAGGCAAAACATCGTATAAGAAAGTCATTAAGTGATCAGATGGTGGTTGCTACAGTGTAGTGGCTCCAACTTGCACAAGGGTTTTTGTGAACAATTTATCTAGAGTGGCTAAATATTATATGCCTTAAAAGTTGATTATAAATGGGAGAGACTAAGGAGCTATAGTCATTCAAACAGATTACGGCCAGGTGCAATTCTCTCAACTGTTTCTAGAACTTTTGAGTTTTAGTGTAGCATCAAGGTTTTTTATATAGTACTAGATTTGCCCGTGGGCACGTGCCTACGGCACGTCTTTGGAACGATACAACACACGAAAAGCCCTGTAAACAGTAAAACAATAATTATGTAGTTCAAGTTTGAATAGAATGACAATAATTAGTTGTAAATAAACATCCATGTTTCTATTAGTATATGTTGAAAAATAATTTTAACTTCTTAGAACTTTAATGGTAAAAAATGATGAAATTTAACTGTTGAAGAGATATTTGCTATGTTCATAAGTTAACTGTTGAAATTTAACTTTAATGGCATAAAAATTCTGAAAATTTTACAAACCTAAAATCTTAAAATTTAAATTTCTAAGTAAATAAAAAAAAATTGGAGAGAGAAAGAGAGAAAGAGAGAAATATGAAAAAGTGAAGAGAGAAGAGAGAGATTGTAATAAAGTAATGAGTTTTTTAGTTTTGGGGGGAAAAATTTGATTTTGGGGTTTGAAATTTTGGGAGGGAAAATATGTTTTGTGAGGTTGGATCTGGGCCTTTAATTTTGGGGGGATTAAATGGGAGCCACTTGATAGCTTTCTTTGTGTTTTATTATATAGATAATTAGGGTTCAAGCCCCCTTTTTTTCCCATATATTATGGAAGCTTTAAAAGTGTGTTGTAATGTTGTGTACATCTATACCTCGACGCACTTTTTGTTGTGCAGTGTCTTGTGCCTATACCCATTAATTGACTAACTTGCAACATGGCCATGTTAAACTACAAGTGTATTTTCCTTAACCATTTCTACAACTTTGGAGTTTTAGTTTAGTGGCAGTCGCATAATCTTCCTATAACTCTGGAGTTCTATTGTAGCAGCTAAAAGCTTGATACATAATAATTATCGTCAATTTTAAATATAAATAACAAATATATCAAATCATATAGTTACTCCCAATATTATAATTGTTGCAAATAGTGTTTGCGTCTTAACAAAATCCCTGTAACAATCTACAAAAATGTTAATTTCGATTTATAAGATCATTTGATGCACTTGTTGTATGAAAGGGCATATAACCATGTCCACTGATGGGATTACAAAAATCCCCAACTAGCCGCTACAATAGAACTCCTCAATTGCCTGTCCCAAACCAGGAATCCTGCAACAAACCCGAGAAGGAGGAAGGTTGCGTTAGGTAGGTGACAATCGGTGTGAAACCTATCAAATCCCATGATATTTTCTCTATAAAAATCTTAATAACAGGTTGTAAAGTAGGGATGATAATGGGTTGGAGTAAGGTAGAGTCTTGCATTAACCCCAGCCCCAACCTTACTTTCTTAAGGGCCTTAACTCTCTGATACACCCCGAATTCCATTGACACGTAATTTGTAGCACAACAAGATTATTTACTTAAAATCCGTACAATTTTACAAAGGAAATTAAAACTTTGCATTATACAACAAGTTCTTTACATCAACGCAGCGGATATTAAAAAGAATACAACATAATAGATATAATTTTTAACATTTCAACATGGGAATAATAAACAGCTTCAATTCATCCTTACGTTTTTTTGTCAATCCTAGTCCTGCACTGAAAAACTGTGGGCACGTCAGTTGCTTACAACCGACGCAATGTTATAAAAAAGCGATCCTCACTACGCTGTAATATAATGATTCTCTTACTTTTACAACCACAATCATGAATGCACAACAAAGTATAAAATAGTGACTATCCTAAACATGTCAGTATATGATATGACTTAATGCCTAAACTGATGTTATACTACAATGACACTAATGCATACTTGTTCGGATTCTATGCATCTCATTCTACATAGGTCCAAGGGCAAGCACCTACATACTCCTCTTTACAATGTTTAATCTCTCGCTATGATTTCCTACTACGGTGACTAATGTATGTTTTAGATATCCTGTGAGTATTTAGTACCACCCCGATAATTCTTAAGTATCGCTCTCCCATCGCAAGTGATTTTGGACACACTGCCTCACACCCCGATAATTTCTGGAGGCGAATACCCACACCGCGAGCTATGACCCCAATAATTCTTGAGTCGTTCTCCCATCGCGAGTGATTTACAGCCATAACGCCTCACACTCCCATAATTTTGGAGACGAAACCCACACCGCGTTGTCATGATATCTCATCACACAAATACCCCATGAGCGTCACCCGATCCCGGTAATTCTGAAATATCTCCCACCGTGATGCGCAACCCCGATAATTATGAAGATAACCTCCCACCGCGCTATCAAGGCCCTCATACTCATGTTTGCCCATACTCATCACACCTCCCCTTAGTGCATGTCCTTAAATTTTAATTTTAAAAAATCATCACAACCTAGAGCTAGCTTACCCTACCGGACGTAGATCAACACGAAAGAAAGTCAACTTAGACTGCCTACTTCTCAAAAAGAGAATCAAACCACATTGGTTACTCAAATTCCCATTATTCACAATGCCGGTTACTAGGGTCTCGTCTAGTCTCTAGATTAACATCTTTCATGTTCAACAACTGGGGTTAATCATTCCCTCATTATTCATATTTTCAATTTCATGTATTCATATTTCATTCAATACCTTCATTTATTCTTAGTTATCAATCATGAAGTAACACTTCGAGGTTGGACATACACAACGAATAATTCACTTTAATAAGGTACAAAGTTTCTTCGATTAAATAAAAAAATTCATATTCATCTATATTTCAATTATAAATCTAAATTATATTCAAAAGATATATTTATTAGTTTCATAAAAGAGTCCACTATATCTTTGTAGTTAAGATTACATAAAATTATCCTCAATTACTTCGTCTAAATTCATTTGCAAAACAGTAAGTTCAAAATCAGAAAATTGCAGCTCATGCTACTTGTAAAAATCATATAAAAAAAGTATACAAGTCTACTATAATTTCTTAGTTATACGTTTCTCCAAAATATTGTATCTACAACCCTAAATTCTTCGACATCTACAGTAGGGTCGAAATATTGAAATACTGCCGCATGTTCAGTCTTGAAAATTTCATTATGAATTCAATTCTTTGTAAAAATATGATTTCAGACTTTATAGAAAGTTTAACAAGTCTAATTCAAGTTTTTAGTTTTGACTTTTCTCAAATTACTTCATATAAGATGTTGAAATGATCAAAATCCGAAATGTGTACAGATTTTCTGCAACTAGTCAACTGTCAACCAGTCATAAGTTTGGATTTTATTAAAATAGTAAACGACATCAAAAAAAATTATGAAATTTTAAAGAGATTTTCCTGATATATACGAGATATTCCTATAAAAATTTTAGCTTTAGATTTCATCTAGTTTATTAGACATGATTTTCTGAAGTGCAACTAAAACTTAAACAAAAACTTTCTTTGCATAAATTAACAACTTTGTATATGAATTTATACCTAATTTATTTAATCTAAACATGATATACTAGTATGCACCCAAATACCACTATAACGACCCAATCTAAAATTTCAATTTGTTAATCATGTCAATTTTATAATAAATATTTCAACTAGCATGCATTTATTTTCGTATCTCACTTTCAGTATCAATACAACATGCAACATATCAAATTATAAATAAAGAACATATGACACATTTTCAGTCATGGAACAATTAGACATACATACTACAATATCTAGAAAGCCAAAGAAATCACCCACCCTTTTTTTTTATGCAATGAAATAGACTCCTCTAGGGATTGTTCCAAAACTTCAACCAAGCAAGCCTTCACCTCCTAGCAATTTACCAACACCAAAATCTCATCTCTTTCTTTATTTTCTCTTTTTCTTTTGTTTCTTTTAGTGTACATTGTTCATGAATGAGAGATCTATTTATAGGGCTAAATGGGTGAATGAAGGGACACCAACTGCCCAAAATAAATACCCATTATCCAAAATAATTATCCACTCACAAAACCATTAACACAAAGCCCCTACCCCTACACATTCTTGGCCGACCAACCTCTTGGTGTGCACACACGTGCACATGCACTCTACGTGTGCACACTTATCATTCTTTTAATTATCCATTTGTGCGTGTTTGTTACATGACAAGTGTGTAGGATTAAAAAATGTACACTATAACACCCCGGATCTCCATTACCGGACATCCGTGACACAACCAGAATCTTTGCCTTCAAATGCATCTCAACACAGTAAATAACACAGAATTTTAAAAACTTTTATTGCCATCAGAGTTATTACATTATTAGTTAATAACATTATCTTCTCCTTGAACAAAGAATACAAATTACATTAGCTCATTACAACTCATTATGAATAATCAGTCTCCTTTTGTGAAGCTATCAGCTGTCTTCCAGTAATCGACTGGTCACTGTCGAACCTCCGCTGAGTGGTCGATCTACCCCCTCAACTTGAGCCTTTTATTGCACGACTCTGATATTTCTGCACCTGCTCGAATGGTAGGTAAGTACACCGCTCCATTTGGATGCCCGCGTTCCTGATTCTAGTTTCCAGCACTTAATTGAGTGGGCATGTCAGTAATTCTACTGACGCAATGTTGATAAGAAAACAATAATCTCCAACTTACAATCAGTCTTTAATGAATACAGAAAAGTGCATCCTAATTTCCTAGTGTCAGTGTATGTCATGACTTGAAGTCTAATGCATAGTACACAATGCACAGAAATAGATGCACTTAATATAATGTCAGCAAGACTCTAGATACGCATGCATCCTATACTATATACGTTCCAGATCAAGCCGTCTCCTCCAGTTTCAGGGTTTCGAACTCTCACCATGCAAATATATTCTACTATTGTACTCAACCTGTTCCTGATATATATAATCGTGGCTGGTGAATCCTGCAGTTATCACTGCTAAACACAGTGGTGTTTGTCACTAGTGCCCCAAACCGATCTGAATCACACCAAATGCCGTGACGATCTTACAGATACACAACCGTATGTCTATGGCACTGAAGATCCATGTGACATCAGTCCCATGGTCCGTTCGTGTCCACTCAACATAAGAACATGACCGCCTCGAAGGATTAAGTCCCCCTATCCGACAGGAAGCTCCTATTCTTACCAGGGCACTTCAGGAATCAACAATGCGAGATACGCACAGCAGCACATATCTCTAATGACTGGAAGAGACAACCTTGGTTATTACCGCCCAGTGCTGACTCTTAGAACGAATCGGATTATAGGGAATCACCCCTAACACTAACATGGTCTTTGAGCGAACAATAAAGAAAATCTAATCAAATGCAGTTTACTGAAAACACGTTATCACTCAAATCATGCACGGTGTCATGACAAACAATGTTGAGCCTGACTGGTCTTGTCAAAAAGCAATTAATCACGGTGAATCAATATTCACTGATTTCCAATACCTTTACAGGTCTTCGACCATATCCTCGGCTCATGACTCTCAACGAGTCATCCATTGGTGCCAAAAGATGTATATAAATTTGTGAATGAAGGTAACATACACAACCACCAACACCCGACCATTAACAGACTTAGGCATCAACACATGCTAGATGAGGTATAAATCCGAGCCGATCAACCTCAAACACCGGCGATCCAATCTCCATCGGTTGCCACCGCCTCTGTCTCGAATCTCATCCAGTATCCCGGCCCGCGGTCAGCATTCTCTCAGTAAATGAACAACGGCGCACAGAAAAATTCGCTATATCTCGAGGTGGAAAATAAATATCAATACAATACTTGCCGACTGGGTTGATAGTCTTAGGGTATCACAATCTAGACTAGCTCCAAGCTATACTAGCTACGAGCCACATACAACAAATTGACCATAACTATTCTCTCAACTTACTAACGTGTTCACCATGAGTACTAAGAACAAGAATCTCATATAAGTCACAAATGAAGTGCTTAATAGGGATAATCATTTAATCCTCTTAAAACTCAAATCACCTTATAGTCATAAATCTTGTAGCATGCAGAAAATTCCATAATCGATGCTACACTTATCGAAATCCAACAAAATTAAACTTTCTAGAAAGTTGGGAACCTCTACTACAATTTTCTAGTTGACAACTTTCTCAAATTCCTTATAGAACTCAAGTTCCCCGATTTAACACACGTTTGAGATCGACCAAGACAGTAGGTTGCTGAACTTGTAAACTTCACATCTTTTTAAATACAACTTGGAATTGTATGATATTACCCATTCTGGAAAGCTAAGACTCTATACTACAAGTCTTTAGTTAACCATTCCTCTTCAAATTCATCCATCTAGAGGCTATAAAACCTCTATGTATTCTCAGTTGTGTATTTCTTCATGCACTTGCTGCATCTTTCCTTCATCATAAAAACTTGTTTACTTGTTGGTATTACTTGATTCTGGATTCTATGGAAATGTGGGAGTGTCTACTATAACTTTCTAGTTGGACACATGCACAAATTCATCCATTAAAGTCCTTAAAAATTTCAATTTCTATCAGCATATACACTGGAAATGAGTTTCCTCTACGAAAGCCAAATCCTTCCATCGAGACTGGTTCTGACCCTATCTTAAAAAAATCTTAACTTTTTCTACACAAGATGAAATTGCATGATTCTATATGTTTTAGAGAGCTATGGCTCTCTACTTCAATTTTCTAGTTGATCATTCTTCCAAATTTTTAACACATAATTTCAGAATTACACATATTCACATATCAGTTAATCTGAGCTAAGTTGAACCTGGTCTACTTTAAAATTCAATAACAAATCAACCCTAAATCCAAAGCTCATGAAATTTGAGATTTTGAAACTAAACACATACCATTACATTGTGTCAAAAAATTGTTTCTAAATTCATATTACACAGAGAGTTATGACTATTCAATTCTAGCACAAAAATTCTTTTGTTTTTCGGACAAGGTCTTTACTTCTACATACAATTCATTTTTGAAACTTCATCAAATTTCATCAAAAAAATCTAAAATTTTAGAATCACGATGTAGACTCATACTACAAGCTATTGAAAAAATTTCATTTTAATATCATGCACACACAAGTAGTTATGACTATATTAACTTCAATCTTAAAGACAGACAGATTCAGCTCTAACGTCCAGACCAGTTGTAACTTAGAAATTTTTTGAGGCAACAAACGATCTCAGAAAAATGTGAAATTTAAGAATGTGGTTTTAGACACATACAAGAGCATCCATAAAAAATTTGAGCTTAAAATACCGTACCAATACGGAGTTATTATTTTTGAAAGAAATACCAAGTTTTTACTCAACAGCAATTTTTCAACCTGCTCTCTGTCCGAAAGTAAAGTTAGTGGTTGGGCTACTAAATGGACTCCAAATATTATGAGAAAATTCATGTGTGCTTTAGATTCACAGAATAACATGCCTTAAAAATTTTAGCCCCAAACTTTAAGTCATTTGTGAACTAGAAAATCCCAAACTCACATATCTCATACATGTTATTCAACAAAAAAAAAATCATGAAAAGAGTTGTTCTACCATAAAAGCTATTTTTTCTTAGCATGCCACATACTCATACATGGTAACCAAACTTTCTTAACCACTACTACATACTAATTTACATACACGCAAGGAAAAAAATCTAAGTTTTCAAGTTTAAAGATTCACCCACCCAAAGGAGCTTGATTGAACAATCTTCTAGCCTTCAAGAGCTCCTCCTTAGCTTATCTTGTTCTTAGCTCCTTGCTCTTTTTCCCCAATCTTTGATTTTTTTTCTTCCACCTAAGCTCCAAGTAGAAATTTTGAAGTGTAGAGAGATTAGGAATGAAATAGGATGGATTTTTTGAAGTAGTAGGGATTTAGGGTTTTGAAGGAAATGAAGAAAGGAATGGGTTTTTCCTTTGGAAATGAATGAAAAATGGGGGAGGGGGTTTCTTTTTGGGTTGCATGACAAACAAGAGGAAGAGAAGAGAGAGAGTGCGGGTGAGAATGAGGATGAGTGAGAGAGTGAGGGGTATTTATGGGGGGGGGGGGGGGGGGGATGAGTGAGAGTGAGGGGTATTTATGGGGGGGGGGATGGGGGATTGATTAGTGGTTTATGAATTAATTAGAATAATATACATTCATATATCCTACATCCAACATACAATTATAAAATTCCATCCATTAAATTTGAATGCATACAAGTATCAATACATATATATCATATACAATTCAGTCAAAATATACACACACACATATATATACATGTTTTACAAATAAAATACTTATTTGTAGAATATAAGAATATATTTTTAAAAAATACTATTTGTCCCAAAGATTGTCTCGTAAAAACAGTCGGAACAGTACACACAATTTAATTGGTAGATATCCCGAATATATCTCATCGGGTTCAGAATAACTAAAATATTTGAAATTTCTTAATTAAAATCAATTATTATTAGAAAAATGCATAATCGCGTGTAATTCTCAACTGTGCATGGATTATAATGCAAAATAGCTATATTCTATTTTGCGGGGTATTACACATTTAAAGTGTAGAATAAAATCATAGGCCTCTCTTTTTAATTAATTTATTTAGTGGGATTTAAAATGGACTTTAGGCCTATGGGGCTTTTAAAATAAATAAATAATATATTTATAACAAATAAAATGAGAACAAAAATGTACATCACTTTTAGAAAAAATTAGAAATAAAAATGCACATAAAAATTTACGTGCGATGCACATAAAAACAAATATTCAAAATAAGAAATAGATTTGATTAACGGGGAAATATTTATAAATATTCGGAATATAAAATACGAAAAATATTTATTTTGATAATGTTACGGATATTTTGCGTAATGGTGAAATTTACTTAATCGACACGTGTATCGAAAACACATGCAATATACGTAAAACACAAGGATTAAAAATAAATATTTAAGTTGGCTCAAAATAGGATAAGATAAGTTTAGAAGAGACGGAAAATGTATAAATAGTTGAAATACATAAATATATAGAAAAATACATTAGGACTATTACTCGTAACAGTACGAAATACACGTGTGTAACACACGTTGACCAAAATTGTCATAACTCAATTTTGCGGGGTGTTACACTGCAACCCTTGTGTTTCTCTTCTTGTATTTTTTGTATGTATTTATTTTTCCTGGGTATTATTTTGATTGTACTCTTTTGTTCATTCTGATCCGTGTGATCATTTCTTCGTTCCATATAAACTATTTTTATTGTCGTTGTTTCAGTTATGTGATTTTCAATATTCTTCTTATTTAAATTCTTCTGCCAGTTATTAATCTCTAGATGAATTTGTTTAATTCTAAATCACCTATTTCATGGCCTAATTATTTATTATTGATTTCTTCCCTATTGGATCCAATTTCTAACCCAACCTACCATATTAAAACCCTACACCGTCTTCTTATTGGATCTAGACCCGAATTCTCTACCTAAAACCCTATAATTCGTCCTATTCGATCCTAAGCCCATTAACCCGCTACCCAATAACCCCTTTTACCCAGTCTCCCTCAAATCCCTCCCTCACGTTTCCCTCTATCTGCCTAACTGCACAGATCACTCTCCCCTCAATCCCATGATTTTCTCCCCTAACTCTTCAAATCCTAACTAATCACAAATTACATTCAATCATAATGAGATTCCTTTCTCTCTCTCCCCAAAAAACCAAGCAGCCAAACCCCTACCCCAACACTGTTAAACCTGTTCCTCTTCTATTGTTCACCCTCCATTTCCCTGTTCATCATCCCCTACCTTTACCCTCTCACCATCTCTCTCTCCTTCAACCGCCCTGCGCCCCTCCTCGCCATCCAAAACTCATCCTGCCTGTGCCTCGACCTCCTCGTCGTCAACTGCTCCTGTAACCCATCACCACAGCGCCAGCCTCGACCCCAGACTCTGCTGCAGCCACCTCCGCCACCTCGTCATCATTCGTCATGACTCCGAACTCCTCAACCTCGCGAGTCCCCGCCAGTCGCCTGCACTCAGTCACCTCTCCTCCCCTATTTCCTCCCCGAAAACAGAGCACCTCCATCACCTCCTCCAGGATGGCAACTTGACTGGGCTGACCCGCGACCCGCCCACACGAACCCGACTCGCTATAATCCGTTCGGGTCCAGGTCGAACCCGCGGGTTGACCCGGGTCAGAAAAATCGTGAACTCAACCCACTCGACCCGGCCCGCCCAACCCGTTGACCAAGTCAAACCCGCCCGTCAACCCGCGGGTTGACCCACGGGTTTGGACCCGTTTGACCAAACATTCGACCCGTGAGTTTTTTTGTCTTTTTTTATATATTTTTTTTGTTTTTTTTGTATTTCCCCCTATAAATACCCTCCTTAATTCAATCTAAAAAATTTCACACCTTACTCTCTTACTCTCTCTACTACTAGTCAACTACTACTCAATTAAATCTCAATTAAATCATGTTTTTTCAACAAAGAAGCAAGCAACAAAAAAATGAATAACCAATAATATATGCATTTTTCACTTTTATACAGTTATACTAATTATATATATATATTAAAGTGAAGGTGTCACAAAAAAATCAAACCGGGCCAACTCGCGACCCAGCCCGACCCGAAACGGGTTCGACCCTAATGAGTTCGCGGGTCAATCAGGTCAAAATTTCCAATTTTGAACCCGGCCCGGCTAACCCACCGACCCAACCCGAACCCGCCCAAGTCAACCTTCAACCCGGGCGGGTCCGACCCAACTCGGCCCGGTCGACCCGAATGCCAACCCTACTCCACCCTTCGAGTTGATGTTCCTCTATCGCATCGCATCCCCAGCGTCAACCTCCTCCACGTCGTCGACTTCGCCCTAGCCTCCCCTGCTTCGCCGCCCTGTGCCCCCGCTGCCACGTCACCACTCGAGCCTCCTGTTGCCATTATCATCCTCCAACCATCTGGTCTTTATCCTCCCTACCATGGCCTCTCGCCATTTCACTCGTCACCGTCGAGCATCATCGCCCTCATCATCTTCTTCCCCAGTCGAGCCTCATCGTCAGCACCCCGCCGCCGCACTACCATTGTCCCTGCCGTTGTAAGAGTCGAAGCCCAATGGTGTTGTTGTTTAATCAAGAGATTCTTGATTGTTTGAATCATGGCTGTCCGATGCATTTGATCATCACGATCATGATAATCATCAAGCCTTCTTTGATTGCAGCCATCCGATCTACCCCTAACCATTATCATCACCGTATGCGATCTCAGCCGTTGATTTTCTTGAGCTTGATCATCATCAAGATTCGTGGTGATCCGTCCGATCGTTGTTTGATCATCAACATCGAGATCCATGCCCGATCGTGATCATCTCATCAAGATTCGCTTGGTTCGCGATCGTCGCCGTGTGCTGGGAAACATTTCTGTTATTCTTTTCTCTTCGGAATTGTCTCCACCAAGACAAGTAACTTGTATGAATTTTCTTGTTCCTCTCACAAGCATAAATACTGCAAGTAGATCTTCGTTATAACTTGTGTTTTCATGTTCTTACTCATTAATAATCTTCACCATATCTGTTTTGATTCGTTTTTATCATTTCTGTAATCATAAAAGATCATAAACACCAATTGTGTATTTCTGCCCAGCCATATGTTCTGACTTGTAGCCTGTTTTTGACCCAGTTACACTTTGAATCTATTAGAACTTTCTGAATATTAAATGTAGCCCCAGATGTATAGTTTACAACCCTTTCATCGGATCTCAAATCCGATTTCTGATGTGTGAGTTATCGCAGTTTTACTGTTGCTTTGTCGTAGAATTTCAGATTCATAAATTTGTTGTGTCACCCTATTTTCCAATTTAATTTCACTATGCTATCTGTAATATAATGACATGAAAATTAATAAGCTGAGACTAGACATGTTAGGGAACCTTCGAGAATTTTCCTTGATTTAATCATTGAGTTTTTAGACCTATTTCATGCATGTAAACCCAACTTTACTTTTCTGGCTGAACATGAATTCTGTATAAAACGTTGTTTTGAACACTGTTGTTGTAGTTGTTATATGACTTGTGTATTGTGCTAGAACCTGCAGAGAGTCTAGTTTCTAGATTTTCTGACGGATCTTTCTTTGCATTCCGTGGCAACGGAAATATCGATTTTGGTGCAGTAACGTCTTATGGTCACGAATTGAAAGTCTCGTTGTTTCCAACTATTATAAGTTGTTTTGTCACCTAATTGTATTTTCTACCCGACCTGAACTCGTTCCTTGTTTCTCGCCATATTTTCTTGCCCTATTTGTGCACGTCTATTCCCGCTTTAATAATAATAACAAGTAATCAAGCGGGGGTTAAGAAAAAGATCTAGTAGTGGAAAATATAGAAATGTGTATTTGGAAGGGGGCCCGTGTTTCCCACCTGTTACATGATTACATGATATATGATCATGATTATATGTTTACATGATTACCTGACTACATACTTCCCTATGAGAAGGTGTACTCAGAAGGGGGTCCGTGTTTCCCACCTGTTTACCCGACTACATACTTCCCTATAGGAGGGTGTACTCGGAGGAGACCCGTAGGTCCTACCTGATACATGATTACCTGTTATATGATTACATGATATATGATCTTGATTACCTGTTTACATGATACCTGAGTACACGACCCTATATAATCCATTACGAAATCTAAACGTAACTTGTTTGGATGTAGCAACCATGTGGTAAAATTTGGGATGCATGAAGTGCAACCTAGATAGGATTAAATACAAGGCTTGAGAATAACATGATCACTTGCACATCCCTGTTACCTGTACATGCTACCTGACACCCGTTACGTGTTTACCTGATTGCATGCTACTTGATACCTGTTATATCTACTGGTTCACTTGTTGCTTGATCCTGTTACTTGACTCGCATTACTTGCTTGCTAGTTTCACTGAACCTTATTACTTGTTGCATTCCTGTCATGACTTGTTGTATATTCTTGATTCCAAATACTTGTTTCATACTTTCTTGCACTTGTTTCCCATACCCGTTGCTTGTACTACTTGCGACCCGTAACTTGCTCTAACGGGTACTCCATTTCTTTCTTTGAGTTATGTTGTACAAGTACAGATGATGGCTTATTAAGAGAACTCATCGAACTGTTACTACATTGCATATTCTCTAGCTATTTGGTAAGTCCCTGTATTTCAGATACTGGTTATTGTATTATATTCATGTTTATGTGATTACTATTGTACTGTTGAGTTACCTCGTATTGTACAACTAATGGATGGTATGAGTTGGCTTACTTATATCATTCGTTGGGCCTCAGTTACGTACCTGTGTTCCCGTAGAATGGGAAGTAGGGCGTGGCATACACTCTCCCCCCTTAGATTAGTTCAGTTTTCAGAACTTACTAGGGTAAAAGTTGTATTTCGTACTCACCAAGAAAAAATATCATTATTTTATATAGAAAACTGTCAATACCAAGAAAAAAATGTAGCATGTAACATGAAAAACAAGGTAAACTTATATAGGAAAACTATGAGTGTCAAAATTTATAAGAACGAAATAAGAAAAACTAAAAAAATAGCATAAGAAAAGAAATGTGATCATAAAAGATATGATAGATTGAGAGAGATTTCCATAAAAAAATAATATTATGTAAAGTATTAGATAAAAGGAAAATATAAATTAAGTCGTTAATTGTGAAAGAGTTTGGAAAACAAAGCATTTGGAAAGAATAAAGAGAAATATAGTCCATGGATGATTTATTAATAGACTTAGTAATCAAAATTTATCGAAGTAATAAGCGGGAGAAGGATTAAAATCGTGAACTGAAAAAGTATTATATAGTACGAGATAAAATTGAATTAGTAATTTAAGAAAATGCTTGTTGGATAAAAATCCGAAAACATATGAGTGTTGAATTCTAGTTGAAAAAATACAGAATATAACATAAGTATAATAGTAAAAAATTTATAATGATGTGTATAAAATAATATCATAAAATTTTCTTTCGTAAAAGTTACATTTTTTTTAAATTTCCAGGAAGGAATAAATAGTAAAACAAAATAAGAGAGAGAAAAAAAAAAGTAAAGCAACTCGATGAATAACAGAAAAAGCATAATAATTGAAAAATAGTTAGCACCAATAATTTAATAAGTGCTAACTTAATAAAAATACGTAAAAGAAATAGCAAAATTAAGTAAGTAACATAAAGCGCATGAAAATAAAGAAGATAAAACATCAACAAAGAAAACGAGTAAGTCGAACTTAAAAGATGTAGTTGAAATAGTAAATATCAAAGTGAATTAACAGTATAAGAATATACACACACACACACACACACACACACACACACACACACACACACACACACACACACACACACACACACACTAGATTTGCCCGTGGGCACGTGCCTACGGCACGTCTTTGGAACGATACAGCATATGAAAGTCTTGTAAACAGTAAAACAACAATTATGTAGCTCAAGTTTGAATAGTAAAATAATAATTAGTTGTAAATAAAAGTCCATGTTTTCATTAGTATATGTTGAAAAATAATTATAAATGAGGGTGTAAAATCCAACTTTTTAGAAATGTTGATGAAATTTAACTGTTGATGAGATATTTGCTATTTTGAATGTAACATGAGCATTAAAAAAATGTATAAAAAATCTGAAAATTTACAAACCTGAAATCTAAAAATATAAATTTCTGAATAAAGAGAGAGAGAGAGAGAAATAAATAAATAAATAAATAAATAAAGGAGTTGTTTTTGGGATTTGAATTTGAGTTTTTCTTTTGGGAACTTTTGGGCGGGAAAATATGTTTTGTGAGGTTAGATTTAGACCGTTTATTTCAACCCTATTGAATGAGAGCCACTTGATAGCTTTCTTTGTGTTTTATTTTATATATATATATATATATATATATATATAGGGGAAAAAGTATTACGGTGAAAATCTACGAAGAATTGTTTTTAAAAGGGAAGTGTGTCCATGTGTAAGGCATCATGGATGTAAGTTCAAACCCACCACGCTTCCGCACGCCACTTTGATACCCACGGAATGCATACAATCTCACATCAACGTATACAAGGAGAGCATCATGAATGCAAGTTCCATAACATCATCATTCATGATTCCAGCCATCTAATATGGAAAATGGAGGAGAAGATATCAGTGTATAGTGCAACAAAAATGTGAATCAACTTACATTTAAATTTCTATAAACTGAACTCACACTTCTAATGTCGACCCTAATGTGTTGTTATTATAATTTTGTACAACTTATAGTAGTTTGCTCTGATACACCCTGAATTCCACTTACATGTAATTCGTAGCACAGCATGATCTTTTACTTCAAATTCATACGATTTTACAAGAAAATCAAAACTTTTCATTTTACAACACTGTTCTTTATATCAACGCAGCGGAAATTACATGAATACAACTTGAAATAAACAACTTTAACATCAACAACTTAAATCATGAGAATAATCTTTAGCATCAATTCTTTTTTTGTCTTTTTGCCAATCCAAGCCCTGCACTGAAAAACTGTGAGCACGTCAGTTACTTACAACCGACACAATGTTATAAAACAACGATCCTCACTATACCGTAATATAATGATTCTCTTACTTTAGCAACCACAAACTTGAATGCATATTAAAGTGTAAAAGAGTGACTATCATAAACATGACAATGTATGATATGATTTAATGCCTAATGCAGATGTTATACTACACACTACAAGGAATTTGCCATATACCAACGAACACCTGTAGTGACGGATCACTACAACTGTGGGTATAGCCATCATATACCTACAGACTGTAGTAAACTGTGGGTATATTCCATAATTTATTTACCCTCAACCTTTTCATTTTTCCCTCTCTCTCCTCCTAAAATATTTCATTTATCCCTCTAAAACTCCTAAATCCCTCTCTCACCAAAGCCCCTTTCCTTCATCTCTTCTCAAATCAATCATCAATAGCGTTCACCTCTCTCAACGCCACCAAGGCCAAGAACGTACTCCATCAAGTCAACCTTGATCCCTAACCCCAATCATCTAAACTCTACATTTGGGGATTTGACGAAAAAATCGATTTTTAAAATATTTTTTGGGGGGGTTAATTTGATTGCAGGTTGAGTTCTATTTCAGCGACAGCAATCTCCCACGAGATAGATTTCTGATGAAATCGGTTGAGGAGAACGAGGATGGATGTAATGTTACTTTTCCCAACTTAAAAATCAGTTTTTAATTATTTTTTTTGTGATTTTTGATGTAATGTTAATTAATTTTCGTTGGAATTGATTAGTGGTGAGCTTGGCTTTGATATGCACGTTTAAGAAGATGAGGGGACGTCTTGGTATGGGTGAGGTGAAGTTGGAGGAGATGCCAGAAGAGACGGTGTTGGCGGTGGCCGAGACGTTGAGGAAGTCGGTGCTTCTTCAGGTTTCCGATGATGGTGGGTTTGGTTTTTTATTTATTTATTTAATATTTTATATCAGTTTTCTGACCTGTGTTTTTTTGGTTGTTAATAATTTTTGTATAAGCACATTTAATTTTGGTGTATTAATATTTATTGCCGGATTGGTGAGATTACTATAGTTCTTTTCTAGGCCTCCAGAGAGAAGAAAAACCTCTACTAGTATAATCTAACCAATGTTGTGCACAAGTTATATTTTGTAAATATATTGAAATAATGATCGACTTATTTGTTCTATAGAATATGTAATATGTTTGATCTCGTCAACCATATTCACTTCTTAGATTGATGTCAATGTTGATGATTTGTTCTTATCACTATTTACTTGCACAGTTTGGATATGCAACTTGATTTGTTATCATTTAAACAGCATTACTGAAATATCTTTACATAGTGTTATGTCTTGTGTTTCTTTATGATCTTGAAAGTATATTAAACAATTAAGTTCTTCAACTGGGGAATTGGTGCACAGTTACGCTCAGGCCATTTTGGTTGAGTCGTATTATCATCAACATATCACTAGTATAGTGCTTTGTAAACTTTGTGGTGTTAATGATGACCGTATAGAAAACGTAGAAGTACTTGAAGTCTTGAATAAAGGAATGAATGCACTTTGATGAAGTTATTTATTTATTATTTTATGGACAGATAGTAGTACATGGAGCAGAGTAGTAACTGTAAATCAAGGACCTTCTGCTCGTTTCTCGGTAGCTGCCGCTTGCTCAGATGAACACAAGGGCATTATTGTCTTCACTGGTGGATGCAATAAATCTCTTGAAGCACTTGATGATATGTATTATTTACACACAGGTATTTCATCACATTCTTTGCAACTTGATACTTCTAAATTATATAGATTTCCTTTTTGTCTCGTTTATTGTGGACTTATACACTCTAATATATATGTGAGGTAAATTTAACTCACTTGTAACTCGCTGGTTACTTGTTGGTTTGTTGCTAGGAATGGTTTACATGAAGTAGGGATGAGCTTTCCTAGGAGTGAGTTAAGCAAATGCAGAGAACTTGAGAAAATTAATAGCGTAAATAGGAAATCTAATTCACCTCACTCAGTATATTTACAAACATGCAGCCAGTCAGGTAAGATTTCATCTAATTGTGCACGCATGCCCATTTAATTTTTTTTGTTCATCTAATTGTGCACACATGCCCATTCTATTTCCTTGCTATTTAAAATTTTTGTTTATTTTGGTGAAGTAATATAGGCTATTTACTCATTGTGGAGTACTTAGTTTGGATAACTTATCTGTCCTACATCACAAGTTTCATTCAAGCCTTAAGTCTTCAACACCTTGTGGAGAAGGTTATATTCTGTACCTTTTATGAAGTCAGTATCAAACAGTGGAGTTCATACTAACTTAAGACATCGTCAATGATTCAGAAAGAACGTAAAAAAAATTGGCGTATTCTTAAATACAGTTAACCGATAATTGTTATGATACTGGATACTCGGCATCTGAGCCAAAACTGCTGAATTTCAAAGATGCACTGCATTGAAGTTTTTTAAATAAAAAAGCTGATAAATTCACGGAGTTGTCCTTCGGTTATATTGTACTAAAGAATTTGTGCGTATTTGAGCCAAAACTGCTAAATTTCTAAGATGCACTACATTGAAGTTTTTTAAATAAAAAAGCTGATAAATTCACGGAGTTGTCCTTCGGTTATATTGTACTAAAGAATTTGTGCGTATTTGAACAACAATGGATACTGCAATGAATTTGTAAAGGTAGATTAGGCTGACATAACACTTACAAAGCTACCTCAACTGCTGCTTATATCTGATGATGGAAATTAAGAAATGTTGTAAATCAACAGACTTGGTCCTGCAAAATTGGAGGTAGCTTCGACAGGGTTTAAAATTGTTTATACTTAATAGTCTTTAACTGGAACTCGTGAAAAGTTTTATTTATGTGACAGGAGATCATGATCTATGGCTGTAAGAAGGGGTCTACCTTCAGTTAATGACAAAGCTATTATGTTGTTGGACGGTATGATCAGGTAATTGGCTCTACTACTTTTTGTATGGATAGAGTTAAACTTAAATCCTGTTTTATTCAATTTGCAATTGTTATTGAGGTTGTGTGAAGTCAAACGTGGGTACTTTAAATCTACCTTTATTGATGAGCACGAAACACTCATTAAATGCCCCTTACAACTATAATCCCGTAAATGGTAAATAGGTTTTTAGAAGTAAATATGTGTATCGGATCTGTAAAACATCTAGTTTGATTAGATGTCTTCCCATTTTTATTTGTATGACTTTTTTATGTTTTTTGCTGGTTATAGACTAAGAAGAGATAGCTCAAATTCTGTCTTGCTGTGGAAATTATACTTTTGATGGGCTTCAATGAATCTTGTGTGATCATGATATCATTGAACAGGACTTTTATGATACCTATTGAGAGCAGTATGAAGACCAGAACAACAATGGTAGGATTTTCCTTCAAAAAAAACAACAATGGTAGGGGTCTCATTTTGTGATAATGCTTATATACACGTAATTTAACTTTTATGGCCTCTATAGCAATTTGAAGCATGCTGTAGACTTTAGTTGCTTTTTCTATTGTTCTTGTTTTTACTGAAGAGAATGTATGGCTTCAAAATCAAAATGAAGAACATATGTTTGTGAAACACTAGTATTTGATAGTTCTTTCCGTTTATCCTAGATAGATATAAGTCATCATGAAAACTTCATGATTACCAGTTGATTTGACAATTCTGGCTTTTCAATTGCTTCTCTTATGTATGTAATAATGCAAGATTGATATCTTTATTTGAACTGCAAATATTTATTCATTATAATCTTACAAGGTGAGCCTGTGACACCTTATTTTTACAATCTTATGTTGGTTACTTTTAAATCTTAATAAAATACTTTTGTTTCTAGAGCAAGGATAGGACTGCAGATTGTTCATTCCCAGTCATCAAGGACCCAACTCAATTTACTGTTGCACATGCTCGATCGAGTAAGGTACTTTGCAAATCTACGTTTCTCTGGCATTTTGAATCCGAATGACACATTTTGCATGCTATCTGAATATTGACTATTTGTTGATGACCAAAGTTAGTTCTTTTTGTTTAGTTTTGTTTGTGAAGGGCTCTCAACAAGCGAGAAATGATTGAACTCGCTCAAAATGTAGCCGAGTTTGTGTTTGCCGACGCTGAAGTGAAGAAGGCTGTAAAGGAGATTTGCAAGATGCTAAAAGAAGATTACTGCAAGGAGAATCGAGATCAATCAAGATCTGGTTGCCGTAAAATAAAAAAATTGTTAGTGTCGTATCTCAAGTGAGGAGTCAGTTGAATGTTATCTTATAATGCCATTGAATATGTTGATCGTAGTTTAAAGTATTGATTCTCATGTTTGCACACATGAATTCAATTGTGTATTAGGTTATTAACTATTTTGTAATTTGACATGCTTGTAATACTTCATTAATTTTTAATATGATTGAAGTTTAATTTTATTTAATTTTGTTTCATAAACACATCAATCTATTTTATTGTGTATTTAGTTTATAATTGGATTAATATTATAAAAGAAAATATTAAATTATCATAAGCGTAATTAATAAGAAAAAATTGTGTATAGAGCGATGGGTATATATTTAAATATTTCGATGCGAAAAACATCACTAATGTAACACCCCGAATTCCAAAATACAACTGAATTCGAGATTCCACAGGATCTTTACACTTCTTTCGTACAATTTTACAAGGAAATTAAAACTTTTCACTTTACATCAGAGTTGCAAGAAATCTTTTCACTTTACATCATAGTTGCAACAATATTTGAATAATCTCTAAGCATCAGTTCTCCTTTAATCTTTATCATGTCATTTACCCTGCATATAAAACTGTGGGCGCGTCAGTTCATTCAACTGATGAAATATTATACACGGTCATCCTCTCTATGCCGGAAATAGTATAGCGATTCTCATTTCTTAACAAATCACAAACTTGTCACAAACAGAACTAAAGGGACTATCCTATTGATGTCGTGTTGTGAATGTGCACTTAATCCTTAATGCAATTACTTATATTATATGACCCTAATGCGTACTTGTTCAGAGTCTATGCAGCCCATACTACATAGGTCCGAGGGCAAACCCTTAATCGTTCTTCTTCTTATAGGGTTCAATCACTCGCCATGACTTAATCTACTACTGTAACTACGGTAAGTATCCTAGATGTTTTCTGACCTACGAACTCATGTCTAGGTGCCCTGGAGGGAATCCCAACGCACTGACACATGACTCATCATGCAGGCATCCTGTGGTAATTCAACTCCTACCATAGACATGACACCACCCGTAGTCGTCAAACACCCCACGAGCGTCGCCACCGGGACGGTACTCTGGAGCAGTATCCACGCCCTATCATGACTCATCATGGGACATCCTGTGAATACTCTCACGCCGCCAATCCAATGGCCCTCATACTCAATGTTTTTCTCTTACTTTCATTACATCTTCACTATGTATCTAATCCTTAGTTTAATTAAATCATGAATAAAAATCAATCTCTTAGAGTGTAGCACTCCCACTATACCGGTCTTATTCATTCAATTTCACATGACCAACCTTGGTCTCCTCATTTCAAAATATCATTTCACAATTCCTTCGTTGTCGGTATAAGGCTTGGCTATACCCTAATTCTCAATTTCAACTCATAATTACAATGTCATGCTCATAAGATCTTTTCATGATTAATCACAATTCATGTTTCAATGACATAGTATTCATGTATTCACATCTTTCATAACTCGTCAATAATTCAACGCATAGGTACTTGAAAACTGAAATTCTTCAAACATGTCACATTCACTAGTTCATAAGCTCACATAATTCTATTTCAATCCATTCCAATTCCACAGTTCACAATTTCAATTGGTTTCACAAATTCACACCTTTCAAAATTTTCATTACCAAAATCTCAAATTTAAGCCTCTTAAACAATCCATTCGATTTCCTTAAAGAAACAATTTAAGTTAACAAATAAAAGAGTTCATTTTGTAAAAATAGTCACACTTATAAACTTCAGGTCATAGAGATTTTCTCCCAAAATACAAATATATATTTGAAAATTCAGGGCAGTCGACTGATAACCCTGACCAGTCAGTTATTCCGCGAGGTTCTAAAGCTCGAGAATGATCAAAGAAGTCGACTGTCTCATATGGCCAGTCGGCTGTTCCGCTAAAAATTTCAAAACAAAACGATCAGGGCAGTCGACTGTCACAATATCGGTCGACTGTGCTGCTAGTTTTCAATTTCTCAAAAAAACATTTTTAGTTCCTTTTTCTTCCCTTTTTGAAACATAACTTTCCAGATTAAAACTACATTCGATTCCACCGTAACCAATATTTTTAAAGGTGTTTTTCACTCTTTTAAAACAGGTAATTAGCCATAGTTTGCATCTTATGAATACTATTTCGACATTTGAAAACCAATACACATTTGTTTATAACCAAAGATGGTTTCTCACACATAATTCACTACAATGATGTTAGCTTACACAGTGATAACTAAGATATTTTTAGAGCACAAAAATCAACTTTTTAAGTGAGTAAAAACTTCCATTTTCATTGATTAATCTACACATAATGCATTCATTTATTTATATGCAAAAGGGACATTCTTTATCATTATTCAAATTTTCCACATGATAGATATCACAATAGGGAAATTCATTACATCTATTAATAAACCATTCAATCAATCAAATTAACACACTATTCTAATTTAGCATTTTCAATCCATAAGCATGGCTCAATTTCTTACTAGTGAATTTCTCATAATTGCAATTTAACCATAACTAACATGTGTTCTGATGTTTACAACAATGAGAAACATACACTTTTACTCATAGGCAGTAATTCTAATAATCAATCAACACACATTTGCTAATTAACAATTTTTCTTCTAATTAGACAAGCATGTATTTCATTTCAACTAGTAGTTAATAATAATAATTCTATTATCATTCCCTAGCATGAGTTCTACTCTAGAAGTCATGAGAAACACCCACCTTTTGAAGAAAACCAATTAAGAAAATCCCCTTGAGCCTCCTAGATTGCGAGCGAGTGCCTTCTCCTTCTAGATTGCAATGCACGAGCTTCTTCTCCTTCCTCCTTGCCACAAACCGAGAGCACCAAGTGATGGACGGCCGGCCTCCAATGGGGAACACAACACACAACTTACACACTAATATGTATATGTATCTCCTTTAATATTTTGCTTAAGTGTAGGGTAGGAAGGGGGTATTTATACTAGTTTTGAAGTAGATTGGATAGTTGTAGAATGGAGGGCTCGAATAGGAGTAGAAGTTATAGCAACTACCCACACACTAAGTAACCACCCATGCACACTCACCCACACTCCCATCACTCCCATGCACAAACCGGCCCAATAAAGTGTGCATTGCACACTACGTGCATGCACGTGCCACCTAGTCCCCTATGTAGAAGTTTGTACAATTTTAATTAATCAAATTGTTCACATTTTGTCTCTACATGACAAGTGTGGCCATTTAATTGATTAATTAAATTGGTGAGCTTCATAAATAGTGGGCTTAGGCTTGTGGGCCAAGACAACAAATTCATAATTAATTAAAGTGGGCTAGAACAATTAATTAGTGTTTTAGGCTTTTGGAAAAATAGGCATTTTTTTAAAGAAAAATAAAAGAAAATAATTGTTCATACAAAATGAGATTTTATATAAAATAAATAGATAATATATGCATGAAGTTTGCACGTGCACAACACGTGAAAAAAATATTTTTATTAAAAATAAAATTTGGGATATTAGAACTAAAACCTATAGCAATGGAGTTTCAACTATGAGTATAGGAAAGCAAGAGGTGTCCTTAAAACCTATACCAACGGATACGAAACCGTGAGTATAACACCAAGGTTTTGTCCGACAGGTGAAAAAACCGTCGCTATAGGCTATAGTGACAGCATTGTGCTATGGGTATAGCTAATTAAAAACTACGGAAAAATATGTCCGTTGGTATAGGTTTTACGGGCTATACCTACGGTTTTCCGCCTTTTACCCACGGATTTTTGTTGTCACTATATGTCAAATTTCTTGTAGTGACAATGACACTAATGCGTACTTGTTCGAATTTTATGCATCTTATTCTACATAGGTCTGAGGACAAGCCCTTATCGTACTCCTCAACATAGGGTTCAATCCCTCGCTATGAATTACTACTACGGTGACTAATGTATGTTTTAGATATCCTGTGAGTATATAGTACCACCCCGATAATTCTTGAGTATCGCACTCCTACTGCAAGAGATTTTGGACACACTGCCTCACATCCCGATAATTCTGGAGGCGAATACCCCCACCGCGAGCTAAGGCCTCGATAATTCTTGAGAGTCGTTCTCCTGCCACAAGTGGTTTTCGGCCATCACCCCTCACACCCCGATAATTCTGGAGACGAAACCCACATTGCGCTATCATTGGTACCTCATTACACAAATACCTCATAAGTGTCGCCCGATCCCGGTAATCAACTCTGATAATTCTGAAGATAACCTCCCACCGCGCTATCAAGGCCCTCATACTCACGTTTGTCCATACTTCATTACATCTCTCCTTAGTGTATGTCCTTAAGTTTTAATTTAAAAAAATCATCACAACCTAGAGCTAGCTTACCCTACCGGACTTAGATCAACACGAGAGAAAGTCAGCTCACACTGCCTACTTCTCAAAGAGAGAGTCAACCCACATTGGTTACTCCTCAAATTCCCATTATTCACAATGCCGGTCACTAGGGTCTCGTCCTGCCTGTAGATTAATATCTTTCATGTTCAACAACTGGGGTCAATCATGCCCTCATTATTCATATTTTCGATTTCATGTATTCATATTTCATTCAATACCTTCATTTATTCTTAGTTATCAATCATGAAGTAACACTTCTTGGTTAGACACACACAACCAACAATTCACTTTTATATGGTACAAAGTTTCTTCGATTAAATAAACCCTTTTCATATTCATCTATATTTCAATTATAAATATAAATTCTATTCAAAAGATAGATTCATTAGTTTCATAAAAGAATCTACTATATCTTTGTAGTTAAGATCACCTAGAATTATCCTTAATTACTACGTCTAAATTCATTTGCAAAATAGTAAGTTCAAAATCAGAAAACTACAGCTCATGCTACTTGTAAAAATCATATAAAATTATATACTTTATGAAACTTTGTGTTCTTCTGATCAAAATAAAGGTATACAAGTCTACTACAATTTCTTAGTTATACGTTTCTCCAAAATACTGTATTCATAACCTTGAATTCTTCGAAATCTACGGTAGGGTCGAAAAATTGAAATACTGCTACTTGTTCAGTCATGAAAAATTCATTATAAATTCAATTCTTTATGAAAATTTGATTTCTTAGACTTTATAGAAAGTTTAACGAGTCTAATTCAAGTTCTTAGTTTTGACTTTTCTCAAATTACTTCATCTAAATGATCAAAATCCGAAATGTGTACAGATTTTCAGCAACTAGTCAACTACCAACTGCCAACCAATACTAAGTTTGGATTTTATTAAAATAGTAAACGACATCAAAAAATTGTGAAAATTTAAAGATATGTTCCTAACATATAAGAGATGTTCCTATAAAAATTTTAGCTCTACATTCCATCTAGTTTACTTGGGATGATTTTCTGAAGTGCAACTACAACTTAAAGAACAACTTTCTTTGCATAAATTTACAACTTTGTGTATGAATTTATACCCAATCATTTAATCTAAGCATGATATACTCGATGCACCCAAATACCACTATAACAACCTATTCTAAAATTTCAATTTGTTAATCACGACAATTTTATAATAAATCTTTCAACTAGCATGCATTCATTTTGTACTCACTTATAGTTATCAATACAACATGAAATATATCAAATTAGAAATTTAAAGAACACATGCCACATTTTCAATCATAGAACAATTAGATATACATACTACAATATCTAGAAAGCCAAAGAAATTACCTACCTTTTTATTATGCAATGAAATAGACTCTTATAGGGATTGTTCCAAAGCTCCAACCAAGCAAGGCTTCACCTCCCAGCAATTTACCAACACCAAAAGCTCATCTCTTTCTTTCTTTTCTCTGTTTCTTTTGTTTCTTTTACTATACATTGTTAATGAATGAAATAGGTATTTATAGGGCTAAATGAGTGAATGAAGGGACACCCACTACCCAAAATAAATACCCATTATCCAAAATAATTACTCACTCGCAAAACTATTAACACAAAACCCCCATCCTTTCACATTCTTGACTGGCCAACCTCTTGGTGTGCACACACGTGCACGTGCACTCTACGTGCACACACTTCTCATTCTTTTAATTATTTGTTATTAGTCTATTTGTGTGTATTTGTTACAAGACAAGTGTGTTGGATTAAAAAGTGTACATTTAAAATGTAGAATAAAATCATGGGCTTCTCTTTTTAATTACCTTATTTAGTGGGCTTTAAAATGGACTTTAGGCCTATGAGTTTTTTTTTAAAAAAAATAATACATTTGTTACAAATAAAACGAGAATAAAAATGTACATCACTTTTAGAAAAAAATAGAAATAAAAATGCACAAAAAAATTTACGTGCGATGCACATAAAAAAAATATTTAAATTATGAAATAGATTTGCTTAACGGTGAAATATTTAAAAATATTCGGAATATAACATACAAAAAATATTTATTTTGATATTGTTACGGATATTTCGCGTAACGATAAAATTTACGTAATCGAGACGTGTGTCAAAAACACGTGCAATGTACGTAAAACACAATGATTAATAATAAATGTTTAAGTTGGCTCAAAATAAGATAAGATGAGTTTTGAAGAGACGAAAAATATATAAATAGTTGAAATACAGAAATACGTAGAAAAATACGTTACGACTATTATTCGTAAGAGTATGAAATACACGTGTGTAACACACATGGAGCAGAATTGTCATAACTCATTTTTACGGGGTGTTACACGATTCTAGCCCTGGGATTCATTTATCTAAACCCCGGTCTTATCTTATCACGAACCAGGGTTGGCCCAGGGACTTCTTCCGACCAAAGACTTTTATTTCAAATAAAAAGCTATCAAAATTTAATCATTATCAAACATAAACAATCTTTCAAATTTTCAATATTCTATAATTTTATCAATTGAATGAATATAATACATGATTGTACAATGAGAATAACATCAAGAAATTTAAATATATATAATAAAAAATAAAGATAGGCAAATGGTTTTTTTTACTCAAAGATGTTCAGTGGCAGCGATATCAACCGGTGAATTTCATTAAAGAGTTAACCAGGTAACATAGAACTCAATGATTATTACACATGTTAGAATTCCATATAGTCAATACAACCTCATGTAACTCAAAATACAAAAGCAAAAATTATATTTCTTATCTCATGTTATAAACTTATAATAGTAGAGATTAAAAAAAATTAGTAGCATCAGTTCATCACTAATCTAATAGAGTTTTGGTGTTTCCTATTATATCTTCAGAAAGTAAGTATGGCATTGGTAAAATAGGCCAAGTGTATAAGCCCTTTGTAAATAAGTAATATATTTACTACAATAAAATTGTATGGCCCGACTATGACCTACTTAGGGCCTTAAAGGGGCTAAGTCGAGGTAAGACTTGGGTTAAACCTCGGCCGCAGCCCCATCATTAGAAGGGCCTAAATTTTAGACCCTAGCCCTATCTTTTTACAAGTGAACCAGAGCCGGGATAGATTTTTTTTTCGGCTGGGGTCAAGGGCCCCAAGGGATGGCTTCAGCCCATTATCATCCCTATTGCACATAAAGAGGTTAAATTTCCCCAAAACCTATTTTCTACTAATAAATATTACTTTAAAATAGGAGAAATTATTGTGAGGCCCAAATTATAGCTTGAATTATTTTTAAACCCAGTAGGTTCCATAAATAATGAAAGCTCTACGACCTTATTTTCAAATCCATTTCCTTCATTTAATTATATATATCCACTAGTTTAAATATTACTTTCTTAGAAGTCCCATTTTGCCTTTGCCTCAAAAGTTACTAAGTTTGTAAAGAAGCAATTATTTGGGTTTAGCATAAATGCAAGATGAAATTGTGGTGCAACAGAGTTGTTGAGAAAGGTTGTAAGGAACACAAATAGATGTAATGAACAACTAAGCAAGTAGATCACGCCAATCAAATAAAGATTTATCATGGTTTGGGTGAACCCTAATACGGGAAGAAGTATAGGGAGATATTATTCAACTAGAGAATATTACAGAAGTTACAATCTCACTCACCAAGAACTATCTCTCGAGTCTTTAAAATGGAGAATTAAAAATGAAGTACTTGCTATCTTGATAAAGGTTATTATAATATATAAATATATAGAGAAACCCTAGGTTTAGTCTTGATACAATAATCATCCGGTATTTTTGGAAGAAGAATCAACACGATAGGATTTATACGATCTAACTTGGAGTAGAAGATGAGCTCAAACGATCACCCAAATATAAACCCAATAACATCCAAGTCACCATTGGCGGTCGACTGCCCAAAGTGGCAGTCGACGCATTTGGTTGTTCCCCTAACAGTGAGTTGCAATGGTCGGCTGCCCTTGGGGGAAGTCGACTGTCAATTCTTTTATTGTTGTTGTAGCTGATGTTGCTACTGTTGTTGCTTATACTTCTTGCTTCCAATGACGCTTTGATCTTCCCTCGCTTCAACTTCTTCCCTTCTCATCGAACCCAAGTATGCCTAGACTCTTTTACTTTCCACCTATAAACAAACTCAATTCAGTAGTTTCCTCAACTAGTTAAATTAACCTTCCAACTTATTTAACCAATCAGTAGGCCCCCTCATGAGCACACCCTAGTAGGCATTGACATGGATGTGCTACCCTCCATACAAACTCCACCTATCCCGAGTCACTCTCCACCACTCGATGGTATTCGAATATTGTGGTCTCGCTTTAATGATTATAGTGACAACAAATTAGATGTTGCTTTAGAAATAACATGTATATAAACATTTAAGCAAGATTTTTGATATCCACAAAAGTTGTAGAGATTATGCTAGCCTGGTCCAACACCCCTCTCTCCGAACATTACCTTATGACGACCTTCCCAAACAAACAGAACTCCACATCAAGCTATGTACTTGCAATTATAACGCATCGAGTCTGCTCAGCAGCCTGCATGCCTACGCGCTCTACAGAACAAAACCACGAACCCACCACAGGGCACAGCCTCATCAAAAGTGTTATAGCTTAGTATGTGCTCTTGGATCATTGGAAAACGGATATATAATAACTCATACCATACTTCCCAAACAATATAGGACTATGTATATCTAGGGGTATTATAATCACCCCTCCTTTGACTTAGTGTCCTCACTAAGCTCGGGATTTGCATCCAATTCATAACCTCCTTTATAGAAGACATGATCCACATGTATGCCACTACCCTGAATATGTCATCGTATTGCCTGGCATTACTACCAACGTGTTGTCCCTGATCCTATCAATGTCTACATTCACTATGGTACCACCAATGGTGTCGAAAGTCGGCTCTGATACAATTTGTAATGTCTCGAGCCTGCTCAGGAGCATGCATGCCTACGCGTGTCTACACGCCCTACAAAACCTAACCACGGCCTCACCACAGGGCACAACCTCACCAAAAAGTGCTAGCTTAGTAGGTGCTCTTGGATCATTGACAATCTAATATATAATCAGGGCCAGCCCTGGCCCTGTGCAACATGTGCGGTTGCACAGGGCCCACTGATAATAAGGTCCCCCAGTAAAATAAAAGAGAGTAAAAAATTTATGAAATACAGACCTCCATTAACTTGTTGATCAGTTGAGCCTTCTTGTTCTTCTCATTGAATGCCTCGAGTGCTTCTTTGTATTCCTTCTCCTACATTAAATATAGATTAATCTTAATCATAATGAATGAAAATGAAACACTACTTTAGTTTGAAAAGCATAACAAAATTTGTTTATATTTAACTGAGTTAGACTGTATGTCTTTTTAAGAGAAAATTCCACCTTCTTAAGGCAGCTTTGTCCTAAAAGCTTCAATTCACTACTAATTTTGATATTTTGTTTTTGTTTTTCTTAAGATTTTCTCATGGAATTCCTACAAGATGCTGAAATTTTAGACAGATTGGAGATTTTTTAATATACTAAGGTTTTGCAACTTTGGAAGGTATTTTAAAATGAATTCATATAAAATTTTGATTGATATAGAATGTACGCTAATCATAATTTTTCAATTGAATTCGTATAATATATATAAATATATATGCATGACGTCGAAACCAATATAAATTAAAATTAGTATTGGAATATGTAAAGAAGGCCCAATTTTTTTTCTTTCTACACAAGGCCTTAAAAATCTCAGGACTGGCCCTGTATATAATAACTCATAGCCCACTTTCCAACCAATATGGAACTATGTATATCTAGTAGTACGATCATACCGGCTCTAAAGCACCAGATCCCATCAGAACTCCAAAGTTAAGCGCCCTTGGGACATGTATGTTGCTTGGCCTTCTTATCTTTTATTATCAATATGGAACTATTTTTATTATCACTGTTATTATTATTGTTATTCTTATCTTTTTCTATTAATATGTGTTGCTATTATTATTGTTATTATTATTTTCTATTATTTTTATTATTATTATATTAGTATTTTTATTATTAATATTTGTTATTATTATTATTTGTTAAAGCCCATTAGTTTTGATCTATATTGTATCATTTAATTATTTAAATTGAAGCCCAACTTTATATTCATTTTGCATTATTGCTTATATCTATCTTGAGCCCATACTCCCTTGATCCTGGTGTCTCATTCTCGTCTTCCTGCTCGGTTCGTCGATGGTGTCATGTGACATACAGCGATATGTATGCATCACCATCGGAGTAGCGCAGCGGAAGTGTGGTGGGCCCATAACCCACAGGTCACAGGACTCTCTTGTTGTTCCTTCTTTTTTACATCATTGAGTTCTTGTTCGTTCTTTTCACTCGTCATCTTTTGTCGATTTATTATTCGACATCAATCTTATTTGTGCTTTTTTCTTATTCCGGTGCTTCCACCACTTAAGTTTTCTTTTTCAAAATTTTCTGCCTTGTTATTTCTTGAGTTTGCTTTTGTTTTGTCCTACTGCCTGCCAGAATGAATTTTGAGGACGAAATTTTTTTTGTAAGGTGGATAGGATTTGTAACTCCCATTTCTGCAAATATGTATTTTCATGAGTATTTTTCTGTATCTCGATATTTATAACTTGTTATTATTAAATTTGTTTTGAGTTTCTTTGTTAAAGCATTCTTCTAAACAATAATTATAATTATTTTGAATAAACTTTGTTTCCATTTCTACTTGAACAACTATTCACATTTAAACTCAAACCAGAAATATTATTACTATTTGGACAATTTCAACAAAATTTCTATTTTTATATATAGATAATGTCCTGATGATTGCTGTTATTATTGTTAGTATTTTTATTGTCATTATTATTATTATTGATGTTATTATTAGTATTATTATTTTTATTCTCATGGTTATTATTTCTATTCTTATTGTTAATATGGTTATCTATTATTATTATTATTGATTATTAAAACAAATCAATTCTTATTTAATAATGGTGTTTTTGGTTGTTTCAAATAATTTATGTAATGCAAATTATATCAGATATCTTATTACTTGTATTCGGATTTGTATTGATCAATTATATTCATGTACAATGTATTTTTATTTATTGGATCTATACCCAATTACCCAATAACCCAATATCTCTCTTTTCCCCTATAAATACCATAATCTTTAATAAACTCTAATCCTATTTTATTAAATTAACCCTAGCTATCACTGTTATATCCCAACCCTCTCTCCCTGTTTCCCCATTCGCCCAACGGAGCCCGTCGCTCCTCCCGTCTATCACTCCGACCATCCGCCTTGACCTTTGCCACCGCCTCGTCACCTCGTCCATCCCATCTCCATCTCCATCCTGTCACTGTCATCCTCACCTGATCCCCAAGCTCCACCGAAACCATCTTCGTCTTCGCCTTCTCGTCCTCACCACCGCCATCCCATGCTCTGATCGCCCTCCGTGCACCCCCCTCCCCCGCATCCACCGAAGATCCCCCTCCTTGTTATTGTCGTCGTCCAAGCCCCAAGCACCCCAGTCGTCGTCTCCCCTGTTTCGTCGAGAGAAATAGAGATTTTTCGAGCCTCCGTTTTCCTTGGTCGTTGTCATCGCTTCCCAACCGCAGCGTCACCGCCTTGCCGTGGTGTTGTTGTTGTCGTCCCGAGCTCAGCCAGCCATCGCCGTCGTGGTCTCTTTTGCTATCTCTCTCTGTCAAAGTAGGGAAGAAGAAGCCTGAGTGTTCCGTTTCGGTGTTGGCTGTTTTGGCATAGCGGATCCGAGAACGGCGTTTGCTATTTTGCCTAGTTGGAGATCCGATCTTGGCTTTCGGTGTGTGCTGTTTTGCCTGGTAGGGGATCCGCTGTGGTGGACTTAGTGTGTTGCTGTGGTGTGCTTGTGGGTTGTTTGCTGTTTTGCGCGTGGCTTACATGTGTTCTTGTGGATCGTCACCCGAGATTCTCATCCCGTTATTCTATTTATTCTAATTTACCGTCTCACAGGCAAGTCCTTCTTGAACTAGTATTTTATTCTGTTCAATATCCCTTTGATCTCTGCAAGTAGATCCCGTCATTTTTCTTATCATGCTGTATTTGACAATTCCATTAAGTTTATTAAGGGTTTACACGAGCTAACCTGAGATATTCTTAACATCGTGCCGTTCTCTTTAATCTAGAACCTAGTCCCTATTGTTTCATTGCACATGCAAAAATACATGAAAATAACTAGATCCATATTGTAGACTTGTTGATGAATTATATACATGTTAGATTGAATTTGATTGATGAATTAATACCCTGCCTGGGAAATTGTATCTTAAAAATAGAAATATGCATGTTGACACCTAGGATCATTTTGATTACCAATTTGCATGGAATATATGGTTGCATGATTAATTTATTGCTCATTCATGTTAAAACATATTTTGGACTGCTAGTTGTTTCATTTTGAATCAGATTTTCAACCATGTTGTGGTCATATTTTGAAATAACTTTTTGAACATGAAATTTAGACCCTGATGTCTAGTTTACTTCCTTTTTTGCGGATTTGAATTCCGATATGTAATCTGTTAGATATCATCATTTTAGTACATCTGTATCAGAACTTTAAGATTCACAAATGCATGCATATCTAGTTGTTCTATAATTTATTTGACCACGTTAAAAGTAAAATAAAAATCTGAAATAAATCTAGTTGAACCTAGACATGTGTAGGAATGACCCAGAATTTTTATAAATTTATTTGATGAGTTTTCTGATCCGAAACAAATAGGTAAACACGATTTACATCATGCTGCCTGAACATAAAATCTGAATAGAATAGATTTTTCACCATAGCTACTGTATATTTTATGTGCCTTATATATATTCGCTGGAACTGGGTGGAAGTCTAGTTTCTATAACTTTTGACGGATCCAGAATTGCTATTTTGTAGTAGCAGTTTCCATGTTTTAGTACAGCGAGGTCATGCTGTCCTGATCATGTGAAGTGTGTAATTGGCTTGTTTGATTCCTGCTTTGTCTGTAACGTATAGAATTAGTCATACTTAGTATCATACAACATTGACACCTTCTTGCATGCTCACATAGGATGAAAATAAAAAAAAATAAAAAGTCAAGGTATTACGGGTAGACTTGGTAGCGAACAATCGGAAACTGTACTCCGCCAGGCCCTACCGCCTGACCTGCCAGACCTGCCAGACCTTCCTTATATGCCTGACCTGAACTTTCCTAGACATAAAAACACTGCCTGATAATTACCGGGCCCAGTACACGAACCGAGAATTCACCATCAGTCTAAAACGTTCACTGTGTGTTTGCACCGAACCTGTAGTATGTGATGCAGTAGTACGTGCACTGGATAGGCTAACAAAATGATTAGTAACCTGCATGCTTGATCCTGTATGGAGCTTGACTTGACATCATGTATTACATGTGTGATTACTGTAGACCTTTGATATTGTTGCCTGCCTTTACTTTGTACTTTGACTTCGATCATGTCCCTTTTCTTTGATATTCATGTTTCTTTTATCCTCTGTTTTTCTCTACTTGATGTCCACGATTTGCTCTAAGGATAATCTTTTCTCTCTTTTTAGATCAAGAGTTTACAGGTACCGAAGGAGCAATACCGGAAGAACTTGGTGAGCAAAATCTCTGAAGATCGGAGCTAGACCATTAGACTGCTTTAGCTATTTTCTTATTATTTGCTTATTGTTTTGTTGTTTTTATCATACTTTGTATTCTTGGGCTTTTATGACCCGAAGTTTGTTTTTATCCCAGATGTTGGATTATTATTTAGTGAATTTATTTCATAATTATTTTGGAGTTTATTCATTGTTTGTGTGGTTATTCTTTTCTCTGCGTGGTTGTATTCTCTTATATATTGTTGAGTTAGTCTATTACAGCTTATGGATGATGTATAATCATTCGCTGGGCCTTCGTTACATGCTTGTATTTCCGTATTTTGGGAAGCGGGGCGTGACATATACATAGTCTCGTATTGGTTGGGAAGTGGGGTATGAGTTATTATATATTAGATTTCCAAGGATCTAGAGCACCTACTAAGCTATAGCAATTTTAATGAGGTTGTGCCCTGTGGTGGGGGCGTGGATAAGTTCTGTAGGGCGCGTAGGTGTGCATGCTGCTGAGTGGACCCAGGTGTTACAGCAGCCGCGTGCTTCTAGAGTTCCCAAGAATAGAAAATTCCGTTTCAGCAGAGGTATATGCAAGACTTTCCTTAGAGTGTACATGTTTCCATTTGGCATCTCCAACTCAATTGTTCCCTTACCCACTACATCACAAACATCACCAGTACATATTCTCACTTGTAAGTAGAAAACTTCTCTTTCTCGAAGCAAATATAAGTAGAACTACTTGAATCAAGAAACCAACCAGAATCCACATATAAAGAATTTGAAATAAGAAGTCAATCAAAATTATCACCTGATTCAATTGCACTGACAACATTGGCGCTCTTCTGATTTAGCAACTTGCGACAATCTTTCTTGTAATGTCCAACATTCTTGCAATCACACATTTGTGCACACTTTAATTTTCAATAGAAGGACTTTCCACTGCTATGCAACTTGTGGAAGATGATGATTTATGAGTCTCCTTCCTAAGTTGATCTTCATTCAAGCCCTTGATCACCTTAACCACCGAAATATTCTCCTTGGCAGACTTTCCGTGCAGCATGATAGTTTTCAAATGCTCCTACGAATATAGCAGTGAACATATCAAGTTGGTAGCTCTATCCTCTTTGCTTAAATCATCTGCGTTAATCACCCTCAATTTAGATAACACCTAATTGAAATCCATAATATGATCTTGAAGAGCAGTACCTTTTTTCATTGAGAAACAAAATAACTTTCTCTTTTAGTACATCCAATCCAATAACGATCCCGATAAGTTAGTTATGAGTCTTACCCATAGACTCGCCGCGCTTTTCTCCTCAAGGAAGCTGCGTTTGACCTCGCCCGCCAGTGACAATCGAATTAAACTTAGGGCTCTCAGAAAAATCTCATCTCACTCTTCATTCTTCATGTCAAATAACTTTCTTTTATTTCCATCTAGGGCTAAATGTTGATGTTCTTGAACTAGTACATCATACATGTCTACCTTCCAAATATTAAAGTTGATCTTATTGTAGAACTGCTTGATCTTCAGGTAGTTGTGACATGTCATCTTCACCAATGGACTTGTCAACCGTAGATACAAGTTGTTAGGGAATTATGGTGCTGCGGAGTTGTTGAGCAAGGTAGAGAGGAGCACAAACATATCTAATGAACAACCAACCAAGTAGATCACACCAATCACATAAAGATTTGTCATAGTTTTGATGAACCTTAATTCTGGGGGAAATATAGAAAGATATTTTTTAGCTAGAGAAGATTACATGACAAACTCACTCACTAACAACTATCGCTCGAGCCTCATTTACAATGGAGAATTCTCAATGAAGTATTTGCTCTCTCAATAGAGGCTATTACAATATATAGAGATCTAGAGAAATCATAGGTTTATGCTTGATACAATAACCGTCCGATATATCCTAAAAAGAAGCCACACGATTGGAGTCATACAATCTAACTTGGAGTAGAAGATGGGCTCAAACGATCACACAGATATACACCCAATAACAACCAAGCTGTCATTGGCGGTCGACTACCCAAAGAGGCAGTCGACCGCATTTGGTCGTTGCCCAAACAATGTTCTTTTGCTTTTGCTATTGATACTTCTTGCTTCCAACGATGCTTCGATCTTCCTTCGCTTCTCTAGCTATATCATCCGCATAGAAGAAGAAGCTATTGATGCTTCCATGTATGCAAGACATACAACCAATAGAAATCATCTAAGGTTCTACGAAACAAAAAAAAATCAAAATTAAAGAGAAGCAAAATCGTGTTGAGATGAGAATGTTGAGAATGAATCCACTTCCCTTCATCTACTTAATTGTTTAGTACTCAATACAAGACCCCACTTTTAACCTCACTCAGTTCTGATGTCACCAAAGTATCCAGATTACATAAGCAAATAGTTTGATTGCATCAGTTTTCATCAAAGAAATTTGAGGACGTGCACCTTTGCTTAAACTCACTCATTCAACGCTTTACTCCAAAATGAATATTGCCCCGTCTTTTTGAATCTTCTAGGACCCTTACAATCTCAAAATGAAGCAACGAATTGATGACACTGAGGAGCGGAGCAGAGAGGATTTGAAGTCCGCGTGCCTTCTGATAACTACAAATTGAGTAGAAAGCATCACATCTAGATTCAACATTTTTTATACTTTTGGACATTAATGGGCTAGTAGCACACAGATTAAACCACTCATTCTTCGTATTACTTTGCTTATAAGGAGAAACAGAAGAAGAGAGACTGAGTAGATTATTTGGCCTGTGGCGGCTTCGTTCCCCTTTTCTTCTTTTGAGTGAAGGGCAAAATGGGTAATAGGATACAAAAAAGAGTATGGAAAACTTTGTATATACATGATAAATAGAAACTGGGTTTAAATGGGGGGTTAAATTTAAAAAAAACCTCACTCAGGTATTGCTGGTTTTCCAAAAAAAAACTAAACTTCATAAAATAATAATTAAAAAATGGCACTCAACTATGTTTTCACAGAACCCACAACGAAGGTGTTAGTTTCTGTTAGGTTTTTTTCACGCTGCACATGTCACCTTTTTTTTGACTATTTTGCTTCTGTCTGAACCTGAAAACCTCTCCACTCTTTCTCATCTTCTTCTTCATTAATTAATCTTCAAAATCCCCAAAATAATATAAACCCTAATGTCAATTTCTCCCCCACAAAATCAACTCATCTCGATATCCAAATATCTTCTTCCCTCACCCTCAATATCCAAATCCCCAACCCCCCTCCCTTCTCTCTCAATCCAAACAGTGGCAGCGAAATCTCCATGTAAAAGCTCCAATGTCAGGTTACTCTTCATGTCACGCCCCGCCTCCCAAAATACAGGAATACGAGCACGTGACTGAGGCCCAGCGAATGATGCGAATACACCATTCATAAGCTGTACAGATAACTCAACAACAAGACAACAATAAAACCACGCAGGCATGAAAAATCACAATAGGATAACAAAAGTACATGACATAGTCCATAACATAACCAACAGCTAAAAAAAATACAAAGTAGTTACGGGTCAAACACACCCGGAATACAATAAAGAGTAGCATGAATAAAACATGAACTAAAGATAACATGATAATTAACAAGACTAAAACACTTGATCAGCAACACCTTTGGGTAACTCTCCATCCGGTCCTGTAAGTACATTATTACAAAAATAAGAAACAAGAAGATACCTGTTAATGCAAGTCACGGGCCGCAAGTGGTATAAGCTAAAGGGACAAGTACAAAACAAAACAAAAGCAGGGAAAGAGCAAGGAACCAAGAATCATGTAATAGGAGAAATATAATATATAAACATGATCATGAACAAGACATCATGAAATAAGTGGCATGCATGTAAACAAGTAAGCAAGTAAACAAGTCAACAAGAACATGTAACATGTAATTGGATCATGCAAGTGTACGTGTTAATCTCATATCTTTTATTAACCTAACTAGTGCAGCAATTATGCGTCCCATAGCACATGTTTGATACACGCAATCAAGTGAACGTTTAGACTAGTGGTGGATCTATAGGTCACGTACTTGGGAAAAACATGTCAATTGTATCTTGTATCGAGATACGTGCAATGTGGAACATGTAGAGTGTGAACTTGTAACGTGAACATGTAAACCTGTAATTTGCAAACGTGCAACTTGTAACTTGTAACTTGCATCGGAAAACCACGAGCTCCCATCCGAGTACGCTCTTCTATATTGCCCACTACTAGATCTTTCCCCTTATATCTCGACTTGTTACTTTTATTAATTTTAATCAACAATAACAAGATATCAAATTTAAACTACTATCACGGGTAAAATAATCATGCACATAATCATATATAATCCTAAGAGTACATATGTGTGTATCAATCATGTTCATTTAATGCATGTGGGAACAAGATATTCGCGATCATGTACGAATACGAGATCAACAGATTATGTATAGCAATAGATTTCAATTCGACCGAAGAATACGAATTAGAGTCAAAGAATATACTTGCGATATTTTTCAGAGGAAGCTTGTACGAGAACAAATGAATTGTACAAGAGGATACTTGCCTGTAAACCGACGACGATGATACTGAATACAAGAATAACGGGATCAGAATCCCGGGTAATGAAGCACGTGCAAGATACGTGTCTGCAACAATAGCAAAATAGTAAGACAAGATTGGATCCAGAAAACAGCAACCACGGCAACAAAACACACACCCAGTTCCAAGGCAGATTACCAACACCAATACAACCCAACCCTTCTCCAAAACTGCAAACACCCAACACAATCCCCTACTCCATAAACACCAAACAGCAGCCTTGTTCTCCTTCGTCCCAAAATACGATAGAGAGAGAGAGAGAGCGATGGCGGGAGGGTGGGTGGCACGACTGAAGGTCGAGACAGTGGGAGGTGAGGGCGGCGCGACGACGACTGTACGGCACAAACAAGGGGCGAACGACGAGGGAGGGTCGCGATGCCGGCAGGGAAGCTGCTAACTGCGGGAGAAGGCAGAGAAACACAGCACGGTGGCTGTTGGTGCCTGTTGCCGCTGGATCTGGTGTGGAGGCAATAGACAGAATTTGTAGGTTCATAGGAACTCGAACGGGCAGAATCCTGTCTATTGCCCCTACATCAGATCCAGCGGCAACATATTGGTGTCGTCTGTGGGAAACCACTCGATAAGCAACCCCATCTTCCTCCTTCAGCCCAAGCTACTCCTAGCCATGCCTCCAAAGAGGAAGCCCGCAACATCCAACCGAAGAACAACATCTTCTCATCCTCCTCCTCCTCCTCCTCCTCCGGAGGATCTCCCTCCACCCGACCAGCAGACCCTGCAGCTCGAGCAACAGGCTCCCCAGTCTATTCTGCAGCCTACAGGGCCCCAGGCCTTTGTGGGGGAGCCCTCTAGGCGAAGCTGCCACAAGCAGCCTGTACATCAGGTTCGGGTGTCCATCCACAATGCCTCCACGAATTATATGGCCTCCCATAGTCCTCCTACACCAAAGGATCCACGGGACGTGCTCAATAATCGACAGACCGAACCAGGGCCTGATCTTCGGACCCACCTAGAGGAGAGGCAGACCCGCGAGGCGGACCCTCGATGGGAGCACCCGAGGGATCGGTCACCGCGCCGGTCAGATCGCAGGGGGTCCAACTCCCCCCAGAGGCGAAGGGATTCACCCCCGCATCGCCCAAGACGAAGCCGCTCCCCAAATGGCCATCCTGCAGCTCGAGCCCATTGCAAGCAGGAGGCCCCCGTCACCAGGGCGGAGTTTCAGTAATTTCAGGAGGCGGTCCTTCGGGCGCTCCGCGCCGCCCCCAACAATGGTCCTCGGGCACCCAGGCCTCGGCCAGCTCCTCATCATCCTCGCCACTCCCGGTGCCTCAGGCCGACTTCGAGCCTTCACCGCCGCTCCTGAAGCCCAAGGCCAGCTCCGAGCCAACGCCGCCCTTCTCCCGATCACCACTGTCGCTCCCAAAGTCCGCATCCTACTCCGAGTCACCCCCAGCGTTCAGTCAATCCACCACCTACTCTGAGCCATCACCGTCGTAGCCCCAACTCTCCTCAACATGACGACGAGTCTCGGGGCTCAGCCAGGCAAGACCGAAGGGAGGAATCGGTCTACCGCCGTCTCCACGACATGGAGAGGCACCTCGGCCAGCTCGACCGAGACGAAGAGCGACGAGCGAGGGACCTCTGTCCAAGCAGGCCCCCATTCTCTCGTGCCATCATGGAGGCACCAGTTCCCCATAACTTCAAGCCTCCACACTTCGAGACCTACACTAGGGAGACAGACCCTGCGGATCACATTGAGAGTTTTAAAACTCTAATGATGATCCATCAAGCATCGATGCCCTCCTCTGCAAGGCCTTCCCGGCCACACTCAAGGGGCCGACTCGGGAGTAGTATTCTCGACTTGTACCAGCATCTATCTTCTCCTTCAACCAGTTTGAAGGTCTCTTTCTCATGCACTTCGGTGAGCAGTCGCCGCACAGAGAAGACGAGCGCCTCCCTACTGTTCCTCAGCCAAAAGAAGGGCGAACGATTAAGGGACTATATTAAGCATTTCACTGCTGAGGCTAGGCACATCGCCTCTTTGGAACCCTCGGTGGCCACGGTCGCTTTCCAGTCCAACGTCCTCAATGTTGAACTCAGGGCGTCCTGAGGGGGCTTCTTGGCGAGGGACAATGGCAGCTCCATCAACATCCTTTTCTTGGAGGCTTCCAAGGGCCTCCAGCTGTCGAGGGGCCAGCTCAAGCCCACAGGCTACACTCTTCACGGGTTTACTGGGGTCCCGGTGACGATCAAGGGAGTTATAACCCTCGACGTAACTGCTGGAAAGGCCCCGGTAATCCGCACGGAGCCAATGGACTTCATGTTGGTAGACGTCAAGGCCGCCTATAATATTATCCTGGGTAGACCAGGTTTGACCACACTTCAAGCCATCCCTTCGGAATACCACATGAAGATGAAGTTCCCCACGCCCTTAGGAGTAGGAGAAGTGAGGGGAAGCCAAGAAGCGGCTCGGAAGTGCTATATGACCTCGATGGGGGGTCCAGTTCTCTCTTTGGAAGCGCTCGAACTTCCTCAGGAAGGCAGTCAAACTATCTCCGAGCCTGTGGATGAATTGGAGCAAGTGGCATTCTCCAAAGAAGACACCACTAAGACTTTCCGCGTCAGCAAGGCTCTCTCTCCCTCCATTAAGCAAGACATCTCCCGGTGCATACAGGAGAACCGCGACCTCTTTGCTTGGACTGCAGCCGATATGCCCGGGATCTCAGAGGAGCTCTCAATGCACCATCTGAGTGTCACCCCTGGGGTCAAGCCTGTCCAACAGAAGAGGCGGAAGTTTACTCCCGAGCAGCAACAGGCGATCAAAGAGGAGGTCGAGAAACTCCTTAACGCCCGATTTATCCAGGAGGTAAACTACCCTGAGTGGCTCTCCAATGTGGTGATGGTCAAGAAGGCCAATGGGAGCTGGAGGATATGCATTGACTTCACCGATTTCAATAAGGCTTGTCCGAAGGACCCTTTTTCCCTTCCCAGCATCGACGCCCTAATCGATGCGACCTCTGGGCACGAGCTCCTCAGTTTCATGGATGCCTTCTCGGGGTACAACCAAATCTGGATGTTCCCTCCCGACATCCCGAAGACCTCGTTTGTGATGGACCAGGACCTGTATTGCTACCGAGTCATGCCATTCGGCTTGAAAATTGCGGGAGCTACCTATCAGCGCCTTCTGAATAGGGTCTTCCGAGACCAAATTGGCCGAAACATAGAAGTCTACGTAGATGACATGTTGGTTAAGTGCACCCGTGAGGAGGAGCACACTCTTGACCTTCAAGAAGCCTTCGGGGTGCTTAGGAGGCACAATATGAGACTAAACCCGAAAAAGTGTGCGTTTGGTGTCTCATCGGGCAAGTTCATGGGGTTTATGGTCAGCCAGAGGGGCATAGAGGCCAACCCCGAAAAGATCCAGGCCATTCTCAAAATGGCTCCCCCTTCCAACGTCAAAGAGGTACAGAGGCTCACAGGGCGCCTCGCCGCAATCGGGCAATTCCTCTCCAAGTCTGGGGAAAAGTGCCTCCCCTTCTTCAAGGCCCTCAGGAGGGCTAAATGCTTCGAATAGGGACAACAACAGCAGGAGTCCTTCGATAAGCTAAAGGAATATTTAGCTAACCCCCCACTTCTGAGCAAGCTCGCACCTGGGAAGGTCCTCTACCTCTATCTCGCAGCTTCAGAACAGACGCTCAGTGCAGTCCTTGTAAGTGAAAAGGATGGGGTGCAGAAGCCCATTTATTACGTGAGTAAGGTGCTTCGGGATGCCAAACTCCATTACCCGAAGCTTGAGAAGATGGCCCTCGCCTTGGTCATGGCAGCCCGAAAGCTCCGCCCCTACTTCTAATCTCATTCGGTGGTCGTCCTTACCGACCAGCCGCTGAAACAAGTTCTCCACAAGCCTGAGACCTCCGGGCGGCTCATGATGTAACGCCCCGAATCCCAAATACACTGAATTCGAGATGTTCTACAAGTTCTTTTCACTTCCTTTAGTACAATTTTACAAGGAAATTTGAACTTTTCACTTTACATCAGAGTTTACATGAATACATTACAATTTACACTGCATAGCGGAAGTAAACTTTACAACAATAAAACAAATGTACAACAACATTGAATAATCTTTAAGCATTTGTTCCGCTTTAATCTGTATCAAGTCATTTACCTGCATATAAGACTGTGGGTACGTCAGTTTATTCAACCGACGATCATTATACACAGTCATCCTCTCCATGCCGGAAATAGTATAACTTATTTTTCATATTTAGCAAACACAAACTTGTCACATATCAAACTAAAGGGAATACCCTAATGATGTCGTGTTGTGATTGTGCACTTAGTCCTTAATGCATTTATTTATATTACATGACACTAATGCGCACTTATTCGGATTCTATGCATCCCATACTACATAGGTCCGAGGGCAAGCCCTTAATCGTTCTTCAACTTTGTAGGGTTCAATCCCTCATCATGACTTAATCTACTACTGTAACTACGGTAAGTATCCTAGATGTTTTCTGACCTACGAACTCATGTCTAGGCGCCCTGGAGGGAATCTCATCGCTGACATGACTCATCATGCAGACATCCTGTGGTAATTCAGCTCCTACCATAGACATGACTCCACCTGTAGTCTTCAAACATCCCACGAGCGTCGCCACCGGGACGGTACTCTGGAGCAGTATCCTCGCCCAGACTCATCATGGGACATCCTGGGATACGCTCTCGCCGCTATCCAATGGCCCTCATACTCAATGTTTTTCTCTTACTTTCATCACGTCTTCACTATGTACTAATCCTTAGGTTTTATTAAAATCATGAACAAAATCAAAGCTCTAGAGTTAGCCTCTCCACTAAACCGGATTTATTCATTCATTCAAACATGACCAACCTTGGTCTTTCTTTTCAATTTTCATTTCATTTATTTCCAAATGCCGGGGGAGACTTAGTTACTCTTTGTTTCAATTTCAAATTCACAATTTCCAATAATTGAGCATTTCCAGCTCCTGAGTTCATTTTCTTCATAATCCCCATGGATTTTCTTTTTCATGTTTATAGTTCCACAATTATAACTTTGATAAATTCAAATTAATGATTCACTCCATATTAATTCATGCAAAGACAAATAGAATTTACTGTCTCAACCAATATTCAACATAAGATTCACAATTTTTATCATAAAACAATTCATAGAATTTCTGAGATGTCAAAAGGTGCTCTGAACAGTCGACTTAGAACTTATCCAGTCGACTTGTTCAGCCAAAGAAAGTTCTTCAATAATCGCTCGAAAGAGTCGACTGCTGCACACGGCCAGTCGACTGTTCCACAGCATTCGGAATCTGAATATCATTTATGGGGAAGTCGACTGTCGTTCATATCAGTCGGCTGTTCATATGATCGGTCGACTGTACAGGCAATTTTCAGTTCTCTAAACGTCTTTAGTTCTTTTTCATTCATTCATATTTTCCTCATTATGTATAGCACAGAGCATTTCAACATAACTTTTATCCTATCAATCCACTAATACATTCTTTTCCGACATTATAATTTCATTAATCTCTATACCAATTTTCTACTCCTATTTATTTCACGAACATAGCAATTGTTTCGTCATTTATTCGTTACAACGTCATAACAAAATTTCCAATTTAGCACATAAAGCGACATAGTCAATATACTGATCTTGCACATAACTTTTCATGCTACTAACAAAGGTTTCTTCACACAATTTATAGCCATATCCGTATTGCACACGATCTTGAATTTTACTAATAGCAACACACATAATTTGCATATCAACAATTCAATCAATTAGAGATCATCTTTTCAATTAAATGTGCATTCTTATTAATCATTTTCATGCATTATTTTGCTAATTAAATCTAGCATGCATTCCTATGTTAGAAATAGGGAAAATTTACCCACCTCAAATGGAGAGACAAACACAATTAGCAACAAAAGTTCTTGCAACACGAGTGCACCTCCTCCTAGACGACGCGCACACAAGCTTCCAAGCACACCTCACCGAGAGCTCCTTCTTCCTTGATGTAGCCGGCCTCCCCTTGATGTTGCAAGCACAATCCCACACTCTCTTAATCTTTTAACTCACAAAATCACTACTAGATAGTATAATTGAACTATAGGTTTTGGAAGAGAATGATTTTGCACAAGAATAACTAGCCAGGGGGGGGGTATTTATACTAAAATCTTGATGGAATGGAGGGCTAGGATCAAGTAGTTGGTTGTAAGATGAAGGGCTAGGATGAAAGTAGGAGTTGCATTAACTACCTACAACCAAGTAACCACCACACCACGATCTCCACCCAAAATTTGATTTCCCTCCAAAAAGATTACAACCGGCCTACTAGGAATGTGCATATTGCACGTGTACGTGTAGTGCACGTGAATGCAACTAGGCCCAAAAATTGTACATTAAATTTTTGTATAAAAATAAAATAGTCTTTAAATTGTATTCTACATGACAAGTTGTATAAAAATAGTCCATGGGCTTTAGTTTATGGGCCAAAATAATTATTATAAAAATAATACATTAAATTAACTTTGGGCTTTTAAAAGAAAGGGCTTTTTGTCTAATTAGAGGAAGGCTTTTGTATAAAATAATTAAAAGCACATATTAAAATATCTTTACTCATCTTTGAAGAAAATATTTACCAAAAATATTGCACGTGCACGCTACGTGCAAAATAAATAATTTTTCATAAATTGAAAAATCAGGGCATTACACATGAAGTGGTCCATCGAGCTGAGTCAGTATGACTTCAGCTACCAGCCCAGAACGGCAATAAAGGCCCAGGCTCTGGCTGAATTCATCGTGGAGAACACCATCCTCGAATCATGCGAGTCGTCTGTTGACCCCTTGGTCTAGACCGTTTATGTAGACGGGTCCTCTTGTGCCGATGGAAGCGGGGTTGGCGTCATCTTAACTGGCCCCGACGCTTTCGTCCTCCAATACTCCCTCCGCCTATACTTCCCAGCATCAAACAATGAGGCGGAGTATGAGGCTCTCATAGCGGGGCTCTGCATGGCTCGCAAGGCAGGCGCCGAGCGCGTAAGGGTCTTCAGCGACTCCCAGTTAGTCGTCAACCAGGTGTCCGGGGAATACGAGGCTGGGGACGAGCGTATGGCCAAGTATCTGGCAAAGGTTAGAGAGCTTCTAGCCTTATTCGAAGATGTTCAACTCCAGCGCGTCCCTCAAGAGGAAAACGCGTAGGCGGGTGCTCTCTCTAAGCTTGCCTCCTCCTCCCTTCAAGGTCTAGAGAAGACCGTCTTGCTAGAAGTCCTTCTCAGACCAAGTATTGATGAAGACAGCCCGGAGCCAATGGAAGCCTACCCCCCTAACACTTGGGGAAAATTGGATGAAGCCCCTCCTCGAGTACCTCCGAGACGGAGTCCTTCCCGAAGACCCGAAAGAGGCAAGGAGGATCAGGACACGAGCCGAGCGGTACACACTCCTAGACGGGGTCATGTACAAACGCTCCTACACCCAGATAGACGGGCGACCCTATCTGAGATCCCTCTCCCAGAAACTCCTGAACTACGACTACTTCTGGCCCACACTACTAAGTGACTCCGAGGAGTACGTCCGCCAGTGCGACTCCTGCCAGAAGTTTGCCCCAATTCATCGCCTGCCCCAAGCACAACTCACTTCCTTGGTGAGTCCAATCCCCTTCGCAATGTGGGGAATGGATTTGCTCGGACCCTTCCCTCCAGCACCAGACCAGCTGATGTGTTTAGTGGTAGTAATAGACTACTTCTCAAAATGGATCGAGGCTGAGCCTCTTTCAACAATCACCGAGCACAAGGTCCAGAATTTCTTTTGGAAGAACATCATCAGTCGGTTTGGGGTACCTCGCATCCTCGTAACCGACAACGGGACTCACTTCACGGGAGCGACCTTTCACAACTTTTGTGCCGACCTCGACATCAAGCAATGGTTCTCCTAGGTAGCTCACCCCCAGTCCAATGGCCAAGCAGAGAACGCAAACCGACAAATACTCTCTGGCTTGAGGAAGAGGCTCGACAAATCCGCTAAGGGGGTATGGGTCGAACAACTCCCCAATGTGCTTTGGAACTATCGCACCACCAAAAGAACTCCAATGGGAGAGTCCCCCTTCAACCTCACATACGGATCAGAAGCTCTCATCCCTCTAGAGGTGGGCCTGCCTTCACCCCGACTCATAGCCTACAGTGAAGCGCTGAACGCGAACCAGCTTCGCAACTGCCTAGACCTCATAGACGAGGTCCGCGAGAGAGCGACAGTTCGACAAGAGACCTACCACCGTAGGATCACTCAGGCTTACAATAAGAGGGTACGACCAGCCAACCTAAAAGAGTGAGACCTAGTGCTCAAAAGTTGTTGATCTCCGATCCAAGCAAAAGAGGCAAGTTGGCACCCAATTGGGAAGGGCCGTATAGGGTCTCCAGAGTTATTCGCCCAGGCGCGTATCAACTCAAAGACCCAGGGGATAGGAGAATACCGAGGACATGGAACGCAGAGCTCTTGATGAAGTACCAAGTGGGTGTCTAGGCACCGCTCCAAGCAACTTCTCCAAGAGCGCTCCATAAGACATGTCCAGAGTCCTTACTTGTATTTTCTTTTTATCAAAGTGTAAAGGCGGCTCGCAACTTAGAAGCGGTCGCCCAGTTGTTCTCAATAAAAAGAAATCTTTCCCCACAAGCTTTCTATCTTTTGAGTAGTATAACTCTACTTAGCAAATTTTCTATTTTGGAGTAGTCTAACTCTACTTACAAAAAAATTTGTAAGTAAAACAATGTGCTCGGAGTCCAACACTTGGTTTTACTCCGCTTCAACTACTTGCTTATAAGCGAGTACGAAGTGGATCACCATTTGAAATTGCTCCTACAGCCGTCGATACTCTCTAAACGACACGCTTGGAGTCCAACACTTGGTTCGACTCCGCTTCAACTACTTGCTTCTAAGCGAGTACGAAGCGGATCACCATTCAAAATTGCTCCTACAACTGTTGATATTTAAAAAAAAAATGACGCGCTTAGAGTAACACTTGGTTCGACTCCGCTTCAACTACTTGCTCCTAAGCGAGTAAAGAGCGGATCACCATTCAAAATTGCTCCTACAACCGTTGGTACTCTCTAAATGACAAGTTTGGAGTCCAACACTTAGTTCGACGCAAATTTTTACTGCTCGCGAACGAGTAAGTACCAAGCGTCCCACCATTCAAAATTGCTCCTGCAACGGTTGACAACTACAAATGCTAACAAAACACACAAGTACGAAAAACAAGTATCATTTCATTAAAGTTTGAGGAACAAGTCTAATTACAAGACCAACTACTCATCTTTACGACGAGATACAAAACTTGTGAAACCAAAAGTACAAGACTACAGAGAACTACTTCAACGCCTCTTAGGGGCGGGGATACTTCGGATGAGAGACACCCGGGGGCGACGAATGCTGTATTGCCAATGCCTCGCCTCGGTGCTCGTCTCTAGGCCGGCGAGCTGAGAGGCATCGTCCGCACCCGTTCTAACGGTGGCCCCAACAGACACTCCGCTAGACGATGCAGCAACCCCACTTTGTGCCTCGCCCGGGCTCCGATGTGTAAGGGGCTAGCGATGCACAAGCTCGTGAAAGGTTATCCCTCTATCACGCTCCTCCCGAGTGCAGGAAGTTGATCTGACATTACTTTGCTCGGGTTGCGGCTGAAGATGGGCGATCTCTGTCTTGAGTTCGACAATTTGCTCTTTTAGCAAGTCGTCCTTCACGGTTATCTTCAGGCGAGGCAGTCGCACCGAGCCTGAACCTCGAGAGCTGTCGGCGATTGTCCGCCGAAGATGAGCAGCCTCCATGCTCTTGTCGACAATCACCTTCTTCAGCTCGTCTCTCTCCGCTGTCACCTTAGTCAAAGAATGACGAAGTTGCCTATGTCTCAAGCCGAGGTTGACGGCCATCGACGAACCATCATCATCGCCTTCGGGGGTTGTCTCCTTGAGCCTCTCTTCTAGCCGCCTGATCTCGAGGCCTCGACGGCCTAAGATCAATCTCAGGTGATTCTGCTCGCGTTTCGCTTTATGAAGCTCCCACTCTACTTCGCGAAGCCGTTCTCGGCTCCTAGCAAGGCACAACTTTGTCACCCCTAGCCCAACCTCGGGACGAGCCTCCTCGGCTACATGAGGCACTTCGGCGAGTGGCATTACTTCGACAATCTGAAAATACCAAGTCAAACCGCAGTGAACACTTAGCCAAAATTTCAAGCAAATCGTTGTGAACACTTAGCCAAAATTTCAAGCAAGTCGTTATAGACAAATAGCCAAAATTTCATGCAAGTCGTTGTGGACAATTAGCCAAAATTTCAAAAAAATTTCATTTCATTGAAGTTCGGAAGGATACATGCGGTGACCAGTCCTCGATTAGGTGATACATTACTGATCTAAAAAATAAGAAGAAAAAAAAACTAAAATTCAAGGCTCGAACTCTTTGTCGTGGCGGCTTGTCGCTACAGGATCAGACTTCTCCGGAGCGGCGACGATCGTTAGGGGCGTGACTTCGGAGCCAGGCTCGTTGCCGACGACCTCGACTTCGGCGTCGGTGTTGTCATCCCCTTCCTTGTCCTTGTCGAACTCTTCGTCGAAGCCCGGGACATGGTCGGGGAAAAGGTGCCACCCAAAGAAGTCGACCTTGGGGAAGCGTTCGGTCACTTGCTCGATGGCACGGGCATAGGCCTTGGCCATATTGGCCGCAAGGAACCCTTGAGCCTTCTCCATGGCCGCGGTCGCGCCTTGGCTTCTTTTGCGGCAGCGACCTTGGCAGCTTCGACAGCTTCTTCCTGCTGCTTCGCCGCCGACTCCTTCTACCGAAGTAGATTGGCCTCAAGCTTCTTCATAAGGCCGTCGAGGTACTCCATCCTCGTCGTCTTTCCGTCCGCCTCGGCCTTCAACTTATCGAGCTCGTTGGCGATCTGAGCTTTCTCTGCCCGAGCTCTGTCCACCTCCTTCTTTAGCTCCTTCTCGAGCTCGATTATCTTCTCCATAAGATAACCGAAGTGACAAGTTATCTACGGAAGAGAAATAAGTTAGTTTGAAAACCAAAAAGAATACAAGTATGCAACTAGCAAAGTTGCACTACTTACCGACATTGCTGGTCGAGCGATCTCGAGGGTGTCATCCCCAACTCCGCTGGCATCCATGGCGGCGTGATCCTTCGGCATTGCCAGATGCTTGACGGCCTGCATGCTCGACAACGAGTCGCTGAGAGATCCATCGAGCTTCCAGACCTACCAGTCCGGGACAAAAATCTTTTTGTGTTCCTCGGTCAGTAACACTTCGGCCTCGGCCGTCAGTGGAGCGGCCTCCATGGGGAACTTGCCTGCCTCGGTTGAGGCCAAATCAGCTGCCACCGTCGTCACCTTTGGGGCCACAGTGACCGACGCCGATGCCTCTTCAACGGTACTGGCGACCGTCTTCGACCTCGGGGAAGAAACCTTTGAGACGACCCTCTTCCGCTTCCTCGGAGCCTTGCTGCCGAGTGCCGCCCTCTGAGCCATCACAACTTCACAGTCCATGGTTTCTGCGACAGAAGAAAATGTGGTTAAACACAAGTAAAAACCAAGCAAGAAAAGAAAAACAAAAGGGAAAAACTGCATACTAGGGTTTATGCAGCTGAGCCCCCCTCTGTAGAGTGCCTCCTCTGTCAGGTCCCTCCAATCGAACTTCGGTTGGTCGAGGAGAACCTGAACCATTTCTTCTTCATTGGGATAAACCACCGGTAGATCCTTCACCCTCTTTGTCACTTCTTCGACCCAATCCGAAGGAATGCACCACGGCTCACGACTCCGGATGATGAAATACTTATCTCGCCAATGCTTTATCGAATCGGGACAGCTGATGAGCCGAGCACCATGCCTCAGAGCTAGGTAGAACCTGAACTCCGACTTCTGCTGCTGGTGAAGCCAGTATAGTGTCCGAAGCACCCTTAGATCCGGCTAGATCTCTGCCACCTGGCAATGGAGGATGTACCCATTGATCACCCTCCACCCGTTCAGCATGAGCTAAATGGGGCTAATCCCGAACCACCGCATAACTTGGACGGCGAAGGGGTGGAGTGGCAGCCGGGCCCCAGTAATGAAGGCGTCGACTGGCCAGAAGCACATATTCACCGGCATCGGTGAATTGGCTCTCACTCCAGGACCGGGTAGCATCAGCTCGAACTCCTCGGGGATCTGAAAACACCCCCGAATCGCTGCCAGGTCCACCTCATTGAGGATAGAGATAATGTCGTCGACTTCCGAGGTCTCCCTCGCGACATTCTCCTCGAAGCTCCGCCCCCTTCCGTACACTATCCGTTCGGTGTGTTCCTCCGAAAGTTACCGAACCCTATGGATTCCAATCAAAACACCTGGCAATCTCCCGAACTCCCTCATCCTGCTCTGGTTCTCCACTATGGTCTCTACGACCACCGAAGAACGTGCTTCGATGCCCTTACCCTTGTCGACGAGAGGAACCTGGCTCGGAAACGGCTCATCGGTAGTGGGTGGGAGGGCTCTGAACTTGGGGGAAGGCTAGACATTTGCTAAAAAATAAACTAAGTATTGAGTTACCTTGAGGTGACTGCTACGGTCGGAAAGATCACCGGAGAACGGCCAGTTGTCGCCTGAAGCTCCCGTTAGTAAAAACTCATTGCCTGAGTAAAAAGTTGAGAAATGAACAAGTGAAAGGGGGGGGGGGTTAAGATTTATAGGAGCCGTATGCAAATCGAGACTAATGGGCCTCAAGAACTCAAGAGGCTGGCCCATTTACCACAAAACGACAAGGAACTCAACAGGCACTTGACTGGTCAACGGTCAAACGGTCAATGTGCCACGTGTCTCTGGCTAGTCATCAGTGAATCGTCAACAGGTCACACGCATTTCATGGACTTCGGCACGCCTCGCCGAGCATTCTTGCCACCGACGCTCAAACGTGGGAAAAATATCTCACCTGGACTTCGGCACGCCTCGCCGAGCGTTCTTGCCACCGACGCTCAAACGTGAGAAAAAACACCTCACTCAGACTTCGGCACGCCTCGCCGAGCGTTCTTGCCACGGACGCTCCAACATGAAAAAAATATCTCACCTGGACTTCGGCATGCCTCGCTGAGTGTTCTTGCCACCGATGCTCAAACGTGAGAAAAAACATCTTACTTGGACTTCGGCATGCCTCGCCAAACATTCTTGCCACCGACGCTCAGACGTGAGAAAAATATCTCACTTGGACTTCAGCACGCCTCGCCGAGCGTTCTTGCCACCGACGCTCAAACGTAAGAAAAAAACATCTCACTTGGACTTCGGCACGCCTCGCCAAGCGTTCTTGCCACCGACGCTCAAACGTGAGAAAAAAGATCTCACTTGGACTTTGGCATGCCTCGCCGAGCGTTCTTTCCACCGACGCTCAAACGTGAGAAAAATGGCTCATTCGGACATCGGCAAGCTTCGCGAACCCCTTTTGACACATGTCGCCAGCTCGAAGCACCGCTGGACCTCGGAAATGGATTCCGAACCCACCTCGACTTTGGCCTCCTTCCTGACATGTGTCAGCTCACCGAGACGTTTGGCAGGGGTCGGCAACCGTTGCTGAGAGTTCTTGCCACCGATCCTCAAACGAGGGAAAATAAGCCTTCGTACAACTAGAGCCATTGGATCACCTCGAAATTCACGCGACAACCTGATTGACGTCTCAGATTGATCCACGTCAGCAGGTGTTGATTTACCATTCGATCATCCATATTTTCATGCCCAAGGCTGATGGACGGTCGAGATTTTGCCACGCCATAATTGGGTAATTAAAATTAAATTTTATTTATTAATTCAAATTATTTATTTAAAAAAATGGCAAAAAAATGATTACAAATACGGGGAAAATAATTAAAAATTTTAGAAAGTAATTATAAATTCAAGAGAACATTTTTGAGCTCCTGAATGAATAATTATTGGTTAGAATAATTAATTACTGCTCCCGGAGTGCAAATCATCGCTTTGCAAAATTGAATAAATGGTTCGAAAAAATAATATAAAATTGGAAAAAATCACCAAAAATCCAGAAGGGCCTGAGAGAAAACTTGGGCATGTTACCAGCTCAAAAAAGCACCATCACCCCTCGGACAAGATTCGAACACCCTTTGAGAACTCCGATAAAGCCCTATACGCCATTAAAACAACAAAACTATCTCACTATAAATGGGGTTAAATCGGAACCGACGCTCAAACGTGAAAAAAATATCTCACTTGGACTTCGGCACGCCTCGCCGAGCGTTCTTGCCACCAATGCTGAAACGCGAGAAAAAACATCTCACTTGGACTTCGGCATGCCTCGCCGAGCATTCTTGCCACCGATGCTCAAACATGAGAAAAAACATTGCACTTGGACTTTGGTACGCCTCGCCGAGCGTTCTTGCCACCGACGCTCAAACGTGAGAAAAATGGCTCATTCGAACTTCGGCAAGCTTCGCCGAACCCCTTTTGATACATGTCACCAGCTCGAAGCACCGTTGTACCTAGGCAATGGATTCCGAATCCACCTCGACTTCGGCCTCCTTTCTGACACGTGTCAGTTCACCGAGACGTTTGGCGGGGTTTGGCACCCGTTGCCGAGAGTTCTTGCCACCGATCCTCAAACAAAGGAAAATAAGCCTTCGTACAACTAGAACCATTGGATCACCCCGAAATTCTCGCGACAACCTGATCGACGTCTCGGATTGATCCACGTCAGCAGGTGTTGATTTACCATTCGATCATCCATATTTTCACGCCCAAGGCTGATGAACGGTCGAGATTTTGCCACGCCATAATTGGGTAATTAAAATTAAATTTTATTTATTAGTTAGAATTATTTATTTAAAAAATTGTTGAAAATGATTAAAAATACGGAAAAAATAATTATGAATTCTAGAAAATAATTATAAATTCAGGAAAACATTTTTGAGCCCTTTGACGAATAATTATTGGTTAAAATGATTAATTAGTGCTCCCGGAGAGCAAATCATCGCTTTGCAAAATTGAATAAATGGTTCGAAAAAATAATATAAAATTGAAAAAAATCACCAAAAATCCAGAAGGGCCTGAGAGCAAACTTGGACGCGTTACCAGCTCAGAAAAGCACCATTACCCCTCAGACGAGATTCGAACACCCTTTGAGAACTCCGATAAAGCCCTATACGCCATTAAAACAACAAAAGTACTCCCCAAAAGCCGTAACACACAGTCTTTGGAAGTGGGGGGCTCGTGATATGGCTAAAAATGGGGTTAAATCGGAACCATTCAAAGCGGGCATGAATCTTAAAGTTTCAGGGACAAGACGGTACTTTCACCTACAAACGGGTCCGAATTGGGAATCGGGTCCCTCCTCTTAGACCCGCTAATCCATGAACGGATCTGATCAGTTGAAACTAGGTCTCAACCCATTAGGGGCCAGCTCAACAGGATTGGAGGAAATCCTGACTCGCCCTGATCTTGAGGAGGTGGTTATAACCACCCATATCCAGCCTCACCGGGAAGTAAGGATTCACTCTTATCCTGAAGGAGATTCCCATGGCGACTATAAATACCCCCTACCTCCTACTGTCACAGGTGATCACTCTTTGTGCACTTGAGCTCTTTCATATTACTTTTTCTGGTATTGACAAGTGCGTCGGAGGGTTCATTGCCGGGATCCATCCCGGTGTTTCGAACGTTTGTGTAGGTCCGCAGGAGCACCAAGAAGTCAACTTGTCAACAAGGAAGAAGTAGGATTCTGCCCGTTCGATTTCCTACGAACCTACAAATTTTGTCTATTGCCCCCACACCAAATCCAGCGGCAACAGTATCGTTGGCTGACTGGCAACGTATGGGCAACGCAGGGGGAGGCACTGCAGGAGGCATGAGCGGTGCTGGGCTGCAGCACGTCGACAAGGAACCCAGCACTCAGGGGGGTGTGCTGGCTGACAACACTGCGACTGAAGGCGAGGTCGGAGGTGAACAGGGCTGGAGGGCGAGGAGGTGATAGGGCGACGAGGTGAGGAGGGAGACGATAGGGTACTGGTGGTCGACTGTGGGGGAAGCGATGGGTCAAGGGGGCGGTGCGGTGGAGATGGCGACGGTCGAAGGGCGGAGCGACGTCGACTTCGGGTGCTTGCACTCGAAGAAGAAGGAGGAAGAAGATGAGGAGGTGCGGCAGTGGCATCGAGGGGAGCTCGACGGGGAAGAGGCAGGAGGAAGCTGAAGAGGACGGGGTCTCTGTTTTGGGTTCGGGGTTTCGAAATGGAGAAGAAAGAAAAGAGAGTGTGGAGAGAGAGAACGGGAGGGGTAATCTAATTTATAATATAAAAATAATAAATATAATATAATAATGGGTAGTTATGAGAGAGTGAGGGGTTATAGGGTTATGGGAGATGAAGAGTGGGGGGAAAGTGAGGGGATTTGTATACGGGTGGTTGAATTTGGGTAGGGTAGGATAATGGGTTAACGGGTTGGGATCCAATAGATATGGGTTTGGGTTGTAAAGTTGGGCTTTATATTTGGGCTTCACAAATTAGAATAAATAAGGATAAAAAGAATGTGAAATTGGGCTTCAAAAGAGTAGAAAATTTATATGGAAAAAATTTAAATACAGAATACAAGAAAAGAAAAAAATACAAATTCGTATAAATGGGAACGGGGGTTACACTTCACTTCAATTTCATTCTCTCATATAATTTTCACATGTATTGTTTTGATTTTTGCATACATCTACTTGCATATTTGACAACCTCCAATGCTTCAAGGAGGAGCTCCCATAACAATACATCTACTTGCATAATTGAAGATGGAAAATGATAAGTTGAGTTTGTTAGTTGAAGAAACAAGTAGGTGAGAATTTAAACTTGTAGCCATTGTAGAAGATCTTAAGAATATGAAGCATGAGTTGGAAGTAGAGTGACATTCTTTGAGGAAGAATGTGGTGGAGTTGATAGTAAGGGAGAGAACTATGGAGGGATTTACAGTGTAATTGGTTGTCTTAGTTGTTTTCATGTAGTATACTATGAAATACCAGTGTTTGCTCATAATGTAAGTGATCTGAATTGAAACATGTATTGGCAATAAAGATAGATCACTGACTTATATATTTGAATATTGTCTATTGTTGTTCATTTATCTCTTTTAGTAACAGTTGTAAATCACTTTAAAGTATTGTATCAAATAAATCTATTGACCATTTCAGGTTGTATCAAGAAAACACATCTAACTAATCAAGTTGTAATTAAAAACCACAGTCATCTGTCTTTTTATTTTTTCAAAAAACCTTACTTAACCAATCAGATTGTTCAAAGAACCTCACTTAACTTCTGTTTTTAGCAAAAACCTCATCCAATCAGGTTTCATATCATTCAACACATTGTCATTCAACACATTCTCATTCACACAATACTTGACATGAACAAATTGTCATTATCATTCTCACATATTTTTATATCATTCAACACATTCTCATTCAACACATTTTCATCACATTCAGCACATTCAACACACAATGTATGGGATAAACAGGACCAATATCATCATACCATAAATATATCAGACACATGCATTTCCTTAATACATATCAAAAAGAGCCATAGTATCATTCACAGCTATATGAAATTAACAAGTGCACATCCACAAAATAGGATACAGTTACACCACCAGTGCACCCCAAAAAAGTACACATTTACACCACCAGTGCATATCCAAAATGAACTCCTGAAACCAATATAACCTGAACAGTAATATGAATAAGTATATGTAGTTCAGTTGCGTAGGTTTTCATAGAAATACAAACATCATAATACTAAAATCATGAGTACAATTTACCCTCAAGCATATTGATATTGATTTTCCCCTCCTCCATCACTAGGCTTATCAATAGAGCTGTTCACCTACATCATAACTAAAATAATAAATATACACTTTGCCTTGGTAAATTATATTAAAAATATAAACCATTTTACCTTTTGCTTCTTGCAACAAACACATCCCATATATGGACCTTTCTCTTTTCTTTTCCTTCCACACTTTGCCTTGACTGTGTCAAATCCAAGGGGATCAGGTTCAGCTGTTGTGCCACCTTGCCCTCTACCACGACCTCTCCCTCTTCCTCTAACGATACTTCCAGTATGAACATGTCCACTTGCAACATCTCCACGCCCAGCAATCACCTGTCCACTTCTTTGAAGCTCACCCAATGTGTTCCTCACCCTTCTCACAACTTCATCTGCTCTCTTCCACCTTTATTAGTTGAGCTTTTTGGTGGTGGAGCTGCATCGTTCTTGCAATTTCTGATGTTGTGTCCATATTGGTGACATCTCGTACACTTCAAAATTGGGCCCACCTAAATGCACAATTGACTATTTCTAAAGACAAACGAAGAATTTTGTTGGCTATTCCCTCTAGTATACAAAGGAGTCAGTCACCTAACAATGCACTCAATTTATCTATAAACACCAATTAATAAACAATTTAAGGAAATGAAGTCAAGTAATAACAATTGAAAGATGGCATCATTACAGCTATTTTTTTTTCCTTTGAAAATTAGTAATTGAAAGAAGTGAATAATTAATTAGCTAACAAGTAACAATTCCATTACTGATCACAACAAAATTGATCTTAATCATCAAGCCAAGAACCACAGTTAATTCAGTTAATCTAGCTTTAACGAAAGGGGATGAGATGGAGAATCGAAACAACATACCATAAGCGACAATCAATTCCTGCTGCAACTTGCGAATATGAACGAATAAAAAAACAAACAAAATTAGGGTTTGAATTGGAATAAGAAGAAGAAATGAGAGAAGGAATTGAATGACATTTGAGTTATGGAAGCAAAGACGACAAATTTGGGCGGCGGCGGCGGTTTCTTCGACGTCAGAGCCGGCGATGGCAGAGATTTGGAATTAGAGATGGGTTGATTTTGTCGGGAGAAATTGGTATTAGGGTTTATGTTATTTTGGGAATTTTGAAGATTAATTAAAGAAAAAGAAGAAGCTGAGAAAAAGTGGAGAGGTTTTCGAGTTTAGACAGGCGCAAAATAGTCAGAAAAAAGGTCACACACGAAGCACATGACAAAAACTTAACGAAAACTAACACCGTCAATGTGGGTTATTTGAAAACGTAGTTGAGTGCAGTTTTTAATATCAAAAAGGCTAAATTTGAAAGGAAAAAAACATTGAACTATCCCTTTTACACAGAAAACCTCACTGAATTTTTTTTTTCCGCAGAAAATTACACTCAAGTAAAGTTTTATGAAATCCACTCCAACGGCCTGAGCTTTCTGCTAAAGTTGAGTGAGATTTTTTGATAATCATGAGAAATATGCATGATGTTTTCTGTACCAACTTGTAAAGATGAATGAGGTTATCTAATACAAGCAGAAAAGTTAAATGTGATTCTTTGAAAATATATTTCATGGGATTTTTTTGCAACCATTCGTGAGTGTGGTTTCTGCGCAAAAAACTTTCAGTGAAGTTTTCTACATAAAGGAAATAAAGGAAATAGTTCAAGATTTTTTTTCTTCTTTCATATTTAGCCTATAGATAAAGTTTAGCGTGATTTTTTGAAAAGCAGCAATATTGAGTGAGTTTTTTTTATATACAAATTTAGCATTAAATGGGGCTTAGGGTTATTGGTATATTTAAATGATGGTGGGTTTCCAAATAAACCGTGCCGGAGATTTGGAGCTAATCGTGTTCTTTAAAAAATAATGAGAAATTTAAAGATAATTTAAGAAAGTTCATCTAAACTAGGAGTGAGATAGTTTTGGGTTTGGCAGCAGAAGGGAACACTCGTTGTAAATTGTAGCAAAAAAGTCCATCAAAACGCACTCTTCTTTTAATAATAAAGAAGTTACAAGTTGTATACATCCCGAAATGTTCATTCTACCACTGGCACCGAGTAAGAGAGTTGGGTTTTTTTTTTTTTTTCCTTTTTTCCTGCCCTTTTTGCCTTTGTCCATTTATTAAACTTTTGCATAAAGTTAAATATCCACATCAAGATATTCAAGTCTTATCCAAAACCATGTCGGCGTTCCTTTGGGAATCACTTTGTTGTTCTTTTACAAACACTTGCTTTCACACTATTTGACGATATGTTACTCAAAGATAAAGGGACTCTTTAACTCTAAACTCTATTTGCTACTGCCAGCTTTCTCAAGGGTTTACTGATTAGTCAAGATCATAACAAAGACCCTCGTTAATAGACTAGGAACGGTGATGGATGGACTAATTAGTTACGAGCAGAAGGGATTCATTAAAGGACGGTGTATTCAGGATAGCATAGCCACGGCTGAAGAAACAATACACCAATGCCACTCGTCGAATGCGAAGAGCTATCTCCTGAAATTGGACTTCGAGAAAGCTTACGACTCGGTCGAATATGACTGTCTATTGGAAGCGCTGGTTGGACGAGGATTTGGGGATAGATGGATCAGATGAATTCACACGTGTCTCGCCACGAGTAGAACTGCAATTTGTGTGAATGGGGTCCCGGGACACCTTTTTTCATGCAGACGGGGCCTTAGGCAAGGCGATCCGCTCTCTCTCATTCTCTTCACCATTGTGGCAGACGTTCTGCGGTCCATGATGGCTAACTGCAGTAGAGCAGGCTGGATATCGCCGTGGCCAATGGTGGCAATCGCCAAGGCTTCTCTATCCAACAATATGCAGACGATACCCTCATATTTGGAAATGTCAACCTCGGAAAAACAATTGCCTTCAAAGGAATACTATATAGTTTTGAAGCTTGGTCTGGTCTCAGGATTAACTTCCACAAAAGTGCTCTTATCCACATTACCCTGACTACAGAGGAGGCACTAGACCATGCCACGATTCTCAACTGTTCCATCGACAGTTTCCCCATTAAATACCTGGGACTGCCACTGAGACTGGGGAAGCTCAAGAAGGCGGACTGGCTACCCATCATTGATCAGGTAGAGAGCCTTCTTGCGGGTTGGAAAGGTAAAGCGCTATATTTGGGTGGGAGAGTCACGCTTATTAATGCAGTTCTCTCAAATCTGCCAACCTATTATCTATCATTTTTTGAAATGCCGCGGTGGGTTATTCAGATAATTGATCAGACTCGAAAACGGTTCCTTTGAAAAGGGGCAAGCCCTGATAGAGGGGACTACCACCTTATCAGATGGGAAAAAACATGCATGAAAAAGATACACGGAGGACTATGTATTATTGATCTTCGAGATATGAATCTTACTCTACTGGGTAAATGGTGGTGGAAAGTCTTCCACCATAATGGAGAAGGGTGGCAAGAGTTCATTCATGGGTACCTACATGGGAATGGAACGAGAAATTTGGGCTTCAGGATAGGTCCACGTGTATCCTGGTTCTGGAAAGGTATCACTAAGGCCTACGAACCCTTCATTAGCTGTGTGACGTCGAGTATCAGTAATGGCAGACTGACCAGGTTCTGGTGGGATAAGTGGTGCGGTGACCACACACTTAGAGCATTATTCCCTGATCTGTATGATCAAGCATCACAACCGCACTGTACGGTCGCCGCAACCCAGAGAAGAAGTACATGGAAACTGGCCTTTAAACTCCTGCTGGACTCGGCCTATCAACTTAGACTCATGGAACTACATACATATATCATCAACGCTGGAATCACTTGCTCTCAGGGTCCCGATAGAAAAGCTTGGAGACTGGAAAAGAATGGCAAGTTCACCGTTTACTCCTTCTATAGTCGCATTCACTTTAGGGGATGTAACCCAAATTGGTTGAGTGTTATTTGGAAGACAAAATCCCCACTGAAAATTAAGTTTTCTTATGGTTGATGATGAACGATGCAATTTTGACTAGAGAGAACCTTTCCAAACGGAAACCGAATGTGGATTCCCGTTGTGGGTTCTGCAACGCAGCCCCCGAGACTAGAGACTATCTATTGCTAGAGTGTCCTATGAGCAAAGCGGTTTTCGTTAAGGTACTCAACGTCCTGGGAACGAATCAGTTCCCTAGTGTGTACGAGGATCTGTGGGTAGGGCAAAAGTTCACTACAAAGAGACGAACTATGAGAAAAGATTGGTATATCGCTATTGTCGCCACGACCTGGGTTCTTTGGCTAGACATGAATAATTGCTATTTCCGTGTGACTAGTAATAGTATTTCTGGTAATTTGACTCACATTGTGCACCTTTTTTTTGGGCTAATATTGCTGCAGCAGGTCCTGGAGGGAGGATCGCGAGTGTCTTCTAGGTGGAGGAGTATGATGATGATGTAGTTGAGATAGGCCCGACGATCGACTGACTGCCAGCTCGTCCTTTTACAGTTGATAGATCCCCACCACCCGTAGTGTTTGTTGGGGGAATGTGATGTATTTTGTTTAGATGATTGTATGTTTTGCCCTTTCTCTTTTTATCTTACCCCCTATGCTCGGGATGGAGTTATATACTTTAATTATGTTGTAAGACTTTGTACTTGGCTCAGTACTTTGAGTTTGTTTTATTAACCTCTTATTAATGAAACAGGTTGGTCATACTCCACATTTCCTTCAAAAAAAAAAACTTTCTCAAGGGCTTACGTGTAAAATGAATCTGGAAGGAACATATCTGCATTGAAATTTACTTTAATCATCGAGACAATAAGGAAATAAATAAAACAAAACTCCTGACCCACTTTGTAACATGCAAGTGATGCGATGAGAGGGATGCATGGATTTTGACTTTAGAGCGTCAATGCATACAGAACAAGAATACAATGTGTAGTAAATTGGCAATACTCATTATATTGATCTTTCTGTTTGCTATTTCCTATTGGAGAAAAAGAACGAGAAAACCACAAAGAAGACGTTGTTGTGGCTTTGCTGGATTCAGCGTTGATTCAGTATTTTTTATATAAAAATTAATAACTATATCTATATAATAAAATATAAAGAAAGCTATCACGTGCCTTTCCTTCAATTTACCACAAATCAAAGATCCAGATTTAATCTCACAAATCACATTTTTTCCTCCCAAAAGTTTTCCCAAAACAACTCATTTATTTATTTATTTATTTATTTATTTATCTCTATCTCTCTTTGTATATATATATATATACACACACACACACACACACTTATGGAAACATGGACTTTTATAGTTATTTATAGTAGTATAATGCACGTGCGAGCATGCGTACAAAAAAACATATTCACATAACTTGGAAATTTGAAGCATAAAAAATAACTATCATATTTTTCGACAAGACAAAAAACATATTTACATGACTTGAAGACTTCAGCAATAAATCAAACATGATTTGAAGCATGAAAAATAACCATCAATAGAATATGCTGAAATTTGACTTAGGTAGTGTTCTTTTTTTTTGCCTCTTATAAGAGATTTACAGTAAGAGCCTCTTGTAAGAGCCTTTTTTTGAGGTGTTCTTTTTATATAAAAATAACCTCTTATAAGAACTTCTTATAAGAGATTTCTGTTCTTTTTTCACCTCTTACAAGAGCCTATATTACCCCAAAGTCTATATTACCCCAAAGTATAAAAATAGTGAGATGAAGGACAAGAAAAGATAAGTTCAAATTACTAATATATAAACTAGTTTAATGGCAAGTTTACCCCAAAGTATAAACTGGTTTGTGGGTATTGAGTGGTGATGATCAGATTTTCTGTATAGCAATCAATAGGAAGGATCCTGGCATTCGGTGCATACTAGAATTTGGATGATACTTGGTTGGAGGCTTGCGGAGAGGATGGTTGAAATTTATGTGCATTGAGTGGTACTCTTTTAATTGCATCTCCTGTAACTATTTAACTAGAGCAAGGAGCTTATAGTTAATGTTGCCGCTAAATTCGGTGTGGGGGCAAACAGATAGAATTTGTGGATTCTTGGGAAACTTTGAATAGGAAACCTGTTTACCTGTTCCGCCGGAGTTTGACGCTTGCTCCCGCCACACACCTGCAAAAAGTGCGAGACACCGGGGTTGTTCCCGGCGACGCACCCTCCGACGCTCAAGTCAGTAATCAGAGAAGATTATGAAAGAGCGTAAAAACTGGCAAAAGATTGATTACCTCTTAATGGAGATGGATGGGGGGTATTTATAGGCGTCTTAGGGGATCAAATTAGGCATGTAATTCCTGTGTATAGATAAGGAATGTAATCCCTAATTCCCAGTGAAAGGATAGATATGAATCAGGGCCATTGATTAGGATTAATCAGAAGCCCTAATTCTATCCTAATGGACCAGGTTCGCTGCAGGTTAAAACCCGCACCCAGTTGGGGTGGACCTGTTCGCGGGTTATTGGATCTTTGAGGGAGAGATCGAGTACCCGCTTCAGACCCAACAATAGGTAAAATTACTATTTTACCCCTAAGCTTTAAGATTCGTTCCTGATTTGGACGGTTCTGATTTAACCCATTTTTTATCCATATCACGAGCCCCCCACTCCCGAAGACTGAGCTTGATCAGCCTTTGAGGAGTAGTTTTACTGTTTTAATGGCTAGCAGAGTTGTATCGGAGTCTAAATGGAAGGTTTTGAATCTTTGCAGGGGGCTAGTATGGTCATTTTTTGAGTTGGTTGCGTTTCAAGTTGATTTGGAGCTCTTCTGGTTATTTGGTGATTTTTACCTACTTTTTCGTAATATTTACTCAATTTTTGCGAAGTGTCGATTCGTCGTTCGGGGGTCTTAATAAATGGTCCTAGGCGATAATTATCCACTCGGGGGTTCAAAAATATTTCCCCGATTTTATAATTATTTCCTAGGATTTTAAACTAATTTTTCCGGATTTTTAATCATTTTTTCGCAATTTTTTAAGTAAATAAAACGATTTTAATAAATAAAATACCAAATTATTGCGTGGCGCGATCTGAACCGTTGATCTCGAGCAAGCGCAAAATTCTGGAAGATCGGATAGACGAAGTCGCTCGGCAGTGTTTTTCTCGCTTTTGTGGGTCGGATGGGCACTTGCTCGGAATCCGAGCGAAGTGGCTCGGCTCTTCCTCCGCGCACGTGGCTCGGATTGCGAGTCGCTCGGCTCGAAATACCGAGCGACGTGGAGTGATCTGGGCCGTTGGATCTTGACGCGAATCTTGAGTCTGGCGCGGTTCCCAAGAAAATGCTATCTTGTCGTTTAGTGGACGTGGTGCAATCTGGATCGTCGATCATTCGAGGCGCGAATTTCGTAATGATCCAACGGTCGGGGACGCTCGGCAGCATTTTTCTTCACTTTCGTGGCTCGGATTGGCACTTGCTCGGAATCCGAGCGATATAGCTCGGTTTCACCCTCAGGCGAGCGGCTCGGATCGCCAGTCGCTCGGTTCGGATTGCCGAGCGACGTGGAGCGATCTGAGCCGTTGGATCTCAGCGCGAATCTCGATGCGGGCTCAGTTTCTAAGAAAACACTATCTTGTCGCATAGTGGCGCTGGCAAGATCTGAGCGTCTGATCGAAATCTAGCGTGAATCTTTAGGAGAAAGTTGTTTTTCTCCATTTCGTAGCTCGGATTGGCACTTGCTCGGAATCCGAGCGATATAGCTCGGTTTTACCCTCGCGCAAGTAGCTCGGATCGCATGTCACTCAGTTCGGATCGTCGAGCGACGTGGAGCGATCTGAGCCGTCGGATCTTGGCGCGAATCTCGATGCGGGCTCAGTTTCCAAGAAAACACTATCTTGTCGTTTAGTGACGCTGGCATGATCTGGGGCCGTCTGATCGAAATCTAGCACGAATCTTGAGGAGAAAGTTGTTTTTCTCCATTTCGTGGCTCGGATTGGCACTTGCTCAGAATCCGAGCGATACGGCTCGGATCGCCTGTCGCTCGGCTGTTCGATCCGAGGGACGTGGGGCGATCTCGGCCGTTGGATGTTCGTGCAGATCTCAAGGCAGGCACGGTTCCCAAGAAAACACTATCTTGTCGTTTAGTGATGCTGGCATGATCTGGGCCGTCTGATCAAAATCTAGCGCGAATCTTTAGGAGAAAGTTGTTTTTCTCCATTTCGTGGCTCGGATTGGCACTTGCTCGGAATCCGAGCGATACGGCTCAAATCGCCTGTCGCTCGGCTGTTCGATCCGAGGGACGTAGGGCGATCTCAGCCATTGGATGTGGAGTGCCGAGCAGCCTTACTTAGGGGGTCGAAACGTCGCTCCCTTTGCCATCAGTCGTCTCTCTTCATTACTTAGCCGTTTGGGCTTTTGTAACGGTTCAAGGGAGGCCCAAGAGTCGTGCCTTTACGTTACAAAGCCCAAGAGGTGCCGTTTTCACTATAAGTTTTTACCCCCTCAACACTTCACCTCATTTCTCACTTTCACTTTCTCACTCTTGATTTTTACTTGCAAGCGAGGTTGTTAGCTCTCGAGCGGCGCTGCTAGCTATCGCGGCCAGGCGTTTTATTCTCCGGTGATCTTTCCGGCCGTAATAGTCACTTCAAGGTCAGTCCCCTTTCCCCATCTTTGTAAAAATGGTTAAGTTATCTTCCACGGACGAGACCCCCTCCTCGGACATAGGCGCCAGTCGAGTGGTCAGGCTGAGCAAAGATAAAGGGAAGAAGGCCGTGGAGCCGACCGAAGGGACTTTGGTTCGGCCGAACACAGTCGAGGAGGTTGCCGAGCCACTCCAGGAAGTTGAGGCCCGGTCTAACAAGGGCAAGGGTGTGGAAACCATTATTGAGCATCCGAAGAGAGCAGGGGAACTGGGTCGGCAATCGAGCGTTCTGTCCAGCGTCGGCGGTGTGCGGAGCTACATTGGAGAACTGCTGGAGAAGGTGACGCAGGGCACAACCCAATCAATCGAGGAAAATGAGCTGAGGGAAACCTCCGAGGTGGATCATATCTCTTCGGTGCTGACCGAGGCGGATCTGCTTCGGATCCGGAGTGGGTTCCAGATCCCAGCAGAGTACGGACTTTTGCTCCCCGGCCCCGGCTTCCAAGCGTGCACCTCGTTCTCAGGTCGATATTTTGTGTTTTTCCCGCCGACTCACTGAATGCCAGACTTCGTCTGCCGTTGCACCCTTTCGTGGTGCAGGTGCTGCAGTGGTACGGCCTGTGTTCGGCTCAGCTGATGCCGAACACGTGGCGGCATGTGATGGCGTTTGTTCTTCAGTGTCAGGAGGTTGGCGTCGAGCCGAACATGTTCGTCCTTCGGAGTCTCTACCGACCTTGCCAACCTAGCAAGAATGAGCAGAGGTTCTACCTCTCGCCGAGGAAGGGCGTAAAGTTGATCAAAAACCCGGACTCGATCAAGCACTGGAAGGAAAAGTACTTCCTCGTCCGAGCTCCTGAGCCGTGGGCGATACCGACGGTGTGGTTGATGGAAGGTCTTCCGAAACGTGTGAAGAAAGAGCCCGTGCTTAGCAATGAGGAGGCCGAGGTCGTGGAGAAGTTGCTCGGCCTCCCTACCCTTAGCTGGAAGGACATTACGGAGGAGGCGTTGTTCCGAGGGGGTCTCAGTCCGATCAACCCCAGTAGGTCTCTTCTGTACTAGTTTTTTTTTTTTTGAAGTTTTTCCTTGAAAAGTTTTCTAACTCTCTTCGCCCGGTTTGTGCAGAATCTTCCGGCATGGATTACAAAGGCTTGATGGCGAAGGCCCGAGCGGCAAGGGAGCAGGAGACGCGGAAGAGGAAGAGGACTGTGGCCGGACCTCAAGGCGGCCGAGCGCCCAAGGTACCCTCGGTTTCTTCGACCCCCGAGCGCCCGGCTATTGAGGCTTCCCAGGCCGAGACCGAGAAAGATGTCGTCGAGCCGACCGTCTTACCAACCTCGGATGTGCCGACCCCGCCGGCGCAAACGGAGGCTCCGGGGTCTTCCGGCGGAGCGTTCAACATTGGTGCGCTATTAGGCCCTCGACGTTCCGCCACTTACTGCCGAGGCGGAGCAGATTTTGATCGAGGAGCACAAGCGCATCTTCGTCCCCGACTGGAGGGTGATGAAGGTCGACGGGTTTTTGGGGGACGGAAACATTTGTATGCAGGCGGTGAAATACATGCCGACCCCCAAAGACCGAGTGGCGTTGAAGGCTCGTGAAGTTGGTGATGCTGCGATGCAGATCGCTCGTAATACTATGTCGGTAAGTAGTGAATTACTTTCTTGAAAATTTTTCATAGTTTTTGTGCTCGTTTTTGACAGCTTCACATATTGCCTGTAGACCCTCTGCCACTTTAACCACTTGCTCGAGGAATTTGAGAGCAAGGAGAAGGAGATGACAATTCTGAACGACCATGAGCGGTCAGAACGGTCCAGAGCGGTGAGGGAGCTGGAGGTCGAGCAGCTGCGTTCTACATCGCTCGAGGCCGGAGTCGGCAGCTTGAAGGCTCAGCTTGCCGAGGCGTTGAGGAGCTCGGCCGCCGAAGCCTCCAAGGTCGAGGCCCTTGAGAAGGAGAGGGCTCGGCTTGAAGGGGAACTGTCTGAGGCTCGGAAGGCGACGGAGGAAGCCCTGAACGAGCAAGCTTTGAAGGTGGCGGCCGCACAGAAGGCGGTCCGGGACGAGGCCGAAGCTCACATGCTGTCGAACATGGAGGAGGCCTATGGCCGAGCCCTGAAGCACATCGTCGCTTGGAACCCCGAGTTTGACGTTTCGGACTACTATTTCTACGACTCCGTGGAGGGCGAGGAAGAAATGCCCTTGTCCATGCTCGCGCCAAGGCCGGAGGGCGAGAATGCCGAGGACGAGGATGGTGCTAGTCGTGCGATTGTAACCGTGCCGACCGTTGACGAGGTCGACCCTTGACTTTGTCGTCTTCTGCTCTGTTTTTCTTTTCTTCTTTTTCTTTGTAACGCCTAACTGCGGACTAGCCACCGCCTTTTGTAAACTCTTGGATTTCAATGCAAACTTTTGTGGGATTTTAGCTGAGGATTATGAATTCTTTACAAAAATGTTTAACTCTTTTTGCTCGGACCGCATCTCTATGTGTTCAAGATTTCCCTTGATATTTCTCTGCTTTTCAGGTTGAGTTTGGTCCAATTACTAAGGTCTCCTACCTCCGCACTGAGTTAAAGAAAACGAAGGAGGCTCTTTCTCGCAATCGGAACAAAGCGTTTTATGACTTCTTGAATTTGGAAGAAATCAAAGCGACAGCGAGAGGGTATTTAAGTGAGTTAAAGCAACTGCGAAAGCAGTCGCGAAAAACGCCTCTCGAAGGCGAGGTAGAGCTGATCCGTAAGGGCCTCTTTGATGTCAAAGCGAGAAATAACGAACTGCTGGCGGAGATCCGTCAATTGGAGGTGACAATAAAAGAACACTCAGCCGAAGAAGAGGAGTTAGCTTCGAAGGTGGGGATGTTGATGTCTGAGCGCGACGAGTTGTTGGCCAGAATCGACAAATTAAGGCAGATCACGATCGATAGAGGTATCGAAGTAACTCATCTTCGTCGCGTAGTGGCTGATAATACTATTGTCGCGGGCTCGTCTAAACTTCCTCGTCTCAAAACATCGGAGGCGGACGAGATTCTGAGAGATAGGATCATCGAGCTGGAGGAGGAGATTTCTTTGCTAAAACCTCAGCCTATAAGGGCCAATGTTCGCATCACGTCATGCACTCGCGAGGAGAGCGAAAGAGGGATCACTTTTTACGAACTTGCGACTCACTTTCCTGCTATTAGGCAAAGCCCCGCAGATGCTCAGAGTGTCGTAGCTATTTTGCCCAGTGGGGCCCCGGTTGGGGCCACCGCTAGAGCTAGTGACGAAGGGGGATCTCGCTTCGTAGGTCTAGAGTCGAGTTCAGAAGCGAGGCGACGTCGCCTTCGTGTGTCTCTGAACCGAAGCATTCCCCTTCCAAAGAAGCACTGAATAAGTTGTATTATGCTCTTCAAACTATTGTAAAACCCTTGTCGTAGTGTCGACTTGGTCCGGGCCCTTAATAAAAAAGTTTGTTTTGTTCCCGATGTTTGAGTGCTGTGATGGTTGACAAATTGATAAGTATAACTTTTCCAACTTTTGACAACTACTCAAAATCAGAAGCAAATATTCCTTCATATGGGTGACCCACTCCTAGCTCGTTTAAAAACGAGCTTTGCGGAGCTGAGCCGAACCACGTGTTTGGACTCCGAACTCGTCGTTAGATTAGCTCAATGGTTGTGGGAACAATTCCGAATGGCAAACTACCTCTAGCTCGTTAGAGTAGTTAAACGGTTGTGGGAGCAATTCCGAATGGCGAATAACCTCTAGCTCGCTTAGAGTAGTTCAACGGTTGTGGGAGCAATTCCGAATGGCGAACTACCTCTAGCTCGCTTAGAAGCGAACTTGTGAAGTAGAATCGAGCCAAGTGTTGGACTCCGAACCATCGTTAGAGTAGTTCAACGGTCGTGGGAGCAATTCCGAATGGCGAACTACCTCTAGCTCGCTTAGAAGCGAACTTGCGAAGTAGAATCGAGCCAAGTGTTAGACTCCGAACCATCGTTAGAGTAGTTCAACGGCTGTGGGAGCAATTCCGAATGGCGAACTACCTCTAGCTCGCTTAGAAGCGAACTTGCGAAGTAGAATCGAGCCAAGTGTTGGACTCCGAACCATCGTTAGAGTAGTTCAACGGCTGTGGGAGCAATTCCGAATGGCGAACTACCTCTAGCTCGCTTAGAAGCGAACTTGCGAAGTAGAATCGAGCCAAGTGTTGGACTCCGAACCATCGTTAGAGTAGTTCAACGGCTGTGGGAGCAATTCCGAATGGCGAACAACCTCTAGCTCGCTTAGAAGCAAACTTGCAAAGTAGAATCGAGCCAAGTGTTGGACTCCGAACCATCGTTAGAGTAGTTCAACAGCTGTGGGAGCAATTCCGAATGGCGAACTACCTCTAGCTCGCTTAGAAGCGAACTTGCGAAGTAGAATCGAGCCAAGTGTTGGACCCCGAACCATCGTTAGAGTAGTTCAACGGCTGTGGGAGCAATTCCGAATGGCGAACTACCTCTAGCTCGCTTAGAAGCGAACTTGCAAAGTAGAATCGAGCCAAGTATTGGACTCCGAACCATCGTTAGAGTGAAGAATAAAAGCAGAGAGATGTAAATAATTTTTACAAGAGTAAAATATGAAAAAGCTTTCTTTTATTGATGACTAGTGGTCGGCTGCTTCTAAAGTTGCAAGCCGTTATTACAAGAGAGAAATAAAAGAAAAACAGTACAAGTGATAGGAGAGGAATGGTTTGACATCCTAAAAATACTTAGAGAGGCATTGGTGCTTTCTCTTGGTATTTTAGAAGATGGTCGACATTCCAGGTCCTGGGGATCTCTCTGCCCTCGAGGTCTTCTAGTCTGTATGTCCCGGGCCAAACTTCTTTGGCGATCTTATAGGGTCCCTCCCAATTTGGAGCCAATTTGCTTTTCTGTCCTGGGGACGAGATGGCTAACTTTCTGAGGACAAGGTCCCCTTCTTTGAGGTCGGTAGGACGAACTCTCTTATTGTATGCCAACTCTATCCTCCTTCGATAGTTTTGCTGTCGGATGGCAGCTCTTTCCCGGATCTCATCTATCAGGTTTAGATTTGCTCAGAGCTCTCTGGCATTTTGTTCTTCTTCGTAGGCCATTAGACGAGGAGAGGGTATACCGACTTCGAGGAGAATCATAGCCTCGGACCCATAGGTGAGATTGAAGGGAGACTCTTCTGTGGGGGTCCGTTTTATGGTGCGGTAGTTCCACAGCACGTTGGGGAGCTGATCGACCCATAAGCCTTTGGAACATTTATCCAACCTCTTCTTTATGCCGGAGAGGATCTGTCGGTTAGCATTTTCGACTTGGCCATTCGACTGGGGATGGGAAACGAGGAGAATTGGTGTTGGATGGCTAGGTCTTCACATAGAGCTCGGAAGACAGCCCCGGTGAACTGGGTTCCGTTGTCTGTTATGAGGACCCGAGGGACGCCGAATCGGCAGATTACGCTCTTCCAAAAGAACTAGACTACCTTGTTCTCGGCCACTATCCATTTTGAGAAGTAGTCGATTGCCACGACTAAGAATTTAAACTGGCCGGGAGCTGGTGGGAAGGGCCCTAGTAAATCCATCCCCCACATTGCGAAGGGGATTGGACTTGATAGGGAAGTGAGTGGAGCTTGTGGGAGGCATCGGATGTTGGAGTACTTTTGGCAAGAGACGCATTGCCGAACGTGTAGTTCGGCGTCTTGCACGAGAGTGGGCCAGAAATATCTGTAGTTCAACACTTTGCGGGCCAGGGATCTGGACCCCGAATGTGCCCCGCCGATGCCCTCGTGAAGCTCTTGCAGGGCGTATTTGGCTTGCTCTGGGGAAAGGCATCTCAGATAAGGCCTACCGTCTACCTGGGTGAAGGAACGCTTGTAAAGGATACCCCCGATGAGTGTGTATCGCTCTGCTCGGGTTCTTACTCTCCGTGCTTCCTTAGGATCTTCGGGGAGGAGACCGTCCCGTAAGAACTTGACGAGGGGCTTCATCCAGTTATCTTCAAGCAAAACAGGTAGTGACTCCATTGAGTCGGAATTTTCATCCTCTATACTTGGCTTTAGAAGGACCTCTATCAAGACGGTCTGTTCGAGACCTTGGAAAGAAGAAGAGGCGAGCTTGGATAGGGCATCGGCCTGGGCGTTTTCTTCCCGGGGTATTCGTTGGATGAGGGATTCTTCAAACAGTGCCTGAGGCTCTTGACCTTGGCTAAGTATTTGACCATCCTGTCATCACGTGCTTCATACTCGCCGAGGACCTAATTTACGACTAGCTGAGAGTCGCTAAAGATCAGGAGGCGTTGTGCCCCTGCATTGCGGGCCATCCCAAGACCGGCTATGAGTGCCTCGTATTCTGCTTCGTTGTTAGAGGCCTTGAAGTTTATACGGAGGGAGTATTGGAGGATGAAGTCATCTGGGCCTGCCAGAATGACCCCGGCTCCGCTTCCCTCGTTACAGAGGATCCATCCACATAAACCGACCAGATAGGTGGTCCCTTCAGTGCTTGGCTAAACTCGGGGATGGTACTTTCAACTATAAATTCTGCTAGGGCCTGAGCCTTGATCGCGGTCCGAGGCTAATATGTTATATCATGCTGACTCAGCTCGATAGACCACTTCATAAGGCGACCCGAGGTCTCTGGCTTGTGGAGTACTTGCTTCAACGGTTGGTCGGTAAGGATGACCACAGAATGGGACTGAAAGTACGGGCGAAGTTTTCTTGCGGCCATCACTAGGGCATAAGCCATCTTTTCAATTCTCGGATAGCGGAGCTCGGCATCCCGAAGCACCTTGCTCACATAGTAGATGGGCTTTTGAGCCCGGTCTTCTTCCCTTACTAAAACAGCACTGACGGTCTGCTCGGAGGCTGCCAGGTAGAGGTAGAGGGGTTCACCAGGAATTGGTTTGCTGAGGAGGGGAGGATTGACGAGGTAAGCCTTAAGCTGGTCGAACGACTCTTGTTGCTGTTGACCCCATTCAAAACATTTAGCCTCCCTGAGGGCCTGGAAGAAGGGAAGGCATTTCTCCCCGGACTTCGAAAGAAAGCGCCCTATGGCGGCTAGGCGGCCTGTTAACCTCTGAACTTCCTTAACATTCTTGGGAGGGGCCATGTCTAGTATGACCTTGATTTTCTCACGGTTAGCTTCAATTCCCCGTTGGCTGACTATGAAGCCGGGGAACTTTCCGGACGAGACTCCGAACGCACACTTGTTCGGATTGAGTCTCATGTTGTGCTTTCTCAGAACATCAAATGCCTCCTGGAGGTCGGTCACATGATCGGCACCACGGATGCTTTTTACAAGCATGTCGTCAACGTACACCTCCATATTACGGCCGATTTGAGCTTGGAAAACCTTGTTGACGAGGCGTTGGTATGTAGCGCCTGCATTTTTCAAGCTGAAGGGCATAACCCTGTAGCAATAGAGGCCCTGGTCGGTCACAAATGAGGTCTTCGAGATATCCGGGGGGAACATCCGGATTTGATTGTAGCCTGAGAAGGCATCCATGAAGCTGAGGAGTTCATGGCCCGATGTGGCATCGATCAAAGTGTCTATGCTCGGAAGAGGGAAAGGGTCCTTGGGGCAAGCCTTGTTGAGATCGGTAAAATCGATACAAATCCTCCAAGTTCCATTAGACTTCTTCACCATTACTACATTTGACAACCACTCGGGATAGTTTACTTCCTGTATGAACCAGGCCTTCAAGAGCTTATCCACCTCCTCTTTTATAGCTAGTTGGCTCTCAGGGGCGAACTTGCGCCTCTTCTGTTGGACGGGTTTGGATCCTGGGGCAACACTGAGGCGGTGGACTAAGAGTTCTTCGGAAATACCGGGCATGTCTGCAGCTGACCAAGCAAAAAGGTATCGGTTCCTTCGGATGCACTGTACAATGTCCGAGCATAGGGCGGACAGGAGGGTCTTGCTAACAAAGAACTTTCGAGTTGGATCCTGCTCTGAGAAGAGCACTTCCTCCAACTCATCCACCGGCTCGGACGTCGGTCGGGCGACATCTTGGGGGATTTCCAGAGTTTCTAGGGAGAGGACCGGACCGAGGGTAGAGGTCATGTAGCACTTACGGGCCGTTTTCTGATTACCTCTTACTTCCCCTACTCCGGCCCGGGTGGGGAATTTCATCTTGAGATGGTACGCCGAAGAAACGACTTCTAGAGCTGCTAGACCGGGTCGGCCTAGGATGACATTGTAAGCTGCAGGGACATCCACAACCATAAAATCCATCGACTCCGTTCGGGTAGTAGGAGTTTTGCCAGCGGTTACGTCGAGGGTGATCACCCCCTCAATAGTCACTGGCACTCCCGTGAACCCATGGAGCGTGTAACCGGCGGGCTTGAGTCTATCTCGGGAGAGTTTGAGGCCTTTGAAAGCGGCGAGGAAGAGGATGTTAACGGAGCTGCCATTGCCCACTAGGATCCTCTCCACTTTGAAGTTTGCCATGTGAAGGTTGATGACGAGTGCGTCACAGTGAGGGGTTCGGACGCCCTCGAGGTCTTCATCTGAAAATGTGACGGGCACTCCGAGGCCTTTAGGGGGAGGGGTGGCACGGACCGAATTGACTTCTCTTATAAATGCCTTTCGAGAGGAGTTGGAGGAGCCCCCCATTGGGCCCCCACGGATGAGGTGTAGGACATGCTTCTCTTCGAAGTCGGGCGTTTCATCGCGCTCTGGACGCTTGTTAGCCCCCCGAGGCGGGGGAGGAAGGTCGGCTCGGTCCTTTCTCACGAATCTGGCCAGCTGTCCCCTCTGGATGAGGGCTTCTATCTCATTCTTCAAGGCCCGACAATCATTGGTGTCGTGGCCATGGTCCCGGTGATAGCGGCACCACTTTTCTTTATCCCTCTTTTTGCCGGGGTTGTTCATTTTTGGTGCAGGAGGTATCACCTCTTCCTTCTCAACTTCCATGAGAATTGTGGAGATGTTGGCGTTAAGGGGAGTAAAATTTTCAAATCTGGGAGGGGGCCGGCGCTGGCCGTCATTATCCTTCTGGAGCTTCTTTGCTCCTTCCCCTTTTGTTCCCTTTCTCTTAGACCCGGAGGAAGACCCCTCCAAGTTGGGGCGGTGCTCAGCTTCTTCCGCCCTGATATACTTTTCGCTCCGGAGGAGGAGGTCAGAGAAGTTCTGTGGGGGCTTCTTGGCGAGGGAGGAGCGGAGGTTGGAGTTGAGGACATTGGATTGAAAAGCTGCTGCAGCGACCGACTGGTCGAGGGATGCTATAGACCTGGCTTCGGCCGTAAACCTCTTCACATAGTCTCTCAACTTCTCACCCTTCTTCTGGTGGAGGTAGAGTAGCGAGATGCTGGTTTTCTCGGTTCTGCGGCTACTCACGAAGTGGGTGACGAAGAGAGTCTCAAACTGTTCGAAAGAGAATATTGAGGAAGGGGCAAGGCGAGAGTACCATTCTCGAGCTGGGCCCTTGAGAGTTGCGGGGAAGGTCTTGCATAGCAGGGCATTGGAAGCTTGATGGATAAGCATGAGGGTCTTGAAGCTTTCGATGTGATCAACGGGGTCGGTCTCCCCAGAATAGGTCTCAAATTGAGGAGGCTTAAAGCCGATCGGTACGGGTGCATCCATTATGGTTCGGGAAAAAGGAGGTCTACTGGGACGGAGGGTTCTTCCTCTAAGCTCTTCTTCTCGGTCTAACTGTCCCAAGCGCCTCTCCATCTCATGGAGACGGCGATAGACTGCGTCATCCCTTCTACGGTAATCCGGGGAGCCTCTAGATTCGTCTTCGTACGAGGGAGAGCGGGGGCTTAGACGACGGTAGCTCCTGGAACGGCGAGGACTAGGAATGTAGCGGGGGTTTCTAGGAGCTTGTGGAGGAGTTAGGGACCGTTGGCGAGGACTTCGGATCTGAGGAGGAGTGGGAATCCTTGGGGCATTAGTGTTATTGGGACGGAGGTTGAGAGCTTGTAGGACAGTTGCCTGGAATTGCTGGAACTCGGCACGGGTGATGGGCGCCTCATTGTCCCTAGGATGTTGCCGACCGGCAGGGGAATGTGGCCTTCTTCTGTGATGTTCGGGGGACTCTCTCCGCCCCGGTCGGATAGGTGACCTTCGGTAGTCACGGCGATATGGGGATCGCTCATCCGGACGTTGTTGGCGGGAGGCTCCCTCTCGGGCCCGCTTCTCATCCAGACGGTGGCGAAGATCCACATCTTTGGGCCGATTAGGGACTTTTTGTTGGAAGTCGGAAGCTCGGGGATTGTGAGAGGTCATAGAGTCCGTAGAGGCATTGTGGATAGAGACATGGTCCTGGTGGAGAGGTTGTTTCTGCGGGTTGGGGCCCTTAGGAGGTGGTTGATTTTGAGGAGGAGGCAGGTCTTGTTGGAGTGGGTCTTCCGCGGGAGGAGGGAGTTGTCCCTGCTGCGGAGTGGGCTGGATGGGAATTTCTTGTTGCTGATCGGGGTTGGGTCCTCGGTTGGACCCCCTGGATCTTACCTTCCTAGGAGGCATAGCAGGAGAAGATCTGTTCCACTGGAAGAGGGTAGGCAGCTATTCGTTAGTTTCCCACAGACGGCGCCAATTTGTTGCCGCTAAATTCGGTGTGGGGGCAAACAGATAGAATTTGTGGATTCTTGGGAAACTTTGAATAGGAAACCTGTTTACCTGTTCCGCCGGAGTTTGACGCTTGCTCCCGCCACACACCTGCAAAAAGTGCGAGACACCGGGGTTGTTCCCGGTGACGCACCCTCCGACGCTCAAGTCAGTAATCAGAGAAGATTATGAAAGAGCGTAAAAACTGGCAAAAGATTGATTACCTCTTAATGGAGATGGATGGGGGGTATTTATAGGCGTCTTAGGGGATCAAATTAGGCATGTAATTCTTGTGTATAGATAAGGAATGTAATCCCTAATTCCCAGTGAAAGGATAGATATGAATCAGGGCCGTTGATTAGGATTAATCAGAAGCCCTAATTCTATCATAATGGACCGGGTTCGCTGCGGGTTAAAACCCGCACCCAGTTGGGGTGGACCTGTTCGCGGGTTATTGGATCTTTGAGGGAGAGATCGAGTACCCGCTTCAGGCCCAACAATAGGTAAAATTACCATTTTACCCCTAAGCTTTAAGATTCGTTCCTGATTTGGACGGTTCTGATTTAACCCCGTTTTTTAGCCATATCAGTTAAGTTGATGGCTTTTTAGTGATTTAAGATTTTCTCTGAGTTTAAAGGAGAATCCTCATTGTCATTATTATGTCTGAGTTCTACCAATACATATCAGCTCATGTTTAAGGGAGAGTCCTCGGGTCTCATAATTTTCCTGCTTTTCACGGCTTTGTACCATTTTGTATATGATATGTGCCTCCAGAGTTATATATGATCCGTGTCTCCAGAGTTGAACAACTGTCCCATATGTTTGTTTGCTTATGATGTTGATGTTTTCTATACTTCCATTTTATGAGGACAAGATGAATGTGTATTGAGATAAATAAACTTGAAGTATAGATGAATGTTTTCTATATTTCCATTTCTAACAATTATAATATAGACTTTGGGGTAATATAGACTTTTTAAGTGATAGAAGTCTTATAAGAATTTGAAAGAGGCTACTAGAAGTCTTTTAGGCTTATAAGAGATTTTGGAAAAAATTACTTATAAGAGGTAAAAAAGGAACGCTAAAAAACCTCTTGTAAGAGGTGGAGGTAAATCTCTTATAAGAGGAGAAAAAGAACACTAGCTTAGTATTGTCAAATTACAAACTATAAAACTCTTTCATAGAATATGCTGAAATTTGACAACAATATTGCCCAAGCATTCTTTACCAATGATATCATTATGTTGAATTTTTTTTTCCCGCATATTTAAGCTATAGGTGGAATTAATAGTTCAACTTCATATTTTATAAAGAACTGAATAGTTTCACAGCATGTAACACCCTGCAAAATTGGAAATGACAATTTTGCCCTCGTGTGTTACGCATGTATATTTTGTAACGTGTTTTCACTACGTATTTTGATTACCGACTATTTATGCATTTTCCGCATTTATTTTACCTTATTTTGAGTCAACAAAAATATAATATTTCAATCTCTGTATTTTTACGTGATTTTTATGTGTTTTCGATGCACGTATCAATTGCGTATTTTTCCATCACTAAGTGTGATACTTCGATGTGTATTGACTATTTATTTTACGTGTTCGAACTTATTTTATAAAACGGAAATTCATTTCCCCCTATTTGGATTAAAATGCCTTTTTTTATTTTTGCGCGTATGATGCACGTGCTAATTTTTATTCTCATGTTGTTACTCTCATTACTTATTTTTAGCATGCACAAGATTTTAATTTGTTTTCTTTAACCCATGGACCCAAAAATGAAATCTAGCCCAATAGACAAATTAATTAGTTGATTAAAAGAAGAGCCCACTAGATTAATTAAATTAGTAATTAAAAAAGAGCCCGTGAATCAAGCCTATTAGTAAAATCCTAACTTTAAGTTGTGCATGGACTCACACATGATATGTAACAACTTTTAATACATATATTAGAATTATAGAATTTGTATTTTATTTTGTGTGTGTGTGTATGCGTATGTGTATGTGTAGAGAAACATAAGTATATATTATGTACTAGATTTGCCCGTGGGCACGTGCCTACGACACGTCTTCTGAACGATACAAAACACGAAAAGCCATGTAAACAGTAAAACAATAATTATGTAGCTCAAGTTTGAATAGTATGACAATAATTAGTTATAAATAAAAGTCTATGTTTCCATTAGTATATGTTGAAAAATAATTATAAATGGGGGTATAAAATATAACTTCTTAGAACTTTAAGTGTGGAAAATAATAAAATTTAATTGTGGAAGAGATATTTGCTATTTAAAATTTCGAAAATTTACAAAACCGAAATCTTAAAATCTAAATTTCTAAGTAAATAAAGAAAAATGAGGTAGAGAGATAGAGAGAGAGAGAGAGAAAGAGAGAAATATGAAAAAGTAAAGAGAGAAGAGATAGATAGTAATAAAGTAATGAGTTTTTTAGGGGGGAAAATTTGGTTTTTGGGTTTGAAATTTTGGAGAAAAAATGTGTTTTGTGAGGTTTGATATGGGCCTTTGATTTTGGGGGAATTAATTGTGAGCCACTTGATAGTTGTCTTTGTAATTTATTATATAGATATTTATATATAAATATCTATATAATAAATTACAAAGAAAGCTATCAAGTGGCTCTCATTCAATCTTCCCTAAAATCAATGGCCTAGATTGATTCTTACAAAACATATTTTTCCACACAAAAATTCAAACCCCAAAATTAAAATTTTTCCCCCAAAACTAAAAAACTCATTACTTTATTACTATCTCTCTCTTCTCTCTTCAATTTGTCATGTTTTTCTCTTTCTCTCTCTCCCTCTCTCTCTCCCATTCTTTCCTTATTTACTTACAAACTTACAAATTTAGATTTTAAGATTTCAGGTTTGTAAAATTTCCAGAATTTTTATGTTTTTTTATTGCACATGTTATATTGAAAATAACAAATATCTTTTCAATAGTTAAATTTCATCATTTTCCATCCTTAAAATTCTATGAAGTTGGATTTTACACCCTCATTTATAATTATTTTTCAACATATACTAATAGAAACATGGACTTTTATTTACAACTAATTATTGTCATACTATTCAAACTTTTTTTTGATGGTACGGATAGAGTCAACTGACTCCAGCCATGCATTAATCAATCAAAAAATATTACACTTAGGGTCTTACAAGTTGTAAAACAAGCCAAATGCACGAAGAAAAAAATACAGAAGAAATACAACACAGACACAACTCTATTAAATCGACAACGACTCAGACAACAGCATAAGACACCACCAAGACGGAACGAAGCAGAGGAAGAAGCTGAGAAAACATTCGGACAGCCAAGAATCCTAACAGGATCAAGGACGCAAACTCCCAACTCCGGCCTGAAGCGCCAACGGCAACGACAAACATCATTGCAGCCACCTGATGGCCACAGACCAAGTGAACAGGGGCAAGGAAAGGATGAACGCAGCTCCCCAAACTTCCCTTGCCTTACCCAGGGAGGGCAAAAAGAGCAATAGAGTAAAAAGAAAGCCAAGCATGAAATGACGCAATAGATCAATGCAAAGAAATCGTTAACTCGGATCAGTACGAGAGAAGAGCCAACAACCCTCACCAACACCAAGTAAGTATTTTCAAACATGATACCACCTCAGTCAGCAAAATAGGACAAAATAATTAGAACCTCCATACCAAAAAGAAGTAAAGCATAAACAAAATAAATACAGGAGATCACGAAGTCAAGAAGTGGCCAAATAGACAACCAAAGCTGAGCCATAGCCAAATAAACACAGACAACAGAGCATCCATAAATAAAGCATATCAAGAATTGAGGCAATAGGTCGATTAACATGAATTCGATCCATCAGGTCAAACCGAGGGAAGAGCTAACAGCCACCACCATCCAAACATAAGATAATCAAGCATGTAACCAACCTAAGACAGCAAGAATAGAACACAAAATAGTACCTCCATATCTTAAAAGATTTAGAGCATAAACATAATAATTACAGTGGAGCATCAAGCCAAGAAGCGGCCAGCAAGACAACCCACCTGAACCATATCAAGGATGAACACATAGATCAGAACCTCAAAAAGAAGGATGGTAGGTGTTAAGAGACTCGCCCCAATATATTAGGGATAAAGGCAGCAAATACTCTAAAACAAAAGGCCGCAAAAGCACCACAGCCAACGACTGCTAGAACCACCCCCAAAAACGGGAAGCCAAACTCAGTCAACCCTGCGACCAAACAAATAGATACATTCGTCAAGACAGCATGCATCTCAAACACCATGGAAACAGTAGATAAAGATAGAAACAATCACAGAAACGAAAAGAACAACATTCAATAGTCGGCAAACACCCCAGGTGGCGAATAAGAAGAGGCAGAGAATGTTAAATAGCGTTGAGATTAAGAAGACAATGGAAGGCATCTTCCAATCTCTCATACCTAAGGGCTTCCTTGGCTTCTACTTTTAAATTAGAAGACCAAAATTTGAAAAGATAGAAGAATTCATCAATGATCGAACGAGAAGAAGAAGCCGATTGCTGAAAAATTCTCTTATTCCTTTCCCTCCACGTGATCCAAATGATAATCTGAAAGGAAAGATACCACGATCTGTGAAACCTGCCATTCGAAGGGGGGTTCTTCCAGCATTCGGCTAGGCTAGCCAGAATAGCAGGTGATTCCCAAGCGAGCACAGTGATTTTCCAAAGAGGACGCGAAAAATCACAACCCACGAATAAATGGTTCACATTCTCAGATTCGGAAGAGCATAGCAGACACAGCTGGCCCCATGCAATATTTCTCTTGTTTAGAATTTCAACGGTCAAAAGTTTATTATTGAGGGCAAGCCACGAGATTATTTTCACTTTAATAGGGGCGCAGGATTTCCACACCTGGTCAAAGAAGGGCGATAAAATGCCTCTAAAATTAAGGAAGCGATAGAAAGAATGAACCGAGAAGGTTCCTGAGGAGTTCCAACGCCAAACCAACTCTTCTTTATCTTTCCAAACAAAATTGTTGAGAGAGACTAGAAGATCATTATAATCCGAAATTAGGTGATGGGGAAGATTGGTTGGTAGGAGAATCATCCAATGCCTTTGCAGACTGTTGATGATATATGAGTCAGCAATCAATGCATTAGGATTGGAAGTCAGGCGATAGATCGAAGGGAAAGCAGGTAGCTAGCGTAGTATTACCGATCCAAAGGTCGGTCCAGAATCTGGCATTGGATCCAACGGCACAGGAGTGGCCTATACCGCAATGGAAAGCCGCCGACGCTTTCCACACCCCCTTCCAGAAATGGGAGACATTACAATGAGTTTGAGATGGGAACCTCCACCACTCATCCTCCGATAAGTATCTATCTTTGATACTGATGATCCAAGGTAAATTCTCTTTTTTGAGGAAACTCCAGAGCCATTTGCCTAGTAAAGCTAGATTCTGGTGCCTAAGGTCTAAAACCCCTAAACCTCCAGCTTCCTTGGATGAACATATAAGTTTCCAGTTGCAAAGATGCGATCCGGGTTTGTAATGAGAAGACCCTGACCAAAAGAAGTTACTTCTGATCTGGTCAATTCTCTTGATAACCCAAGATGGGACGAAGTAGAAGGACATCATGTAAAGGGGAATCGAGGATAGAATAGAATTAAGCAGGGTGAGTCTACCTCCACAGGATAATAGTCTCCCAGACCACACAGAAAGTCTGGATTCCACCTTACCGATCATGGGGGACCAATCCGACTTATGTAATTTACCCCATCTCAGAGGAATACCCAAGTACGTGATTGGAAAAGAAGCAATTGGGTAGTTAAAGAAATCAGAGATTTCCTCCTGCCTGTTAGGCGAACCTCCAACCAGAGACGGAAGATTTTTGAAAATTGATCGAGAGCCCTGATGCTAATTCGAAACAATAGAGCAGTAGCTTAATGTTTCTCAGAGATTGAGAATTAGGCTTGGTAAAAATGATAGTGTCGTCGGCGTACTGAAGATTCAGCACGCCGTTGAAATTGCGAGAATTTCCGAGCCCTTCAATGACCTGGGCTTCCCAGGCATTGCGAAGGAGCTTACTTAACACGTCTGCCACCAACGAGAATAGGAGGGAAGATAGAGGATCACCTTGCCTAAGACCACATTTAATTCTGAATTTGTGGCCCTCGGCACCATTGATGAGAATCGAAGAGGTACCAGCGAAGAGGCTGGATTTAATCCAAGCAATCCATTTAGGGCCAAAGCCTCTATGAAGCAGAAGATCGAGGAGGAAATCCCAACTGACGTTGTCATAAGCTTTTTGAAAATCAAGTTTAAGCAGGATACCTTCCGAATTAGACTTGTGACAAAGAGAAATGATCTCTTGGGCCGAAGCCACACTATCAAGGATAAAACGATCTTTGTTGAATCCCGATTGGGCCGGGTCGATGAGGGGAGATATAACCGCGCTAAGTCTAGCCGAGAGGACATTCATGATAATTTTGAAAGTGGAGTTGATCAAGCTAATCGGTCTAAAGTTGGCCACAGTATTCGCTCCCATCATTTTAGAGATAAGAACAATATGAGCGTAGTTGATACGGTCGAACGAGAACGAGCCTAGGTGAAGTTCGGAGAACATACGGAATAGGTATTCTTTCAACCAATTCCAGAATTTTTGGAAAAAGAAGGCGGGGAAACCATCCGGGCCCGGCGCAGCATCACTTTTTAAAGCAAACACCGCCGCTTTGATCTCATCCATAGAGAATGGAGCTTCAAGCGAAGCTAGGTCAAAATTTTGCTCACCGTAAAGCTGATGCCAATCGAGACTAATGGCTCTTTGTTTGGAAGTCCCAATGAGATTTTTATAGAAGGAGAGAAAAGAATGGTGTATTTCGACGTCAGAAGACAGTTCGATCCCATCTTTTACTATCGACGATATATGGTTACACCGTTGTCTATGTGAGGCAAAGTTATGGAAGAAAGCGGTATTGCCATCTCCCTCTTTGAGCCACCGAAATTTGGCTCTTTGAGCCCATTTCAGATGGTCCTGAAGAAGGATATCGGAAAATTCCCGTTTGCAAGAATGCCGTTCATCAAACAGCGCTTCAGAGATAGGTCCCTGCTCCTCCATTTTGTCTATAGTTTCTATGGAGGACAGGTAAAAGTTTTTAAGAAAATTAGTATTAAATTGCCTTTCAGAATGCCACATTTTGCATCCAAATTTAATCGCGTGAAGTTTCAGGAGAATGGAACCCAGTCCGGAGGGTCTCGAAACAGCTGAAAGGCAATCAATAACCAGGTTGACAAAAACCTGATCCTGCAGCCAGAATTTTTCAAATCTGAATTTGCGATAATGAGGGAATGGGAAATTGGAGTGAAAAGCGATGGGTACATGATCCGAAGATGGATTGGGTAACGCCTGAGCGAAAGAGTTGTGAAACTGATTAATCCACTTATGGGAGACCAAGAAACGGTCGAGTTTTGCCATCGTCGGGTGATGACGTTGGTTCGACCATGTGAAGGATCTGCCCGACAGAGGAATATCTGTCAGTTGCAGCGAGCGGATGCAATCGTTGAAATTGGCGGATCGATTACCGATAAAAGAAGAATTCGATCTTTCAAAGGCAAGTCTAGTGACATTAAAGTCGCCACAAATGATACAAAGCTCGCTGGCAAAGGGATGAAGAGATTGGAATTCGTCCCAAAATAGGGGACGACCCTCAAAGGAGGAAGGGCCGTAAACCAAAATCACCGTAATCTGGGAATCAAAAGGAACCCAATAGAGTTGTACGATGAGAAAGAAGTTGAGGCGCTTAATCGCTATAAGCGAGAAGACGACCTCTTTGAAGCCAAAGAGAATGCCTCTCCTCGATCCTATTGCGTCTAATGAAATCCATTTAGAGATAATGGATCCTCCGATAGATCTAAGAATCGCGGGAGAGGGAGAATCGAGTTTAGATTCTTGAATTGAGATGAGGTCGCATCGAGAAGAAGAGATGAGCTGAAATATCGCTCTTTGTTTGACGGGACAATTCAGTCCCCTAATGTTCCAAGACAAACTAATCATAAAAACCTTTGTGCTCCATGACTCTTAATCGTTCTTTCTCCCTGATGGAGAAAGCCACTGAAGAAGGAGAGGAGTGGGTTAGAAATCCTAACTCCATCGAAGAGTTAATAAGATCGTGATCAGATAATTTAGCAAATTGGAGATGGAAAATCGATCCTAGAGGCGATGGGGATGAGAAAGACCTAGTGGGGATATTGATCTCGTCACTGTCCGCTGCCGAAGGACCCGAACCTCTGAAGGGAAGAGAGACAGAGGCTCGCGAAGTAGCTAATGCCATTAATCGCGCACTAGATCTAATCAGACGGGGAGAGGGTCTAATACTAGAGGGAGAGAGCGCCCTGGGACGCGCGCTAACCTCGTCCACAGGGACGGGAGGCGTGACAATAGAGACGAACACAGGTAATTGGTCGTTGAGATGAATCAAAGAAGATAGGTTAAGGATGGTTGATGGAACCGGGAGTGGTGCCGTCACCGAAATCGAACCACCATTGTTCGTCGAATAATTACCCAGAATAGCTTGCATAGGGGCTCAAGGTCAGGAGATACATAGCCATGCTCTCCCGACATGAGAAAGAAAGACATATGAAGGCGAGGAGAACATTGGGGGCGGCAGAAAAATGCACAACGACACACAAAATGCAGAGCAGTCGATCTAAAAATCGCATGATTGAAAACAAGAAATAACCGATAAGGATTTACCTTGAGGTTAGATAGGGCCCGCTTCCGATCCACTTCCTCATCTTCTAGCAGATCGTCTTGGTCGATCCAGTTAAAAAGCTTTCGAAGGTGAAGAGCTTTGGATCTTAATGGGAGATAGCTTAGGATTGGCTGCAGTAATCGAGGATAGATGAGCTTGTTTTTGGAATTATTGCCAGTCAGATTCATAATGCGGATTGACATCTCACTGTGGCCAGAGAGAAGTAGGATTTGACTGAGAGGTGGCCTGAGTAGAAGTAGCAGGGAGGAACTGAACGGGAGATGGCGATACCTTGGCCACCTGAGAAGGGCCAGGAGAAGGCTGCGGCGGGGGCAGAACCTTAGGGGTAGAGGAGGATTTGAGTGAGCTCTTACCCGCCTGAAGAGAGGGAAGATCCGGATTGATCCAAACTAAGTTAGGTGGTTTGGCGGGGGAGATCATTGCCTTGCTCCCCGAACCCTGAGGCTTACTAGGAAGAGGGTTTTTTTTCTTAGATGGCGCTTTATAAGAAGCCTTCTAGAGGGGTTTCGAAGAAGACGGGGACCCAGGATGGAAAGGAGAAGTGGCAGCCATCGGCTTGGAAACTGCCTTCGGAGGAAGAGGTGGAAACGCAGCAGCCGAATCACTAGAGCGATCAGAAGAATGGTACTGAACCATCACTGGGAAGGAAACATTGCCATCTTTCAGGACGTAAGCTTCGATACGCTCTTGGTGTTCGGGGATATTAAAGATCGCCTCTACTTGCATACACCCAGAGGCAAGCTTAGAAGCTGAAGCAATGCTTAAGATAGTACCTACACATTTAGACATATCACCCACGCGCAGCAGTGAGTCGCAAAAAGGAGGCAAACCCAGTAAGGTAACTTTAGTGGGCAAGGAACTTATGCAGCTAGTCGGTGGGACGACTTGAACCCATTTTCGAATTGATAGAGAGATAGATCCAATCGCTAACGAAGAGTTTTCAATTAAATCTTGCAGCAATTTGGGGGATGGGCAACGGAAGACAACGTCACTGTTAGAACATGTACAGAGAACCCAATCCCATTCCTTCACGTTACAAGAGATGCTTAGGAATGAATTGAGGGTGAAGATTGGAATTGTACCTCCGTTAAACGAAATGGCTCCATAAGTATCAAAGTATTTCAAGCGATCAGATAATTGCCGTACTAGGGATGAACACGTACGAAATAACAGGCTTGGATAGGCTGTCTGGAGGAGCAACTTGAGAGATAGCCGGCAGTTCGATAGATTCCGAAATGCGACTGGTCAGCGGAGGAGTAGGAAGGAGTGGAGATTTGGAAGACGATTTTCTAATCTTAGGTTTATCGGTGATAGCAGTGGTTAATTTTCGTTGGAGCGCAAGAAAATCGAGCGCCGAAAAAACTTGCTCCGAAATGGGTACTCCAAGAGTAATCCCTAGTAACCTCTGTAAAGCAAAACAACGGGGGCGAGAATGGCCGGACTTGAGACAAAAGAGGCATTTCATGGTGGAGGAACAGAACTTTTTAATGTGCCCCGGACGCAGGCAACAGAAGCAGATGATGGGGTATAGAGCTTGAGAGTAAGATGGGGGGACAGAAGAAGAAGATGACTGAGGGGATAATAGGCGGGAAACTTGTAGGTGGGGAGCTCCGAGAAGCTTCCTTACACTGGGCTTGATGGGCTATGATAAGCTGAGCCCACCATCCAAACCGTCCCTATCTTTTTTTTCCTTTTTTTGGTTTTTTCACCACTTGGACCCATGATAGAGCCATGGGCCTGACCAAGACGGAGTATGAGCAAAGCCCACTAACAGCAAAATGGGAGGGGAAGAAGTACATACTATTCAAACTTGAACTACATAATTGTTGTTTCACTGTTTATAGGACTTTTCGTGTTTTATATCGTTCCGAAGACGTGCCGTAGGCACGTGCCCACGGGCAAATCTAGTATATATAATATAGTGCAGGGCTTAGAGCATCTGTAGTCGTTGAATGTAAAAATATCCATATATGGATAAATAGAAATAGGATTCCCAATTTTGCTGCACTCGTGCAAAGCTATTTTTTAGCAAACTATAATAAAATATTAAGCGACGGCACATGAAGTGCCGTCAGAGTGGAAAAAGTGTTAAAAACGAGTATATTTGTCAGACGACACATGAAGTGCCGTCCGATAACAAAAAAAAAAAGTTTCAATGTGGGATTTCTTTCACCGTATCTTCAATCAATAGGAAGTGCTGACCTACCAAAACACAACCTTTCTTCAATTTCATTATAGCTAGTAGTATACATTTAACACTAGGGATTACAGCTAGTATTATACATCTACCACTTCAACTCTTCCATCCCCTCCATGACTTTACTACTACTCTCTTCCCTCGCCGGGATGTGGTGTGCTGAGGCTTCGTCAACATCCTCTCAATCGACTTCATCCTGGTGCCATTATGTTTATTAGTTATGTTTGTCCATTTACTTCGAGATTCGTGACCAGAGCTTGTATTGAGTTCTGAAGATGAACTGAACAGCAAATTCCAATTGTTAAGAATTTTGCAGCAATGAAAAATGGAAAATGATGTTATCCAGTTATAATTACCCATTAGATGACTTCTCATTAATTGGTCCATTTGATTTCTCGGACTTTTCATTTACTGATCCATTTGATTTCTTGGTTATTGGAGGATTCCCATCCGGCATCTTCGAATCTGAAAAGAATTTAAAATAACTCAATGGGCGGCACATGATGTGCAGTCCGGGAAAAGGGGAATGGGTGGGACGGCACTCCGAGTGCCGTCCGAGGGGAATATTATTCGGGGTTTTTTATTCTTTTTGGCGATAATTAATGCGAAAAATTAATTAATTTTTCTAACGGCACTTCAAGTGCCGTCCGACGAATAAAAAAATATTTTTTTTCGTGGGACGGCACTTCGAATGCCGTCCCTCAATTATCGATAAAAACTATATCGATTTTCATTTATTGCAATCGACTGTAGCGATTTATCGATAAAATGGATATTTGGCAAACGAGTGCAGCATGTTTGTTTGCCAAATATCCATTTTATCGATATTTGGCAAACGACTACAAATGCTCATATCTATAACTATTATAATGGGAGATATGGGGTTGGTAAACAAATAAACAATTTTTTTTTTTTTTGTATGTGTGCAAACACGTGCAGCGCACGTGTTGGTAGGGTTTTTTTATCCTTTTCCTTCCTCCTCCACGTGCATCGCACGTGCATCATACTAGATTTTTTTCTTTTTTGTCCTTTTCCTTTATCCTCCACGTGCATCGCACGTGCGTCATACTAGTATAATAAAAAGTGAAGTAAAATGAGCAGTACAGTGGATAGGAGGGCCCACCGTTGAATGCTTCGTGTGCCTTGGCTGTTAAGTTAAAAATCTTCAAATGGATCCGCAAGTGGTTCTTTTCTGATCCGACCCGAACCGGGTCTATTGCTACTATAAATTCCTAATCCAAACCCTAGTTTAAACCATCATCGTCGTCGCCAACACTCGACCTCTCTCGAGACTGAGCTAGGGTTTTTGCGAATCAATGGCGATGGGATCTCACAACATCGATATTCTCGGAGATCGCCAGTCTGGTCAAGATGTTAGAACTCAAAACGGTACTCTTATTCTTATTATTTTTCTCCTCTTCGTCTTCTTCGAAATCCATTTCGTTTCGTCTCAAATGGTGGATCTTTGGTTGTCTGGTACTTTTTTCTGCAGTAATGGCGTGCCAGGCGATCGGGAATGTCGTCAAGTCGTCGCTGGGTCCGGTCGGGCTCGACAAGGTTCGATTTTGATTTTTCGAGCTGGAGTTTTAGGGTTTAGTTATTAGAATTGGGGTTTTTGTTGGAAATTTTGGATAAATTGTAGTTAATTTTATACGTGATGTGACTACTTAGTTATAGGTTATAGCAATTTGTGGGTTGTTTGTAATCATATAGGGAAAGTTGCACCTAAAGTTGGACTAATTTGTTTAAATTTTTTAAATGAATTTTTGTTGAAGTGGAAGAAATGAGGGGGTTGGTTTTCCTAGTGTAGATGGCTGTTAGTTGATATCAAATTGTGAGATTGGTTCACGATTGGTTAGATCGGGGGAGGCTCAAATTATTGAGTTTGATAAGTGATAATCTTTGCAATGATGGAAATTAGTGTTTGCTTGAGACGATCAACAAACAAATGAAATAAGGTTTCGAGTTGGGATGAGTTATGAGAAAAGAAAGTGTATTGGCATGATTCAAACTTGCCTAGTCCCGTAGGTTGTTGTTCCAAGGGTAACCTCGCAGACTTCCTGGTTGTACAGGGGTTATTGGTTGATTGGGTCCAAAAGTTGATAATAGTGAAACTTAGGCTGCAAAAGTTAATCACTTTGAATCTTTGAGCTTAGAATCAAATACATTTTATCATTTTTTCTAAGTTACGATTTATGCCAATGAGTTGGATTTCCTTGTCAGTTCAAAGCAAAAATTCAGTGGTAATCTGTTTCTTCGGCAAATTTTGAGTTATGAGCAACTTGGAACTAACCATCAAATACTCACCATCAGGCATTGGGAATGCTATAGCTTCCAAATACAAGTCCTCATTGAGGAGGTTGTAGGATCATTAATTAGGTGGAAATGGTGAAGAGTGAAAGTCTAAGAAAGAATGAGATCTCTTGATTCCGTACTCCATACACTTACTGAGCAAAACTACATGCTTAAGAAGACGAAGGTTACAGTGAAAAATAGATATAAGGAACAGGAGGTGTCTCATTTTCTATGAACTTGCATCAAAACTTCAGAAATCCACAGTGCTTGCCTGCTTGTGCCTGTTTCATGCCTGTATTCATGTGCCGTTCTATGAGGTTTACAACTGTGAAAGGTGAGAATAAGAGTCCTTGTTGTCGGATCCTGATGTATCTAATTTTTTTTGCACGGGTTCCACAATTCTGTAAAAATGTTCAATACAAGCTTGGAAACTATTTGGAAGTTGCAATACAATTCTTATACCATTGAAAATATGAATACTATAGCTAGCCTACCCTATAGCCTTACGCCGGATCAGTAATCTTCTCAACTTCTTGGTGCAACGTATCACATTATGTGAGAGGAGGAATCAGCGTCATCTTAAGTAACTCGATGAAATGTAGGGACTGTTCTACTTTGTTATATATATTTGTAAGTAAAAGTTTGTATTTGATCTATACACTTGAGTGGTGAAAGATTCTACCAACCCTTGTTTTAATGTGATTATATAGCATTAGGGGAGAGCAAAATTTTAAATATCCTCGATATATCCAATATGTCGGGTTCGAGAGTAAGCCGACATGATATATTCGAAAATTTAGCGTATATCTTTTTTTTGGGGAAATATCGGCGATATATCGGATATCGGGTGATATATCGGCCGATATGTCCCTAAAATATACCAGTGATATCTGTTGTCAAATATTTTTGGTTTTACGGTTTGAATAAAATCAAACCCGACACTATTCATGGATTCTTATAACTTATTGTTCTTTCTTTTTTGTTTCGAATTAGATATGCCATACTTTGTGATGGCGTCTATTTCTATAATCTATATATTTCTATTGGTTTGGTTGATTTTTCAATTTCATTATGCTATATTTTAGTTCATGCATATGTATATTTAACATCATATAATTTATTGTATATTCGATATCAATGTGTGCGTTCATTAATTCGCTTAGTTTCATATTGTTTGTGTTATTTATGTGATAAATGTGAGAAGGCAACGCATGTACATGTCATGTAGATCATATCTAGGATATATTTTTCTATCCTACATGTCAACCCGATATATATTAGATATTCCGATATATCTTGATATCCAAAAAAAAATTCCTAGGCCGACATGACACCGATATCCGACATTTAAAACCTTGGGGGAGAGGGTGGGGGGATTGGACCCAAATGTGCCAATTTCTTATTGTAAAGTAACTGTGAAATTTAAGAGTTGGATCTGCTTTCTAGCATCTACTTGAAAGTGATAGCTCCTAAGGACCTAAACAATGTGTACACAATGCCCACTTCATATATGTATAAATATTAATGAGTTATTTGCCTTCCGAATACGCAGTTGATGTAGAATTTACTTAAATCACAATTCTTTTTTAAACATTATATTTGAAAGGTTTATGAAATTCACTAGCATGCTACACTGGATAGTTTCTCTATCTTCCTAGTTTTATACTAGCAAAAAGTCCTAAAGTTAGGATATCAGTAAACTGGTATTGCATTATATATCTAGTTATGCATCCTTGGAGATTCGCTAAGCAGTTAAAATCCCCGATTACGCCCGATTTAGCCCCGATTAATCGCTAATCGGAGGCTAAGCGAATTATTTTTTTAACGATTTATAATATTTCAATAGTTAGCGATTTAATCGGGTATAATCGGCCGATTAGTGGTTAATCGACCGATTAATCGATTAAAATTTTCTACTCTAATTTTCATGCTCGTTTGCATTATTTGGGCTCAATCCGACCCAAAAATTTTAAATTCAAAATTCAAATCCCTTGTGGTCCTCGTGCAAATCCAAACCTGACATGTCGCCACTCTCTTCTTCCTCACGCAAACCCAAACTCAAACTGATTCTCTTCTTCCTCGAGCAAACTCAAACCCGACCCATCGTTGCTCCCCCTTCCCGTCGCATACTTGACACGGCCCGCATCTGCTGCACCTCCGCTTACTGCTTGCACTGCTCCACCTCCCCAATTGTTTTTGTTTGATGGAACAGACCAACAACCCTGATTCGACCCACATCCGGAGTCTAAACTCGGCTGAAATCAAGTACTCTCTCCTTTTTCTCTATAACTATATGTTCTTATTTGATAATCTCATAATAGTTTTATGAGGATTTATGGTTGCTACATAATGAGGATATATCTTTTTTTAATTATACATATATAACGATTTTTCCGATTTAATCCCCGATTATTTTCCGATTAACCGATTAATCACTAATCGCTCCTAGACCGATTAGTTCCAAAAAACAATTTTAACTGCCTAGGAGATTCGAAATGAAACCAATTGCTATGTGGTCTATCTGGAGACATTTCATTCCACACATTTTTTAGGCGAAATGTTATTTGTTTTCACCTTTATTGATGAAGCTGTGTTCTCAGTTTCCATATGACTGGTTTGCAATGATGCTGTTGTCAGCTCACTCCTTCATCCTCACATGGAAGTAGAAATTATATATATGTTGTGATCATATGGCAATCCATGCTCCTTTCAATGGTAGGGAATATATTTTATGTTGAATGGATATTAGTTATCTCATTTCATACCACTTTGCTAATTGTGCAGCACTTCAGGTTTTCGGTTTTGTGTGCTGACACCTATGTGAAAAATACTTTTTCATTTTCCATTATATGTGGAATGATGTGGAAGTCTTTAGTTTTTCTAGCAGAACCAAAATTTCTGTCTTATATACTGTATAGAGACGGTTAATTTTGATTGGAACCTTCATGTAGATGCTGGTGGATGACATTGGTGATGTAACAATCACTAATGATGGGGCAACCATACTCAAGATGTTAGAAGTTGAGCACCCAGCTGCAAAGGTACATTGAAAGAGACAAATTGCTTTATAAAATTTAATAAATACACTGGACTTCTCGCTGGGTTGCCTAATTTATTTTCATGTTTTTTGTTTGTTGGGAAATTGATAGGTTCTTGTAGAGTTGGCTGAACTTCAAGATCGGGAAGTTGGAGATGGGACGACCTCAGTGGTTATTGTAGCTGCAGAGTTGCTGAAGGTAATAGAAACTGATCATTTAGCTAAGAAACTTTTATTAGTCATTGCATTTTGTAAATCTAAACTTTTGGTCTGTACTGCAGAGAGCAAATGATCTTGTAAGGAACAAGATTCACCCAACATCGATAATCAGCGGTTACAGGGTAAACTTCCAATTTTCTTGGACTGATCGATATGCCGGCAACTCTTCAGCCTTTTTTTGTTGGTTTTCTTGGAACATCTACTGTGTTGCATGGATGTTTAGAAGTACAAGGGTTAACTGATATCATACCGCATCAGCTTATAGAGTACATTTTGCACACAAAACTTGTGCACGTAGTATTTTGACCGAAAATACACCTCAAATTAGTGTATCTTATAAAACTCTATAAAAGGGTGTCATTACAATCAACTGGCCAGCCTCTTCGCTAATAAATAAGAGGTAGGATGTTCAAATCCCGCACAAAAATACCACAACTGCGGAATATGCACAAAAGGGAAAAAATATAGGGTCGAAACTGTTAAATCCCTAAACCCCCCTCACACCAACAACCACGATAAACCGAACCACTCTCAAATCCTTAAACCCCAAAATAGTTTTAACTTGTGGTTTTTTTTCATCAATGCGAATCAACAGGATGTTTGATAATATTCTTGCAACATTAAGGATTTAAATTCAACTATTGAAAAAATGGAATGCCTGTTTCTGGATAATCCGGGTTATTACATGTATAAATGATAATAATGTACGAATATATTGTAAATATCATATTATATATTGTGCTGATACTACAAAAAATATGACTGCAGAATAAAAATTGTTGTAAAGCTTAAAAATGATTGGCTAGTTTCTGATGACAAGTTCATGACATAATGGTAAACATTCAACATTTAGCTGACATTTATAACTGTTGAACATTTCTGTTTATTGTGGTGTTTATTTTTTGTCAAACAGCTAGCAATGAGGGAAGCCTGCAAGTATGTTGATGAAAAACTTGCTGTGAAGGTAATGAAGTATTTTACTGTTCATGTTTTAGAACTTTGTAGGAACGCATAGAACATTCACTCTGGTGTTTCCGTTCGTATATTATGTTTTTCAATGCTTGTCTGTAGGTTGAAAAGCTTGGAAAGGATTCCGTTCTGAATTGTGCCAAAACAAGCATGTCATCCAAGTTAGTTTCTAACGACAGTGATTTCTTTGCAAATTTGGTAAGTTACACACATTTATATTATTGTTTCCTGGGATATTAATATGCCTTCCACATTAGATTTAAATGGCTTTCAATTGTGATAACTAATTCAGATGATTTTCAGATGATTTTCAGTTATTTTCAGCTTGTTGGTTTAAAACATTACTTTGCATAAAGAAATTTTAACAAAAAACTGAAAAGGGAACCCCTGTAGATGATCCCAGTTGAAATTATTTAATTTCCTTCTAAGACAACTAGAATGATCCCTATTATCAAAACTTGTATTACGAACAATTCTAATTATAGTTCCTGGAAATGATATTCTGATGGATTTTATGCTTTCTTGCCACTTTTTTTTTAATATAAATTACTGTTATCATCGGAGGCCTCCATCTTCTGTGCAGTTGAAATACCTACTCTTCATCATATTTTTATTCTTATAGGTTGTAGATGCAGTTCAGGCAGTGAAGACCACAAATGCTAGAGGAGAAGTTAGATATCCCATCAGAGTGAGTTTTTATGGTAGCTCTCTGGCAGTATGCATTTTGCTTTGTCCATTTTAAATTGTTTTTGTTGATACTAAAGAGGAAATTGATGAATTTAGGTAAACAAAGTAGCTCAGCAATTTTTTTCCAGACATGTTTGCTTCAATTCATCCATTTATATAACTTTCTGTTTATCTATTACTGATATCATCTGAATTTTCGAGGCAATATTTGAATGATATATTTGATCCTTTCTCCTTGCCTGTGCTTCCTTAACTTGACCTTTTCTCGAGGCAGTAGGAAATTATGTACTTAGCAAAAAAACCTGCGGAAGATTAGCTGCCCTTGTGTGATTGTGTGAGATTATATACTTTATATGTTGTTTAGATATTAGGGCTTTGGTAGTTCATTGTCCAAGGCACTAGATTGTGAGATCAACAAATGGCTCTTATTAGGGAGAGATATGTATATATGCTTGCTGCAAATTACTGGCGTTTGCTTTAAAATTCCTTTTTTGATTATAATTTGTTGTGACCTTTGGAAACTCGTGATCATGATGTTGCCAGTGTTTATTTTCACTTCACTGTGTGGTGATCAATTCAATTGTTTTCTGACCTTTTGAATCCTTCTTGTTAGGTTCAAATCTTGTTATCTCATTACATTGTTTTGAATTAAAATATTCAATTTTTAATATTCCTTTCTGTGGCGACGAAGAATAGAAGTACAAATTACGGCTGTGGTTTGTGCCACCTATCACATTCAGGAATCTGTAAGCCTACCTCACATTCACACTACTTTTCAATCTCCACTTTGGATCTCACCGTTGATTCCTCATTAATTCCTGAATCAATTTTTGAATCTTCCATGGGATTGAGCTCCTGATCTCTTGGATGAATCCACTAGGTCTATTTTTCTATGCGTGCTCGTAGTCTCTTACCATAGTTTGGGATTTACCTATCACCTCCATATTAGCCATTCCCACTCCACATCCTCATATGTGCAGAAGGAACTGCAGCAGTGGGTTGATAGGTGAGCCATCCACATTGAAACTCTTTTGTGAATCTCGTTTGCTAGCTTTATTGAAATAATTAGGACATTGCTAAAGGCTTAAATATAGACTTTGTTTTAATGAAACTTGTAAACGAGTATTTTAGTAAGAAGGAAACCTATTTACTTCATCTCTAGAAACTAGTATACCCCTGTGTAATATATTTTGTGTAATATATTTTGCATGCTTTTCAAAATATGGGAAGATAATATATGAAAACAGTTTAAACATCTAAAATGAGTAATGATTCTTTGAGTTCTGTCTATGTTATGAAGAGATTGCTCAAATATATGTCTAGACAATATATCTACATACACTCTTAGTTACATGAAGTAGGAAAAGAGTGGTTATAATTTTCTTTTAATTTATGAGAAACCATATTTACCATGATATTTTTATTAACATCAGCCACCAAACTCTTCTATGCCTATCAAGTACAAAGCCAACCAATTTAACTGGTAATCATACAACTGAACTTTCTAACCACAATCATACACTCGAACTGTCTCAGCCCCCTAAACAAAAATTAATATTCTCCATGTCACTAGACCAATATGAAAACTCAATGCTAAAGGTATTGCTTCTGCATTTTTTTTGGATAATAATCGTTATGATTCGAGAGAATAAATTAGGCTCATAATGAGGTTGTTAAGTTCTGATGCATATTGTTGCTGGAAATCTATGTTGAGATGGGGCTAATTTTGTGGAAATCAAATTTGTCCAATTTTAACATAAGAATATATTTACCAAGTTAGTAGAAGCAAATAGTGAACTGGATCACTAATAAAACTTGTAGCAAACAAAAATTTGTTTAAGTCTGAGGGTAGTGCGAACTTTAGTTGTTTGGTTTGTACCTTTCGGTAATAGCTCAGATATTTTTACTCCGAGTTGTATACTCTTTGCTTAACATAAATATTTTCTTTGGTTCCCCTATTCTATTCCATATCATTTTTTTTTATACAAAAGAGTATCTTTAGTTCCAAACTTATTATGTAGACCAGTAAATTTGAGTCAAGTACAATTGTTGACCTTGAAAGATTTGCAATAATAGCTTTTGTTGTTATTGTTACTTTGCACCACAGGATATTCACTAAAATAGTTATAGTCCCATATCTTTAGTTCTTTTTCTTCTCATTTACAGAGTATTAATATCCTGAAAGCTCATGGCAAAAGTGCTAGAGACAGCTACTTGCTCAAGGGTTATGCTCTGAACACAGGCCGCGCTGCTCAAGGAATGCCTACAAGAGTTGCTCCTGCAAGAATTGCTTGTCTTGATTTTAATCTTCAAAAGACAAAAATGCAAATGGGCGTCCAAGTCTTAGTTTCTGATCCTAGAGAACTTGAAAAAATACGCCAAAGGTTATCAGAAAATTTTCTAACCCTTTTTGATTTATAGTCCTCTGTAGAAGAAATAAATTTAATACTAATTATGAGATTATCCACATACGTCACAATTTGTGAATGGCTGATGAATAAATATGTGATCATTCTGGAGTAATGTGATCATTCTGGAGTAATTCTTCAAAAAGAAAAAAAAAAACTAAATTCACCTTTTCTCCCCTTCCTGTAACAAGTTCGATTAAATTCACGCGTTATGAGAAAGACCACCTATTAATTTTCGGGAGCTATTATCTACTTGTTTAACACTCAGACTGATTTTACATCTCTTCCTCTCATGTAGAGAAGCTGATATGACAAAAGAGCGGATTGAAAAGCTTCTTCAAGCAGGAGCCAATGTTGTATTAACAACTAAAGGAATTGATGATATGGCGCTGAAGGCACGTTTTTGTGATCTAATATATTATTTGCTATTTTATATGTGTGCATATGTTGCATACTCAATTATTTTGTATTCAAGATTGAAACTCAATTAATATTTCAAATGCTTGTGTGGGTTTTTTTAATAAAAAAAAGCCAAACTGCCCCTTTTATCAATTATTAATCTCAAGCAAAAAAATTATATTTCAGTATTTTGTTGAGGCCGGGGCAATTGCTGTGAGACGTGTCAGGAAAGAGGACATGCGCCATGTTGCTAAGGCCACTGGTGCAATTGCGGTATGCTGTGTATTCCTTCATAGTAAATGGCTATTTCATGATGCACTGTCATTTGTTGATCCATCAATATAGCATGATTTTGTTGTCTTACAGATCTAGGATCATGAAAATTTTGTTTGTCTTCTTGCTTTGTCAATCAGTAAGTACACTTATTATGGTGGAGGAAAGAGGGGGGTATTTGTTACTGTAGTTACCAAGACATTCAGCAGGAGTTAATTTTACTAGCGACTAGTTAATACTGATAGTAGCAACATCATCTTCTTGTACAAGTTCTAATAGTGCAAATTAATTGTTATGCTTTTCTGCCTATACCAACTATCACTTAAACTACTTCAGTAACTTGTGGCCTTTTACTGATAGCATCAGGTATTGCTTCTCTTATTATTGCTGGCTACATTTGTTCTGTGAAATATTATATTGTAGAATTAGTAGTTACTATGATTTCAACATACTTCTCTGAGGTGAGATGAATCTCTTATTGAGGCGTTGCAAATTTTATAACAATTATTCCATAAAAACCAAGCCAATAACAACACTATTGGGCTAGTTTCTAACTCATTCAGCATTTTCAGGTTTCCACTTTTGCTGACATGGAAGGAGAGGAAACATTTGATTCATCCTTTCTTGGGTATGCTGATGAAGTTGTAGAAGAACGTATTGCCGATGATGATGTAATCATGATTAAGGGGACAAAAAATTCCAATGCCGTAAGTGTCATTTTAATTTCAATGTTTTCTTTCCTGTTAAGCAAATCAATCTTAATCTATCATATCTACGGTTTCTAGGTCTCAATGATTTTGAGGGGTGCCAATGACTATATGCTTGATGAGATGGATAGATCTTTGCATGATGCACTGTGCATGGTGAAGAGAACTCTCGAGTCAAATACGGTAAGCGTGATTTCTAATTCTGAATTTCTGATTTATGCTATACTAGTTAAGAACTCTATATGGTCACGCATGATCACTTATGTTTCTGATATATTTGCAAAATAAAAATCTTTATATTACCATAATGTTAATGTCCTTGAGTTTATTTTCATCAGTGTCACAGAATATTTGATAGAAAGATATTGTTTATATTTAAATTCAAATATAATGTTTAAGCTCGGGGTTAATGAAGAGGTTTAGTATTTTGTTGTTGTTGTTGATACTGTAAAAACTAAACGCAATAGATGGCATCATTCTTCTGAAAACTTTTAATTTCTCGCACGACTTAGGTGGTTCCACCCTCTCCTTTATTGCATTTATACATAAATTTAGATTAGTGGCCATTTTGCTGCGAGTATTGAATCAAAGATTTAATTTGTACTCTCTCTGGGAATAAACTATTGAATCAATCCTATTATTGATGATAAGGTTGTTGCTGGTGGTGGTGCTGTAGAGGCAGCATTGTCTGTATACCTTGAGCACTTTGCTACAACCCTAGGCTCTAGAGAGCAGTTAGCTATTGCAGAATTTGCTGAGGCTCTCCTTATTATTCCTAAGGTACTTAATTGCAGATGCTTTGATTCGTGTTATATTTTTAATTATTTTCGCTTTAATTTTCTTTAGTTATTTGTGTGAAGTTGAACTTGTGGACTATAGGTACTTGCTGTAAATGCTGCGAAGGATGCGACCGAGTTGGTTGCCAAACTTCGAGCATATCATCATACTGCTCAAGTAAAGGCAGATAAGATACACCTTTCAAGGTAAACCTTTGACTTAGTGCCATGTGCTGTAAAGTTGATATCAATCCCTTCCCACCCACACAAATAAGTTAAATAAATAGAGAGACAAAATTATTCACTTCAATAAATCTGCAGAAGAAAACAGAGAAATTTTAACACCTAATATCCACTCTGTACCTGCTGTGGTTGCGCTTCCATTGTGACTTATGAAGATCGTTGTTAGTGTAATTGCTTCCAGTTTTGTAGCCAATGATCTGTCATTACATTGGTGAAAAAAACCTAGTAACTGTATCATTTCAGTGGTTCTTTTAGATGAATTCCTTTTGCCGTTGCTGTTGGGAAGAAACTAGGTGTGTATTCTGACAATTTGCCAGCTTCTGCAAGCTGGATCTTATGCATTACCATCTGTTATTTGCAGTATGGGCCTAGACCTCTCAAAAGGAACAGTCCGTAATAATCTTGAAGCTGGTGTTATCGAGCCTGCAATGAGCAAAGTTAAAATACTTCAGGTATGTCTCAATATTGAGCATGCGTTACTATTCTCAATGGACGTCATACTGATATTTATTGAAATCATCTTGGGTGGCAGTTTGCAACTGAAGCTGCTATAACCATTTTGCGGATTGATGATATGATTAAGCTTGTCAAGGATGAATCACAAAACGACGACGAGTAGTAATTGATGGTGATAGCCCAACAAATTCCAAAAATTTTCCTCTTCAGTCTAATTTGTATCCCTGGTTATTTTTGCTATGTTTTTAGTGGACTTCACTAGATTTAGGAGTTTGTATTATTTTGTTGTGAAGCCTTGTTGTAAGTTGTTTGTTGCTTTGTTTGTTTTGAGGAATTTTAAATGCCTTCAAATTGTTAACTCAAATTATGTAGTCCCATGAACTTCATATTGTGCTACCTCATTTAATTTGATGCTACTTTATCATCCAAGGAACTGAGGAATGAAGGCATGATGAGAAACCTGAAGGACCAAGCCTGAAAAAGGTGATAATGTTTTTTAAGTCATCAAGGTTCTCTTTGTTTATTTATGCTTTGAATTTTGCTACGCCTGTTGCATCATACTTCATACACATTATCGTCCTGCCCTAAAGGGTATTAGGGTAAGAGAGAGAGAGAGAGAGAGAGGGGGGGGGGGGGGGGGGGGGGGGTTACGGGGGGAAGTGGGGTTCGAACTCTTGATCTTATCATTATACTACTAGGGTACTTATAGTGTTCTTAATTCATCAATTTAAGACAAAAGAACGTGTAAAGTTCTATTGTGTTTTTTTTGTCCCCATCTTTCCGTTATTTCCAGTTAATAGGAAAATTAAACTTCTCATAGTTAAGTGGTAAATCTCTAATCTCTAATATTATAATAAAAGAGTTGGGGTTGTGTTATTTGTAGACAAATTGTAATTTGTAGGCAATTATATATCTAATCTCAACAATTTATTTTTTAAGTGGAAGTTATATTAATTATCTATTTGGTCTACTTTTGCTAGTTATCGTAATACCCTACATGTTCAAATTTATATATAACATAATTATTTATAAAAATGATACTCATATAAAATAAAAGTTGGTGCTACTAAGGATAATTATAAAGGGCATGGTAAGGATTTGAGATAGGTAAAAGGAGTTCTCAGGTTCAATCCCCCGACTATGCCATTTTCTTTAGTTAATTTTTTTTTTCTTCTTAGGATGTGTAAAGTTCTTGTCTAATTTCTTAGGATGACATTGCACTCCCATAGGTGGAGAAAGTGAGAGTAGGTGAAGAAACTCTCAAATAGGAGTGGACCATCTAAGGTAGTGAATAGAAATGTAGTGAAATTGATAGTGGATGTAACATTACTTTCAGTAAGAGTAATGTTTCATCCACTACCAATTTCACTACCATTCTTTTCACTATCTTAGGTGGTACACTCGTATTGGAGTTTCCCCACATACTCTTACTTTCTCCATCTATTGGAGTGTGCCACCTGAGGTAGTGAATCGAAATGTAGTGAAATTGATAATGGATGTAGTAATTTTGCGAGATGTTACAATTTCACAACTAATCTTAACCAATTTCACTGTTCATCTTTCTGGTCTACTTTGTTTATCTTAAAGTCGTTTGGGGTGGTGCGGACTGATGTGACTGTAGTTAGGATATCTGTTTTTTAAAGTTAAATGACCCTTATATTTAACTAGTATTGGCCCGCCTCACGGCATCCAAGTTGAAAGAGATGCACGTTTTAATAAATATATAGTTTTAAAGTAATATAATATAGCACGTGTGAGATACGTGTTAATAGATAAATATTTTTAAAAGTAATATAAACAATATAATGTAAGAGTTGAAGATACGATACACATAAGTTGGTACATTTAAAGTATAACTAGTGTAGACTTTGGGCACAAGCCCATAATTGTGTCTGTGTCCAATGGGCTCTGATCAAATTTGCGATAGAATGGCCCCAGAGATTACATATTCTTGTTATTCATGTCCATATGTTCGCCTTCTCAGTGTTCGCAAAAATGGGGTAATCTTCATGTTATAGAAGCCACTTATTTACCACCTAACAGATATTTTTCAAAGAAATTTTTGTGTGCAAATGTCTATAATTTAGAGGTGTGACTTCACACATCATAGAATAGTAGAGATATTTGTTACTGCTATATATTGCTATTCTAATGCATAAAATTGATCAGACATGGCATTCACAAAACTGATAAAAGTAAAACAAATTCACATTAGGCCGGGATACATAAAGGTTGGAAGCTTTGTTTTTTTTTTTTTTTTTAAGGGAAAAGGTGGAATCTGGCCACCCTGTTTCATTAATAAGTGCATAACGAAACAAACCCAGAGTACTGGTCTCAAATACAAACTACATACAGAAAATAAAATATATATGAAGCAACATGACGCGTACAGACAACAAATCCCTCCAACAACTCTGGAGGGTGGGCCGACAAACAAGCTCGGTCCAGCAAAATTGTGAGTATGTCAGTTTAGCTTCGTACAGTGCCTCCACGGCACATGCACACCCACCTGAAACAAGTCTGGCAGGATTTTATCACCCGCCGATTCCTACCTTCACCCCGCTGGGGGGACCCCATCTTTGGGCCCAAGCCCCGCAGAACGAAAACTGACTCCACGGCACACGCACAACGATCGCACACTCCCACCATCTCCACCACACCTCCTACAAACGTGCCAGTAGCTCCCACAGCCGCTACCAAAGAGATAGCCGCGAAGAGGATACCTTAACCTCTCACACGATAGTGCTTTCTCAGGCGATTTCTCACCACACAACTATCTCGCTCACCCCACCAACCACCACACTCAAGAGAGAGCCATGTAGAGGATATCTTCACCTCTCTCACGTTCAAGCTCTCTCCGACGATTTCTCACCAGACAGACTTATCTTGACTCATACTCCCACTTCGAGGGAAGAGACGACGCTGTCACGAGTCAGTAGCCTAAGCTGAAGTGCACTCAATAGCCCGATAATAGGTGCTGTGAAGACTTCACCGACGACATCGTAGGACACTCCAGACCAACCATACCCAAACCACCCACCCCATCACCTGGCCCCAAACCGAACCACCAAACTCACACACTTGCACCCCAGATCTAAGGTTTTCGCGACAACCGACACGGGAGGATGTTCTGGCGCAACATAGTCGCTCCGCGCCGGTTGAGACAAGCACCCGGAAGTAGAGACAAGTGAGCGCACATCACGGAGAGACCCCATCTTTGGGCCCAAGCTCCGCAATCGTGCAAAACAACCTAACCCTATTGGAGGATTGCGGCACCTCCAAGCACACCCGGCTTCTTCACACGCACTACCAACCCTCGGAAACACCAAATCACTGCGTGTGAAGAAAAAACAACCGTGAATGGCTCCAAGAGTGCAGATATGGTGGCAAACACGAAGCACAACCGGGTCAACCACAAACAAAGCCCACCAAATCCAACCCCATCCAAAATCCACCGGGGGGGGGGGGGGGTGTGCCGACATCCGGGCTCCTACAGTAGAGCCTAGACCAGGGCCCTCGGCGCACAGATCTGGCATTCCAAGCCAGATCGCAAGGGTCATCGTCGTCGGTGGGGGGGGGGGGCTGCCAAACCATAGAGGGGGTCGGATCTGGGCCATCGGCGCCTCTCGCCGTCGGCCTCAGATCAGGGCCGCGTCATCGGCCACGACCACCGGGAGTTGGCCCCCTTCTTAGATCCAAGATCGCGTCGAACGTCGAAGCTGAGATCGGCGGCGCACCGGGAAGAAGGGGAAGAAGGGAAGCACGGCAGGGGTAGAGCACCGGGGCGGCGGCGACGCACCCTAGCCGCCGCCCCACACACCCAAATCAAGTTTTTTGTAAGGGTTATTGGGTTGTTGAGAGAGGGAAGAAGGGGGAGTAGTTGAGAGAAGATTTGGTGTAAAGGGGAGCAGATGAAGAAAAGTTTTTCAAATGAAGAAAGTTGCTAATTCTTCTTTCTTCTATTGCCTCTATAAAAGGTGGAAACTTTCAAGAATTAAAGCTCGGAATACAAAAACTACTGAATGAAAGCACGTGCAGAAAGAAGCTATGTGCTTTTTTCACCACCTCTGATCGGTCCCAAAAGAGAACACAATCATTAATACCACACTAGTGTTACACTGTGCAAATTGCGCAGCCTAAAATAGTTTTGAGAGACTCATAAAAATATTTAGAACTTCAAAAAAATGTGAAAGAATTTGGCGAAACTTATGAATATCATCCCTACCGTAATTACTAAAATCTTCATTATCATCACCATATAAGTAGATAGTTTAAAGAATCATTGTCAATCCATAATGTTATCCAATTGAATATTGCTAAAAGTAAAAAAAGCATGCAATGAAAAGATGTCGCATTTTCAACTAATTTATATTAATAGGTATATTATAACATCATTAACATTCAGTAAATAGATTACACTATATAAACTATGTATTATAAGACATGTTAGGGTAAAGATGATAAACTAAGAAAATCATATAAAAATAAATTTATAAAGTGTGTTAAGAGATGGGGTGAGTTTGGAAAGAGACATGAGATTTGTGAGATTGAGAAAGTGGGAAATAAAGATACTGTGTTTGAGGGATAGAGATTTTTATATTTTTTGATTTTTTAATAAAATTGTGTGTAGCGCACGTGTTAGTTAAACTTAAATTTCTACTTTTCTTCTTTTTTCTCTATTTTAAAATAGAGAAGAAGAAAGGGAAAGACTCTCTCTCCTATTAGTATAAGATATAGATATAATATAAGAAAGTTGGAGTTGCACGTGCGATGCACGTAAGATGATAGATTGACACTAAGGGGGCGTTTGCTACACGGTAATGTATAAGGGGATCTAGAATTACCCTCTTGATTACCTGGTTTGGTAAGACATAGGTATAGTTTTGGAAGAAATCTTAAATTCCCATGGGTATCAAAATCATTAGTTGGGAAGGATAAACATTCCCCTTGAAAATGGTGAGATTTTGTGGATTCCTCCACATAAAAAATAAGTGAGATTATTGCCTACCCAAAACACCCTCCAGATTTTTGGCTCATCATACAACCCGCTCTTGTTCCTTCCAACCAAATTCCCCATATCTTCATTATAACCATTTCTTTCTCTTCCATCTCTCTGGAATCAAAATATCCCCCCTCTCTGTCTTTTTCTCTCTTTCTCAGCCTGTAAGTGCTCTCTCGCTCTCGTGTTGAACCCGGAACGGCGGAAGTAGACGACGGTAACGACTCTCTCTCTGTCGCTCTCGCGCCGAACCCAGAACGATAGAAGTAAATGCCGAAAGTAAAAAAAAGGTAATTTTACTAATTCTCCCTTTAAAAAGTTTCAAGTCAATGCCACAATGGATTAGTAACATCATCTAGGTTTTGCCTTCATCGTTCTATTGTGCTTGTGTAATTTTTTTTCTTTCATGATTTTAATTGAGTTAATTTTGAACATCCATACCTATTTGTGATGCCAAGTTTACTTTGGGCAAGTGTTCGGTTCTAGTAGGGATGGCAAACAGGTCGAACGGGCCGGACCGGGCCGAACCCGCCCGGGTTGGCCTGTGACTTGGGCGGGCTCGGGCCGGTTTGGCCACTTAGCCGGGCCGGGCCGGGCCGGGCCCAAACTTGATTTCGGCGACCCGCCCAACTCGTGAACCCTTTAGGGTCCAACCCGGGTCGGGTCGGGTCGACCCGCGGGTTGGCCCATTTAGATAGGTAGGTTTTAAAATTTTTTTTTTATCTTAAAATAATAATAATAATAATACTAAGTAACTAATAATACTAATAAACATTAAAAATCGTAATAATAATAATAAGATTGAAAGAGTGAAATTGTCAAAAAATTTTGAAATATTATTCATATGAATTTAAGTTATACAATTTTCACAATTTCTAATGAAATGAAGAATTCAATTCACAAATAAGTTTTATACAATAAAATATTTCTTATATACAATTTTAATTGACTCCAATTTTTCTAATTTAACATAACAAGCAAAGATATAATACAATTCCTAACGTATCGGTCAAGTTGTTATTACAAGCAAAGCAGCTATTGTTGTTGTTGTTGTTGTTGTTCTTTCGGCGAGTTGCTCTCACTTGTGGACGTTGATAGTGCTTTCCCTTGTGTCCTATCTTCAGCCTTCAGCCAGTCTTCTGTGCAAACGAGAATCTCTAACGAGTCCGGCTTCAAGCGATTCCTGTAATCAGTTAGAACCCTGCTACTTGAAGAAAATGCACTCTCAGAAGCAACTGTAGAGACAGGAGGAGTTGGTAAATTTTTAGCCATAATTGACAGAATACTAAAAGTGTGTTCATGGTCTTTCCACCATTGTAAAATATCTAGTGGAGAAGTAGAAGGCTCAGAATCTTGTTGGTTATACCAATTTAATTCATTTGATTGATTAGTCATAGGTTTTTTTGATTGAATTTGTTCAAGTAAATTAAATGTTCTACCATCAATTTACTTTTACCCTTACCTTTAGAAGTACCAGAAGAAGAACTAACTACAGAAGTTGTACTACTAGAAGCAAAACGTCTATCATAATAATCATACAAGTTATTTAATGTAGATTCAAACTGAACTAAAAAAGTAGCGCAATCAATTACTAATTCTACATTTTTCCCAAGTAATGCAAAAAATATTTCAATCAAACTCTTCGTACATTCTAATTTGATACGAGGATCCATAACGGTAGCAACACCAATCAACATAGGAGGAGGAAAATAATACTTCAAAATTTTTTTGTATGCAGGTTTTACAATCTCACCAACATTGATATCATTTAACATTTCGTTAAATGTTTGCATCATGCTAACTAATGAAATAAAAATGCCACTAGAAGTAGATTCATATGTTTTTGAAAATTTTAAAGTTGCGGTTTTAAAAGGTTCTAAAAATTTTCAACAAAGATTCGGCAAAAAAACCAATCGGTGGGAGTCATTTCAAAATTGTGCATATTTTTTGCGATACAAAAATCATTTACAACTGCTTTATATTCGGTAACATTATTTAGTAAATCAAAAACCGAATTCCATCGGTGTCTAACATCATTTGGAAATCTTCTAAAAGGTACATTTTTAAGCCTACACCAAGCTTTCATTCTTGTAATATGTTTGGACTTAATGCAATGAAATGTACACAATTTCTAATTTTAACTATATATGGATCGGCTATTTTTAATGCATCTTGAACACATAAATTTATAATATGACATGCACATCTAACATGAAAAATATTGTTAGATGGAGGGTTTAATACGACTTTCAAAGTAGTAATTACTACATTGTTGTTAGATGCATTATCAAAACTAATACACATAATTTTATCGCGAATATGAAAAACATCACAAATTTCTATAATACGATTTGCTATTTCAGCAACACTATGGGGATACGGCAACGCCGCAAGTGATATGATCCTTTTTTGAAGAATCCAATCATTGTCGATCCAATGACATGTTATTTCCATCGTTGGAATATTGTTGACACCCGTCCAACAATCCGTAGTTAAACTAACTCTACAAGTTAAACTCCATAAAATTGCAATCAAAGCGTCCTTCATTTCGATGTATATTTTAAAACAATCCGATTTGCAAATATTTCTCAGAATTCTTCTAAAATGAGGGTTTAAGGCCGTTTGGTTAAAATTTTCCAAGTCCCTACTCTCGGGATAGGAAAATGGTAACTCTTCCTTTATGACTAATCGGGCCATTTTCCGACGAACAAGATCAGGATCATAAGGGTGGCTATCAACTAGACCGGTCCTAGGGTTAATTTTTTGTTGGCCTTGTAGGTCAGCAAGAAGGTCTTTATGGTTATGTTGGATGTGTCTACTAATTGTACCAGTGCCGTCACCCCTCTTGAATTTGTATGTTTTACCACATGTTTTACAAACTTTCAAACCTGTACCCGGAGTATGTTCGTCCGGGATTTAATCGTAAAACTTATGCCAATCACTAGTTTCTCCTCTATTTTTCCTACTACTACGGGGTTGTGTGGTTTCGGTTGGTTGGTTGTTGTTGTTGTTCTTCTTCTAATTGTATGTTACCTACAACCTCGTCGTGTGTACCCCATTGTTGGGTAGGAGGATCATGGTATTCTTGGGTGGGCTCACTAGTTGGGACAATTGGTGGCCTACGGAAAGAAAACGGGCACCTTTTCGTTATGTTAGCGCTTAGAGGAGGAGGAATCTTGCCTGCTACGACCACTACCGCGTGATCTAGACATAATGTAGTAATGTATTAATGTATATAAAAAAAATACACAATGTAGGAACGGTGAATTATAAAAAAAAATCTAAAAAACAAGATGGTTGAGATAGAGAAGATAAAAAAACCAACAATAATTTTAACTTCAACGCAAAAAAAAATATAACGAGAGAGGTATGAAATTTCGATACCGTTCACCGTGGAATACGCGTATGTAAAATAAACCGTGAAAATAAGAATAGAAATAGAACTAGAAAGAAGCGCTTCGCCGATTCCGCAATTGAAGAGTTGAGGAGAGCTTGAAGGAGAATTGACGAGAGTTGAAGACGTTGAATTTTGATTTCGATACGATCGAAAATTGATCGTGTATACTTGCTTGTTGAATACTACAATTGTTGAAAATTTCCTTAGAAATGATGTATAATAGTAGAGAGAGTAAGAGAATAAGGTGTGAATTTTTAATGGGATTTTGAGGGGCATTTATAGGCTAAAAATACAAAAAAAAACCAAAAAAAACCAAAAAAAAAACAAAAAAAATGGTCAAGAGAGAGCCAACAGCTCTCTCTGTTGAATAGTGTGGCGCCCCCCCCCCCCAACGGGCTGCTGACCCCCGGTTCAACGGTCGACCCGTACGGGTCCAACGGTTCGAAACCCGCGGGTTGGACTTTTTTAAACAGGGTTCGCGGGCCTGGGTTTAACGGGTTGGATTCGCGTTTTTGACGACCCGGGTCGACCTGTTACTGTTCACCGGGTTCGACCCGAACCTGCCAAACCGTTTCACGGGCCGGGTCCAACGGGCGGGTCGTGGGCAGGTCGCCAGTTGACCCGGTCCATTTGCCATCCCTAGGTTCCAGTTCGGGGTTAATGTTGTACTCCTAATCTTGTGCTTATTCATCAATGCACCATAAAGATAAACCAAATATAGATTGACTTCCTGTAGCCAACACCAAGAAGATGGTTCTAATCAATTGTAACATAGTTAGAAAAATTAAAACAACTTTCACTTTATGTCCGATTAACTCATGGAAACTAACGTTATATGTTTTTGGTTTTAGGTGCCTATATATCGAATGTAGCTGGAGCTCGATATATTAAAGGCTTAACATATTTTCTGGCTCAAGTTATGGAATCAAGTTTGACAAACAAACTCTTACCAGTCTTTTAATATTTATTAGAAGTATTGTGCTCTTTATTATTTGTTTAGTCCAAGATGGTAAATTATAAGAGGAACAACATCATAATGCAATTTTAACCTATTATTTTAGTGAAAATGTACAATCTATTTTCATTATCTTCTACCGTGCTCAACAATCTTCTAGGCTAAAGTTCTTAGATTACTTGCCTTTTATTAGTCATAGAAAGCCACATTGTTACTTGTCTAAATCATAAATTGGTCTCAGTAGGTTTTACTTAAAAAAGGACTTAATTCGGTTTAGTAAATGCTATTGGAAGTTTACAATATAATAACTGTAGGGCCATGTTAGAGATGTGTTGATGATACAGTTGTGGTCAAGGGTATGACAAATGGAGTGCAGATGCATTCCCTGCATGTAAGGTAATGCTAAAATTTGGTTATATATTGGAACATTTCACTTCCCTGTAATCATTTCATTCCCTTTAATAAGTGGAGGAGAAAAAAAATGCAAGAAAAGGAAATCACAAGAGCAATGCACAAGTCATATGATACTTTTTTACTATTATTTTTCAATGGCATCACTGGTATGAACCAAAATTTATGTGAATTCTTATCCAGTTCAAAGGAATATTTTCTTGAGATTTTACCTACAGTATTATTACTCACTTCATACAAAGTTTATTACTTCAAATGTCATAGGGAGGTCATGACTATGCATAAGGCTTTCAGTTATTCACATAGATGAATCTGTTCATTTCTAGTAAAGAGATACAAATTCTGACTGGGAGTGGATATAATCACTTAAATTGATGGGAGACATTCACTGTTTTATCCATTAAGTTGGTCTAATGTTTAGTTGTTACTTGGTTATGATTGTTTTTCTTACAACCTGCAATAAGATATTTTAGAAGTATTGGTACTTTTTGCCTTTGAGATATTTATCCTTTTAGTATGGACGGGTTGTAGTACCTACGAAGTTTCTTTGTAGATGATCGTAATAATTAATGTTTATCTATATACCTTTGTCCCAATTAGGGTCTTTTTTTGAGGCTTCTCATGTGAATTGTCATCGATTCCCATTAAAATAATGCTTGTATGATGGTAAAAGTGAATTATGAGAATGTCTTTGCTGACAGTATAAATGTTCTTAGCTGTTAAGTTTTGTTGTCTGTTGAATACTTTTACAAAGAGTAGATGTAGCTATAATTTAGACACCCTCATTAATTTTTATTGTTATCAAGCATTCACTAATTATCAGCTCTGAATTTGATTCATTCTAATATATTTTCCTACCATAAGCAGATGGCCAATCTTACAATGCCTGACATGTATGAGTTAACTGTCATCGTGATTTACGTGTATTTGCTCCAAATCTGGGTTTTTTTAAAACTATGATGTCTTATATAAGACAACCAAGACTTAAAGGTCGAAGGGTCAGTTGGTGCATGTACAATAGATATGTTGAGCGTAGCATGAATGTGAGAATGTTGATTTATCAAAGTGACAAACTGAGTAGGGAGAACATCCGCATGGATATGAGAGTCTTTCATAAGTTGTGTCTTCTACTTCAAACCTGTGGAAATTTGCAATCAACTAAAAATACGTGCATAGAAGAAATGGTAGCAAGGTTCCTTAATATTTGTGGACACAGTGAAAAGAATCGTTCCACGAAGAGACAATTCGTTAGGTCAAAGGAAACAATAAGTAGGCAATTTGGGTTAGTGTTAAATTCAGTATTACGTCTACATGATATTTTGTTGAAGAAACCTGTATCAATTCTGGAGAATTCCATAGATTATAGATGGAAATGGTTTAAGAATTGCCTTGGAGCACTAGAGGGAACATATATTTAAGTGCATGCCATAATTTCTGAAAAACCAAGGTATAGAACTAGAAAAGGTGGAATAGCAATCAATGTCTTAGGGGTTTGTTCACAAGACATGCAGTTAATAATATATACTACCTGGTTGGGAGGGTTCGATCGCCGATTCTAGAGTTCTTCGTGATGCATTATCAAGAAGAAATGGATTGGTAGTTCCCAAAGGTATTATCAAATTCATTTGTATTGTTTGGATTATTTAATAGTCATTTATGTTCAATATATTGACATATGTTTTGAAGATAAATAGGATATTATTATTTGTGTGATGCTGGATACATGAATGGAGAAGGATTTCTTACCCCGTATTGTGGAGAAAGGTATCATTTGAATGATTGGAGACAAAATCACCAACTACAAACAGTACGAGAATTTTATAACTATAAACATTCAAGTGCTAGGAATGTCATTGAAAGGTGTTTCGATCTTTTAAAAGGTAGATGGGCTATTTTAAGAGGAGACTCACATTATCTGGTGAAAATTCAATGTCGAATTATTTCTGCATGTGCTATTCTTCACAATTTTTGCTTGCAAGAAATGGTATTTGAGGAAGATGCGGAAGACGAAAATGATGACATAAACTTGGAAGGTGACTCAATAACTCATATCGAGGCATCAAATGAATGGAATCAGCATAGAGATATCCTTGCACAAGAGATGTGGCAGAATCGTATGCAGTAGTTTATTATGATGGACATACTCTCTTTGATGAACCTTTATTTGATTATTCATTTTAAATACTATTGCACTTTATTGTCATGTTTGATTGTGTTTCGTGAGGTTCTTTTTTAAATTCTCTTGATTTTTTGGAAAGTTTGAAATGACAGTTCATATTATGTTGAGATTCTATTGTAGTTTTAAGCTATTGTTGTTATTATATCAGGTTTCTCTTCTGGATTTATTATGGTCAAACACAGGTATGGACTCACAAAATCCTAATGAGAATGGCAAAGTGAAGCACGTGTGGACTCCGGTGGAAGATGGGAGACTGGTTGGATGCTTACAGGAGTTGGTGAATAGTGAAAGATGGAGAGCAGACAATGGAGCCTTCAAGCCAGACTATCTGGGGCAATTGGAAAAGTGGATGCATGAAAAAATACCTGGCACTAAAATTAAGGCATCTCCACACATTGAGTCAAGTGTGAAGACTTTCAGGAAACAATACAATGCCATTGCAGAGATGTTAAGCAACAAAGCCTCAGGATTTGGTTGGAGCGATACAGATAAGTGCATTATTTGCGAAATAGTTATATTTGAAAGTTGGGTTCAGGTAAAAACATCCTAAGCTTACTTTGCTCATATCTGTCATTATATGCTTTGCCTGTTAATGTTTCTTTTCTGAAAGCTATTCACATAGATGGATTTGTTCATTTCTAGTATAAGGTTTTCAGTTATGCATAGTTGAATTCATTTTATCTCCATATTCAATATTATATATTCCATCAATTTCAGTAATTAATCATTAGCTTAGTATATTAAATTATAATTTCCATTCACGAAAAGCTGTACCAAGAGAAGATAGTAAAGTTTAGGAGTTTATTAATTAATGAATTCATTGAAACAACTTTAAAATATCAAGGTTCACCAGGAAATAATTGGTGAGCTCAAGCAATTCAATACACTATTAGGAGAATAAGTGTACAATCAAAGTTTCAATATCCAAATATAAAATGCTGACCTCCTTTTGTTCTTCATTCATTTTTAAATTGTCACTTGAAGAAGCATCAAGCAATGTTGTAACTCCAAAATATACCTGAAATTATTCGAATGTCATTATCATATTGGGATGTCATTATCATATTCGAATGTCAATTCCTAACTGATTTTGAGTATCTTATGTGTATGTACAGACCCATCCGAATGCAACTGGGATGAGGGGGAAATGATTTCTGTATCTAGATGTATTGTCAATTGTGTTTGGGAAATATCGTGCAAATGGTGAGGGAGCAGGATCTCCGGCAGATGCAATAGAAAAAATTGACAAAGAAAATACTCCAGATGTAATTGAGCTTGACGGATTGGCTGAAGACTTAACAGATCCAACATATATTTCCCATATTGTTCCAAATGTCGAAGCTCAACCAGTTCCAGATGCAGAGGCTGGTAATTCCTCTACAAAGAAGAGGAGGAGCAGGTCGAGTGGAGAAGAAGAAGGTATGACCCAAGATAGTTTTAGTGTCACAATGCAAAAATTTGGAAACTTCTTTGAGGAGACGAACAAAAATTTAAAGGAGATAGCAAGTTGCTACAAGTCAATTTCCGAAGATAATCAGCGGAAGAGTATGGTGTCTACGGAAGTGATGAAGATGGATGAGTTGGCTTTTTTAGATCGTATGAAAGCTTCAATTGTCATTGGTAATGATAGTACAAAGACCAGTGCATTTTTTAACTTTCCGAAGGAGAATAGAGTTTTCTACGTGCAAGCGATTTTGAATGATGACATCTAGTTGAAAGTGATATTTTTAGTAGCTATTGTTTGATCAGTTCTTTTAGTTGCTTCAAATAAAGTGAACATTTTAACTAGAAGTATTTTGTGTTTAATTTATCATAATGTTTAGTTGTTTTTAGATCTTCAGGTATTGGGTTCCTTTATGAATCTATATTATTTATTTATTTGGCATGGGGGTGCATATGTCCAGCTGCCTAGCATATTCTGAGTTCAATTCTTTTTTGTTATTTTTTATTTAAAACTTGTTGAGATATGTGGAGTTGAAATTTGCTTCTATGAACTTGTTTCATTTGTATATATTTAAGTACCTATATCTCGTGTTAATAAATACATTTCATTTTTTCTTTTTGTTATGCTCTTCATCTAACTGGTTGAAATATATTTGAATCATTGTGTAATTTTTTTTAGTAATATATTTGTTAATTTATTAAAGTTTATAAGATATATATCAGTATTGCTTTTGCACATGCATGCATATACATCAATTACTAAATTAGATAACTTTTATATTTATTTATTTTTAAATAAAGCCAAAAGGGTATTTTCGGTAATGTCTACTATATTGATGGATTGATGAGAATGAATTGTTCTATACCAAACAAAGTAATAAAGTATTCCCAGGCATGTAATGTCGTATACCAAACACAGAATTGCAACATTCTCGGAAATTTTCATTCCCACTCTCATATTCCCAGAAATCCACAAATTCCTGGAAATCCTCCAATCCGCATACCAAACGCCCCCCTAAGATTTTCTCCTATTATAATATTAGAGGTAAACAAGATCAACATTGAAATTTAATTTATTAAGTGGTTTTCCACTTTGCATGGTTGGATTTGTGAAGCAGAGTGGGGTTTGGGTTAGGTTTGAGATGGAGGGATTTTAGAGCTGGGTTTGGGTTGGGTTCGGATTGAGTTAGGTTTGAGATGGAGGGATTTTAGGGTTGGGTTGGGATTGAGTCAGGTTTGGGTTGGGTATGAGAGACAGCAGACGAGATGTTGGTAAAAAACCTTTACCATTGGATGACGAGCTAGCATCTTAAAGCTAACAGGGACAATACAGTAGTTTTATGGCTTAGTAGACCACTTGGAAGAATTTGGGTCGTCTCGTGGCCCATCGTCCCAATCAGATCAGTTGTTCAGGCTTACTTGCATCCGAAGAATGAGAGAATTTCCATCTAATGAAGTCGTCAATCCAATCATCCAAATTAATGATTAGTGGTTATATCTAGCACTTCACCACAATTATCTCTAGCCAAATTAATAGAAGGTACCATACTGTATATCTACTATAACTGAATCTCAGATAACTAAATCTTGGCCAATATACGCTTCCGCCCCTATCAGGGTAATTAATTTTCTCTCCACAAAAATTCTAAATACTTTATGATAATTTACTTAGGTGTCGGAGGGTTTTCACCGGAACAAATACCGGTGTGAGATATTTTGCAGGTTTTTTGGTGCTTCCAACTGTCTAATTCAGAAGATGCGGTCCTAATTCGAAGGCCCCGATCGTTGCCTTTTCCCCAAATTATAAGCAACTTCATCCATTGCGCCCATACTGAAATTAGTAAAAACAGAGGTTGATGGTTTTGTGTGTGGCTTTAGATTTGGATTCGGTTTCGGGTTGGATTTGAGAGAAGAAAGGAGAGGAAAGCTTTGTATAAGTCCTATATAGTATCCCTTTTAGGAGGGACCTATCCACAAAATATTTTAGCTACAAATAAGTATGAGTTTGGAAGATCGAGTCCCCAATTATAAGAGAACTTGTTTACAAAATTTTAGAGTAAATCTAGCTTTAATAAATAACCCGCTACATTTTGTTAAGGGCTTAAAAAAATCAATTCACGCTAAAATTGGCTGCGCATGTTAATTTTTTATCAAATTGCACAACAATTCAACCTACAGTAAAGTGGGCAGCTATCAAAATATGAATCCAACAGCGACTGAATTTATCCAAAGGAAATTCAACAAGTACAAAATTTTTATGACCGGATATATCGCCCTCGTGCTATCATTGCACATCCCGAGGGGGGAAGAGGATTGTGGGTTTGGGTAACCGAGAAGCAGAAGCAAATACATGAAAAGAATTTTTTTAGGTCATCTCATGTCTCCAAAGGTAAGCCAATTTATTTTTTCTTCAAAGTCGAGGAGGAAGTCAATCGGGGCCGGAAGTTTGCCTGAACCGGCCCAGATCGGGCTCGAACAGAACCAGACAGTTTTTAAGCAGTCTGGTCCCTAGCCGGCCAACATAATTTATGCGGGCCGATTCTGGTTAGGAAAACTTGTTAGCGGCCCAGTTTGAACCGGACCGATAAGGACCTGGGCCTACCAGGTGTTGGCTTTTTTGTGTTTTCCATACAATTTTTTTCACACCAAAACATTCAAACAATTCTCTCAACTCTTTCAATTTATTCCAAACAATTTTCTCAAGTCTCCACTCACTCAATTTGTGGATTCTCAAAGTGTGAAGAAGTGCAATTCAAGAAGCATTCACAATACAAATTTGAGAGTTCTTCTAGTGCTGTATCTTTTTTGAGTTCAATATTTGTTATGTGTTAATTTGTTGCTTATTAATTTCTTACTTGTTTCATATCAATTTTATGATTTTCATACAGTAATGACATCATCACATTCACTGTAACTACCATTTTCGTTCTTTTCCCTTTTCCCTCCATTGTAATCTTTATTTGCAATTTGAATAAAATACTCAATATTTTTTCTTGATCATCTCAATTAAAATTTTGTTCATGAGCTATTTTTCTTTTCTTTGATTGGGCTATTTATCTTGTAGATTTTATTTTGTCCAATTGTGATTATTTTAATTGATTCATATTTCCTTCAAATCCATCTCTTATTGAACCCAAGAACCAATTGCAATTATTTTTAGACCCAAACCCATTATTATTGGATCCTAGCCCAATAACCCAACAACCTAATTGTATTATATAAATACTCCCCTAATGCAAATCCTAAAAATACAACACTAAACAATTCAGCCGTCTCTCTCTCACTATGTTTTCTCTCTCCCCGTCAGCCAAACCCGACCCTCATCTCTGCACCTCCATTTCCCTCCCAAACCATCTCCTTCCGGCGACCTCCCCCAGCATCGCCACCTTCCTCCCGAGCACCGCCCATCGACGCCCCAACTCCCTCTGCTGTTACCCTCTCCCGACTACAACAATCGACGCCAGACCACCCCTCGATGTCAGCCACCGCCACTCGCTGCGCCTCCAGTCGTCGCGCCGCCCACCCATTGTCAGTCGATGCCAGTAGCGTAGCCCCCTTGCGCTTGCTGTTGCTGTCGCTCTTCTGTTGTTGCTGTTGCTGTGTTTCTCGTGCACGTAGTGTGCACGTATATCTTTGTGGGTTCTTGTTCGTTGCTCCAGGAAACTCATCCCGTTATTTTGTGGTATTCGAATTAATCGTCTATAGGGCCACTTTCCCTCTTGAATTAATATTGTATCTGTTGCCGCTAAATTTGGTGTGGGGGCAAACAGATGAATTTGTGGATTCTTAGGGAAACTAAATAGTAAACCTGTATACCTGTTCCGTGGGCTTCGATCCTCACTCCCGCCGTACACCTGCAAAAAATGCGAGACACCGGGGTTGTTCCCGGCGACGCACCCTCCGACGCTCAAGTCAGTAATCTGAAAGACTATGATAGAGCGTAAAAACTGGTGAAAGATTGATTACCTCTTAATGGAGATGGGTGGGGGGTATTTATAGGCGTCTTAGGGAACAGATTAGGCATGTAATTCTTGTGTATACAGATAAGGAATGTAATCCCTAATCCCCAGTGAAAGGATAGATATGAATCAGGGCCGTTGATTAATATTAATCAGAAACCCTAATTCTATCCTGCTGGACCGGGTTTGTTGCGGGTTGAAACCCGCACCCAGTTGAGGTGGATCCGTTCGCAGGTTATTGGGTCTGTGAGAAGGAGACCCAGTTTCTGATTCAGACCCGTTTTGTTGGTAAAATTACCGTTTTACTCCAGAACTTCAGGATTCGTGCCCAATTCGGACGGTCTTGATTAATCCCCTATTTTTAGCCATATCACGAGCCCTCCACTCCTAAAGACTGAGCGTGATCAGCCTTTGAGGAGTAGTTTGACTGTTTTGGTGGCTAGAGGAGTTGTATCGAAGTCCGAATGGGTGTTTTTGAATCCCAAAGTGGGTGGTAAGGCAATTTCTTCTTCTTTCTTGAAGCCATATGGTATATCAAGTTTTTATCTATTTTTTCAGGCTATTTATCTAATTTCGCGATGTGTCAGCTAGTCGTTCGGGGGCTTTAGCCGTGCGTTCTAGGCAATAATTATTCGTTCGGGGGCTTGGAAATATCCCCTGAATTTTTAATTATTTCCTGGAATTTTTAGCTAATTTTCCCGAATTTTTAGTAATTTTTCACGATTTTTAGATAAATAAAATGATTTAAATAAATAAAAATCGATTTTTTAATATTTATTTATGACGTGGCGTCATCAGAGCCCTCGATCAGGGCGGAGCGCGATTTTCGGAGAGATCAGACGGTCCCTGCTCCTCGGCAAGTTTTTCCGCCGTATACGAGGGTCGGTACCTCGGTACCTCGGCTCGGCTTGGTATCTCGAGGACCAGTGCCTCGGCTCGGATGGTCAGTGCCTCGGCTCGATGATTCCGAGGTACGTGGCATCATCTGAGCCGTCTATTTCAGCGCGGATCTCCATAAAACGCTATCTTGTCATTTAGTGGACGTGGCCAAATCTGGGCCGTCCATCATGACGAGCGCTTTTTCACAAGATCCAACGGCTGATATGGGTCGGAGCGATTTTTTGCCATATACGAGGGTCGGTACCCCGGCACCCCGGCTCGGAGGGTCTGTGCCTCGGTTCGGCTTGGTATCTCGAGGACCAGTGCCTCGGCTCGGATGGTCAGTGCCTCGGCTTGATGATTCCGAAGTACGTGGCATCATCTGAGCCGTCTATTTCAGCGCGGATCTCCATAAAATGCTATCTTGTCGTTTAGTGGACGTGGCACGATCTGAACCGTCCATCAGATTATGTCACGAATTTTAAAGAGATCCGATGGTGACTTCGCCTCGGGACGATTTTTTGCCATATACGAGGGTCGGTACCCCGGTACCTCGGCTCGGCGCATCAGGGCTGTTTGGCCGAGGAGCTGAGTTGGATGTTTTGAAGGAAGTACCTCTTGAGGGTTCCACTCCTCTGCGCCCAGTAGCTCGGCTGCTCGGCTGAGCTATTCGGTAGCTTGGCTGGGCGAGCCGATGGCAGGCGTCTCGGAAGATACGCGTGGCCGGATCTGAGCCGTTCATCATGGCGCGCATCACGAGGATGAGGTTCAGATCACGAGAAAACGTTATCTTGTCATTTTGTGGGCGTGGCACGATCTGAACCGTCCATCAGATTCTGCAGCGAGTTTTGAAGAGATCCGACGGTGACTTCGCCTCGGGACAATTTTTTGCCATATACGAGGGTCGGTACCCCTGGTACCTCGGCTCGGCGCATCAGGGATGTTTGGCCGAGGTGGAGAGTTGGATGTTTTGAAGGAAGTACCTCTTGAGGGTTCCACCCCTCTGCGCCCAGTAGCTCGGCTGCTCGGCTGAGCTGTTCGGTAGCTTGGCTAGGCGAGCCGATGGCAGGCGTCTCGGAAGATACGTGCGGCCGGATCTGAGCCGTTCATCATGGCGCGCATCACGAGGATGGGGTTCAGATCACGAGAAAACGTTATCTTGTCGTTTTGTGGGCATGGCACGATCTGAACCGTCCTTCAGATTCTGTCACGAGTTTTGAAGAAATCCGACGGTGACTTCGCCTCGGGACGATTTTTTGCCATATACGAGGGTCGGTACCCCGGTACCTCGGCTCGGCGCATCAGGGCTGTTTGGCCGAGGTGCTGAGTTGGATGTTTTGAAGGAAGTACCTCTTGAGGGTTCCACACCTCTGTGCCCAGTAGCTCGGCTGCTCGGCTGAGCTGTTCGGTAGCTCGGCTGGCGAGCCGGTGGCGGGCGTCTCGGAAGATACGAGTGGCCGGATCTGGGCCGTTCATCATGGCGCGCATCACGAGGATGGGGTTCAGATCACGAGAAAACGTTATCTTGTCGTTTTGTGGGCGTGGCACGATCTGAATCGTCCATCAGATTCTGTCGCGAGTTTTGAAGAGATCTGACGGTGACTTCGCCTCGGGACTATTTTTTGCCATATACGAGGGTCGGTACCCCGGTACCTCGGCTCGGCGCATCAGGGCTGTTTGGCCGAGGTGGAGAGTTGGATGTTTTGAAGGAACGTAGTAGTTCGGCTGCTCAGCTGAGCTGTTCGATAGTTCGGCCCGGCAGACCGGTGGCCGAGTCGTTGACTTAGTATTTTGAAGAGTTTCTTGCTTCTCGTAACTTCGTAACTCTTCCGCTTGTTGCTTTGGCTTCTTATTGGGCTTTTTGCGTTTCCCAAGGAGGCCCAACTTGTTAGGGGTTATAAGCTCTCACCCTCACTCTCAATCTCATTTCTTACTTTTTACTCTCAAGTTTTTACTTTCGATCTCTCAGCTCTCTGCTAGTGGCGATTTTCTCTCCAAGGCGTTGCCGTTAGCTGTCGCGTGGGCCAGGCAATTTCCGGCGAGAGCACTCCGACCGTGAACGTCACTTCAAAAGGTCAGTTCACTTAGTCTAAATAATTTCTCTAGAGATGTCTCGAGTGAACTCGGGGAGTGGGGCCTCGTCCTCGGGCGATGATGGTGCCGAGGAGAGGAGGAGGTCGGAGATTCGGAGAAAGGGAAAACAGGTTACCGAACCGTCTGTAGTCGAGACGAGGCGGGAGAAGAAGAAGAGGAGGGCGGAGACCCAATCTCCCGTGGTAGCGGTGATTGTGGAGAATCCGAAGCAAGCCCCCGAGATGGGACGATACCCTTCTGTCCTGTCCGGGCATTCGGGGGATCAGGCAGTACAAGGGCGACCTGCTGGAGAAGGCAATCTATGGGAAGTCTAAGATCGTCGAGGTACCTAACCCGGCCCTTCCCACCGAAGCCGACGAGCTCATCTCGTTGTTGGCTGAGAAGGACCTACTTCGGGTTAGGACGGCCTTCGCCATCCCTCCGGAGTACAAGCTGATCCTCCCCGGTCCCGGGATACGAGTGAACTCCAAGTTGCCGTCGTCGGATATGTGTATGTTCGACGTCGACTCCTTGAATGCCGGGCTATGTTTCCCGCTGCACCCCTTCATTCTTGAGATCCTCGGCTGGTTCTGCCTTGCACCGACCCAATTCATGCCGAACACGTGGCGCCACGTGAACACCTTTTTGCTTCAGTGTTACCGAGCCGAAGTAGAGCCGGACTTAACAGTTTTCCGAGGCCTGTATCGGATAAACAGGCAGCACAAGACGGAGTATCGGTACTATTTGGGGCCGAGGAAGGGGGTTAAGATTGTAGAGAACCCTGACTCAATTAAGGGTTGGAAGGAGAAGTATTTTATAGTCAGGGGTGAGGCGATTCGGCACATTCCGAGCCGGTGGAAAGTGGAGGTGCCGAAATTCGCGCGAGCCGACCCTGTACTGCTCGAGGCCGAGGAGGAGGTGGCGAGGAAGATAATGGCCCTTCCGCTGTTGAGTTGGAGGGATTTGACGGAGGAGGTGTTGTTCGGGTGCGGCCTAAGCCCCATCGACCCGAGTATGCTCCTGACATCTCATTTGTTTTCATTTTTCTTTCAAGTTTTTAGTTCGACTCGCTAACTCGTCTCTTTTTTTTGGCTCGACGCAGAAGCAATGAAGATCGACTTCAACTCCATGATGGCCGACAGGTCCAAGTTGGCCGGGGGGAGAAAGAGGAAGAGGGCGGCCGCGGCTGCCTCGTCGACTCCGCCACCCACTGTCGTCTCGACCATCACCCCGCCCCCTCCGACTGTTGACGCGCCCTCGGAGGTTGTTGTTGTCGAGGAGCCCTCGTCTCCCGTGGCCCCTGGCGTGATCGAGGGGACCTTCGACGTCAACGCGGCGCTGTCGATCGAGGCACCGCCGCTGACCAGGGATGCCGAGGAGATTCTGACCGAGCAGCACAAGCAGCTGTTTGTGCCGAATTGGCGAGTGAAGAACCATGACGGGTTCCTTGGCAATTCGCAAATGTCAGTGCAGGTCGTCAAGCACTTGGCGACCCCGAAGGATCGAGCCGCGCTAAAGGCGGGGAAGGTGGGTGACGACACCTACGAGGTGGCTCGGTCACTCGTCTCGGTAAGTTTCTTCTTGCTAAGTTTTTTCCAAGTTTACTGCCCGGTTTGTTTAGCGCGCTCACCGTTAGTCTTCTCAGGCTACCTGTCACTTCGGCCATCTCCTCGAGACATTCGCCGAGCAGGAGAAGGAACTGAGGGCGGCGAGTGACAAAGACAGGTTGGCGAAGGTCCGGGCGGTCAAGGAACTCGAGGCCGAGCAGAGGAGAGCCGAGGCCTTGGAAGTCCGGGTGGCCGACCTTGTTGCTGACCTAGAGAAAGTTAAAGGGAGCCTCGAGGCGGAGTCTGCCAAGGCTGCCAAGGCCGCCGAGGAGCTGGCTGCGGCGACGAAGTCCTTGGCCGAAGAGAAGGCGGAGAAGAAGGCCCTGGCGACGAAGATCAGGGCTGAGGTGGAGAAGGAGGTCGAGGCCGAGGCGAAGAAGCACATGGCCGAGAACATGGAGCGGTCTTATCAAACGGCGCTCGACCATGTGCAAGAACGCATCCCTGGCTTCGAGCGGGTCGGCTACCGCCTGTGGCCAGGGTCGCCTTCAGGCGGTGAGGAGGAGGGCGAGGGCGACGAGTCCGAAGGGGAGGACGAGGAGGAAGAGGCCGAAGAGCCTACGGCGGACGGCCAGGGTCGAGGGGCGGATCGAGGGGCCATCCGTCGATGCGCCCGTGGTCGACGTGACGAAGAAGGTGGACCCCTGATCCCCACGTTAAGTTTTTTGTAGTTTTTGTTGTTTTTTCTTCCGAGCATTGTAACACCTTTTGCGGACTGGCCACCGCTTTTTAATGAATGAAAAGTATTTTGACTCTGAAATTTTTCAAAGTGTTTGGCTCGGTAGTGTAGTATTTTGACTCCTCCGAAATTTGTCTAAGTGTTTGGCTCGGTAGTGTGGTATTTCAATGCTATCTCTTTCTTATTTCAGATTGCTGATCAGACTCATAACACCTCGGCTGAACAGCGTCGAGCCGAGTTGTTCAAGCGATCTCGGGAGGATCGTCTCGAGGGTGAGGTTCACTTGACGAGGAGGATACTTCACAACTTAGAGATTAGGCATAGCGAGGCTTTGGTCAAGCTGCACCACCTACGGATAGTCGAGGTCGAGCTATCTACTAAGGAAGAGGAACTGGCGCGAGTTTCGGCCGAACGAGATGGCTTAGCGAAGAAGGTGGAAGAGCTGCAGAGGGTGACGGTCGACAAGAGTATCGAAGTGACCCACTTGCGCCGCGTTATATCCGACAGTGCCGAGTACCCCGGTTCGGCAAAACTTCCTCGGTTTAAGGTGATAGTAAAGGATGACACATTGAAGGATCGGATCGTCGAACTGGAGGAAGAAGTTGCTCGGCTCAAGCCTCAGCCGGTGAGGGCTAACGTCCGGAGCACCTCGTGTACTCGCGAAGAGATCGAGCGAGGGATCACGTTCTATCAAGCGGCGAGCCGGACTCCTATCGTAGGCAGGTCAGCCGCCGACGCCCAGAGCGGTGTGGCGGTGTCTTCAAGCGGTGCTTCGGTCGGAGCGACTGTCAGGGTCAGCAGCGAGGAGGCATCTCGGTTCGTCGGACTGGAGATGAGCTCGGGGGTCAAGAAACGCCGACCCAAAGTGTCTCTGAACCGGAGCATACCCCTACCTCGGAAGTAGTAAACGGGTCGCGTCTTGTTGTTGTAACCCATTTGCAAGTTTTTGTTGTTGTAATCCACTTTGTAACTCTGTCCAAGTTATTAATAGAATTGGAGTTGTTTTTTCCGAACTATTCTCAGGCTATCTCCTTATTTGTGCTATAGTCGCGCTAACTAGAGTAGGCTCGAAACGAACCACGAGGCCGGTGTTCGCCTCACCGAACCCCTTGGCCTCGAAACTTTCTCTTTTGTTGTGCTTCTGAACCTAGCCCGGTCCCTTCAGGTGCGGCTCAGTTCGGCTGCTAAGGCGCAGTTGTTTATCGACTATGGCCACGTGGCCTGATCATAGCTTGAAGACCGGGGTGACTTCCGCCGAGCGAAGTGAAGCGATCAGGGTCGTCTGATGTTTACACGAATCTTGAGGTGGGTCCATTTCCCAAGAAAACACTATCTTGTCGTTTTGTGGACACGTGGCTGAACGAGATCCGCTCATCACGCCCTAGCACACTTTCTGAGATGATCTGACGGTGGTTTCGCCTCGGGTGGATTTTTTGCCATATACGAGGGTCGGTACCTCGTCCGCTCGGCTCGGCGGTAGCGCGGCAGGTTATGATCGGCATCTAACTCCGGCCTGTTTGAGGACGAGCCGGTGAGATAGAGTCGAGCTATAAGAGAAGTCCGTTCGTTAGATCAGTTTCAGAGATGCTGGAGCAGTTCCGAATGGCGAGCTACTTCTAGTCCGCTTAAGAGCGAACTTGCGAAGTAGAATCGAGCCAAGTGTTGGACTCCGAACCATCGTGAGGTTAGTTTAAGGGATGCAGGAGCAGTTTCGAATGGCGAGCCACTTCTAGTCCGCTTAGGAGCGAACTTGCGAAGTAGAATCGAGCCAAGTGTTGGACTCCGATCCATTCAACGGCTGCAGGAGCAATTTCGAACGGTGATCTACTCCCGGCTCGTCTAAGGACGAGCCGAGGAAGAAGAGTCGAGCCGAGTGCTGGACTCCGAACCATCGTCAGGTTAGTTTAAGGGATGCAGGAGCAGTTTCGAATGGCGAGCTACTTCTAGTCCGCTTAGGAGTGAACTTGCGAAGTAGAATCGAGCCAAGTGTTGGACTCCGATCCATTCAACGGCTGCAGGAGCAATTTCGAACGGCGATCTACTCCTGGCTCGTCTAAGGACGAGCCGAGGAATAAGAGTCAAGCCGAGTGCTGGACTCCGAACCATCGTGAGGTTAGTTCAAGGGATACAGGAGCAGTTTCGAATGGCGAGCTACTTCTAGTCCGCTTAGGAGCGAACTTGCGAAGTAGAATCGAGCCAAGTGTTGGACTCCGATCCATTCAACGGCTGCAGGAGCAATTTCGAACGGCGATCTACTTCCGGCTCGTCTATGAACGAGCCGAGGAAGAAGAGTCGAGCCGAGTGCTGGACTCCGAACCATTGTGAGATTGAAGAATTAAAGGCATAGAGGTGCGACAGTATAAAAAATATGAAAAACTTTATTTATTAATTTCTAATGATCGGCTGCTTCTAAAGTTGCTAGCCGTTCTTACAATAAAAAAATAAAGGAAAAATTACTACTAGTAACAGGAAGGGAATGGTTCGACATCTCGAGTTACTTAGAGGAGCGTAGTTGCTTTCTCTTGGTATTTCAAAAGATGGTCGGCATTCCAAGTCCTGGGAATTTCCCTGCCTTCAAGATCTTCTAGCTTGTATGCACCGGGGCGGATCACTTTCGAGATTTTGTATGGTCCCTTCCTAATTCGGGGCCGGTTTGCCTTTCTGTCCGGGGAACGAGATGGCCAATTTTCGGAGGACTAGGTCCCCTTCTTTGAGGTCGGTTGGGCGGACTCTTTTATTGTATGCGAGCTCAATTCTCCTTCGGTAACTTTGTTGCCATATAGCAGCTCTTTCTCGGATTTCGTCTATCAAGTCTAAGCTTGCTCTGAGCTCCCTGGCATTCTGTTCTTCTTCAAAGGCTATCAACCGAGGAGATGGTATCCCAACTTCTAGGGGAATGAGGGCCTCGGACCCATAGGTGAGATTAAACGGGCTCTCACCTGTTGAAGTCCGCTTCGTGGTGCGGTAATTCCACAGAACGTTGGGCAACTGATCGACCCACAAGCCCTTGGAGCACTTGTCTAGTCTTTTCTTGATGCCTGAGAGGATCTGTCGGTTGGCATTTTCGGCTTGACCATTAGACTGGGGATGTGAGACGGAGGAGAAGCGGTGTTGTATGGCGAGGTCTTCACATAAGGCTCGAAAGGCGGCCCCGGCGAACTGCGTTCCGTTATCTGTAACTATGACCCGGGGAACGCTGAATCAGCAGATCACATTCTTCCAAAAGAAATGAACGACTCTGTGCTCGGTGACTGTAGCCAGGGGCTCGGCCTCTATCCACTTCGAGAAATAGTCGACGGCCACGACTAGAAACTTTAGCTGTCCGGGAGCTGGCGGAAACGGTCCTAGTAAATCCATCCCCCACATTGCGAAGGGGATCAGACTTGATAGGGAGGCGAGTGGTGCTTGTGGAAGGCGTCGGTTGTCGGAGTATTTCTGGCAGGAGCTGCATTGCCGAACGTGTTGTTCGGCATCTCGTAGGAGAGTGGGCCAATAATACCCATAGTTCAACACTTTGCGCGCTAGGGCTCTGGAGCCAGAATGAGCTCCGCCAATGCCCTCATGGAGCTCTTGCAGGGCGTAGTCAGCTTGCCGGGGGGAGAGGCACCTTAGGTAGGGCCGACCGTTTACCTGGGTGAAGGAGCGTTTATACAGAATGCCTTCGATTAATACAAAATGCTCGGCTTGGGTTCTTATCCATCGTGCTTCCTTCGGATCCTGGGGGAGGAGTCCGTCAGTTAGAAATTCGACGAGGGGCTTCATCCAATTGCCTTCGAGGAGGACGAGCAGTATTTCGATGGAGTCGAGCGCATCGTCCTCTATGCTCGGCTTCAGGAGGACTTCTATTAGAACGGTTTGTTCGAGGCCTTGAAGGGAAGAGGAGGCTAATTTGGATAGGGCGTCGGCCTGAGCGTTCTCTTCTCTGGGGATTCTAAGGATGAGGGCCTCCTCGAACAACGCCATGAGGCTTTTCACTTTAGCCAAGTACTTAACCATCCTGTCATCGCGGGCTTCATATTCGCCGAGGACCTGATTGACGACCAATTGAGAGTCGCTGAAGATCCGCAGGCGTTGTGCCCCTGCATTTCAGGCCATTCCAAGGCCGGCTATGAGCGCCTCGTATTCGGCTTCGTTGTTCGAGGCTTTGAAGTTTATACGGAGGGAGTATTGGAGGATGAAGTCATCCGGGCCTGCCAGGATGACCCCTGCCCCACTTCCCTCGTTACAAGAGGACCCGTCGACATAGACCGACCAGACTGGTGGTCCCTTCATTACTTGGCTGGAGTCGGGGATGGTGGTTTCGACTATGAATTTGGCCAGTGCCAGTGCCTTGATCGCGGTCCGAGGCTGATATGTTATATCATGTTGGCTCAGCTCGATTGACCACTTCATAAGTCGACCGGACGTCTTGGGCTTGTGAAGGACCTGTTTCAGCGGCTGGTCGGTAAGGACGACCACCGAATGGGACTGAAAGTAGGGTCGAAGCTTTCTCGCGGCCATTACCAGGGCATAGGCTATTTTCTCAATCTTCGGGTACCGGAGCTCGGCGTCCCGAAGCACTTTGCTGACGTAGTAAATGGGCTTCTGAGCCCTCTCTTCTTCTCTGACTAAGACCGCACTGAGCGTCTGCTCGGAAGCTGCCAGGTAGAGGTAGAAGGGTTCGCCAGGTATTGGTTTGCTGAGAAGAGGTGGATTGACGAGGTAAGCTTTAAGCTGGTCGAAGGAGTCTTGCTGCTGCTGCCCCCACTCGAATCCTTTAGCCCCCCTGAGGGCTTTGAAGAACGGGAGGCACTTCTCCCCGAACTTGACAGAAAGCGCCCTATGGCGGCTAGGCGACCGGTCAACCTCTGAACTTCTTTGACATTTCTTGGAGGGGCCATGTATAGTATGGCTTTGATCTTCTCCGGATTTGCTTCTATTCCTCGCTGGCTAACCATAAAGCCGAGGAACTTCCCTGATGAGACGCCGAACGCACACTTGTTCGGGTTGAGTCTCATATTGTGCTTTCTCAGAACATCAAATGCTTCTTGGAGGTCGGCCACATGATCAACGCTCCGGATGCTTTTCACAAGCATGTCATCGACGTACACTTCCATGTTCCAGCCGATCTGGGCCTGGAAAACCTTGTTGACGAGGCGTTGGTATGTCGCCCCTGCATTCTTTAGGCCGAATGGCATGACTCTGTAGCAATAAAGGCCTTGGTCGGTCACCAAAGATGTCTTCGGGATATCCGGGGGGAACATTCTTATCTGATTGTAACCCGAGAAAGCGTCCATGAAGCTGAGGAGCTCATGTCCCGAGGTTGCGTCAATCAGAGTGTCGATGCTTGGCAGAGGGAAAGGATCTTTGGGGCAGGCCTTGTTGAGGTCGGTGAAATCAATACAAATTCTCCAAGTCCCATTGGACTTCTTCACCATTACAACGTTTGACAACCACTCAGGATAGTTTACCTCCTGTATGAATCGAGCCTTCAACAGTTTGTCTACCTCCTCTTTGATAGCGAGCTGACGCTCGGGGGCGAACTTGCGTCTCTTCTGCTGAACCGGTTTGGACCCCGGATCAACGCTGAGGCGGTGGACCAAGAGTTCTTCGGAGATACCGGGCATGTCTGCAGCTGACCATGCAAAGAGGTCTTGGTTGCCTCGGATGCATTTTACAATATCTGAGTATAGGGCGGATGGGAGGGTCTTGCTGACAAAGAACTTGTGGGTCGGCTCCTGCTCTGAGAAGAGCACCTCCTCCAACTCGTCCACTGGCTCGGAAGTTGGCCGAGCAGCATCTTGGGGGATTTCCAGTGTTTCTAAGGAGAGGACGGGTCCGAGGGTAGAGGTCATATAACACTTCCGGGCCTGCTCCTGATTGCCCCTTACTTCTCCTACTCCGGCCCTTGTGGGGAATTTCATTTTGAGATGATAGGCAGAAGGGACGGCTTCAAGGGCGGCTAGACCGGACCGACCCAAAATGACATTGTAGGCTGCTGGGACATCTACGACCATGAAATCCATCGACTCCGTGCGGGTAGTAGGAGTTTTGCCAGCTGTGACATCGAGGGTAATCACCCCTTCAATAGTCACCGGCACTCCTGTGAACCCATGGAGTGTGTAGCCGGCAGGCTTGAGTCTGTCTCGGGAGAGCTTTAGGCCCTTAAAGGCGTCGAGGAAGAGGATGTTGACGGAGCTGCCATTATCTACTAAGATCCTCTCCACTTTGAAATTGGCCATGTGGAGACTGATGACTAGTGCGTCACAATGAGGGGTGCGGACACCCTCGAGATCTTCATCAGAGAAGGTGACGGGCACTCCGAGGCCCTTGGGAGGAGGGGTGGTTCGGACTGAGTTGACTTCCCTGATAAATGCTTTTCGAGAGGAGTTCGAGGAGCCCCCCATTGGACCCCCATGGATGAGGTGGAGGACTCGCTCTTCCTCAAAGTCTAGCGTCTCTTCTCGTTCCGGACGCTTATTAGCCCCCCGAGGCTGGGGTGGAAGTTCTGCTCAGTCCTTTTTTACAAATTTCGCCAGCTGCCCCCTCTGGATAAGGGCTTCGATCTCATTTCTCAGCGCACGGCAGTCGTTGGTGTCATGCCCATGGTCCCGGTGATAATTGCACCATTTCTCTTTATCTCTTCTTTTGGCGGGGGTATTCATCCTCGGAGCTGGAGGCAGGATCCCGTCTTTTTCAACTTCCATGAAGATGGCGGAGATGTTAGTGGTGAGGGGAGTGAACTTCTCAAATCTAGGAGGAGGTCGGCGCTGGCCGGTATTATCTTTCTGGAGCTTCTTGGCTCCCTCTTCTTCCATCCCCTTCCTCTTAAACCCGGAGGTAGACCCCTCCCAGTTGGGTTGTTGCTCGGCCTCTTCGGTCCGGATATACTTTTCAGTGCGAAGGAAAAGGTCGGAAAAGTCATGTGGTGGTTTCTTGGCGAGGGAGGAGCGGAGGTTGGAATTGAGGACATTGGATTGAAATGCTACCATAGCGACCGACTGGTCGAGAGATGCTATGGATCTGGCCTCGGCCGTGAACCTCTTCACGTAGTCTCTCAATTTTTCCCCCTTCTTCTGGTGGAGGTGTAATAGGGAGATGCTCGTCTTCTCGGCCCTTCGGCTACTTACGAAATGTGTGACGAAGAGGGTTTCGAACTGTTCGAAGGAGAATATCGAGGAGGGGGCGAGACGCGAATACCACTCTCGGGCCGGTCCTTTGAGAGTTGCGGGGAAGGTTTTGCAGAGGAGGGCATCAGAAGCTTGATGTAGGAGCATCAGGGTCTTAAAACTTTCAATGTGATCAACTGGATCGGTTTCCCCGGTGTAAGTCTCAAATTGGGGAGGTTTGAAGCCGAACGGGACAGGTGCATCCACTATGGTTCGGGAGAAAGGGGGTCGGCTAGGACGTAGGGTCCTTCCCCTGAGCTCTTCTTCTCGGTTTATCTGACCCAGGCGTCTTTCTACTTCATGAAGACGACGGTTCATGGTGTCATCTCTCCGACGGTAATCTACTGAGCCACGAGACTCGTCTTCGTATGAGGGAGAGCGAGGGCTGCGGCGATGGTAACTTCGGGAGCGGCGAGGACTTGGGGTACGCCGGGAGTTGCTAGGAGCAGGATGAGGAGATGGGGACCGTCGGTGAGGACTTCGGACTGGAGGAGGGGATGGCACCTTCGGCTCATTAGGATTTTGACGAAGGTTGAGAGCCTGCAGGACGGTCGCTTGGAACTGCTGGAACTCGGCACGGGTGATTGGTGCCTCATTGTTCCTTGGCTGTTGCCGACCTGCTGGAGAGTGCCTTCTTCGGTAATGATCGGGGGACTCCTTCCTCCCTCTGCGGACGGGGGACCTGTGGTACCGGTGGCGAGGAGACCGTTTGCCCGGATAGTGTTGGCGGGAGGCTCCCTCTCGGGCCCGTTTTTCTTCCAGATGGCGGCGGAGATCATCCTCTTTCTGGCGGTTAGGGGCTGTATTGTGGCGACCAGAGGCTCGGGGGTGATGGGAGGCCATAGAGTCAGTGGAGGCGTTGCGGATGGAGACCTGTTCTTGATGAAGGGGTTATTTCTAAGGGTTAGGACCCTTTGGATCAGGAGGGGGAAGGTTCTGTTGGAGCGGGTCTTCCGCCGTAGGGGGAAGCTGCCCCTGTTGTTGAGCAGGATTGTTGGGAACTTCTTGCTGCTGATCAGGGTTGGGTGCCCGGTTGGACCCCCTCGATCTGACTTTTCGAGGTGGCATGGCTGGAGAAAATCTGTTTTCGGGGAAGAGGAGAGGTTCCTATTCGTTAGTTTCCCACAGACGGCGCCAATCTGTTGCCGCTAAATTTGGTGTGGGGGCAAACAGATGAATTTGTGGATTCTTAGGGAAACTGAATAGTAAACCTGTATACTTGTTCCGTGGGCTTCGATCTTCACTCTCGCCGTACACCTGCAAAAAGTGCGAGACACCGGGGTTGTTCCCGGCGACGCACCCTCCGACGCTCACGTCAGTAATCTGAAAGACTATGATAGAGCGTAAAAACTGGTGAAAGATTGATTACCTCTTAATGGAGATGGGTGGGGGGTATTTATAGGCGTCTTAGGGAACAGATTAGGCATGTAATTCCTGTGTATACATATAAGGAATGTAATCCCTAATCCCCAGTGAAAGGATAGATATGAATCAGGGCCGTTGATTAATATTAATCAGAAACCCTAATTCTATCCTGCTGGACCGGGTTTGTTGCGGGTTGAAACCCGCACCCAGTTGAGGTGGATCCGTTCGCAGGTTATTGGGTCTGTGAGAAGGAGACCCAGTACCTGATTCAGACCCGTTTTGTTGGTAAAATTACCGTTTTACTCCAGAACTTCAGGATTCGTGCCCAATTCGGACGGTCTTGATTAATCCCCTATTTTTAGCCATATCAGTATCAAATTCAAGTTTTTATTGACATTTTTGCAAGTAGATCATAATCGTTCATCGTATTGTATACTATTGTTCCTCTTTCGTTGAGTATATTGAGGGTTTACACAAGCTAGCCCAACTCAACTTCGTGCCTTTGTTGACTCCAAAAATTGAATATTTCATGCATTCATGTAGTATTGATGGTAGGGTTATTCATACAAACACTACATAAGTAAATTATCGTAGAATTAATTGCTAGGTTGTGTATGGGAATGATTGATTGATGTTTTGTTGTTGTTGAACTTGTGTATGTGTGTATTCTTAATTATGTATGCTTATTGTACCTACCATGCTGATTATAAGATTTATTGACTAATTGGATTAGAACCCATCATGTTAGATCACTTTATTTTATGAAATCTATTGAAAATCTGTATATTTATTGTCTATCTAAAATTTGTGAGATATTTTCGACCCAGTATATGACATCAAAATTAATAACTTTCTGAATAAGAGTTGTAGCTCTATGTCTCTAGTTTCCAGAACATCTATGATATTTGAATTCCGAATTGTATTGCAAAAGCTATGATGATTTTACCATTACTGCGTTTTATTTTCAGAATTTTAGATTCATGTATGTTTTCATGTTTAGACTATTAAAAAGCTAAGTTAATGTTAGAATTGCTCTGATAATTTTCAGAATGATAGTTAACATGTTTAGGGGTCTAATGAATATTTTTGATGAATTTATAATTGAGTTTTCGCTGATTCTAAAGATATAATAACTTGATATCGATTTTTTAGTCAGGACACATAATCTGTAAAGAATGATGTATTTAACCTATCTACTGTTGTTGGATTTTATAGTTTAAATATGCGTTGGAATCGTTGGGAAGTCTAGTTTCCAGAACTTCTGACGGATTCAGCTTTTGGTTTCTATAGCAGTGGAAAAACTGATTTTTGTACAGTGACATCTTACTATCCAGAATTTCATTTTTCAGATTTTCTTAATATAATCATACATATATCATTGTATTGCATGAATTGAAGTGTATATATTGTATTGCATGATCCTAATATACTATTGTCATCATTCTATTTGTTTCATCCAAAGTTATCATCCAATTGTTTTCCTAATGTTACTATCGTCCATCTAATGTCTCTAAATTGCATAATGTATTGTTTGCATCGATAAAATGTTTAACAAGCCGGGTGTAAGGGTTGACTAGAGTAGTTGATGATATATTGACTGTACTCGGAAGTGTGGGTCTTGTTTCCTAAAATAGTGTGTGTCCGTTAGTGTTATCGATTTATTATTGGATTACTGACCACGGTATCCTAATTCATCGTGTATTATTATAGTGTTATCATGCCGATCAGTGTTCAACAAAGTTGCAATCAGTGTTATCTTGCCGTGTATATGATCTATAGAATCTACCACTTAAGTCTAAACGAAATTGGTTGTATGCATCGAACCTGTAGAATGGGATGCAGTAGTACGTATATTAGTTAGGCCTTTTGTAAAGTTAACAACTTCTCTCTCTCTGAATGGCCATCGACGGCTCACTGCCGAGCTCTGCTGAACGATCAATCTACTTCCCTGGAACTTGCTCCTCGGCTTGAGTCTTCTGCTGCGCGACTCTGATATCTCTGCACCTGCTTGAAGAGTAGAACCGATATCTAAAAGGCGGGGAACGTTAGTACTTCGACTGACGCAATACTGATAATAATAGCGATCCTCCAAACTGGCAATCACAAACCATCTTGAATGGAAAAGAAAACGTGCATCCTAAATTATGTAGTGCTCGTGTATGCCATGATCTAACAACTAAATGCACCAATCACAAGCCTATTCTAAAGCAAGAAAGACTTGGAATCTGGATTCGCATGCATCCCATACTACATGTGTTTCAGACCCAATCATAGCCTAATCTAATGCGCAAAATAAGAATGCACCCGATGCACCTACTCTAATGCAGTTCAGTTGGGAATGTATGCATCCCATACTACATACTTTTCCCAAAATCAACTTCGATGGAAACATATGCATCCCATACTACATACTTTCCAAGGAGTTCGTCTCTCCTGATTGTAGGGTTCAATCCTTCGCCATGCATCCTACCCTTGTACCCATCCAGTTCCCAATAGATTGTCCGTCGCCCAAGGAGGATGCAGCTGGTCGATCCAGTTCCGCCATTGCAGTGCCCAAGTAGTCACCGTCAGTTGGTATCCGCGTACGGACCTCCTCAGAAAGCCGCGTTGAATCCGGTCCCACGACCATTTGATTCCCAACATCCCCTATGGACTTACGCATGCGTGTTCATCCCAAGATCGAGTCATGAACTTATATATGCCAAAAACACAAATACGCATGTGTGTTCATCCCAAATCGAGTCATGAACTTATATATATACCAAAAACACAAATACCCGCGCATAGGGATGTGAGTACCTCGGGAGGTCAAATCCTCCGGGCCTCTCGTACCTTATTTCGACAAAGCTTTGGGAATCAACAGATCGAGATACAAGCCGAGGACTCAATCCATGAGTGTCGAAAACGTATCCCTACGACTGAAAGGTACAACACCGACTATGGTTTACTTGGACTAATACAATTTCCCAACCCCTTAATAAACCATTCTAACCCCTGCCTTACTCTAATTACTTTGGGTAAGAATGAACTGCTTCCACACTTGCCTATCAACCTCTGGCCCCTGGCGATACCGGTCCGGTTCGCCACTTCCCCGGCTTGGAATTGTCCAGCATTATGGCCTACATTTGCCACGACCCCGGCTGTGAATGTATATTCGCCCTTTCGAACTTATCTCATTGGCACGCTCAGATATCCTACGCTCGGCAGAAGTTTATAATATAGGGTTGATAGGTGCAGGGTATCCCTTATCCTAGTGACTAACTCGAGTCGTACATCTCACTCTGGGAGTCAACAACCTCAATAACAGACATTAACCATCCCTAGACAAGAGTCATCGACTCTGGTAACACACAAGGGAAATGTCCTCACAACACTTAGTCAAAACTAAGACTAAGCGACCCACGGGTTTCTGCCCGAATCTTAAAATGGTCATAACTGTCTTGATACAACTCCGATTGGAGTGTACGAGCCCAATCTGGAAAGGTGAGATCCTAGGCTACAACTTCCTAGTTGATCATGAACTTAAATTCAACCATCTAAGTCCTCAAAATATCCTTTCAAGCTTCAGCCTGCGTGCTTCCTGTGCACGGGCTGAACCTTACCGGTAGCACTATATACCACTCGTTCATCAGCACGTCGCAAACCCAATTTCTATAGAAGGGTGTGGGTAACCTAAAAAAATCTTTAGTTGATCATGAGTCTAAACTATACCATTAAGTCACCTTAACACACTCATCTCTCACCGATGCACCAATTCTCACAATGGGTCTCTCCAATTCAGAGCACTCAGATCCACTCTAGGTCTCTGTCCAGTCTTACAAAAATCACAGTAAATCAACCCATTATTGGAATTGCCTAAAATTTATCTTGTTGGAAAGATCTTGGTGTCTACTATAACTCTATAATGAATCAGGTTCTCAAAATGTGCTCTTAAGGAGTCTCAAATGCCCAATCTCTACAGGGTATCAAAACTGTCTGAAACCAGCATAGTGCATACTCCTAAAATCATAATAAATTCCGTACTTGTCCAATTGCCATAAAATTTATGGTGATGAAACTAGAGATCAGACTACACAATATGAAAAAGACTTCATGTCAAAAATCCAAATATACAGTGAGTTCTATCTATTTCAATTTAGCCCAGAAACCAACAAATTCTTTAGTTCAGCTTCAGCTACTGATTAAAGCTCGATTTTTCTCAAGACTATAAACTCATACAAATAATTTCCTAATTTTTTTACAGAATTTAAATGCATGCAGGAACATATGGTAAAAATTTTAGAACAATAGCAAGCTTCAATAAATAATGAAAATTCCTACAACATTATCCATTCTGTTTATCATTTGCTGAATCTGCCTTACGACACAGTTGCATCTTATGATTTTATTAAAACATCAAATGAACTCAAAAAAATCTGAAATAAATCAAAAACTATCTAAACATGCATATGAACAAACCCTTAAAATTTCATGGTCTAATTATTTATAGTTTGCTCTCGGGAAAATCCACAAAATGATACTCCGAATCAGTTTTTCTAGTTCAGTTCTGATTTCAACTTTCAACTCTTAGATGATCAACCTAGTACATCCTACCATACATGCATGCAAGCAAAATCAATTAAAAGAAAATAAATGAAGGTTTAGAGAAACTCCCCATCCTTAGTTGTAGTAGAGGAATGATCTTCTCAAGCTTCCTTCCTTGAAAAATCCCTTCTTGAGTCTTCTTCTTCACTTTCTTCTTCTTTCTCTCCTATTTCTCTTGAAGGGGTTTTCTGAAATTTCTAGAGCAAAGAGGGAGAATGGAGTGGGAAAATGAAGGAGAAGGGAGGGGGGGGGGGGTTATGGCCAGTTTTCGGAACGTGTCTGGTAAGGTGCAGCCCGTGCACAGAAAGCACGCAGGCTGAAGCTTGAGAGGCTATTTTGAGGATTTAGATGGTTGAATTTAAGTTCATGATCAACTAGGAAGTTGTAGCCTAGGATCTCACCTTCCAGATTGGGCTCGTACACTCCAATCGGAGTTGTATCGAGAGAGTTATGACCATTTTAAGATTCGGGCAGAAACCCCGTAGGTCGCTTATTCTTGGTTTTAACTAAGTATTGTGAGGACCTTTCCCGTATGAACTATTAGAGTTGATGACTCTTGTCTAAGGATGGTTGATATCTGTTGTTGAGGTTGTTGACTCCTAGAGTAGGATGTGTGACTCGAGTTAGTCACTAGGTGTCACGCCCCACTTCCCAAAAATACGGAATACGAGCACGTAACAAAAGCCCAGCGAATGATTTTCATCATTCATAAGCTGTTCAAGAATTCTTTACAACATATCACAATATAATCAGAGTCGAAAGTCAGAAAAGTCAACCACATGCACATATGAACCAAATACCAACAAGAATACTTGAAATAAAATATATTATTATCAAATAGTCATGATCTGAAATACACAAATAATCCTGGGTCACATTGCCCAAATACAAGAATAATTCCAAGTCTTAGAATACAATTATTATTCAAGCAACTACAAAAAAATAATAATAGCAAAATTCCAGCATCTAGTACATCATGTCTCCAATACCATCTGGAACCTGTCCTCCAAAATCTGCAATACAACGGATGTAGGAAAGAGGAAAAGAGAAAACACAAGTACCCATCAATTGCAAGTCGCGGGTCACAAATAGAGTAGGATACAAGCACATGGAATGGGGAAACTAACTAGCAACTGGTATAAGTATGATGTCAACCTAGACAAACTAGCATGGTAAAAGTGTCAAGTGTACACGGCATAAATCAAGTGTCAAGTAAACAAGTATCTTATAAACATGCATCAAGTGTCAAGTATCGTGTAATCATGTATCAAGCATCATGTTTCAAGTCTCATGTAATCAAGTCTCATGTATCAAGTAATCAAGTCTCATATATCATGTAGTCAAGTATCAAGCAAGCAAGTATCATGTTCAAGTATCATATTCAAGTATCATGTTCAAGTATCAAATTCAAGTCTTGTGTGATTACTATCTAGGTAGCACGACATGCCGCCCACACCATATGGTTGCTACAACACCACAGTTTTGCTTTATATTTCATAGTGGACCATACAGGGCAGTGTACTCAGGTATTCACAGAATCACAGAACTTGGTCGGTAAACTTGGTCGGTAAACTTGATCGGTAGCTTGATCGGTAAACTTGATCGGTAACAGAATATTAACTTGATCGGTAACTTGTCATACAGAAAACACAAGTCTCCTTCCGAGTACACGTTTCTGCACTATCCACTACTAGATCTGTTCCATTAAAACCCCGGCTTGATTATTTATTATTATTCTCAAACAGGCATGTATAAGCATGAAACAGTTTTGACTAACATAGTATAATCAGGTTTAGGTTCAGGGAAACAAATCAGCATGCATGGATAATATACATTCACATATACGAGCAAAATAGTCTATGTTCATAATCAGGACAGCAAGACCAATCAGTACTAAAACAGTGATTATAAGAGCTACAGACATGCAAATCAAAATCCGTCAAAGGATCTGGAAACTAGACGTCCACACGCATCCAATGCATATAATAAAGTCGCATACTAGTTCACAACATCTCAGCTCAAAACTGATTTGAATACAGGTTTTATGTTCAGCCAGAAAACAGGGGAACAACTTCAAAAGCATGAAAACAGCATGAAAACACATCAAATAATTCCACGAAAAATCTGGGGTATTCCCCTATAGATATAGACTCAAAATAACAAGTTTCATAATATTCCAGTGAGTATAGATCAGCCATCAAAATAAGAAGCAACACGAAAACATAGTTTGACGAATCTGGAATTTCTCAACACTGCTGTACGAAAACGTGGATATCTCGCAATCAGTGAATCGAAATCCAATTCTGCCAAAACGACATGAAAATAGATAAAATTTACTAAATTTCATATTTCACAAATGATTTTCATACACTATAAGGAATGGCAGTGAAAACAGAGTTCTTTACAGAACAGCGCGCAATTTACAGCATAAGTAGATTTTAGAAAAGAACATGAACTCCAAATAAACTTATCTTTAAAATCCATCAAAAATCTGGGTAGTCCCTAATATCATAAGGAAACACTGAGCAAAATATTATACCGAGATATTATGTATAGCATAGTTCTTGAAAATAATTTGTTAACAAAATTAACTCAAAACAGAATCTGGAATCTATCGACACGTCTGTACCAAAACCATCATAACTCAGTCATACGAACTCCAAATCAAATAAAACCAGTGGGGTTTGAAAATAGACAAAATTATCTAAAATCCATCTTTAATTTTGGAATTAAGATTCGGACTGTAGCATGGACGAAAACAGTAATCAACACAGAACAAGCAGCAAATACATATTTCACACCTCTAATCAAGAACATCATAACTTCATGAATTTTGCTCCAAACATAACCAAACTTGAAATAAAACCTACCAAACATCTAAGCATCATGTTTTAGGGATTCTAACATGTCCAAGCCTATTAATTTCACACGGGCATTCAATCAAACACAAATCATGCAATCAATGACATACATGAACAAAATCAAGTTTTGGGTAAACCTAGGGCATTATCCTATCAAACTTGGTGTCATAAGTCATCTATGGCCAATTTAACGCAATAGAGACAAAACCCATTAAGGAAATCACAAATTTTGGTTGTCTCTAGACCCAACTACTCTAGGTGTGAACTTTTTGACTTGTATCAACCTAATGAATTGAAGTACAAGTTACTTGACTTATTATGGAGACGAATGCGATGCAATTAGTCCTAGGAGCGAAACCCACGAGCGAATCCTCTCCAAACGCGAATCCAAGCAAATTCACGAACAAAAACTCCCACACGAACAATCGCCTTGATGCGACGAACGAAGAGGAGAATACCCACTTCAAGAGACACAAAGAGAAGAGTTTTGTGATGGTGGTGATGTGGATGGTGGTGCTACGTGGTTCCGGCCAACAAGGAAGAGGGGATAGAGTTGTAGGGTTTTGATGTATGTGTAGCGCCCCGGATCCCCGTTACCGGACATCCGTGAAACTCCCCAGAATCTTTGCCTTCAGATGCATCTCAACACAGTAATAACACAGAAATTTAAAAACTTTTTATTGCCAAATAAGTCATTACATCATTGATTACAACCAATGTCTTGTTCTTGACAAGAATACCAATTAAATAAACTCAGTATATCTTATTACAAACATACATCACTCCTTTCTATAGAGTTAACAACTTCCTCTCGGACTGGCATTCGACGGCTCACTGCCGAAGCTCCGTTGGATGGTTAATCTGCTTCCTTGGGACTTGCTCCTCGGCTTGAGTCTTCTGCTGCGCGACTCTGATATTTCTGCACCTGCTCGAAAGCTAGAATCGACACCTAAAAGGTGGGGAACGTCAGTACTTCGACTGACGCAATACTGATAATAACATCGATCCTCCAAACTGTCAATCACAAACCATCATGAATGGAAAAGAAAACGTGCATCCTAAATCGTGTAGTGCTCGTGTATGCCATGATCTAACAACTAAATGCACCAATCACAAGCCTATTCTAAAGCAAGCAAGACTTGAAAATCTAGATCCGCATGCATCCTATACTACATACGTCCAAGACCCAAGCATAGCCTAATCTAATGCACAAACAAGAATACACACGATGCACCTACTCTAATGCAATTCAGTTGGGAACGTATGCATCCCATACTACATACTTTCCCAAAATCAACTTCGATGGAAACGTATGCATCCCATACTACCCATCCAGTTCACAATTGATTGTCCGTCGCCCAAGGAGATTGCAGCGATCGGTCTAATTTCGCCCTGCAGTGCCCAAGTGGTCACCGCCAGTTGGTACCCGCGCACGGACCTCCTTAGAAACCGCGTTGAACCTGGTCCTTACGACCCTTGGTTCCACATGTCCACTCATGGACTCTTTCGCATGCGTGTTCACCCCCGGCCCGGGTTATGAACATATATATACCAAAAATACAAAATACAAACCCGCGCTTTAGGGACGTGAGCACCACGGGAGGTCAATTCCTCCGGGCCTCCTGCACCTTACTTCAGCAACACTTTGGGAATCAATAGATCGAGATATGAGCCGGGGACGCAATCCATTAGCGGCCGAGAACGTATCCCTACGACTGGAAGATACAACACCGACTATGGTTTACTAGGACTAATGCAATTTCCCAATCCCTTAATAAACCATTCTAACCCCTACCTTACTCTAATTATTTTGGGTAAGAATTACTGCTTCCACACTTGCCTATCAGCCTCTGGCCCCTGGCGACACCGGTCCGGTTCGCCCCTTCCCCAACTTGGACTCGACCAGCATCATGGCCTATGCCTGCCGCTACCCCGGCTATAAATATAAAACTGCCCCGTGAGCTCCACTTACTGGCATGCTCGGACGTCCCACGCTCGGCAGAAGTCTAATAATATAGGCTTGATAGGTGCAGGGTATCCTTTACCCTAGTGACTAACTCGAGTCATACATCCCACTCAGGAATCAACAACCTCAACAATAGAGATCAAACATCCCAAGACACGAGTCACCGACTCGGCTCACACACAAGGGAAAAATGCTTTCACAACCCTTAGTTCAAACCCAGACTAAGCGACCAACGGGTTTCTGCCCGAATCTCAAAATGGTCATCCCTCTATCGATACAACTCCGATTGGAGTGTATGGGCCCAACCTGGAAAGGTACGATCCTAGGCTACAACTTCCTAGTTGATCACGAGCTTAGATTCAATCATCTAAGTCCTCAAAATAGCTTTTCAAGCTCCAACCTGCGTGCTTCCTGTGCACGGGCTGCACCTTACCATTAACACAAAATCCTACTCGTTCATCAGAACGACACAAACTCAAATTCTGTAGAAGGGTGTGGGTATCCTCAACAACTCTCTAGTTGGTCATGAGTCCAAATTATACCATTAAGTCACCCTAACATACTCATCTATCATTGATACACCAATTCACACAATTGGTCTCTCTAATTCAGAGCACTCAGCTCTACTCTAGTTCTCTGTCCAGTCTTACAAAAATCATAATAATTCAACCGTTTACTGGAATTGCCTCAAATTAGTTTTGTTGGAAAGGTCTAGGTATCCACTACAACTCTCTAGTGGGTCATAATCCTCAAAATGTGCCTCTAACAAGTCTCAAATTCCCAATCTTTACAGAGTATCAAAACTGGCTGAAAACAGTACAGTGCTTAATCACAAAATCACAGTAAATTGCACACTTGTCCAAATGACCTAAAATTTTTTGTGGTGAAACTAGACATCATACCGAAAATCATGCAAAAGACCTCATATCAAAATTCCAATTATACAGTGAGTACTATCTATTGCAAGTTAGCACAGAAACCATCCAGTTTTCTAATTCAACATCAGCTACTGGTTATAGAACGATTTTTCTCATGTCTATAAACTTATCCAAATAATTTACTGATTTTTATAAATAATCAACATGCATTCAGAAACATTGGGTAAAAATTTCAGATCAATATCATGCTTCAATAAATCACGAACATTCCTACAATATCAGCCATCCTGCTTTTTTTTCTGAGTCTGCCTTACGACACAGATCCATCTCACGATTTTATTAGCATATCAAATGATCATAGAAAAATCTGAAATAAATCATGAATTATACTAACACATATATGAACAAACCCTTTTAATTTTATGGTCTAATTCATCATATTTTGCTCTCGAAAAAATCCACAAAATGGTACTCCGAACCAGTTTTTTCTAGTTCTATTCTGACTTCAACTTCTAACCTTTAGAAGATCAATCCTAAGCATTCTAGCACACATGCATGCAATCAAAATTAATTAAAAGACAAGAATTTCAAGTTTAGAGAAACTTCCCACCCTTGGTTGTAGTAGTGGAAGGAACTTCTTCAAGCATCTTCTCTTGGAAATCTCCTTTTGATCCTTCTTCTTCACTTCGTTCTTCTTTCTCTCCTCCTTCTCTTAAGGTGTTTTCTTTCTGAAATTTCCAGAGCAAAAGGGAGGAAATAAAGTAGGAAATGAAGGAGATGGGAGGTGTAGGCCGGATTTGACGGGGGGGGGGGGGGGGGGGGTAGGTTTAGGATCTAGGTGGTTTTGATCCAAAACAATGGCTCATGGCCCCTGGTTTTGGTGTTAGTTGTGTTAGCTGCCCAAATAAGCCTTAATGAGTTCCAATGGGTGCGAGACGAGCAGTTTTAACGAGTGCACGCAATACATATCTACTGTAGCATCATACAGTGTTATATTTGCATGGGCGTCGTACCGAAAACTAGCGTTTATACTAGTATCGGTCCTCTTCGTTCTCGTGCATCTTTTAGAATGCAATTCACCCATGAATCGTCCTGTAACCCTAACCATATACCACGATATCAAAATCAAACAAAATACTGCAATCGTGTGCACGCATACAATCAATATACATACATACATACATACATATATATTCAGGTATCATACAATATGGGGTGTTACATCACTCTCTCCTTAGAATCGTTCTGTCTCCAGAACGACGTTAGGGGCCCAAATAACAGATACTCATTAATGATCAGAAGATATTTTTCTGGATCATCACCAATTCCTCGAGGAACATCCTCGAAACTCACTCTTAAAGTGCTCAATACCGGCTCCCAAGCCTCAAGTGCTCAACACACTCCTCCATCTTGGAGATCAATCTCATCATGTGGATCATTTTGGAGCATACCGCATCTCGTATCCACTGTACTGGGGATGAATCACTTTGGGGTGTGTTTCTCTCGTCCTGGACTACTGGAGATCAATCCCTCTCCATAGAACTCCCTGGGGTCTATTGCGTCCCACGTTCCGGAAATACCGGGGAATATCTCGCTCTACGGATTATTCTGGAGCCCTTACCACACGAACTCCTCATGAGTTTTGCTCTCATCCGAACTACTGGAGATCATTTCTTACTCCATAGATTATTTTGGAGTCAATGTAATACACGACCTTCCCATGCACATCGCTTTCGTCATCGGAATATTGGAGATCATTTCCTACTCCACATAAAACTCTGGAGCCTATTTCATCCCTCGCCTGGAATGCTGGATCATTCTGGAGCCCTTACTCATCCTCGAATTTCCTTTGTGGGTATTACTCTCGTCCTCGGAATACTGGAGATCAATCCCTCTCCACAGATCATTCTGGGCCTATTTCATCCCTCGTCTGGAATACTGGAGAATATCTCACTCCTTGGATCATTCTGGAGCTAATGTTTCACTAGCTTGCACATGAACGTTGCTCTCGTCCCTGGAATACTGGAGAATATCTCACTCCCTGGATCATTCTAGAGCCAACATCACACAATCTTTCTCATGAGCATCGCTCTCGTCCCTGAAATACTGGAAACCAATCTTACTCCATAGATCATTCTGGGGCCTATTTCATCCCTCGTCTGGAATGCTGAGGAATGTCTCACTCCATGGATCATTCTGGAGCCGACCTCACCACACGAACTCCCCATGAGTATCGCTCTCGTCCCGAAATACTGGAGATCAATCCCTCTCTATAGAACACTCTGGGGCCTATTTCATCCTTCATCTAGAATGCTGGGTAATATCTCCTTTTGCGGATCATTCTGGAGCCTCCATACTCACGATCGTTCTCAGTTCATCATATTTCCTTCTAGTGCCCGAGTCAAGTTCTCAGCACATCTTCCAGCTCTCGGTTTGCACTTCTAGAGGGTCGGTGACCACTCCCTCCTTAGAAGAAAACGAGGCTTACCATGGAGAAGGCAAATATTTCAGCCTTATGCCTTATCCCAAACACTTAATAAAATAAGTATAAGACGAGACAACCAACTGCCCAAACTTTCATGCTTTATAATAGTCATAATATCATGCTACAGAACATAGTACAAGTTCATCATCCATATCTTGCAAAAATGCAACCAACAAAATATTTTACTATTTCTCGACTATGATAGCCCTCACTATTACATACTTCTTCCTAGTTAAGCTGAGGTTCGTCCCTGACGAACAGGCTTTTTCCCTTTATCGGTCACCTTTAGTAACTGGTCATTGGGGTTCCCTCGCAGGCGTGGACAATCTGATTTCTTGTGCCCGGCTTCTCCACAATTGTAGCAAGTGCTTGTCTGGGCTCTTTTCGAGCATTGACTCTTGAAATGACCTGGTTCTTTACCAAAGTAACACACCACCGTCGGGTTGGTCCCCTTGCTGGTGTTAAGCTTTCTGGACTTGTGAGTTGTGTCCCACTTGTCTTGGTCATTGGTGAGAATATGTTTCTTCCTCCTCTTCTTCGTCTCGGCTTCGCCTTGACTCCGCCTCATGTCCATTTCTGTTACCGCAGCTCGCCTTACTAGCTTGTCGAATCGGCGGATGCCTAACGGAACCATCCTCGACCTCAGTCCAGGCCTGAGCCCTTGCTCAAATCTTTGGACTTTCTTCGCTTCTTCCTGGACCATCTCAGGTGCATACCGTGATAGCTGAGAAAACTTTGTCTTATATTCCCTGACGGTCATATTTCCTTGCTTCAAGCTATGGAACTCCATTGCTTTCTCCTCTTGCACGTCCAAAGGGAAATAGTGCTGTCGGAATTCCTCAAGAAAATATTCCCAAGTGATCTGTCCCTCTCCAAGACCACGCTTCACAGACTGTCACCAAACTCCAGCATCCTTCTCCAGCAGAATTATGGCCAAACGAACCTTGCTATCTTCGGGAGTCACTAGTACTTCAAACACTGTCTCTACCTGACGTACCCAGTCGTCAGCAGCCGTGGGGTCGACCTGTCCTTCGAAAACTGGCAGTTTCATCTTCTTGAACGATTCCACCATCTTTATCGGGTCTGCTGGGGTAGCGGCTCCTGGTGTTCCCTGTGGCAGTGCTTGGTTTCTACTAGCTTCCACAAATGCTCCCATCATTTGGTATACATGGGTAAACTCTACTTCAACATTGAAGTTTGTGCCGTTGGTCCTACTGCCTTCGCCCTTAGCCATTCTACGGTGGCTGTTTCTGATTCTTCTAGACACCTTTCAAGGAAAGAAAACACACAGGGTTAGTTTTGGATGTAGGGAAGATCACAAACATACGGGAAAAACAAAACAATCATGGTTTTGACCTTCCTACAATCCAAACTAAACCCAGCCATTTGGCATTTCAGTCAAATTTCCTACTGTGTTAGATTACAAATTGAAGTCAGCTCTGATACCACTTCTGTAGTGCCCCGGATCCCCGTTACCGGACATCCGTGACACTCCCCAGAATCTTTGCCTTCAGATGCATCTCAACACAGTAATAACACAGAAATTTAAAAACTTTTTATTGCCAAATAAGTCATTACATCATTGATTACAACCAATGTCTTGTTCTTGACAAGAATACCAATTACATAAACTCAGTACATCTTATTACAAACATACATCACTCCTTTCTGTAGAGTTAACAACTTCCTTTCGGACTGGCATTCGACGGCTCACTGCCGAAGCTCCGTTGGATGGTTAATCTGCTTCCCTGGGACTTGCTCCTCGGCTTGAGTCTTCTGCTGCGCGACTCTGATATTTCTGCACCTGCTCGAAAGCTAGAATCGGCATCTAAAAGGTGGGGAACGTCAGTACTTCGACTGACGCAATACTGATAATAACAGCGATCCTCCAAACTGGCAATCACAAACCATCTTGAATGGAAAAGGAAATGTGCATCCTAAATCGTGTAGTGCTCGTATATGCCATGATCTAACAACTAAATGCACCAATCACAAGCCTATGCTAAAGCAAGCAAGACTTGAAAATCTAGATCCGCATGCATCCCATACTACATACCTCCAAGACCCAAGCATAGTCTAATCTAATGCACAAACAAGAATACACACGATGCACCTACTCTAATGCAATTCAGTTGGGAATGTATGCATCCCATACTACATACTTTCCCAAAATCAACTTCGATGGAAACGTATGCATCCCATACTACATACTTCCCTAGGAGTTTGCCTCTCCTGATTGTAGGGTTCAATCCCTCGCCATGCATCCTACCCTTGTACCCATCCAGTTCACAATTGATTGTCCGTCGCCCAAGGAGATTGCAGCGATCGGTCTAATTTCGCCCTGCAGTGCCCAAGTGGTCACCGCCAGTTGGTACCCGCACACGGACCTCCTTAGAAACCGCGTTGAACCTGGTCCTTATGACCCTTGGTTCCACATGTCCACTCATGGACTCTTTCGCATGCGTGTTCACCCCCGGCCCGGGTTATGAACATATATATACCAAAAATACAAAATACAAACCCGCGCTTTAGGGACGTGAGCACCACGGGAGGTCAATTCCTCCGGGCCTCCTGCACCTTACTTCAGCAACACTTTGGAAATCAATAGATCGAGATATGATCCGGGGACGCAATCCATTAGCTGTCGAGAACGTATCCCTACGACTGGAAGATACAACACCGACTATGGTTTACTAGGACTAATGCAATTTCCCAACCCCTTAATAAACCATTCTAACCCCTACCTTACTCTAATTATTTCGGGTAAGAATTACTGCTTCCACACTTGCCTATCAGCCTCTGGCCCCTGGCGACACCGGTCCGGTTCGTCCCTTCCCCGACTTGGACTCGACCAGCATCATGGCCTATGCCTGCCGCTACCCCGGCTATAAATATAAAACTGCCCCGTGAGCTCCACTTACTGGCATGCTCGGACGTCCCACGCTCGGCAGAAGTCTAATAATATAGGCTTGATAGGTGCAGGGTATCCTTTACCCTAGTGACTAACTTGAGTCACACATCCCACTCGGGGAATCAACAACCTCAACAATAGAGATCAACCATCCCTAAACACGAGTTACCGACTTGGATCACACACAAGGGAAAAATGCTTTCACAACCCTTAGTCCAAACCCAGACTAAGCGACCTACGGGTTTTTGCCCGAATCTCAAAATGGTCATCCCTCTATCGATACAACTCCGATTGGAGTGTATGGGCCCAACCTGGAAAGGTACGATCCTAGGCTACAACTTCCTAGTTGATCACGAGCTTAGATTCAACCATCTAAGTCATCGAAATAGCTTTTCAAGCTCCAACCTGCGTGCTTCCTATGCACGCGCTGCACCTTACCATTAACACAAAATCCTACTCATTCATCGGAACGACACAAACTCAAATTCTGTAGAAGGGTGTGGGTATCCTCAAGAACTCTCTAGTTGGTCATGAGTCCAAATTATACCATTAAGTCACCCTAACACACTCATCTATCATTGATACACCAATTCACACAATTGGTCTCTCCAATTCAGAGCACTCAGCTCTACTCTAGTTCTCTGTCCAGTTTTACAAAAATCATAATAATTCAACCGTTTACTGGAATTGCCTCAAATTAGTTTTGTTGGAAAGGTCTAGGTGTCCACTACAACTCTATACTCGGTCATAATACTCAAAATGTGCCTCTAACAAGTCTCAAATTCCCAATCTTTATAGAGTATCAAAACTGGCTGAAAACATCACAGTGCTTAATCACAAAATCACTGTAAATTGTACACTTGTCCAAATGACCTAAATTTTTTGGTGGTGAAACTAGACATCATACCCAACATCATGCAAAATATCTCATGTCAAAATTCCAATTATACAGTAAGTACTATCTATTGCAAGTTAGTACAAAAACCATCCAGTTTTCTAATTCAACATCAGCTACTGGTTATAGAACGATTTTTCTCATGTCTATAAACTTATCCAAATAATTTACTGATTTTTTTAAATAATCAAAATGCATTCTGGAACATTGGGTAAAAATTTCAGATCAATATCATGCTTCAATAAATCACGAACATTCCTACAATATCAGCCATCCTGTTTTTCTTTTTCTGAGTCTGCCTTACGACACAGATCCATCTCACAATTTTATTAGCATATCAAATGATCATTGAAAAATCTGAATAAATTATGAATGATCCTAACACATATATGAACAAACCCTTTTAATTTCATGGTCTAATTCATTATATTTTGCTCTCGAAAAAATTCACAAAATGGTACTCCGAACTAGTTTTTTCTAGTTCAATTCTGACTTCAACTTCTAACCTTTAGAAGATCAATCCTAATCATTCTAGCACACATGCATGCAATCAAAATTAATTAAAAGACAAGAATTTCAAGTTTAGAGAAACTTCCCACCCTTGGTTGTAGTAGTGGAAGAAACTTCTTCAAGCTTCTTCTCTTGGAAATCTCCTTTTGATCCTTCTTCTTCACTTCGTTCTTCTTTCTCTCCTCTTTCTCTTGAGGTGTTTTCTTTCTGAAATTTTCAGAGCAAAAGGGAGGAAATGAAGTGGGAAATGAAGGAGATGGGAGGTTTAGGCCGGATTTGACGCGGGGGGGGGGGGGGGGGGGGGGGGGTAGGTTTAGGATCTAGGTGGTTTTGATCCAAAACAATGGCTCATGGCCCATGGTTTTGGTGTTAGTTATGTTGGCTGCCCAAATAAGCCTTAATGAGTTCCAACGGGTGCGAGACGAGCGGTTTTAACGAGTGCACACAATACATATTTACTGTAGCATCATATAGTGTTATATTTGCATGAGCGTCGTACCGAAAACTAGCGTTTATACTAGTATCGGTCCTCCTCGTTCTCGTGCATCTTTTAGAATGCAATTCACCCATGAACCGTCCTGTAACCCTAACCATATACCACAATATCAAAATGAAACAAAACACTGCAATCGTGTGCACACATACAACCAATATACATACATACATATATATTCAGGTATCGTACAATACGGGGTGTTACAGTATGGTTGTTTGTATGTGGTGGAGTAGGGTTTAATGGTGGTCAGATTTGTAAAGGAGAAAGCGGCCGGATGTAGGAGAAGGTAATGCAGGCTGGGAGTGGGAAATAATGGGGAGGCCGGGATTGATAATTAGGAGAGGGAAAGAGAAAAAGGACTAGGGTTAGGGTTAAGGGGATTAGGGGTTATATATATAGGGGTAATTGTGGGTATTAATAATGGGTAGTGGGTATTAATATGTAGTAATAGGTATACAAATGGGTAATGGATATTGGGTAGATTTCAAATAGGAATACAATTTATAGTGAATCCTATGGCTCCTAAAAATCTTATTAGGAGTCAAAAATCATAATTATGGGAAAACACCACCAAAAATCCATCACAACACCAAAATATAAAATAATAATGAACGAGGCCAAGAAAATGAGAAAAAAAACTCAAAAATGGTGAAAATGAACAAAAGCGACGAACAACGATACAAGGAACTCAAAATGAAATAAAAAGAATATATATTGAAAACAATCCAATATACGGTTCAGAAAAATACAAGAGAGATAAAAATACACAAAAATAAAAAACATACTCCAAAATACATAAAATAAAAAACAGTGGTTACACTAGGGTAAGGGATACCCTGCACCTATCAACCTTATATTATAAACTTCTGCCGAGCGTAGGACGTCTGTGCGTGCCAGTGAGATAAGTTCACAAGGGCGAATATACATTCACATCCGGGGTTGCGGCAAGTGTAGGCCATAATGCTGGACAATTCTAAGCCGGGGAAGTGGTGAACCGGACCGGTATTAAAAATTAATAGACTTAAGAATTAACACAACATCGACATTGCATATTAAACATCATCATTTCTATTGATATTGAATATTGTCTAAGTGATATTGACATCGAATATTGAACATTGTCATCGAATATTGAATCATTGTTTATAATCATTGCATTGACTATCATTGATATTGATTATTACTATCGTCCCATGCTATTGATTCCTATTGGCTCATTGAATTCATTTTTATATCGTTATTGCCATTGTTTCTTTGCTTTCTCTACTTGCTGTCCATGACTTGCTCTAAGGACAATTTTCTCATCTTTTTAGATGAAGTGTTCACAGGTGATCAAGGAGAATTACCTGCAGGAATTGGAAAGCAAACTTTCTAGTTGATTGTTATTTTATTGAACTTATTGTATTGAAACTTATTATTATTGTGTTTGGATTGGCTTATGACCCGAATATTATTATTTATTTCCAGATCTTGGATTAGCGTATTTGGTTATTTCATATTGTCTTATTCCAAGTATTATTGTTCACGTGATTGTTCTTATTGCCTGCGCAATTGTTTTGTATTGTTTATATTGTTGAGTTGAATGGGTAAACAACTTATGGATGACGCAAGTCATTCGCTGGGCCAATGTCACGTGCTTGTGTTCCGTAATTTTGGGAAGTGGGGCGTGACATTCACGTAGTTAAAGTGCACAAGATCCACCAATACATCTTGCATTGATTATGTCCCACATTTAGATGATGTTAACCGCCAGACCACAAGTATTAGCCAGATTGAAAATTTCTCGTCAGTCATAAAATTGAAAATGGAAGCTAACAAATCACGTGTTCCTCCACTGTTGATCTTAGCCATCTTGGCAACAACAGGAATCTATAGGTAGTTATCTAGGGACTCGTCATGATTCCTCTTTGTTATCTGATGTACATGAAAACCTCTGTCCCTTTGTTGTGACTCTGAGAAAGTATTTGAAGAGCTTGCAATCGACTCATGGACAGAGGAATTCACCATGTCAGTCGTAATACCAGTCTGAAGTGTATCCTGTACCACTGCCTCTAACTCAGAGTCGGTTTCCCAATATGATTCGTCATCCTCATCACTAGTAGACCCACTTGGATTGCACAACCTCGTCTGGGACCTATTAGATAATAGAGAATCAGGCCCAAACATCCCAAAACCACTTCCTCGTTTGACTCACGTGAGGAGTACGTGAGGTGGGCACGTGTTTGTTCCCAATGAACTCTCTTCGAATAGAACTGTAACCCATGTTTTCCCAAATACGTATTTTCTATATTTAAAATTTTTGTAAATTATTTTTTTCGCTTTCAAATTGTTTTGTTAAAATGTATTGTTGGATCTCCTATTAAAGCCTATTTATAATCAATAATTTTAATTGTGGCTATTTTTCCAATGAATTTTTATATTGTAATACTAACCATATTATTCTTGTTATTATTATTATTATTATTATTATTATTATTATTATTATTATTATTATTATTATTATTATTATTATTGTTTCTGCTATAATTATTATTATTGTTATTTTTACTACTATTAGTATTATTATTTTTATTGTATTACCTTTTGATTTTATATTAAAAATCCTATTTTTATTTATATATTTTTCCTACCTATTATTGGTCTTAAATACCCAATAACCCCTTAAACCCAATTCCCATTGGATCCCCTGCATACCCATTAACCCATATACACCTAACCCTATACCCGTTTAACAACCCACACCCGTTTCACACCTAAACCCTAAAACCCTATCTTCATCTACCCCTATATATATTTAGGAGCTCTGTTCCTATTTATTAACTCTACCCTAGCCTCCCTCTCGTCTCTCTCTCTCTTTTCTCGACTACCCATCATCCTCGACCTCCTTCTCTCTACAATTTGTATCCTAATTAAAGCCAAATTAAACAAATCCTACTACTACTCCTAATTACCCACAACCCAATTACCTATTAACCCTAGAACCCATATATATATATACTACCTCTCTCTCTCAAAACCCAAACCCTAATACCTTAGTCTCCCTCTCCCTCAACCAGGCCTCCCTCTCTCTCTCGCTGCTTGCGCCGCACACCCCAAACCCGACCCAGGCCGCCACCCCCTCCAGGCCGAGCCACCCCCTCCGGCCTGTGTGCACACCCCGACAGCCCGAGCCCCCATCTCCTCTTCCCCTCTTAGCCGACCACCCTTCACATCCCGACCACCACCATCATACAACCCTCTTGCACCTCGACCCTCTTGCACATCAAGAATGATCCAAAACTTTGGTCAGTGTTTCTTTATCTAGTTAGGAATTACTCAGAATTTTGGTGAATTTTATTGATACGTTTTATATTCCGTTACATTCCTGTTTATGAAAACTATACTTGCTGTATTTTACTCGCTGTTCTGTGAAGAATCGTATTTTCACCCTGATTCCTTTTAGTGTATGAAAAATATTTGTGAAATATGAAAGTTAGTATATTTTATCTATTTTCATATCCCTTTGGCGGAATTGGATTTCGTTTCACTAATTGCGAGATATCATAGTTTTCGTACAGCAGTGTTGGGAATTCCAGATTTGCCAAACTATCATTTATTGATGTTTTCTTATTTTTGATGACTGATCAAATTTTACTGGAAAATTTTAAAACTTTATATTTAGATACTGGACATATAGGCAAATACCTCAGATTTTTCGTGGATTTATTTAATGTGTTATCATGCTGTTTTCCTGTTCTTGAATTCGTCTTCCTGATTTCTGGCGGAACTTACTTCTGTATTCAAATCAATTTTGAGCTATGTTTTTGTGAATTGATATATAACTTATTTATATTCTCTGGATTCGTGTGAAGTCTATTTTCCAGATCCTTCGACGGATCCAAATTGGATGTTTGTAACACTAGAAATCACTGTTTTACTACAGTATGGTCTTGCTGTCCTGAACTTGAGATTTGTCTATTGTATTCTTTTATGAGATATCTTGCACTCGTACATGTTTATCTTGCAACTTGCACTTGTCACATGATCATGCCATATTATTCTTGATATATTTTGCACATATACATGCTTGTTTGACATTACTAATAAATAACCAAGCCGGGGTTTAAGGGACAGATCTAATAGTGGATAATTCAGAAACATGTACTCAGAAGGGGATCCACTGATCCTACGAGCTTACTTGAGACATGATACTTGACACGTGATTACTTGAAACTTGCACGCAAGACACGATACTTACCACTTGCACCACATGATACATGATACTTGGAGCTTGGAGCTCGATTACTTGACTTGTCCCCGAGTATACTGCCCTCCATGGTCCACTATGAAATCTAAAGCGAAACTGTTTGTTGTAGCAACCATGTAAGGTGGGCTGCATGAAGTGCTACCTAGATAGTAATCACTACAAGACTTGATACATGATACTCGAACATGATACTTAAACATGATACATGCTTGCTTGATACTTGACTACATGATACATGAGACTTATTTACATGAGACTTGAAACTTGCCACTTGATACATGATTACATGATACTTGAAACTTGATGCATGTTTACATAATACTTGATTACTTGACACTTGATTCATGCCATTTACACTTGTTCACTTTGCCATGCTAGTTATTTATTTTGACATCATACTTATACCATGTTGCTAGTTAGTTTCCCCATGTGCTTATATTCTACATTATAAGTGACCCGTAACTTGCAATTGACGGGTACTTGTTTTTCTCTTTTTCTCTTTCCTGCATTCGCTGAATTGCAGATTTTGGAGAATAGGTTCCAGATAGTATCGGAGACATGAAGTATTAGTGCTGCATTTTATTATTATTATTATTTTGAGACTTGGATTTATTCTTGTATTTAGGAAATGTAACCCAAAATATTTGTTTTATTCAAATCATGACTATTTGAGATTTATATATTTGGTTTTAAGTATTCCAGGTGGTATTTTGGCTCATATGTGCATATGGTTGATTCTTGTGCTTCCAACTCTGATGATTCTTGTGAATGTTGTAAAGATTCTTGAACAGCTTATGGATGATGAAAATCATTCGCTGGGCTTTTGTTGCGAATCTATATTCCGTACTCTTTTGGGAAGCGGGGTGTGACAGGATTTTTAGTGGTATCAGAGCACCAGGTTTGGCTAATGTATTAGTTGCCTAATATATTAGACAAGCTTGGCTCGAACTGGGATCTGCTCGACATTTCACCAACCATGCATGCATAAATGAATCAAATATTATCAACATTGATCTGGATGCTAACTATTTTTGGTTTTGTGCAGATTATGGCTCGCAGGGGTTCTACTTCTCAATCGCAGGTTGACCCGATTGAGGCTGTCACTGCTGTGCTTGAGCACTTGATTAATCAGTAGTAGAACCATAGTGAATTGGTGATGGCTGCTTTGGAAGCCGCTCGAGTTACTCTGCCTGTTGCGCCTGGACAGGATGTTCTTCCTCTCTGTCCGGAAACGGTCACAAACTTTATGAGCCTGCATCCCGACAGGTTTTCAGGTACTGAGATGCCTTTGGAGGCTGAACAGTGGTTGATTCGGACAGAACAACTGCTTTTGGCAGCTAGAGTTGCAGATGCAGATCGTGTGGATGTGGTTACCATCCAGTTGGTGGACTTGACTCATATCTGGTGGAGGTCCGAGTCCGAAAGACTCGAAAGACCAATCACTTGGGCCATTTTCACTAGGAGCGTCTTGGAGAAGTTCTTTCCTAGCAGCACCAGAGTTGAGATGGAGCAACAATTCTTATCCCTGAAGCAGGTTGGTCGTTATTTCTAGTAATGAAATTTTGTTACATATTGTTCATGTAATATTGTAACATAAGACTTTTTTGAAGCAGGGCTCCAGGTCTGTGGACGAGTACGCAGTTGAATTTACGAGACTTAGCCGCTTCATAGCCGCTCTTGTGGCGAACGAAGAGGATAGGGCTCGTAGGTTCATTTTGAGGCTTGAGCGAGACATCAAGATGCAGCTTGTCTCTCTTCGCTTGCGTACCTACGCTGAGGCTCTTGAGGCAGCTAGGGCCCAGGAGCAGGCTTGTGGTGGATTGGCTTCTTCTCAGCGAACTGTTCCACACTCAGTTGCTAGGTCTTCTGGTGGGCCTATTCGGAGACCTGTTCCAGCCCCTCCGGTCAGGGCAGCTCCCTACTCTTCTGCGGGTCCTCCGAGAGTTGGTTTCTGTGACTTTTACCGTATTCCAGGGCATGAGCGCAAAGATTGCCAACGTGCCAATCGTCGCTGTTTTGGATATGGTGCTGCTGACCACTCGGTGCGGGACTGCTCGAGGTTGGCTCCTCCAGCCAGGGGTCCTGTTCAGCCAGTCGCCGCAGCTCGTGGTCCAGTTAAACCACCGCTTCCCTCGCAGCGTTAGATTGTCGGCCAGAGGACTGTTGTTCTGAGGAGAGGTCAGGCTTTCAATCTGACTATTGCAGATGCTGAGTCAGCTGAGGGTGTGGTTGCAGGTATCTTTTGTTTTAATTTTTTATTGTTGTTATTTCTATTTGTTTTTCTCCTTTTCCCTTGCTTTATTTCTTTCTGTTGTCTTCTGCATTTTGTTTTCCCCCACCCCTGTTCAACCATTCTTTTCTTTGTCTCTCTTGCTTTCTATCTTAGGTTTTGTGCTTGTGTGCTCTTTCGCTGCTCATGTTCTGTTTGATTCTGGGGCAACCTATTCTTTTGTCTCCTCTCGATTTGTCGCTCGCCATCAGTTGGAGTGTAGCAACATGTCAGAGGCTTGGAACATTGTGACAGGTGGTAGAGTTGTCATTTGTTCTCGGGAGTGCAGGCAGTGTCCCTTGATTATTGGTAGCGCAGAGTTCAAGGACAATCTGATTGTAATTGGGAATTCGAGATTCGACATTATTCTGGGCATGGATTGGTTGGATAAAACCCATGCCATTATTGATTGCTGTGCCAAGAAAGTTGTGTTCCGGATTTCAGATCGCGCAGAATTTGAGTTCCATTCCGGGGAGTCTTTCTGATATGGCCAAAAATGGGATTAAATCGGGGCCGTTCGAATCGAACACGAATCTTAAAGCTCTGGGGTAAAACGGTAATTTCACCTACAAACGGGTTTGAATGGGAACTGGGTCTTTCTTCAAAACCCAATAACCCATAAACGGATCTGTCTTACTGGGTACGGGTCCCTACCCATTACAAACCAGTTCAGAAGGATAAAGAAGAATTCAGATTCATAATTATCCCTAAGAAGTGATCTTAACCGCTTCTATCCATTCACACCGGAAAGTAGAGATATGTTCTTATCTTGAAATGGATCCCTAAGGCGACTATAAATACCCCGCTTCCCCCACTATTACTAGGTAATCAATACTTTTCCAATAAAAGCTTTTTCTTAATCATTCAGATTACTGATAAGAGCGTCGGAGGGTGCGTCGCCGGGATCCATCCCGGTGTCTCGCACTTTTTGCAGGTTCGCAGTAGCGGCAAGAGACCAGGTCAACAAGTTGGTGAAGGTCAACAGGTCAACAGGTTTGCTTTATCGTTTTATCCAAGAATCCACAAATTCATCTATTTGCTCCCACACCAAAATTAGCAGCAACAGATTGGTGCCGTCTGTGGGAAACGAAGAAGCAACCCGACCTAACTTCATCAGCGAGACTAGTTTCAAGACATGCATCCAAAACAGAAAGGGAAGGCGGCGGTCTCCAGCCGAAGAACCACTTCTCTTTCTCCTCTCCCTCCTCCAGCTCAAGGTGCTCCTCCTCAACAGGCCCCTCCAGGGTCTCGGGGGGCTGCCCAGGGGGGCTCTCGTCAGAGTCGTCCGAAGCAACATCCTCCTCATGACCATGTCGCGGGTCCCAATCCTTCAGTTGAATCTATGGTTTCTCGAAGCCCTCCCAAGCGGGATCTTCATCAAGTGATTGCCGACTGCCAAAAGGGGGTCGACCTCCGAACTCGTCTGATCGGATGGTGAGCCCTTGCGGGAGTCCATCAACCTGAGCACCCAGGGGCCTCAAAAGTCCAGACCTCCCACCGACCGAGGACCACAAGATCCCCTTCCCCGAGGAGGCGAAGAGAGTCCCCTCAGCGTCATCGGCGGCGAACTCATTCTCCAGTAAATCGAGTCACACATAGGGACCACCAAGCTGGAGAGGCACCAGTCACAAGGGCAGATCTTCAAGACTTTCAAGCGGCAGTCTTACGGGCCCTCAATATCTCTCCAAATAACGACCAGAGGCCACCTACTCATGAGCCAGCTAAGAGCCACCGCCTTTACAATCCCTGTCCTCCTCCATCTCCAAGCTACCATCGTCCCAGCCCCAGTCCACCCTCGTATGAAGATGAGTCCCAGGGCTCGGTAAGATATGATCAAAGAGAAGACTCAGTCTACCGCCGTCCCCACGAGATGGAGAGGCACCTCGGCCGAATTGACAGGGAAGAAGAGCAACGGGCGATAAACCTCCGCCCGAGTAGACCTCCATTCTCCCGCAACTTACTAAGCTCAAAAAATGAGTTTGGAGTCCAACACTTGGTTCGACATTGCTTTAGCCGCTTGCAAACAAGCAAGGGTAGGGCAACTCACCATTCAGAGTTGCTCCTATAACTCGTTAACCCCCTCTAACAACGAGTTCGGAGTCCAACACTTGGCTCGATTCCGCTTCAAATTACTCGCTCATAAGCGGGTAAGAAGTGGTTCGCCATTCGGAACTGCTCCCACAACTGTTGAATCTCTCTTAAACGACGAGTTCGGAGTCCAACACTTGGCTTGATACCGCTTCAAATTACTCGCTCATAAGCGGGTAAGAAGTGGTTCGCCATTCGGAACTGCTCCCACAACTGTTGAATCTCTCTTAAATGACGAGTTCGGAGTCCAACACTTGACTCGATTCCGCTTCAAATTACTCGCTCATAAGTGGGTAAGAAGTGGTTCGCCATTCGGAACTGCTCCCACAACCGTTGAATCTCTCTAACAACGAGTTCGGAGTCCAACACTTGGCTCGATTCCGCTTCAAACTACTCGCACATAAGCGGGTAAGAAGTGGTTCGCCATTCGGAACCGCTTCCACAACCGTTGAATCCCTCTAACAACGAGTTCGGAGTCCAACACTTGGCTCGATTCTGCTTCAAATTACTCGCTCATAAGCGGGTAAGAAGTGGTTCGTCATTCGGAACTGCTCCCACAACCGTTGAATCTCTCTTAAACGACGAGTTCGGAGCTCACAACTCTCTCCTAGAGTTGCTCCTCAAACTTGTCTCCCAAATGGCTCTCTCTTAGAGCCAAGCTCTTGGCTCTGCTCGCCTCCAATGCGGACCTCTTCTCAACGAGTTCGGAGCTCACAACTCTCTCCTAGAGTTGCTCCTCAAACTCGTCTCCCAAATGGCTTTCTCCTAGAGCCAAGCTCTTCGCTCCGCTTGCCTCCAAAGCAGACCTCTTCTCAACGAGTTCGGAGCTCTTAACTCTCTCCTAGAGTTGCTCCTTAAACTTGTCTCCCAAATGGCTCTCTCCTAGAGCCAAGTTCTTCGCTCCGCTCGCCTCCAAAGCGGACCTCTTCTCAACGAGTTCGGAGCTCACAACTCTCTCCTAGAGTTGCTCCTCAAACTTGTCTCCCAAATGGCTCTCTCCTAGAGCCAAGCTCTTCGCTCCGCTCACCTCCAAGGCGGACATCTTCTCAACGAGTTCGGAGCTCACAACTCTCTCCTAGAGTTGCTCCTCAAACTTGTCTCCCAAATGGCTCTCTCCTACAGCCAATCTCTTTGCTCCGCTCACCTCCAAAGCGGACCTCTTCTAAGCGAGTTCGGAGCTCACAACTCTCTCCTAGAGTTGCTCCTCAAACTCGTCTCCCAAATGGCTCTCTCCTAGAGCCAAGCTTTTCGCTCCGTTCACCTCCAAGGCAGACCTCTTCTCAACGAGTTCGGAGCTCACAACTCTCTCCTAGAGTTGCTCCTCAAACTCGTCTCCCAAATGGCTCTCTCTTAGAGCCAAGCTCTTCGCTCCGCTCACCTCCAAGGCGGACCTCTTCTCAACGAGTTCGGAGCTCACAACTCTCTCCTAGAGTTGCTCCTCAAACTTGTCTCCCAAATGGCTCTCTCCTAGAGCCAAGCTCTTCGCTCCGCTCACCTCCAAGGTGGACCTCTTCTAAGCGAGTTCGGAGCTCACAACTCTCTCCTAGAGTTGCTCCTCAAACTCGTCTCCCAAATGGTTCTCTCCTAGAGCCAAGCTCTTCGCTCCGCTCACCTCCAAGGCGGACCTCTTCTCAACGAGTTCGGAGCTCACAACTCTCTTCTAGAGTTGCTTCTCAAACTCGTCTCCCAAATGGCTCTCTCCTGCAGCCAAGCTCTTTGCTCCGCTCCCCTCTAAACGGACCTCTTCTAAGTGAGTTCGGAGCTCACAACTCTCTCCTAGAGTTGCTCCTCAAAATCGTCTCCCAAATGGCTCTCTCCTAGAGCCAAGCTCTTCGCTCCGCTCACCTCCAAGGCGGACCTCTTCTCAACGAGTTCCGAACTCACAACTCTCTCCTAGAGTTGCTCCTCAAACTCGTCTCCCAAATGGCTCTCTCCTAGAGCCAAGCTCTTCGCTCCGCTCACCTCCAAGGCGAACCTCTTCTCAATGAGTTCGGAGCTCACAACTCTCTCCTGGAGTTGCTCCTCAAACTCTTCTCCCAAATGGTTCTCTCCTAGAGCCAAGCTCTTCGCTCCGCTCGCCTCCAAAGCGGACCTCTTCTCAATGAGTTCGGAGCTCACAACTTTCTCTTAGAGTTGCTCCTCAAACTCTTCTCCCAAATGGCTCTCTCCTAGAGCCAAGCTCTTTGCTCCGCTCGCCTCCAAAGCAGACCTCTTCTCAACGAGTTCGGAGCTCACAACTCTCTCCTAGAGTTGCTCCTCAAACTCATCTCCCAAATGGCTCTCTCCTAGAGCCAAGCTTTTCGCTCCGCTCGCCTCCAAAGCGAACCTCTTTTCAACGAGTTCGGAGCTCACAACTCTCTCCTAGAGTTGCCCCTCAAACTCGTCTCTCAAATGGATCTCTCTTAGAGCCAAGCCCTTCGCTCCGCTCGCCTCCAAAGCGGACCTCTTCTCAACGAGTTCGGAGCTCACAACTCTCTCCTAGAGTTGCTCCTCAAACTTGTCTCCCAAATGGCTCTCTCCTAGAGCCAAGCTCTTCGCTCCGCTCACCTCCAAGGCAGACCTCTTCTTAACGAGTTCGGAGCTCACAACTCTCTCCTAGAGTTGCTCCTCAAACTCGTCTCCCAAATGGCTCTCTTCTAGAGCCAAGCTCTCCGCTCCACTCACCTCCAAAGCAGACCTCTTCTAAGCGAGTTCGGAGCTCAAAACTCTACCCTAGAGTTTCTCCTCAAACTCATCTCACGAATTGCTCTCTCCTAGATCCTTGTGATGTTCTTCACTCCGTTCGCCTCACGAGTGCCCTTCCTCTCAATGGGCTCCGAGCGAGAACTTTCCCCAGGAGTTGCTCCTTGCACTCACCCCAAAGAATGGATCTTCCCATGGCTCTTACGAGGATCTTCGTAGCCCATCTTCTTGCCTCCTAGGAATGGAGCTCCTCCTCGAAGATTTTGAAGACCAAAACACTCCTCAACTTCATGAAGACAAGAATGTTGTGGGGCTATTTTGACCGTGAATGAGGGTGATTCTTCAGCCCATTCCTAAAGAGAAGTTGTGGATCTTCGAGTTAGCTTTGAAACGAGGGGTCGAACGCCCCGATCGGACCTCCGTAGCACCGGGAAAGTGGATCGCAACACAGCTATGCCGAGCTACCGAGCTACAATGCCGAGCTACTGGGGCACCGACCTCCGTATTGGGGAAAAAACACCCCCGAGCTCCTTGGACCGTCAGATCGTCCAGATATTCGCACCATGGCTGATGGATGGCTCAAATTTTGCCACGTCCACAAAACGACAAAATCATGTTTTCTCGTGATCTGAGCCCACAAAATGAAAAAATCACGTTTTCTCATAATCCGTGCCTTCATGCCTTGTGATTCACACCATGATCGTGATCAACCGTGCAGATGGAGCCATGTAGCTCGGATCTGACATCCGAGCTACTAATCTACCGAAATGCAAAATGGCCAAAAATGTACCTCAAAATCTGTGCTCGAATTCGCCGAACAAGCAAGCAGATAAAGAGGAAGAAAGAAAAGGAGGCTAACGGGTCGGGTTCGGATCCGATACCCACAATCCGACCCGTACCCTCTTCATTCTTCTCCTTCTTCTTCAGCATTTTCCCACCAAAACCAAGGGAACTAAAAGCCAACCTCTTCTTCAAAGCTTAGAGTCCTCGCCACCTCCATCGTCGAGCTCACCTTGGCTTCACCAAACCCAATGTCGAGCTCACCCCTCACCGAGCTCGACCCCATCTCCTTCAACACCGAGCTCACCTCCATCCTCGCCGAGCTCCAATATGCCGACCCCATTCCTCGCCGAGCTCCAATATGCCGACCCCATTCCTCGCCGAGCTCCATTCCAGTCGAGCTCCTCTCCATTATCTTCAAGCTCGCCTTCTTCAACCAGAGCTCTCCCCTGTGCAAAAGCTCTCCTCTGCCATTGCCGAGCTCGAGCTGTGTCTCTTCCACTGCATCGAGCCACCACAGTCGAAGCTCGAACTCCGCCACTCCACCATGGCCGAGCTCCAACCTCAGTCTCTGCCGAGCTCCCCATCCTGAGCTCCAAAACCCATCGTCGACCTCACTCCACGGCGTCGAGCCTCCACAGTCGAAGCTCGAGCTCTCCTCGTCAACCTCCCTCGTGAGCTCCGATGTCGAGTCCCCTCCGTTCAGCTCCACTGCCGAGCTCCACGAGCTCCGAGCTCGAACTTGCGGCCATCACTTCACCAACTCCGAGCCCATTCTCTCGCGAGCTGACGAAGGTCGAAGAAGGGAGGTGAGACGAAGAAGAAAAAGAAACAGAGAAAGAGGGAGGAGAAAGAGCTAGGCGGGAAGAAGGAAAAAAGAAAAAAAATTATAAAGGTGTGCCACGTGGCGGTCAATGCCTCCGTTGACCGCGCCACGTGGCGTCTTCTGAGGGGTTGGCGCTGGTTGCCGAGCTACCGACCCACCGAGCTCGAAATTGGAGAAAAAACGTTGCCGACCTACACGTGCCGTTCGATTGTCTCAAAATTCGCGCTACGACACGATCGACCTTCAGAAATGCACCACGTGTCCAGAAAAATGGTCCACTTTGCGAAGCGCGCCATCTGATCATGATCGACGTCCAGAAATGCGCCACGTGTCCAGAGCATGATCTGCTTTACGATGCACGCCATCTGATCACGATCGATGTCCAGAAATGCGCCACGTGTCCAGGTAATATTTAATTAATTAATTAATTAATTTATTTGAATTAATTATTTAAAAAAAATCTAAAAAATTAATTAAAAATCGAAAAAATTAATTAAAAAATTCTGAAAATAATCATTAATTCGGAAAATTATTTTAAAATTCTGAAAAATATAATTATTAAATTAGAATAATTAATTAATATTTTCGATAAATAATTATTTAATTCGGAAAATGAATAAAAATTCAAAAAAATGAGAAAAAATTCAGAAAAATCTGGAAAAATCACCAAAAACCCAGAAAATTTTGAAGATATTTTTGGGCATTTTACAAGCCCAAAATAATATCGTTACACCTCGAGCAAGATCCGAACTCCCTTAAGGACACCGATAAAATCCCGTACGCCATTAGAACAACAAAACTACTCTTAAAGACTGTAGAACTTAGTCTCCAGGAGTGGGGAACTCGTGATATGGCTAAAAATAGGATTAAATTGGGGCCATTCGAATCGGACACGAATCTTAAAGCTCACGAGTAAAACGGTAATTTCACCTACAAACGGGTCTGAAATGGGAACTGGATCTTTCTTCAAAGCCTAATAATCCATCAACGAATCTGTCTTACTGGGTACGGGTCCCAACCCATTACAAACCAGTTCAGAAAGATAAAGAAGAATTCAGATTCATAATTATCCCTAAGAAGATCTTAACCGCTTCTATCCATTCACACCGGGAAGTGGAGATATGTTCTTATCTTGAAATGGATCCCTAAGGCGACTATAAATACCCTCTCCCCCCACTGTTACCAGGTAATCAATACTTTTCCAATAGAAGCTCTTTCTCAATCATTCAGATTACTGACAAGAGCATCGGAGGGTGCGTCGCCGGGATCCATCCCGGTGTCTCGCACTTTTTGCAGGTTCACATTAGCAGCAAGAGACCAGGTCAACAAGTTGGTGAAGGTCAACAGGTCAACAGGTTTGCTTTATCGTTTTCTCCAAGAATCCACAAATTCATCTATTTGCTCCCACACCAAAATTAGCAGCAACATTTTCCTTGGACGAGCTGCAGTTGATTGGGAGATTTGTGCGATGGAGTTACATTCAGGCTGTGAGGCTACGCCTCTAGTAGTTCGGGATTTCTTGGATGTTTTTCCAGAGGAGTTGCCTGGCTTACCCCCTGATAGGGAGGTGGAATTCGGTATTGATGTTCAGCCTGGATCAGTATCGATATCAAAGAGTCCCTACAGGATGGCACCGGTTGATCTGGCAGAGCTTAAGGTGCAGATTCAGCAGTTGCTTGATTTGGATTTCATCAGACCTAGCATTTCGCCTTGGGGTGCTCTAGTCCTTTTTGTCAACAAGAAGGATGGTGGTTGTCGACTATGCATGGATTATCGGGAACTGAACAGAGTTATTGTGAAGAATCGGTATCCGTTGCCCAGGATCGATGATTTGTTTGATCAGTTTAGTGGGGCTGCTGTTTTCTCAAAGTTGGATCTTCGTTCTGGGTATCACCAAGTCAAGATGAAGGTTGTGGATATACAAAAGACTACTTTCAGGACTAGATACGGGCACTATGAGTATCTTGTGATGCCGTTCAGAGTTACGAACGCGCCGGCTGTATTCATGAGTCTTATGAACCGGGTCTTCTCTCAGTTCTTGGATAGATTTTTGGTGGTCTTCATTGATGATATTTTGGTATATTCTCGGAATCGGGAAGATCATGCTGAGTATCTTAGAGTGGTTCTGCAGACTTTGAGGGAGAATCAGCTCTATGGGAAACATAGCAAGTACAAGTTTTGGCTTGACAGGATTTCATTCTTGGGGCACATTATCTTAGGTGATGGTATTTCTGTGGATCCTGCCAAGGTTGAGGCTGTGAAGGATTGGCCTATTCCCAAGTCAGTTTCAGAAGTTAGGAGTTTTCTTAGTTTGGTTGGCTATTATCGGAAGTTCATCCAAGATTTTTCGAAGATAGCAGGACCATTGACTAAGTTGACTGGAAAGGATCAGAAGTTTTGTTGGTCTGTTGAGTGTGGTGTGGCCTTTGTTGAGTTGAAGAACAGATTGACGTTAGCACCTGTGTTGACTATTCCCGATAGTTCAGGCGGATTTGTAATTCATTGTGATGCTTCTGGTATGGGTCTTGGGACAGTTCTGATGCAGAAGGGCTGTGTCATTGCATATGCATCGAGCTAGTTGAGGCCGCATGAGAAGAACTGTCCTACTCATGACTTGGAGTTAGCGGCAGTAATTTTTGCTTTGAAGCTGTGGAGACATTATTTACTTGGAGAACGAGTGGAGATCTTTGCAGACCACAAATGTCTCAAGTACGTCTTCACCCCGAAGGAGTTAAACATGAGGCAAAGGCGTTGGTTGGAGCTTATGGCTGATTATGACATCAGTTGGCAATACCATCCTGATAAGGTAAACTTGGTGCTAGATGCTTTGCACAGGAGACTGACAGTTATGTTCTTGACTTAGCAGAGGGATTTGATTGAGCAGATAAGGAGGTTGGAGTTGGAGGTTTTGTTGCCGAGTTCTGATCGGAGTTGTTTGGTGCTTCAGCTGCAGTCATCTCTTGTTGATCAGATTAAATAGGTGCAGGCTAGTGATGCACAGTTGCAGACATTTCGAGCTGAGGTTGAGTCTGGGTCCAGGACGGACATGGTTATTCATTCGGATGGATTGCTTCGTTTTGGGTCCAGATTGTGTGTCCCAGAAGGTGACGTTCGTCAGAGGTTGCTTGAGGAAGCCAATCAGTCTTCATATTCTATCCATCCTGGCGGTACTAAGATGTATCGAGATTTGAAGCTTCATTTCTGGTGGCAGGGTATGAAAAGGGCTGTGGCTCAGTTTGTTGCTCAGTGTCTGATCTGCCAGCAGGTTAAGGTAGAGCATCAGAGAGCCGTTGGACTTCTTCAACTGCTTCCCATTCCTGAGTGGAAGTGGGAACATATCAATATGGATTTTGTGATCGCTTTGCCGAGGAGTCCCAAGGGTCATAATGCCATTTGGGTGATTGTCGACTGTTTGATGAAGAGTGCTTACTTCATTTCTTTTCGTATCGGGCAGTCTACTAAGAGCCTAGTTGAGAGGTATATGCAAGAGATTATTAGACTTCATGGGGGTTCCAATCAGTATTGTATCCGACAGGGATACGAGATTCAGATCTCAGCTCTGGAAGAGTCTTCAGAACAGTTTGGGGAGTAAATTAAAGTACAGTACAGCTTTTCATCCCAAGATTGATGGACAGTCAGAGCGGACTATTCAGATTCTTGATGACATGTTGAGGTCCTGTATGCTTCAGTTCGGTGGGTCTTGGAAGGATCATTTGCATCTCGTGGAGTTCTTGTACAATAACAGCTTTCAAGCCAGTATTAAAGCTGCTCCGTTCGAGGTACTCTATGGGCGGAAGTGCATATCACCAGTGTGCTAGGATGACATTGATAAGAGGAAGTTGTTGGGTCCGGAGTTGATCACCAAGACAGTTGACGCAGTGGTTCAGATCAGGAAGCATTTGCAGGCAACTCAGGACCGGCAGAAGCGATGGGCCGATGTCCATCGGAGAGCTTTGGAGTTTGGAATTGGTGTCCAGATTTTTCTGAAGGTATCGCCGTGGCGCGGTGTCATTCGGTTTGGTGGTGGGGGCAAGCTTAACCCTAGGTTTATTGGATCGTTTGAGATTTTGGAGCGAGTAGGCAAGGTGGCCTATCGTCTTGCATTGCCGCTAGCTTTATCAGGAGTGCACGATGTTCTCCATGTCTCACAACTCAGGAGATATATCCGAGATGAGTGCCATGTGATCGACTATTCTGAGTTGACCATTCGGCTGGATTTGATTTGTGATATTCCACCAGTTGCTATTGTGGATCGGCGGGAGAAAGTGCTTAAGAACAAGGTCATCAAGTTGGTTCGTGTTGCTTGGAATCCTCACTCGCCTGGTGAGTCGACTTGGGAGCTGGAGGAGGAGATTCAGCAGAAGTTTCCTCATTTGTTTGAGTAGTTTTGTTTTGTTCTTTTGGTTATTTTGGGGTTACCCTATGTATCTTCTTTTTGAATTTCGAGGACGAAATTCTTCTTGTTAGGTGGGTAGGATTGTAACCCCTGTTTTTCATTTTGTGTATTTTTGAGTGTATTTTTCGTTTTGGTGTATTTTCTCTCTTGTATATTTTTCTGAACCGTATATTGGAGTTGTTTTCAATATATATTCGTTTTGTTTTATTTTGAGCTCTTTGTTTTTTTTGATTTGTTGTCTCTTTGGTTTCGTTCTTCAGTATTTGCTCTTTCTTTTATTTGGGCTCGTTTTTTTTATTTTTTTATTTTTTTAATTTTTTTTGGGTGTTTGTGGTGGTGGTGTTTGGTTGCGTGTTCTATTCCCAATCCTATTGTTTGATCCCTAATAAGATTACCAAAGCCAAATTTAATCCCCAATCCTATTTGATATCCTATACAATTTGTATCCTAATTAAAGCCAAATTAAACAAATCCTACTGCTACTCCTAATTATCCACAACCCAATTACCCATTAACCCTAGAACCCATATATATATACTACCTCTCTCTCTCTCAAAACCCTAACCCTAATACCCTAGTCTCCCTCTCCCTTAACCCGGCCTCCCTCTCTCTCCCGCTGCTTGCGCCGCAACCCCAAACCCGACCCAGGCAGCCACCCCCTCCAGGCCGAGCCACCCCCCTCCGGCCTGTGTGCACACCCCGTCAGCCCGAGCCCCCATCTCCTCTTCCCCTATTGACCGAACAACCTTCACATCCTGAACACCACCATCATACAACCCTCTTGCACCTCGACCCCTATCTCGCTTGGTGTTCTCTCGTGGCCGCAAGCCACCATCGCCATCTCTCTCGCTTGATCCCTCTTTGTGGAGTTTGTTCGTGTGGAGATTTTCGCTCAAGTTTGCTTGGATTCATTCACTTGCGGATTTTCGTTCGTGGGTTTTGCTCATTACTCTTGGTTTTTGTCGTTCTTCATCTCGGTTAAGGCAAGTAACTTGTACTCAAATTTCTTTGTATGATACAAATCAAAAATACCACCTATAGTGTAGTTGGGTCTAGAGACGACTCTTGTTTGTGTTATGTTTGATGGGGTTTGTCTCTATTGTGAAAATTTGACCATAGATGACTCACGACACAATATGGATATGAACTAACTTAGGTTTTACCCATTCTTGATTTTGATCATTTATGTGAGACTTTTGTGAGAATTCGTGATTTGGTTGAGACCCATGTGATATATTTGGTGGGGACATGCTAGATATCCTAATTCATGATATTTGGACACTTGGTAGACTCGATTTCATGTTTGGTTGTGTTTTGAACACGTTTTGTATGATATATATCGAGTTGTTGTTAAAGGAAAAAATCTGTATTTTGTCGCTGATCTGTTTTGTTTGCTGTTTTAGACTGTCTTGAAGTCAGTATCTTAATTTCGGTATAAAACATGAGTTTTAGAGAATTTCGTCTATTTTCAAACCCCTCTGACCTTACTCGATTTCGTTTTCGTATGTGTGAGTTATGACTGTTTTACTACATATACTGATGCTAGATATATTATTATGATCCAAAACTTTGGTCAGTGTTTCTTTATCTAGTTAGGAATTACTCAGAATTTTGGTGAATTTTATTGATGCGTTTTATATGCCGTTTCATTCTTATTTATGAAAACTATACTTGCTGTATTTTACTCGCTATTCTGTGAAGAATCGTATTTTCACCCTGATTCCTTTTACTGTATGAAAAATATTTGTGAAATATGAAAGTTAGTATATTTTATCTATTTTCATATCCCTTTGGCGGAATTGGATTTCGTTTCACTGGTTACGAGATATCATAGTTTTCGTGCAGCAGTGTTGGGAATTTCAGATTTGCCAAACTATCATTTATTGATGTTTTCTTATTTTTGATGACTGATCAAAATTTACCGGAAAATTTTGAAACTTTATATTTAGATACTGGACATATAGGCGAATACCTCAGATTTTTCGTGGATTTATTTAATGTGTTATCATGCTGTTTTCCTGTTCTTGAATTCGTGTCCCTGATTTCTGGCTGAACTTACTTTCTATATTCAAATCAATTTTGAGCTATGTTTTTGTGAATTGATATATAACTTATTTATATTCTATGGATTCGTGTGGAAGTCTATTTTCCAGATCCTTCGACGGATCCAAATTGGATGTTTGTAACACTAGAAATCACTGTTTTACTACAGTATGGTCTTGCTGTCCTGAACTTGAGATTTGTCTATTGTATTCTTTTATGAGATATCTTGCACTCGTACATGTTTATCTTGCAACTTGCACTTGTCACATGATCATGCCATGTTATTCTTGATATATTTTGCACATATACATGCTTGTTTGACATTACTAATAAATAACCAAGCCGGAGTTTAAGGGACAGATCTAATAGTGGATAATTCAGAAACGTGTACTCAGAAGGGGATCCACAGATCCTACGAGCTTACTTGAGATATGATACTTGACACGTGATTACTTGACACTTGCACGCAAGACACGATACTTGCCACTTGCACCACATGATACATGATACTTGGAGCTTAGAGCTCGATTACTTGACTTGTCCCCGAGTATACTGCCCTCCATGGTCCACTATGAAATTTAAAGCGAAACTGTTTGTTGTAGCAACCATGTAAGGTGGGCTGCATGAAGTGCTACCTAGATAGTAATCACTACAAGACTTGATACATAGTACTCGAACATGATACTTGAACATGATACATGCTTGCTTGATACTTGACTACATGATACATGAGACTTATTTACATGAGACTTGAAACTTGACACTTGATACATGATTACATGATACTTGACACTTGATGCATGTTTACATGATACTTGATTACTTGACACTTGATTCATGCCATTTACACTTGTTCACTTTGCCATGCTAGTTATTTATTTTGACATCACACTTATACCATGTTGCTAGTTAGTTTCCCCATGTGCTTGTATTCTACATTATAAGTGATCCGTAACTTGCAATTGACGGGTACTTGTTTTTCTCTTTTCCTCTTTCCTGCATTCGCTGAATTGCAGATTTTGGAGAACAGGTTCCAGATGGTATCGGAGACATGAAGTATTAGTGCTGCATTTTATTATTATTATTTTTTGTAGCTTGCTTGAACAATATTGTATTTTGAGACTTGGATTTATTCTTGTATTTGGGCAATGTGACCCAAAATATTTGTTTTATTCAAATCATGACTATTTGAGATTTATATATTTGGTTTTAAGTATTCCTGTTGGTATTTTGGCTCATATGTGCATGTGGTTGATTCTTTTGCTTCCAACTCTGATGATTCTTGTGAATGTTGTAAAGATTCTTGAACAGCTTATGGATGATGAAAATCATTCGCTGGGCTTTTGTTGCGAATCTATATTCCGTATTCTCTTTTGGGAAGCGGGGCGTGACAGTTGGAAAATTATGAAACTTTATTTTCTAATACTAGACATACCAGGGAATAACCCAGATTTTTCTTGGGTTTAATCAGTAAGTTTTATGCCGTTTTCCTGTTTATGAATACAAACTTCTGATTTCTGGCTGAACACGTTTTCTAGATACAAATCTGTTTTGAGTCTTGTTTTTGTGAAATACCATATGACTTGTACATATTTGCTGGATTCGTCCGGGAGTCTATTTTCTATATTTTCTGACAGATTCAGATTTGCATTCCTGTGGTTGCGGGAATGTCATTTTTGGTACAGCAATGTCTTGCTGTCTAGAATTGGTATTTTTTTATATTTAAATATTTGCATGTTGTTTCTTGCATTTTGTGATTTAAAACATGTTCCTTGCATCATATAAGCCCTTGATACATCATTGTCTTGTCCCAATTTTGTTCTCGTTATCTCGTGATCATGTGTGTTTTGTAATAAAACATAACAAGCCGGGGTTAAGGAAAAGATCTAGTAGTGGACAATATAGAAAAATGTACTCGGAAGGAGGCCCGTGTTTCCCTCATTTGGTTACATGATATGATTTAGATTACATTTGGGTAATTTGAAATTTGGTTAATATAATTTGGTTAATATAATTTGGATTACTTGATACCTGGGTGCCCGGCCCTATAGAATCAACTACGAAATCTAAATGTAACTTGTTTGAATGTAGCAACCATGTGGTAAATGGATGAGACGCATGAAGTGCTACCCAGATATTAATAAATATAAGACTTGACATAACCTGACACCTGTTACATGATTACCTGTACATGCTACTTGATACCTGTTATATGTTTACATGCTTGCATGATACCTATTATCTGTCACATGTCACATGCACCTTGTTATCACATCATATTACTTATTCCTGCTCCTGTTTTATGTTAACCATTCTGTCACATGTATTCCATGCTATGTTTGCTTCCGCTGTTACTCCATACTTGTCTATCCTTTCCTGTACTTGTGCCTGTACTACAAGCGGCCCGTACTTGCATTGACAGATGTTTTGTTTTCTTTTCCCTCTTCCTGCAATTTATTAAATTACAGGTTTCGGTGATCAGCTGCCCGATGAAGTAGGTGATTTGAGATCCTAGTTGGCTGGAGCTCTTGCTATATCTATTTATTTTCTTGTTGCGTATCTTGAATAATTGTACTTGGTTACTTGGATTATTTTGTTTTGGGTTTTGTGTCTCAGACTTGTGTTTTTTTTTCAGACATGATTATTTGAAATTCAGTATTCTTGTTTCTTATTTCAAGTAATCTTGTTGACTATATTGATTCATATATGCATGCGTGGTTGACTTCTCTTGCTTCCTACTCTGATTATTCCTATGAAATGTTGTAAAGATCCTGACAGCTTATGGATGATGAAAATCATTTGCCGGGCTTAGTCACGTATCCGTATTCCGTATTCTCTTTTTGGGAAGTGGGGCGTGACAAGTACTGCATCATAGGCCCCTCGACCCGAAGCGCTCGTGCTCTAGCAGATTGATCCAAGCTTCGAAAGGCTCGATTGATCATGTGCGTCGACAGTTTGGGGGGGGGGGGGGCTTTGAGGAGTCAAACGGCGAATAAATCAAAGGGGCAAAGGGGAGAAAAGCTACAATCATCTTTTCAAATTATTCTTCATAAGTTTTTTTTTCCTTTACTTCTTCTTCGTTTGAATTTCCTTTGTCTTCTTCAATTGCTTTCCTCTTGTCTTCTTATTCATTTGCTTTCCCATTGTCTTCACCTACTTGTCTTTCTTCTTCGTCTTCATCTACCTGATTTATTTATCCATCTTGTCTTACTTCTCCGACTTCATCTACTTGATTTATTCCTCCATCTTGGTCCGCAGTATTAGGAACTGAGATGAGATCTTGGCCCTTTGTTGCCAAGCTCTGTTGTGGGTCTAGATCTGACAACAAGCGTCCCTCAATACCATCTTTTGGAGAAGGTGTTTGTGATGGAACTGCGATGATTCCCAGGACCACGGATTGGTGTGCGTATCGATCATAAAAGCTTAACAGATTTAATACGTGATCTAACTCTTTATAGCAGAATCTAGGGTTCACGAATTATACCTGCGATGAGAAGAAGACGATAGTTTCTAGCAACCTCGAGCCGTCAGCGACCCCAAGATCTTCTGCACGTATTCCTTCCTTGGGTTGGACGTCGTGTGGGCGACGGTCTACCAACCTTTCTTCTCCTTGGCTGACCTCTCTTTCTCTCCTTACGTGAATCACGAATTTAGAGAAAACTTCTTATCTCTGATAATGATATGACGGCCAGAGAATAGAGGATATATATATAAGGCTACGGCAGGGACCATGAGGAGAAATTAGGGTTAGGTCTCCTAACGAATCTGGGTATCCCGTGTTCGGCCCGAACACACAACCCAGGCCCATTAACAATAGCTCGGTCCACTAAAGAGCTATTGTTGCACTACCTTTCTAATCCCAAATTATATTTATGGGCTCCTTTTATTATATGCTCGTTCAGCTCCCCATGTTAAGATATCGAATGTCCGTCGATCAAATTAAGTTACTGACAACTATATTGATCAACATCTTTTATCCTTAAGTAGTACCACTCAACTTTATTTGTCATGTCGGATGTAATCCACCTGCAGGGTTTACATGACAATCCTTATGAGCTCCTTAAGGGGACATCATCAACCCGACGTATCGGGACATGGATTCCTTTTACAATCAACAACCCATCATACATACAATGCTATTACCCAATTCATAGAGGTTGTTGATCCATAATGAATCTCACTCTTTTATGAGTCAAAGTAATGCACACTGCATATACATGTCTGTTATTATATCTGGATTAAGAGCATAAGCATCCATAATAATAGAGGTGTTTGTTCTCTTTTGTAGTCAGTACAAAGAGAACAACCTCAAGTGGTCCTGTTCAATACACACAAAGTGTACTAGTGTAAACCTATAGTCAAGATAGACTAATACCAGATTACACTACAACCTTTCCAATGGATTGTCCAAGTTCGTCTAGGTTGTGAACTATTTATATATTCCATAGGGAACTGATAATATGATCTTCTGTGTGTCTCCTCACACCATATTATTAACCTTATAGAATATCAGATACTTGCATTAATATTATAATAAACACAATATGCAAACATATGCCCATATGATTCTCATTCAAAAAAAATAAGGAAATAAAGTTAATACAAAAGTGATGCTTTCAGTATATAACCCTAACAGTTTGTGGGTATGTCAGATCTGATTCGTGCCTGGTTTGTTGTTCTTGAGTGTTTTTGAACTGTTGCTCCACCATTTGTGGTTGATCCTGATCGATGGGAGTTTTTAGGTGAGCTTCTTGGTCAGTGACCCGATTCGTCACCACTATTGTATTTATAATTGTAGTCATAGTTGGCATCGTATCCGATGTTACTCCTCCCTCACCCTTTTCTCTCTGATCAGCTCACGATTAAAGTTGAGGCAACCAAATTCTAAATGAGATGGGGGTGATGTGTAGTTTCTATTTCATAAAGTCCCGACACCTCCACCCATGGCTCCTCCTTGTCGTATGGGACCCCCTTTGAAGCCCGATCGACATAAGGATGAACCAGAGCTTTAGCCACCCACGGTGTATGGGGAGGCTGACCTTGTGTGTTGATTGTATGGCGTGAAATGGGTTGATGGTTGGAGGTAGAAGGATGGTTTTATTTTATTTTATTTTTTTTTGGGGGGGGGGGGGGAGGCAATTGGTGACTCTGATGAATGGCAGGAGAGTTGGCATTGCATTTGTGATTAGGGGGGAGTTGGTGAGTTTGATGTTGTAGTTGTCTGTGTAGAGATTGATGAAGGGGTCATGGTAGTGTGTGAGGCCTTGGTAAGCATGTGCATGTTGTTGTTTCTGAACATGATACCTGTTGCCAAAGCTCTGATGGTCCCACCTTTCCCACTGTTGGTGACAATGGTCTACATGGGGGTTCCTCTTACGTCGAAAGTGTCTAGTAGGAAGACCCTCTCTATGAGCCCGTTCCCTGGGTTGAGATGATGGGTAACGGTGATGACTAACATTGACCTGATAGTACCGGTGATGCGCACCGCGATGTGCACGCCTGGGGGAGCGATTGTGTCTGAGCTCCCTATTGCCCTCTCCCAAAGGGTTGCACAGTGGGGATTGGCTGTTGGAAACATTGTGCGAAGGGACTGACCCTACAGGTGGTGACGATGCAGGAGCAGCCATAGGTTGACAGACCCCTTCAGTGGGCCAGCATCCCCTCCTCTTGAGCTCCGACATGGCCATCTTGATAAGAGAGACAAGTGCGGTGGCCATCTCGAGTAGGGGGTTAAGCTCCGACAGGGCCATCACCGGCTGAATATTGACTTGGCTGAGTTCAAGTGGAAAGTTTGACACATAATATCATCAGCATCCTATATTGTTCGAAGTTGTGAAGACTTACCAATTTTTGGCAATAAATATGAGAGATATCCAATTGAGGCCAAAAAGAGCCTTGACGCTGATGCATGCAAGTTGTGGGGACTTACCAATTTTTGGTAATAAATATGAGCCAGATAGTGTTCAAACTTCAAATGAATCAATAACTAAAAATAAAAAGAAAAGAAAATATAATTTAGGAGTTGCACAAAAGTGTCCCTTAAGAGCATCTGTAGTCGATCCCTGTATTTTCAAAATTTGGAAAATATAGGGAACGATCCACTGCAGTCGTTCCCTATATTTCCAAATTTTGGAAAAAAAGGAACAATAGCCTTCTATATCTGAGAGACGATATAGAAATTTTCCAAATATAGGAATCGGAAGATCATCTTGCGTCGGTTCCAAAAAAAATTTCTTGAACGCAAGATGATCTTGTTTACGAGGAATTAAAATTTTAAAAAAAGGTTGAACGCAAGATGATCTTACGTCCGATCAATTTTTTTTAAAAATGTTTCAGACGTAAGATCATTTTTGTGTCTGATTAAAAAAATGCTGATGGAATTGGACGCAAAATGATTTTGCGTCCGACGAAAAAAAAAACCCAAAAAACCAGAACGGACGCAACACCTTGTTGTGTCCCTGTTTTTCCCCCCATTTTTTTTCTCTATGGAATCTGGCCTATATGATTATTTATGCATATAAAGTTACTTTTAGATGGGTTTGATTATTTGATCAAGGGATGAGATTGAATGGACTTATAGGAATTATTATGTATTCCTATGCGTACAATTTTTTTAAAAAAATTGTGTTGGGACTCAAATTTTTTTTATTTATAAAAAAGTCAACGGTCGAGATTCAAGAGCAAAAAGATCATCCACCGTTGGACTCAAATTTTGGGTTTCAACCACTACAAGCCCAACTCAAAATTCCAATTTCTAAAACCCAAATTTAGGAATTTTGAGTCTAAACGACTACAGATGCTCTAGCAACTCTATAGTTACCAATTCCAAAATAATCAGTTACTTTGAAAATCCCAAAACCAAAAATATAATTCTTTTAAGTACCATAACTACCACCCTTTCATCATCCCAACTAAAGCTTTCATATTCAACCCAATTTTTATCTCATTTTTCATTCACCCTCCTTTATTCTTTCGCTTTTTAAGTATCTTAGTCCATTTAACACCTTTATTTTTCTTTTTTCCCATAAGAATAAATAAAGTTTAAAAATACAAAATATCTTATTTTCTTAAATTTTCAAATAAGATTGTAATTTGCAGGATTTGACGATCAAGATTGATGATAGGATTGATCCAATAGAAAATTAAGAATCGTTCTATGAAGGAATGTGGTGAGAGGGAAAGGGGTGTGGTGTTAAAGGGGAATTTAAGATGAATTTTATTAGAATTTGTGTAACGCCCCGGATCCCCGTTACCGGACATCCATGACGTAACCAGAATCTTTGCCTTCAAATGCATCTCAACACAGTCATAACACGAAAATTTAAAAACTTTTTATTGCCAAATAAGGTCATTACATCATCAATTACAACCAATATCTTGATCTTGAACAAGAATACAAATTATATTAACTCATTACATCTTATTACAAAATATTTATCAACTCCTCTTGTAAAGCTATCAGCTGTCTCCCGGAATGGCAGTCGAATGATCGCCGCCGAAACTCCGCTGAGTGATTAATCTGCTTCCGTGGGACTTGCTCCTCGGCTTAAGTATTCTGCTGCGTGACTTTGATATTGCTGCACCTGCTCGAAAGGTAGGACTGGTACCTAAAAGGTGGGGAACGTCAGTAATTCTACTGATGCAAAGAAACAGCGATCTCTAAACTGGAAACCACAAACCATCTTGAATGGGAAAAGAAACGTGCATCCTAATTTTCTAGTGTTCGTAAATGCACCAGTCACATGCCTTATTCTAATGCAAGCAAGACTTTGGGACTCTGGATCCGCATGCTTCCCATACTACATACGTTCCAGATCAAAGCATGGCCTAATCTAATGCACAAAACAAAGAATGCACACGATGCACCTACTCTAATGCAATTCATTTGGGAACGTATGCATCCCATACTACATACTTCCTTAAAAATCAACTTCAATGGAAATGTATGCATCCCATACTACATACTTTCCAAAGAGTTCGCCTCTCCTGATTGTAGGGTTCAATCCCTCGCCATGCATCCTACTCTTGTACTCATCCTGTTCCCAATAGATTTCCGTGTCTGAGGAGGTTACAGTCATTCGATCTAGTCCCTTACTGCAGTCCCTAAAGTGGTGGTCGCGTTTTCCACTTAGTATCCGCGCATGGACCTCACTCAAAAAGCCGTGAAAAACCTTCCGGTACAAAACCATGTACCCACGACGTCACGATAATATATGTAAAAAATAACACCCACGCGCATAGGAACACGACAGCCTTGAGAGTCAAATCCCCCTATCCTACAAGAGTTACGCTCCCCATTCCTTACCCCGGCTCTTTGGAAATTAACAGATCGAGATACGAGACCCGTGAACTCAAAACCTGAGAACCAAATCCATATCCCTACGACAGAAAAAGTACAACACCTAACTATGGTCTGCTAGTACTGCAATCCTAATACATCATTCTAATCATTCAGGTAAATAAAGGGTTTCTTTCAAAATCCTGCCTATCGACTCGCGGTCCCGGCAACACAATGTCCTGCTCGCCACTTTGCTTGGAATTCTTCCATCACCACGACCTGCGTTCATCCTAAACTGGCATGAATACAACTCGATCGACCAATTCATAAGTCCAACGCCTCGGCGGAAGTTCTAATCTTAGAGTCGATAAACGTAGGGCATCACCCTACCTTTGCGACTAACTCGAGTCACAACTAGGGGTGGCAACTGGGCCGGGTCAACCGGTGACCCACCCGCGACCCGGCCCACGAACCCGGCCCGCTTAAGAGCTTCACGGGTTCGGGTCGAACCCGGTGAACAATACCGGGTCGACCCGGGTCACAATTTACGCGAATCGAATTCGCGAAACCCGGCCCACGAATCCGTTTAATTCGCGAATTGAACCCGTTAACCCGCGGTTCGACCCGCGGGTTTCGACCCGTTCGACCCATACGTTCGACCCGTGACGGGCCGACCGTTCGACCCGCGGGTCGAACGGGTCGAAACCTGCGGTTCGAACCCGGGTCTGTCGCTGCCATTGGTAGCAAACGGCTATTTTTTTATTTTATTTTTGTTTTTTCCCACTTCTAAGCCTATAAATATCCCCTAAAAATCTCAAAAAAAATTACACCTCACTCTCTTACTCTCTCTACTATTATACATCATTTTAAAGAAATTTTTGAACAATTGTAGTATTCATCAAATAATTGTACAAGGAGACATATACACGATCAAATTTCGGTCGTATCGGAAACAAAATTCAACGTCTTCAACGTCTTCAACTCTCTTCAACCTCTTCTCAACTCTTCAATTGCGGAATCGGCAAAGCGCTCCTCCATCTTTTCTATTATATTCTTATTTTCCCGGTTTTTTTATATACGCGTATTCTACGGTGAACGATATCAAAATTTCTCTACCTCTCTTGTTAAATTTTTTTTTGCGTTGTAGTTAAAATTATTGTTTGTTTTTTGAACTTCTCTATCTCAACCCTCTTGTTTTTTAGAATTTTTTTTGTATAATTCACTGCTCGGTCCGCTCCTACATTGTAGTTTTTTTTACATATTTGAGCACATTACCATATTATGTCTAGATCACGCAGTAGCGGTCGTAGCGGACAAGATTCCTCCTCTTCACGTAGGCCACCAATTGTCCCAATTAGTGAGCCCACCCAAGATTACATTGATCCTACTATGGAACAATGGGGTACACACGACATGGATGTTGTAGGTGACATTCAATTAGAAGAAGAAGAAGAAGAAGAACAACAACCCGAAACCACACAACCCCGTAGTAGTAGGAAAAGTAGAAGAGAAACTAGCGATTGGCACAAGTTTTATGAGTATATCCCGGACGAACATATTCAGGGTGTAGGTTTGAAAGTGTGTAAAACATGTAGTAAAACATACAAATTCAAGAGGGGTGACGGCACCGGTACAATTAGTAGGCACATACAACATAATCATAAAGAACTTCTTGATCAAATACAAGGCCAACAAAAAATTAACCCTAGGACCGGTCAAGTAGATAGCCACCCTTATGATCCCGAACTTGTTCATCGGGAAATGGCCCGATTAGTCATTAAGGAAGAGTTGCCATTTTTCTATCCCGAGAGTAGGAACTTGGAAAATTTTAATCAAACGGCCTTAAACCCTTATTTTAAAAGAATTCCGAGAAATACTTGCAAATCAGATTGTTTTAAAATGTATGTTGAAATGAAGGACGCGTTGATTGCAATTTTATGGAGTTTAACTTGTAGGGTTAGTTTAACTTCGGATTGTTGGACGGGTGTCAACAATATTCCAACGATGGAAATAACCTATCATTGGATCGACAATGATTGGATTCTTCATAAAAGAATCATATCACTTGTGTCGTTGCCGTATCCCCATAGTGGCGCAGAAATAGCAAACTGTATTATAGAAATATGTGATGTTTTTCATATTCGCGATAAAATTATGGCTATTAGTTTTGATAATGCATCTAACAACAATGTAGCAATTAGTACTTTAAAATCTGTATTAAACCCTCCATCTGACAATATTTTTCATGTTAGATGTGCATGTCATATTATAAATTTATGTGTTCAAGATGCATTAAAAATAGCTGATCCATATATACATAAAATTAGAAATTGTGTACATTTCATTGCATTAAGTCCAAGCATTTTACAAAAATGGAAAGCTTGGTGTAGGGTAAGAAATGTTCCTTTTAGAAAATTTCCAAAGGATGTTAGACACCGATGGAATTCTACTTTTGATTTACTGAATGTTGTCACCGATTATAAAGCAGTTGTAAATGATTTTTGTATCGCAAAAAATATGCACAATTTTGAAATGACTCTCAACGATTGGTATTTTGCCGAAGCTTTGTTGAAATTTTTAGAACCTTTTAAAACCGCAACTTTAAAGTTTTCAAAAACATATGAATCTACTTCTAGTAGCATTTTTATTGAATTAGTTAGCATGATGCAAATATTTAACGAAATGTTAAATGATCCCTATATTAGTGACATTGTAATACCTGCATTTCAAAAATTTTTGAAATATTATTTTCCTCCTCCTATGTTGATTTGTGTTGCTACTGTTATGGATCCTCGTATCAAATTAGAAGGTACGAAGAATTTGATAGAAATGTTTTTTGGATATTTAGAGAACAATGTAGAATTAACAATTGATTGCGCTACTTTTTTAGTTCAGTTTGAATCTACGTTAAATAACATGTATGATTATTATGATAGACGTTTTGCTTCTAGTAGTACAACTTCCGTAGTTAGTTCTTCTTCTGGTAGTTCTAAAGGTAAGGGTAAAAGTAGAATTGGTGATAGAACATTTATTCTACTTGAACAAATTCAATCTAAAAAACCTAGGACTAATCAACCAAATGAATTAAATTGGTATAACCAACAGGATACTGAGCCTACTCTTTCCCCACTAGATATTTTACAATGGTGGAAAGAACATGAACACACTTTTAGTATTCTGTCTATTATGGCTAAAGATTTGCTAACTCCTCCTGTCTCTACAGTTGCTTCTGAGAGTACATTTTCTACAAGTGGCAGGGTTCTATCTGATTACAGAAATCGGTTGAAGCCCGAGGCGTTGGAGATGCTCGTTTGCACAGAAGACTGGCTGAAGGCTGAAGATAGGACACAAGGGAAAGCACTATCAAGTTCTACAAGTGGGAGCAAGTGGGAGCAACTCGCCCGAAGAACAACAACAACAACAACAACAACAACAACAATAGCTTTTCTTCTTATGTTAAATTAGAAAAATTGTAGTCAATTAAAATTGTACATAAGAAATATGTTATTGTATAAAACTTATTTGTGAATTGAATTCTTCATTTCGTTATAAATTGTTAAAATTGTATCACTTAAATTCATATGAATAAAATTTCAAAATTTGTTGTCAATTTCACTCTTTCAATCTTATTATTATTATTACGATTTTTTTTGTTTATTAGTATTATTACCTACTTAGTATTATAATTAAACATCATTTAGGGATATTTGATTCAATTTGAAGAATTGTAGTATTATTACTTATTAGTATTATTACTGAATTACATACTTAGTATTATAATTAAACATCATTTGGGGACATTTGAAGAATTGTAGTATTATTACTTATTAGTAGTATTACTTACTTAGTATTATAATTTTTAAGAAATGTAATATTCATCAAACAAAAATATGGTTGTTTGTATAATTGTATACATCATTTGTAAAATTATTATTATTATTAGTTCAATTTAAGCTACCAAAAAAAAAGAAAAAAAAAATATATATTTTATTAAACGGGCCAACCCGCGGGTCGACCCGGCCCAACCCGGGTTGAGCCCTAAAGGGTTCACGGGTTGGGCGGGCCACCCAAATAAGAAATTGACCCGGCCCGGCCCGGCCCGCATAAGACGCCAACCCGGCCCGGCCCGCCTACTCGAGCGTGCCAACCAGCACGGGTTGGGCCTGGACCGGCCCGTTCGACCCGTTCGCCACCCCTAGTCACAACATCCTCAACAAGAGTCAAACACCAACAAGACCAGTAAAATAAACCCAATCATCCCAAATAACAATTTATCAACTCTTATTTGCAAGAGGGGAAAGTTTCTTCCAACACTTAGTTAAAAACCATGACTAATCCAAACTATGGTGTTTCTACCTGAAACTTAAAAGGTCATAACTCCCACAATACAACTCAAATTTGGGTATTCTAGCCTAATTTGGAGAGCTAAAGACCTAGGCTACAACTCTCTAGTTGATCATCACCTCAGATTCAATCATCTAATTCCTCAAAATAGCCTTACAATCCTCAGTATGTGTACTTCCTATACACTGGCTGCACCTTACCGATAGCATAGAACTCTACCTACTCATTGGAATGATACAAATTCAGGTTCTGTGGAAAGGTGTGAATGTCTACTACAACTTTCTAGTTGATCACCAATCCCAAATGTTTCATTTTATTATCCTAAAATAGTCATTTTCCTCAGGTATACAGAACCACATACAATGCATTACTCAAACAGAGCCTATAGCTCAAAATCTGGTTTCTGTCTCAATTTGCAAAAATCATATCTATTATTCTACTTACAGGAATTTCTTGACATAGGACTTTTTGGAAAGCTCATGATGTCTACTACAACTTCCTAGTTGTACACTTTCTCAAATTCTGTTCATACAGAGCCATAAGGGTAACATCTTATAAGAGTGTCAATCCTGATTAGGTTCTGCACAGTACATGCATAAATATTCATAATAAATCACATGCATAACCAATGCTCATCAAATTTGCATTTCTAAAAACTAGACATCACCATGTATAACATACGAAAAAGATTTGGATCCCAAGTATTCAATGAGTTCTACCTATTATAAACATGCATAAAAGTTCTACTGTTCTTCAGTCACTACCATGAATACTCCTACTTAATTAATTTTGACCCTACATCCGGTGTCATACAAATAATTTCATTATTTTTCTGTAGAGTCTAAATGCACGCAAGATAACATGGAAAAAATTTCAGAAATAGATCATGTGTCAATTAATTCTAAGAATTCCCACAAGTTTAGTTGTTACAATAGACAGATCCAGTCTCTGCCTTACGACTCAGTCCTCAGATTTGATTTTATTAAAATATCAAATAATATTAGAAAACTCCGAAATAAATCATGTATCTTCTAGACATGCATAAGATTATTCTGTGAAAATTTCATGATCAAATTCCATTTATTTTGTTCTCTGGAAATTCTGGAATACAGAATGCAGATCATGTCTTCTATTTTCATTTCCAGATTCTAACAAACTACTCCTAATAAATCATTCTCATAGCTATTACTACTTGATTCATGCAAGAAATCAACAAGAGAAACAAGAATAAAGTTCAGAGAACTCCCCACCCTTGGTTGTATTTTGAGAAGATGAGATTGGCTTTGGCTTCCTCCTCCAATTTCCTTCTCCAAGAGCTTTAGAACACTTCCTTTATTTGACTTCTTTGACTCTCTCCTTCTCTTTTTTTTCTCTCTGAAATTTCAGAACTGAAATGGGAGTGAGAGGGAGGTATTTTTTTAAGAAGTGAGAAGGAGTGAGGATGAGGGTGTGAGGGGGGTAGGCCGGCCATAGGGGTGGGAGAGGGTGATGTGGCATAGTGGTTTTCTTCAAAACAATTTTCTTCAAAACAATATCCTAATAGCTCATGGTTTTGAAGATATTTGCATGGCTGAAATTTTTAGCCCTTGATCAAGTTTTTGATGAGAGATGAGAGGTTAGATTTGAGTGCATGCAAAGAATATCCATTGTAGTGCCATACAATTACATATTTGCATATGCATCACACTCGAAAGTAGTGTATGTACTAGTATTGGTCCTTCTCATTCTCGCGCACCACCATGAACGCAACCATCCACGCGAACAATCCATCAAATTTAATCGCACTACAACATTCATATATACATAAATCAATTACTAGAAAAGTACATAATCGCGTGCAAATCTAAACTGTACACGGATTATAATGCAAAATAGTTATATGCTATTTTGCGGCGTGTTACAATTTGTTGGATAAGAAAGCGAGATGAGGAGGAACATATTAAGTAAGGATTCAAGTAAATGAGAACAAGAAGCGGATGAGGTGATTAGAACAGAAAGTTAGCATAATGGAAGGAGAGGGAAGAGAAAAAGAAAATGAGGGAAATTGAGTTTGGATAGAGGTAATTTAGGTAATAAAAAGTTGTATTTTAGATTTTGGGGGATTTTCAAAGCAACTTAATATATTGTTGGAGGTTATATAGAAATACCATGTAATATCTAAAAAACCCAAAAGAAGATCATTTTGAAAAATCATAGCATGCCACTCCAAATGAACAACTCCATTTGCAACTTTCTATAATTGGTTCAGTTACAAAAAGTAAGTGGTTCCAACTAACTACACTTCTATTTTCCTCTTTAAAAGTTATGTATGGATTATGTAAAGACCAATCATGTGAAAGAGTTGTAAATAGAGTTGCATTTGGAGTAGCATGCCATCACTTTTGATGGAGGGTCGAAATCGCAAGTTTTTGACAACCGTCCGATCCCCACACAAACCTGGAGTTTCCCAAGGGAGAAATAGTAATTTCACAATAACTACAGGCCCACTATCTTGGCTCGACCTACAAGGAAGGTTGATTCGCAGCCCAACTGAGGGAGATTGACCAGTCAATGACGAATGATAATCAAATCCCATAAAGATAGAGAGATAATAAATGATCAGATCCTTTGATTTGGGAGATCTTTCAATTCAGTTATGGAATCTTCCCAATACTGCTCCCCTCATTGCCTATAAATACAGCCATACATCATCCATTAATAGGTAATCAACATTTTACCCACAAAACCCAATTTTCACTTCTGGTTACTAACTTGATCTTCGAAGGGTTTGTCGCCGAGATAACTCCTGGTGTTTCGGGCTATTCTTGCAGGTTTCTAGCAGCCACCAGTTAGCGCAACCACCACAACACCCACAAATCTCCTCATATACTAGCCTTAAATTAGGATCTAATCGATGGATAGGATCTAAGCTTTCTCTCATCTTAAAGAACTCAGCATCTGGTTGCTCCCACACAGAAAAAAGCAACATTAGATTGGATTCGTCTGTGGGAAAGCACAGATCTAGCCCTTCTGAACATGACCTTGAAAGCAAAGAAGACGAATGCTCCAAGCCACCGGGCGGGTCCTCCACCTCCTTCGGTGCACCCCTCCCACAGCAGGGCAACCATTTAGGGGTCACAATGACAGCGTTCAGACTACCGACTTGGCCTCAGTCTCCCTGAAGGCTGAGGTCACGCTCCCACAGCCTCTCGCTCCACCGGTCGGAAGGCCGAACCCTCTATAGGGCCGGACCTCTGAGACATTATCAACAATCGACAGCATGAGGAAAACCTCCACCACCGTATTGAGTAGAGCTACTCCTGAAATTGGGGACCCCAATTAGAGCACCAGGGGAGCCGGAGAAGCCGCTCCCCCGGTAGGCAGAGGCTATAGAGGTTGCCTTCCCTCCACAGACGGAGGAAAGCGTAATGCACACACACACACACACACACACACACACACACACACACACACACATATATATATATATTGGAGTGGGCCTATAGTATGTATGTATACTAGGTTTGCCCGTTGACACATGCCTACGACACGTCTTTGGAACGGTGCACCTGGTTTGATTATATAAAATAGTTTTAGAGGTCCAGCAAATTAATTGAAGTAGGAAACATATTATATGAGGAAGCAGCATATCTACTTTTAAGCTCAACCATCGCCTTCTTGATCATTAGCTTGAACTGACATGGAATGCATACAGTTTGTTAGAAACACTGCATAGAGTTTTTTTTAACTTCAGCATCACTTTTAGATGCTTGTAATAGTTATGCAAGGACATGATCATATATGTTTTATAGAGCTTACTCTAATCCCATAACCACTATGAGCATGTCTAAATACAATGGTAACCCAAGTGCAGGTATGAAGGTATCTACAATACCAATAATCTAAATATTTGTTTGTCTGAGACTCAGTTTGCAATTGAAATACCGCTTATTATTATTTCAACCAAAATGTAATACATGAAGTTCTCAAAACTCTAATCCAAGCTAATTATTTCTTTGATCTCCACTTTGTCTCCCTATTGCACCTTTATGAAAAAAAATCAAAATGGATGAATAACAAATTTACTTTAGCTGTCTTTCTTGAGTGAAGAGTTTGCACCCTTCACTGGTAAACGCCAGTCTTCCCAATCCTATATATCCAAACATACACTAAAAGTTCTTATATGTTATGTTATCTATGGTTTCTAATAACTAGTGAAGGGAAATAGTATATTCTCTTGTAGTAAAGAAATTAATGTTGCATATTTGCCAAGTTATTTTAGGTTTCTGATCAGCTTACCTGTCTTGCTATGATTTGGAAGCCTAATTTGAGGCCACCAAATAATCTATCTCTCACTTGCATACACCTTAAATTAAAACCAATAAAAAACTCATCAAATAAATCAACAAATTAAAATTTTTTAAACCCAAAAATAAAACAATCATACCTTTCTGAACTTAGATCCCATGCACACACAAAAATCGAGTCAGCAAAAAACTGAGTAATCCCCTGCACACAAAATTAAAAATTAGAATGAGAATTCGGTTAATGTAATGAAATTAGAGTCGCCACATCGCATGTAGAGGCTCTCGATTCGGTGGAGGGGAGTCGCCGATACGGAGTCCCTTGATATACGCGCTCGATTTGGTGGAGGGGAGTCGTCGATATGAAATCAGTAGCGGATCAGATATCGGCGACGACCTCTTGATTGGGGTTCGACACTGGATTTGGATTTAGATTTTCTTTGAGATTCTCTCTTGAGAGGACTATGGAGGCTTCACCAATGGAATGGAAGCGAACATTTAAGAAAGTGGTTTTAGCGATTTGGAGTTAGCGGCTTAAAAATCCTAGGGGAGAGAGAGAAATTGGAGCTCCCTAGTTTGGAAAACGGAGGGAGCAAACTGATCTGAATAGGAGAGAGAGAGAGAGAGAGAGAGAGAGAGAGAGAGAGAAATAATCAAATAAATAAAGGAGTTGTTTGGGGGGGGGGTTTGAATTTGAGTTTTGGGGAGAAACTTTTGGGGCAGAAAATGTCTTTTGGGAGCTTAGATCTGGACCATTAATTTCCTTACTATTGAAGGTGAACCACTTGATAGCTTTTCTTTGTGTTTTATTATATAGATGTTATGGGCCTATGGAGATTTCATGAAATGGAATTATGGGCCATGAGATTAAGGAAATGAATTATTAAGAAGTAGGCCAATTGGTGCTAGTTGTGCATGACATGAAAGCACGTGTGGTTTGGATGAAGTGTGGGATATGTTGATATATCCCACATCGGCCTTGATTAGAAATAAGAAGTAGTTTAAATAGAGATCAATGATCCAAGAGGTTACAAAATAGCCATGACACCTTTTGGTGAGGCAAACCTGTGGTGGGCCGTTGTTAGAAAATATTTTTTTGCGTGTGCGTGCACGCGTAGCCACGTGCGCAGCTGAGCCAGGCTCGGGGAGTTACAGAAATAGTGGAGCTCGACTCCCGTCGGTTGGAAGCCCGGGGGCTCAATCGAGAAGAATGAGCTACCATAACCAAAGCCAAATTCTAGAACTTCTGGGACGAAATCCTTTGAGCCCTTCGTTAGGAGCTCGGGAAAGACTAGAAACCTAGCAACCCTCGCACCGACATCATCCATATTAAGGAGTCCTACTGGTTCACCCGATTCGAAGGCCGTGAACATGTTGTCTTGAAGCAACTCCAGGAGGTGGAGGATCACCTTGCCCAGATAGGGCAGGAGGAGAGGCAACAGAACAGAGGGTACTGGTCTGTCCAGCCTCCTTTTTCTTTCTTCATCCTCGAAGCCCTAGTGCTGAAGGACTTCAAGAACCCTACCTTCAAGTCGTAGAACGAAAACTTCGACCAAGCCGACCACGTCTAGAGTTTCAAGACTTTGATGCTGATCCACAATGCCTCGGATGCAATCCTATGCAGGGCATTCCCCGCCACCTTTCGGGGTCCAGTGAGGTAGTGATATTCACTGCTGGCCCCTAGCACCATTTACTTCTTTGACAAAAGCTCGGAGAGAGCTTTCTCACTCACTTTGTGACAAGACGGAGGGTGGAAAAGGCGAGTGCGTCAATACTAAACTTGAAGTAGAAGGATGGACGGAACCCCCAAAGCTTCGTCCACAGATTCACTACGGAGCCTTGGTCCATCCCATCATTGGATTCTGGGGTCGTGACAGCTGCCTTCAGGCATAATGTCAAGCATGGCCTCCTGAAGGCCTCCCTAGTCAAGAAGCCGTCATCAGATTTTTCTGACCTCTTGCTGCGAAGCATGAAGTATACCAGGGCCAAAGAAGCTCTTCATCCCGAGGGGCAAAAGGAGTCGCCCCTTAAAGGGAAGAGTAGGGCCAGTCTTGACGAACCTTGCAAGAAGTATTTGAAAGATACAGTCGGGCAGAAAAGGCCCCTTCCGGTGCCCAAGTTTCAAAAGTTCACCCATTTGAATGCCAATATCTCGGCAGTGCTGATGGAGGTTGAAGGAAAGGGCCTCCTTTGACCCCCACCACAGATGTTGACCCCTCGGTAAGAAGAGAAACATAAGGTTTTGGTGTCGTTTCCACCGAGACTATGGGCACAACACTGATGATTATCGAGCTTTTAAGGAGCAGATCGAAGCCTTGATTTTTCCAAGTTCATCAAAAGGTGCAGTGTGATGGTCCCAGAAGATAAAGGCTCTGACAGGCATCCAGAAAAGGGGCCCAAGCCACATTGTTTGGGGTTGATGGTGGTCATCCACTCAGTACATGGTGGGCCAATGGGTGGAACATCTAATTCCTCTAAGAGAGTATTCATTCGAGAGGTGAACTTGGTTTCATGGACGTATTCTCCAGTTACAACCAGATTCGTATGTACCTCCCAGATATTCTAAAGACCCAGTTTATAACCGATCAGGGGCTATATTGTTATTATGTGATACCATTTAGATTGAAGAAGCCGATGCCACCTATCAAAGACTGGTTAACAAAGTCTTCAAAGATCACATTGGTCAGAAAATGGAGGTCTACATTGACGACATGTTGGTCAAGAGCCTAGGGAGGAAGGACTATGTCGGGGATCTTGAATAAGCCTTCGATGTTCTGAGAAGAAAAAACATGAGATTAAACCCATCAAAATGTGATTTTAGCATCAGTTTGAGAAAGTTCCTGGGTTTCATGGTCAATCAAAGAGGGATTGAAGCTAACCCCTAGAAAATTCAAGCCATCCTCGACGTGTCTCGTCCAACTACCATCAAGGATGTCTAGAGGCGATAGGCTGCTTAGCTACAATTGACCGATTCCTGGCCAGATTCGGGGACAAGTGTCTCCCCTTCTTCAAAACCCTCTGAGGGGTCAACAACTTCAAGTGGGGGAACCAACAACAAGAAGCCTTTGACCAGCTGAAGGCCTATCTTGCGAACCCGATGAGTTTCTTTATTTGTATCTTGCGACCTCGGAGTAGACCCTTAGTGTCATTCTAGTAAGAGAGACCGACGAAGCCCAAAAACCTATCTACTACGTTAGTAAGTACTCCATGACGCCGAGCTCCGGTACTAAAAAATGGAGAAGGTAGCATATGCACTGGTCACGGCGGCCTGAAAACTTTGCCCACATTATCAAGCACACTCTGTAGAGGTCCCGACGGATCTGATGTTGAAGCACTACATAAATAGGAGTGCTCCGGATGACTAATGATGTGGTCGATCGAACTAAGCCAGCATGATATCAACTATCGGCCCTGGATACTATTAAAGCCCAGGCTTTGGCAGAGTTCATTATGGAATGTACCATCGCCGATAAGCCCGAAGCCGAGGAATGAAGTTTTAATGCTTTTAATTGCTTATTGTTTTATCAAACTTAATGTATTGAGACTTATTATCTATTTGTGATTGGATTATTATCGTATTGGGCTTGTGACCCAGATTTAATTATTGTTTCCAGACATTGGTTTATTGTATTTTGGATATTTCATATTACTTCATTCCAAGTATTATTGTTCATGAGATTATTATTATTGCCTGCGCAATTGTTCTGTATTGATTATATTATTGAGTTGATCAGATAAACAACTTATGGGTGACGTTAGTCATTCGCTGGGCCAATGTCATGTGCTCGTATTCCATATTTTTGGAAAGTGGGGCATGAGATTCTCACCGCTCGAGCTCCATCAACAACTTGTTAATTCCAAACAATGAGTTTAATGCCTTGCTCTCCTCTAGAGTTCCATCAACAACTCGTTGACTCCAAACAACTAGTCCAATGCTCTTCTTACCTCTTAAGCTCCATCAACAACTCGTTGACTCCAAACAATGAGTTCGACGCATTGGTCACCGTCCAAACTCCATCAATAACTCATTGAATCCATACAACGCGTTCGATGCATTTCTCACCGCTCGAGCTCTATCAATAACTCATTGACTCCAAATAATGAGTTCAACTCCTTGCTCTTCGCTCAGGCTCTATTGAACAACTCGTTGACTCCAAACGATGAGTTCAATGCCTTGCTCTTCGCTTATGCTTCGTCAAAAACTCGTTGGCCCTAAACAATGAGTTCGAACGCCTTGCTTTTCGCTCAGGCTCCCTCAACAACTCGTTGACTCAAAACAACGAGTTCAATGCCACTCCGCACAGCTCTATTAACAACGTGTTGACTCTAAACAATGGGTTCAAAACTCTGATCTATGCTTGAGTTTCATAACAACTCGTTGACTCTAAACAATGAGTTCAACGTTCTGCTCTCCGCATGAGCTCCGTCAACAACTCATTGAATCAAACAACGAGTTCTATTAATAACTCGTTGACTCCAAACAACGAGTTCAGCACCCTGCTCTTTGCTTGAGTCATTCCAACAGCCCCATAACTTAATGCAATAGGTTCGTCGCCTAACGCAGAATAAAGAGTTGCCTCAATAATACTTGCTAGGATCAAACAACAAGCTCTACGTTCAACTCCGTCTAGAGTTGCCTCACCAACTTGTTGGGCACAAACAACAAGCTCTAGATTCAACTCCGTCTCAGAGTTGTCTCTCCAGACTTGCCTAGATTAAATTCCAGGTTCAACGTTCAACTCTGTCTCAAAGTTGCCTCTCAAAACTTGTTGGGCTCAAATGGCAGGTTCAACGTTCAACTCTGTCTCAAAGTTGCCTCTCAAAACTTGCTCGACATAAATAGTAAGTTCAAATAACCAACTCTATCTCATGGTTGTCTCTATAACTCGCTTGTACCAAACAGCGAGTTCAAATGATCAACTCCATCACAGAGTCCTCTATTAACTTGTCGGGATCAAACGACAAGCCCTACATTTAACTCCGTCTAGAGTTGCTTCAACAGACTTGTCAGGATCAAACGATAAGCTTTATGATCAACTCGATCTTAGGGTTGCTTCTCCAAACTAGCTGGCATAAACAACAAGTTCAACGTTCAACTCCAAGTCAGAGTTATCTCGCCAAACTTGCTGAGCGCAAATAGCAAGTTGAAATGTCCAACTCCGTCTCAGAGTTATCTTTTCAAACCTGTGGGACCAAATGGCAAGCTCTATGTTCAACTCCGTTTCAGAGTTGATTCTACAAAACTTGCTAGGCACAAACGGCAAGTTCAACTTCCAACACCGTCACGGAGTCCTCTATTAACTTGCTGGGATTAAATGACAGGCTCTACATTCAAATCCATCTAGAGTTGCCTCAACAAACTTGTCAAGATCAAACGACTAGCTCTATGATCAATTGGATCTTAGGGTTGCCTCTCCAAACTTGTTGGGCGCAAACAACAAGTTCAACGTTCAACTCTGTGTCAGAGTTATCTCTCCAAAATTTTTGAGTGCAAACAACAAGTTCAAATGTCCAACCCCGTCTCAGAGTTGTCTCTTCAAACCTGCTGGGACTAAACAACAAGCTCTATGTTTAACTCCGTCTTCAAGTTGATTCTCCAAAACTTGCTGGGATCAAACGGTAAGTCCAACGTTCAACTCAGTCAAAGAGTTGCCTCTATTAACTTGCTAGATAAAAAAACAATCTCTACATCAACTCGATCAGAAAGTTGCCTCCACAACTTTCTGGGTGAAAACGGTAAGCTCTACGTCCAAATCCATCCTAGAGTTGTCTCTACAAACTTGCTGGGCGCAAATAGCAAGTTTGAACATTCAAGCCTGTCACAGAATTTCCTTAACAACAAATCGTCTAGGTCAACTATATACTTAAGATCCAACGATCAAAGTACTCAACTCCCAGACCGACAGAACACTCATCCAACAGTGAAATGTTCGAGCGACAAAACAAGCGAACAACACAACTTTTGCTCGCCGAAAGAGTGGTTCAGAAGAACAGGCGACAGAAAGTTTGGTCAACAAAAGAGCAATTTAACGAGGTAGACCGCTCTAGCAATAATAACTTAATACGTAGTAATTTAAAACTTAATGTAATACGTAAAAGTAATAACAAAATAAATGAGTAACGTAAAAGCGCATGAAAGTAAGAAGGATAAAAAACATCAAGAAAGAAAAAAGAGTAAGTCAAACTTAAAAGATTAAGACTAAGGAAGATATATAGAATAATAAATATCCAATTGAATTAATAGTATAAGAAAATAATTCTTTAAAAAAAATATTAAACGTTAAAGATCAGAAGTACTACGAGGAAAATCCACGAAGAAAATTAAAGAGAAAAGTTAGTTTACGTATAAGGTATCATGAATGTAGGTTCAAACCAACCATAACATACGTGACACAAAAGAAAACATGCTCGCATACAATATCACATAAATGTATACGAGAAGAGTTTCATGAATACAAGTTCAATAACTTCATCATTCATGACTCAAAACTGACACACACACTCTAATGTCCACCCTAATTTGTTTCCCTTATTATTTTTGTACTACTTATTGAAGTTGGCTCTGATACCACTTTGTAACACCCCGAATTCCAAACAAAAGTAATTCGTAGCAAAAGCATGACATTTTACTTTAACTTCTTTGTTGTGACCTTCCTCAAAATACTTCATCTAAGATGCTGAAATGATCAAAATCTGAAATGTGTACAAATTTCAAGCAACTAGCCAAATTGCCAACCAGTCTTAAGTTTGGATCTTATTAAAATAGTAAACGACATCCAAATATTATGAAATTTTAAGGAGATATTCTTGACATATACGAGATGCTCCTATAAAAATTTTAGCTCTAGATTCCATCTAGTTTGATAGATATAATTTTCTGAAGTCCAACTAAAACTTAAAATAAAAACTTATAAAAATGCCCCCAAATAATCATTTCATAATTTCTCATATTTAATCAACAACACATAATCTAAACATGAATACTCAATCTATATAAGTTATCAGGCATTTAACAATTCACCCATATAATCTACAATCTAGCATTCCAAAAATTATATTAGAAAGTTAGAGAAACACCCACATAAAAAAGACCTCCTAGTAGTTGAACCTCTTAGCCAAAGCTCCAAGAGACTCCACAAGAACAATCCGCAAGCCTCTATGCTAACCCCGAAAGCCAAAAAAAACACCCTCTCTTGAGTCTCTCTTTTGTTTGATTTATTTTTGAGTTCATTTGGGATTAGGATAGGGGGTATCTATAGGAATTTAGGAGGTGGTTTAAGTAACTAACTCTCCACTAACCTATTTACATGCCCACTCACTCATTCACCCTACTTACTCACCCCACTCACTCCTACATGCATCCGTTTTTGAAAGAGTGCACATTGCACGTGTGCACGTGTTTTGTACACTTTTATTATTTTATTCCACTTTAAATTCTTATTTTTAATAAATAATCATATTAAATTCAGTATAATTAACCTAGTAAAATTTTTAGTGCACAACTTTGTAATAAAATAGTACATTTTGTACGTGCATAAAAAGAACCACGTGTAAATTACGTGGTAATTAGTATTCATATATAAAATAAATCTAGAAAACAAAAAATGTCTATAAAAATTGAAATAAAAATATGAAACATTAATTCTATTTATGTATACAACAATATATTCAATGCGTGCATAGAAAACACGTGCACCGCACTTGTAAAAAATATATTAGAGCAAAATAGGAGAAAAAAACGAATTTCAATTTATGAAACGAATTCGAACAGGTTATAAAATAAATAATTGAACACACATAAAATTTTATAATATTACACGCAATGGTAGAATATACGTAATCGATACATGTATTGAAAACACGTGCAATGCACGTAAAAATATAAAGATTAAAATAAATGTTTAAGTTGGCTCATAATAAGATAAAAAATAAATTTTGAGAAGACGAAAAATGTATAAATAATTGAAATGCAGAAATACGTAGGACATTTATATTAAAATATGTTACGGATATTACTCGAACAATACAAATACATGTGTATAACACTCGTGGACAAAATTGTCATAACTCAATTTTTCTGGATGTTACATTGGGAGCACTCGAATGACGAACTGAACCTCACACAGTTGATCGGAAGCATGTGGCCAGAGTGGTTCTATGAACCATGAATGAACTCCTCACTTATCTGCGGTTGTTTCAGGAGCACTCAAACGACGAGCCAGACTCCGTACACTTGCTCGGGAGTAAGTGGGTGAAGCGGCTCTATGAACCATGAGTGGACTCCGAACAATAGTGAAAACGAGTTTTGGGAGCACTTGAATGGCGAACTGAACCCTGAACACTTGCTCGGGAGCATATGGCTAAAGTGGTTCTATGAACCATTAATGAACTCCTCACTTTTTCAAGGTTGGCAACTCGTACGGTGAGATATTCTATCACATACTTGCTCGGGGGCAAGTGTGCCCGTGCGACTTTATGAATCCTGAATGGATCCTGTAATTATCTGTTGGAGTGCCTGGCGAATCGATGGTGTTTGCTCGGGGGCATACCATATGTTTAACTTATTTCTTTCTTAGGCTGAACTATTCACGGAATTGTTGAATTGTGCGAGGAATTTTGCAAATGAGAAGACTAATATTATTGAAAAATTCAAACTTAAGCGGTTGCTTCAATGCAAGCCATTATTACATGCTCTGACTATCATAATCATCAACCTTTATTACATGTTTGATGCTAACTACTAAGTAAAGGCGTTAAACGCTCTCTTTATATCTCATGAGGTGATCGGCATTCAAGTCTTGGATATTTCCCCCCCCTCCCCCCCCCCCCCCCCCCCCCCCCCCCCCCCGCCCCCGTGCCTAAGTCTTTGAGTCGATTGGCTCTTGGGCGGACTACTAGTGAGACTTTTTATGGTCCTTCCCAGTTAGGGGCGAGCTTCACCTTCTTTCGGGGTTCCATATCTCAAGCTTTCGGAGGATGACGTCCCCTTCCTGAATGTTGGCCGGACGAACTCTCTTATTGTAAAATCTCTCTACCCTCTGCTGGTAGATGTTTCTTCAGAGGGTAAACTTTTTTCGGACTTCTTCAAGGATGTCAAGATTGGCTCAAATGTCATTCGAGTTTTGTTCTTCATTGAACGAAAGGAGGCGAGGAGAAGGTATTCCCACTTCAAAAGGAATAAGAGTTTCTGTGCCGAATATTTGGTTGAACGGGGATTCTCCCTTGGGGGTTCTTTTTTTGGTTCTATAGGACCATAACACACTTGAGAGTTCTTCCACCTATTGTCCCTTTGGGGCTTCACCAATCCTCTTCTTGGGGCCATCCAAGATTTTTTGATTGACTTTCTCGGTTCGATCATTGGGATGTAATATTGAAGAGAAACACTGCTCAATACTTAGATCGGTGCAAAATTTGCGAAACCCCTTGTCGGTGAATTGAGTTCCGTTGTTACTGACTAGAATGCGAGGGATCCTGAACCGGCAAACCACATTCTTCCAAAAGAATTGTTGGACTTTATGCTTAGTGATTGTTGCAAGTGGTTCTACCTCTATCCACTTCGTAATGTAATCGATAGCGACCACTAAGAAGGACCGATGTCCGATAGCGGGAGGAAAGGGCCCGAGCAGATCCATTCCCCACGTTGTGAAAGGGATGAGGATTGACATGGAGCTGAGGTTGGCTTGGGGGATCCGCTTGATGGAGGAGTGTTTCTAACAAGGGATGCATTGGTGGACATAAGCTTGAGCATCGCTGAGGAGAGTAGGCCAGTAGTAACCATGATTGAGGACTTTCCGTGCAAGGGACCTCATGCCTAGATGGCTGCCGCCTATTCCTTCATAAATGGATCAAAAAAGGGGAATTCTACTACGGGCTATGCCACCCATTACTGATGAGGGAAGTAGCATCCGTCCCATCGCAAGCACCTACAATGTCATGATCACACTGGTTTACCCTTTTTTGGTAGTTCAATGGAGGGTTGCCCTCCAACAAGAAAATGTGGAAATATGGAAACTTCTCTGCCATTTGGATCGAAGAATTTACGGAGGAAATCAAAGTATACGACCAGTCGTCTAAGTAGGCTGGAATAGCTCATTGTGGATGGTGCAGAACGTGCAAACCCTTATTATGAATAGCGTTTGCTGCTGCAGAATAGACCAATTTTAAAATAGGATAAGTTCGTGTAGTGCATCAATTTCACTCACTCTGGCCCCTCTGTGAACATAGGAATTAGATGGATGACTCACTCTCTCTTGAATGAGATGTCAAACTGGTCCCACTACTATATTTGTCCCTCTCTTTTGGATGACTGATCAACACCTGGTACTGACAAGCTATGCCCTGACAAAGCACAGACCTATCTCCGGCTGACTCTCCTGGTCACCGAAACACGGACGAGGGTTTCTCTTACCTCATTCACGAATTTCTTACAATGCATAGTCGACCTCCTAGGGAGAAAGGCACCAAAGGTATGGTCGACCATCGACTAGAGTGTAAGAGCGCTTATAGAGGACCCCTATCACGAGTACGTACCTTTCAGCCCTTACCCGAATCTTTCTCTATTCTTTGGTATCTGCAGGGTGGATCCCTTTGTCGAGGAAATCGACAAGGGGTTTCATCCAACAATCTTAGGGTGCCCGAGGGGATATAGGCATGAGTTACAATGTCTCCTCTTCAATACTCGGTTTGAGTAAGACTTCAATCATCACAGTGTGATCGAGCCTGTCAAATGAAAAGGAGGCAAGCTTTGAGAGGGACGTCTTTTCACGCCCCACTTTCCATTTTATGGAAACACAGACACATAACTAAGGCCCCTCGAATGATATAAGTATACCAACTCATATCATTCATAAGCTGTACAATACTATTAAACTTAACAACACAATAATAATCACATGAACAAGAATATGATGCAATAACCAATATATGAGATACAAGAACTAACAGAATGCCCGAGAATACACAATGCAATAATAGTTTGTCAAGTTCTTTCAGTAACCCACCATTTATACCTTTATAAATATTAACTCAGAAGAAAGAGGGAGGCCACCCGTTAGAGCAAACTTCCGGCACAAGTAGTAGCAAGCAGTTAATGTCACGCTCTGCTTCCTAAAATACAGAATTACGGGCACACAACTAAGGCCCCACGAATGATATAAGTATACCAACTCATATCATCCATAAGCTATACAATATCCAAGATCAACAACACAAGTAATAATAATAATCACATGAACAATAATAGAATCAATAACCAATATCTAGAACACAAGAAATTTGGGTCAAAATGCCCGAAAATATATAATGCCGTAAACAGTTCGCCAAGTTCCTTCGGTATCCCATCGTATGTACCTGTTTAAACATTAACTTAAAGAAATTAGGGAATACCCGTTAGAGCAAGCTTCGGGCCGCAAGTAGTAACAAGAAAAATACGAACAAGAAACAAAATATAACAGGGAAAACATTAAGAACTGGAAATTCAAATACGAAACAAATATGATAACGAGAAATAATATATATAACAAGAAAGAAATAATGACTGAACAAGAAGGGAAAAAAGAATTTGTGATGCAGTTGTAATACAACATGATCAAGTGTAATGCAAGTGACAATTGGAACAAGTTTCAAAATATAACCAACCGGGAACAAGGAATCATGTAACAAGATACATGTCATGTAAACAAGAAAACATGCAAGCTTGTAAACATGAATCATGTAACTTATAAACAGGAATCATGTAAGTTGCTCAGTGTTAATCTTAAGTCTATCAATCTTCTATTAATCTTATCTAATGCACGCAATCTTGCGTCCCCACCACAGGTTCGGGTGCATACAATCAAGTAAATATTTAGACTATAGTGGTGAACTCTACAGGTCATGTACTCGGTAAAGATAATTAATAATCAATAATACTTAATCCATAATCAATAGTCCATAATCCATAACAATAATCAATTGAGAAGCACATACCACTTCTCCGAGTATAGTCTTCGATTTTGTCCACTACTAAGTCGACCTTTATTACCCTGGCTTGTTATCATTTTATTATACTCAATTATGAACATGCAATGGGTACTGTTAGGTTTCGATGGTAGTCTCAGATCAAATACACACCAGAAAAATTACAAATAAATATCGAAACCTAGCTATGGATCCATGCGAAACCATAAATTGTGTTTAGGAGTTATAACTTGAAGATGGATTTGCTGTCTCCACAGTATGCCGATCACAACACTGTAATATTGTGGTACCTCTATGGTATCCATACGAACCGATCAAATCAAGTTTTTCCTCACACCGCGGTGCTAGCTGCGGGAAGGGGATGTTGCTCACGATCTCTCTCTCTCTCTCTCTCTCACAATTTCTGTGACAGCTAGGGTTTTCTCATATGACACTTTTCCACAGATACGTATCATATATATAGCTGCAGAAAATCAACCTTAAGAGAGTAATGAGGTTGTTGGACTCACAATCTGACCTGGTTTAGATTCGTGTATGGGCTTTTGAACTTTAGTCAGCCCATTTAATCTAATTAAATGTCCAACCAATGTTAAGAGTCCAAGTCTTACTTGGATATCCAATTAAATTTATCTTATGAATTTAAATTCCAATTTCAATCCATTCTAAGTGTGTGACCCTGTAGGTTTCCGTTACGTTGACAGTAATACTAAAATTATATTATAGTATTACAAACAGTGAGCAGTATCTAGCAATAGTTTACTGCTACTCAAGTAACGGGACTGTCAATGATTAGACATAACCTATATGTGACCAATATTACCATGTAGTCTAGTCCCTTTGTCCAGATATCTTAATTGACCATAAGGCATAGAGCATGTCACCCTTGTATAGTTCAATCTTTGGTTTATTGATGTCGGAGTAGACTTACTAAAACAAATGAGCTCAATATCTCATATTGACTCATTTGAGAATGACCATGCATTTTACAGTCACACTCCATCAAGGGGCCCATAGATATCGCTCCTGTTATGTAAGAGGGACAAATCCTATCTAAGTCACTCACATCCCGCCACATGATTTGTTGTATATCCAATAGTCGACTTTATAATCACCTTATTACAGGCAACGTTTGACGACATTAAAACATATAACTTCTCATGTAGGGAACCGTAGTGACTTCAAGTCAAAGGACTACATACACCATGGTCACTGTGAGAACCGCTTATGACACTCACGTAACGATCCATGCAGCATTCTCATACTGGGTCTGTCCAGTACATTATTACTCTAATATGTACCAATGTGAAGACTTGATATCTCAAATCCATGACCCGTGAGATATGGTCATCAGTTTACGCACATACTAGTCTCAACGTATTATTGTTGTCCTAATTCACAATAATACTTGACTAGGGACATTTAAGAATAGTATTCTGATTACAACTAATAGGACCTCGCAATCAAGTCATGCACTTGATATCATATGGTATTAAGCCTACTATTCTAAGGACTTTTTTATGTTCATTTAATCACAATAAATAACACAATAAATGAAATGCCTCAATATGAAATAAATATCATGATACAATGTGTAATCCCTATTTCATAAATACGTATTTTTTGTGTATATTGTGTATTTAAAATTTTTGTAAATTAGTTTTCCGCTTTCAAATTATTTTTGTTAAAAGGTATTGTTGGATCTTCTATTAAAATCTAATTTCGACCAACAATTTTATTTGTAACTATTTTCTATGATTTCCTTCAACAAAAAAAAAACTATTTTCTATGATTTTTATTCAAATCTTAATTATTCTTATTGTTACTGTTACTATTATTATTATTGTTACTAAAATTTTTCTTTTTAATGTCCCTAAAATTTATCTAAGTTTAATTATATTTTTATAGGTTAGTTTTATTTCCCTAATGGATTTTAACCCAAAAACCCAAACCCATTATTTTATTGGATTTTAAAGCCTATTTTCCTCTATTGGATTCAACCCTATAACCCATTAAATACCCATTGTTTTTCTAAACCATACCCGTTAGCCATCCCACACCTGAATCCCATTTACTTTTACTTAACCTTATAAGTCGTCACCCTTAAAAGCCCTAATACCATACCCTATTCCTCTATATATATACCCTGATTGTATATCACCCCTATTCGCCCCTACTGCAACCCCAGCCGCCTCTTCATCCCGACCCTCCTCATCGCGTCGCCCTGCTCCAAAAAGCCAGCCCCCTCCCCGAGCTCTCCTCCTCCTCTTGTTCTTCCCCGAAGCCAGCGATTGCACCTCCCTGTCTACCAGTCACGATGCCAGCATCAGTCGACCACCGTGCTGCCCTCCTGCATCGCCAGTCAGCTGACGACAGCCCCGCAGCGTCGCTCCCTGCCCTGTCGCCTTCAGTGATGCCAGCAACGACAACAGGTCATGACCTCCCTGAGTCACGACCCTCCGACGACGCACCTTTAGTGTGCTGTTTCTTCTGTCGTCCAATCCGCCGTGCCGACTGACTGTCCGTCGTCATCCTCCCACCGCAGTGTGCCGCTGCCATCCGCCGTTTGAGCCAGAGCCAGGCTTTTGATGTTTGAGTGGCTGTTGATCACTTTGATTTTGGGCCATTGGATCTTCCCTGATTATCTTGATCATCATGATCTCCATCATCTGATTTGGACCAAATTGATTTTGATCATCATTTGCATTAGGATCAATCTAACCCGTCCGATTGTCAATAGATCTTGATCATCATCATCTTCATCATCAGTGAGATCTGGACCATCTGATCTGATCGTGATCATCGTCTCCATCATCATCAATCTTTATCTCAGCTGTCCGATCTGATCCGATCATCTTGATCTTCGATCTCAGCCGTCCGATTATGTTCGTGATCTCAATCATCTTCATCTTGTTCGCGATCGGTTGTTCATCTTGTTCGTGATCTTGTTCGTGTTCGCTTTGTTTATGTTTGTGTTCGTGCCCGGGAATCCGTTCCCATTATTCTTGTTCTAGCTTTGTCGTTCCGTCGTTCAGGCAAGTAACTTGTATTCTTTTGTTGTGTTATACAAGTACTACATACCACCTGTAGTGTAGTTATGTTTTAGAGACAATTTTTGTGCAAATCCCTGTGATATATTGTCTCTATTGTGTTGACCCGTCCATAGTTGCCACATGACACACATGACATGAAATAACCTAGGGATGACCACTTCTTGTTGTATACATGTAACATCCTAGTTTTCATTTATGAGATTTTTGTGATTTTACATGTTTTCTCATTTGTATAAATTTTTCGTATAAAATAAATTTTTTTCTGTATTTGTTCTCCCTCATTTTCCAAAAAGTAATTTTCTTTTAAAGCCTAATTAAAATCTAAAGTCCAAATTGTCTTTTTAGCCCACTTTATTAATTAACTATTTTAATTAATTAAACCCATGGTTAAATTGGCCCATTAATGAGCCCATTTAACTTATTTCTTTTTTAAAACAATTGAACTTGTATTGTAGACTTTTTATGAACAAATAAAATTTTTATGCACTTGTACACTTATAAGGAGGGGGTACTAGTTGGCACGTGCAAGCACCAGAGTGTGCATTGCACACCCACTCTAGGCCGGATGGAGCAAGAAGAGATGGAGAGAGTGGAGTTGTGGATTGAGGTGGTTATGTGATCATGGGTAGTTGCTACAACTCCCTAACTCATCCTAGCCTTTGATCTCTAACCATTTGATTTAATCATAGCCATCTATTCTCACCAAAAAAATGTATAAATACCCCCTAGTTCTTCTCATTTAGTACACTAGAAATTTATTAAAGAAAGAAAGGATTAGAGTGAGAAAAGATTGAGAGTTTTGGTGAGTAAAAGATTGAGGGGATATTTTTGTGTGTGCTCAACCAAGGAGAGGCCGGGAGTGCAATAGGGGGGGGGGGGGGGGGGGGGGGCGAGCTCGGGTTGCTACATCCAAGGAGGAGGAGACAATTTTGAGGCACAACTTAGGAGGAGAGGGGTCCATTCGTGCATTCTAGGAGATTTCTAAGAGCTTTCTATTTGTTTTTCTACAATTGGTGGGTGTTTCTCATACTTCTAATTCTAGTTACCATACTAGGAATGTTTTGATAGAATTATCAATGAAAACATAAGTGAAATTGACTCCATGTTTGCTCATGTAGAGATGAATTGATGATTTAGAAGATGTTTGTTGAAATGATTGCTAGTTGATAAATTATGAATTGAATTGCGAGAAGATGTCATATTTTGCCATGCTAGATAGTTAAGAACCTTTGTGTTAAGAAAATCCATACATTTGAGACAAGTTGAATGTATATTGTGAAAGTGATTGTTTAAATTACAATAACTCTATTGTAGCAAAAGGAGAAATTTGTGTTTTAAAAAGATTGTAGATTGCTAGTAAATAAAGGGATGGAGGAATGAAGTATTTTGTAGAAAATAATATGTAACCCCTGTTTTCTCAAAAATGTATTTTTGTGTATTTTTCATATTTTAAAATTTTTTGCAAATTATTTTCCGGTTTTCAAATTCTTTTGTTCAAATTTTTTTTTTTTAATCTTCTATTTTAAAATCTGTTTTCGATCAAATGAATTTATCTGTAACTATTTTCTGTGATTTTATACTGTAATAAAAATCTCATTTTTATTATTGTTATTATTGTTATTAGTTTTGACTGGTTGCTAACGACCTACTTCTATGTACAAATTGTATTTGTAGTATTTTAAATAAATTATATTTTTGTGATTCAAATTACATTTTATTAGAGACAATATTTTTATTAATTTTATATACCCATTTTTCCTTATTGGAATTTTCTAAATACCCTAATACCGAATTACCCATTACATTATATACCCGATTCAAACCAATCCATTATTCCTTTCCTATTACTTTAAAACTTACCTATTATTATACCTACTTTCCTACTTCTTATCCTAATCTAATGCACCAGACCACTACCCATCAGATTATAACCCACCCAATTTAATTAATCCCCTAACATCCCTAACCAAATATACCTACTTCCTAATAATAATCCTAATACCTATTACTTTATATTCCTACCTTTGAATCAAAACCGTGAGATACTACCCATAGCACCCGACCCAATTCGGTTTTTTTGTTTTCTTGGAGCCGCCTGTGTGTGCATCCCCATCTTCAAACCCTAATTCATATATATCCTATCCTATGTATATTTACAAATCCATGTTGCATATTCTTTTTTTCCCAAACCATTGCACCCTATTTTTGTGCTTCATCTCTCTCGTTCTCTCCATCCATCGTCTCGCGCTCTCTTGCTCTTGGGTTTCTATTGCGCGTGCTCGAGTGCGCGTGTAGATCGTTCGTGAGTTCGTGGATTTTCGTTCGTGGGATTTGCTCCTACTTTTGAGTTCGTCGTTCTTTATCCCGATTTAAGGTAAGTAACTTGTATTTCAATTTATTTGTTTGATACAAGTCAAAAAGTTCACATATAGTGTAGTTGGGTCCAGAGACAACCTAAGATTGTGTTTTCCTTGATGGGTCTTGTCTCTATTGTGATATTTTGGCCATGGAAGACTCACGACACCATATGGACATGATTAACCTAGGAATTGCCCAATTCTTGATTTTTAGTCATGTATGTGAATAATTGTGTGAATTTGTGTTTGGATTAAGACCCATGTGAATTAATAGGTGTGGACATGTTAATAACCCTAAATCATGATGTTTAGACATTTGGTAGGTTGTATTTCAAGTTTGGATGTATTTGGATCAATATTCTTGAAGTTATGATGTTCTCGTTTTGAAGTGTGAAATATGTAAATTCTGGATATTCTGTTTTGATTGCTGTTTTCGTCTATGCTACAACCAGTATTTTTGTAATGCACTGATTTTTCATTTAATGAAAAATTATTTATTTTGCACATAGTGTGCACGTGCAATATTTTTGATAAATATTTTCATCAAGATGAGTAAAGATATTTTAATATGTACCTTTATTTTTTTTTTATAAAGCCTTCTTTTAATTAGACAAAAAGCCTTTTCTTTTTAAAAGCCCAAAGTTAATTTAATTTATTAATTTTATAATAATTATTTTGGCCCATAAACTAAAGCCCATGAACAATTTTTATACAACTTGTCATGTAGAATACAATTTAAAGACTATTTTATTTTTATACAAAAATTTAATGTACAAAATTTTTGGAGGCAAATGCTTGCACGTGCATTGCACGTACACGTGCAAATGCACTTCCCAAAGTAGGCCGGATTGCTTCTTTTGGAGGGAAAATCAAAATTTTAATGGAAATCATGGTGTGGTGGTTACTTGATTGTGGGTAGTTAATACAACTCCTACTTTCATCTTAGCCCTCCATCTTATAACCAACTACTTGATCCTAGCCTTCCATTCTCTTTGATTTTTAGTATAAATACCCCCCCTCCCCCCGGCTAGTTATTCTTGTGCTTATTAATCCCTCCAAACCTATAGTCTAAATTATATTATCTAGTAGTGATTTTGTGAGTTAAAAGATTGAGAGTGTGTGGGATTGTGCTTGCAACATCAAGGAGGAAAGGAGAGGCCGGCTACCATCGAGGAGCTCTCGGTGAGGTGTGCTTGGAGGCTTGTGTGCGCGTCGTCTAGGAGGAGGTGCACTCTTGTTGCAAGGACATTCGTCTAGGAGGTTGTTAATTGTATCTTTCTTCAATAAGGTGGGCAAATTTTCCCTATTTCTAAAATAGGAATGCATGCTAGATTTAATTAGCAAAATGATGCATGAAAATGATTAATAAGAATGCACATTTAATTGAAAAGATGATCTCTAGTTGATTGATTTGTTGATATGCAAATTATGTGTGTTGCTATTAGTAAAATTCAAGTTGTGTGCAATACAAATATGGCTATAAATTGTGTGAAGAAACCTTTGTTAGTAGCATGAAAAATTATGTGCAAAAATTAATATATCGACTATGTCACTTTTATGTGCTAAATTGGAAACTTTGTATGGCGTTGTAAAGAATAAATTGAGATGCAATTTTTATGTTTGGAAAATGAATAAGGATAGAAAATTAGTATAGAGATTGATGAAATTATAATGTCAAAAAAAAAAAAAAGAATGTATTAATAGTAGTATATCACATTAACCAAATTGTATGGTAGAAATGTGTTAATTGTTGAGAAAAATATGTTTAATTATTTAAGAAAATTATTTTCATATACTGGAATAAAGTTCATGATGGAAATAATTAATTTGGATTGTTTACAGTATGTTAGTAAGAACAATGTGAAATGAAATTTTGATGAACGTCGGAATGTTCTAAATAACAGAGAGTATGGGGTTAAATGGAATTTGAATTATGCTAGTGACAACTCGAGCGCGTAGCTCAAGCGGTCGGGATGGCTCTGATCGCTACAGTGCCCTTCGGCCTAGGGTTGCTGGTTCGAATCTCTGTGGCACCATACTTTTGTTTCTTTCTTTTAAACGTATAAGATTAGCGGCCGAGAGTATTTAATACTCTCAGCGCCTATCTATACTGCTGGCGCAAGCGGCCTACTGGCCTGTGCCTTCGACTGTCTTCTCTGTGGTGCTGGGTTCGAATCTGTGGCTCGGCAGTTATAAAAAATATTTTTTTGGATGTTTTGATGATCAAAAAATTAGGAAAAAAATATGACTATTCTTCTAAAAATATGTAGGACTTAAGAAAAATAATTTGGGGATTATTTGCATGAAATAAAACATGATTTGAGAATAAAATGTGTAAATAGAACTATGGTTCTATATTTTTTTTATTGTTGTGAAATTATATCTTGCAAAAATGACTTGAAATGAAGGATTAGAGAATTAATGTGGCAAAAAGAAATTATATTGTGTGATGTGATGCAAATTATGCTCATTTGAGAATAGTGTGAAAAATATGAAATGTGAATATTCGTTAGTGATGTAAATTTCAATGTGAAAGTAATATTTCATGAGTTACATGATGAATAATTAAAATTCATGTATAGTTATGGACTATTTGAACGAATTAGAAATCATGATTTGAAAAGAGAAATACTTTTGAGTATGATGACTCAACATGGGAATTTATGAGTTGGAAATGCTCGAATTGGAAATTGTGAATTGAAAATTGAAACAAAAAGAGTAGCTAAGTCTCCCCCGGCATTTGGAAATAAAAATTGAAATGAAGGACCAAGGTTGGTCGTGTTTGAATGAATGAATAAGTCCGGTGTAGTGGAGAGGCTAACTCTAGAGCTTTGATTTTTGTTCATGATTTTGATAAAAACTAAGGACTAGTACATAGTGGAGACGTGATGAAAGTAGGAGAAAAACACGAGTATGAGGGCCATCGGATTGGCGGTGTGAGAGTGATCCACAGGCTGCCTGCTTGATGCGTCAAGACATGGCGTGGGCACTACTCCAGAATTATCGTCCCGGTGGCGACGCTTGTGGGATGTTTGGTGACTGCAAGAGGATCGTGTGCCATGAAGTGAGGCTGAATTGCCACAGGCTGTCTTCACGATGCGTCGTGGCATGACGTGGGATTCCCCTCCAGGATTTTCTGTACACGTGCTTGTACTCATAGATCATCTAAGATACCTACCGTAATTACAGTAGTAGATTAAGCCATAACGAGGGATTGAACCCTACAAAGATGAAGAACGATTAAGGGCTTGCCCTCGGACCTATGTAGTATGAGATGCATAGAATCCGAATAAGTGCGCATTAGTGTCATGTAATATAAATAAATGCATTAAGGACTAAGTGCACAATCACAACACGACATCAATAGGGTAGTCCCTTTAGTTTGAAATGTGACAAGTTTGTGTTTGCTAAATATGGAAAATAAGTTATACTATTTCCGGCATAGAGAGGATGGCCGTGTATAATGATCGTCGGTTGAATAAACTGACGTACCCACAGTCTTATATGCAGGTAAATGGTTTGATACAGATTAAAGAGGAACAAATGCTTAAAGATTATTCAATGTTGTTGTACATTTGTTTCATTGTTGTAAAGTTTACTTCCGCTGTGCAATGTAAAGTGTAATATTGATGTAAACTCTGATGTAAAGTGAAAAGTTCAAATTTTCTTGTAAAAATGTACTAAAGGAAGCGGAAAGATCTTGTAGAACATCTCGAATTCAGTGTATTTGGGATTCGGGGCGTTACAATTTTGATTCCAGTATAAAATATGAATTTTAGATAATTTTGTCTATTTTCAAACCCCACTGGTTTTGCTTGATTTGGATTTTGTATGACTGAGTTATGACTGTTTTAGTACAGAGGTGTCGATCTATTCCAGATTCTGTTTTGGGTTAATTTTGTTAACAAACTATTTTCAAGAACTATTCTATACATATTATCTTGATCCAATATTTTGGTCAGTGTTTCTTTATAAAGTTAGAGATTACCCAGAATTTTGATGAATTTTATTGACAATTTTATGTGACGTTCCATGCTATTTTCTAAAATCTACTCGTGCTGTATTTGCTTGCTGTTTTATAAAGAATCCTATTTTCACTATGATTCCTTATACTGTATGAAAATTATTTGTGAAATATCAAAGTTAGTAAATTCTATCTATTTTCATATTCCTTTGGCGGAATTGGATTTTGTTTCACTGGTTGCGAGATATCTTAGTTTTCGTACAGCAGTGTTGGGATTTCCAGATTCACTAAACTATGTTTTCTTGATACTTCCGTATTTTTTGATGACTGATTTATTCTTACTGGAATATTATGAAACTTTAAATTTTGATTCTACATATAGGGGAATACCCCAAATTTTTCCTGATTTTATTTGAGAGGTTTTGATGTTGTTTTTCTGACTGAGAATTCGTTTTCCCGATTTCTGACTGAACATGTTTTCTGTTTTCAAACCTGTTTTGAGTTAAGATGTTGTGAAGTACTATATGACTTAATTATACTCGTTGGATTTGTGTGGATGTTTAGTTTCCAGATCCTTCGACGGATTCATATTTGCATTTCTGTAGCGACAAGAATCACTATTTTAGTACTGTACTGTCATGCTGTCCTGAATATGAACATGCACTGTTTTGCTCGTTTATGTAACTGTATATTATCTATGATTGATTATTTGTTTTCCTTAACCTAATACTGATTATACCATGTTAGTTTGACACTATTTAGTACACATTCATGTCGGTTGGATAACCTTAATAAAAGTAACCAAGCCGGGATTTAAGGGAAAGATCTAGTAGTGGGAAATTATAAAAATGTGTACTTGGAAGGGGGCCCGTGTTTCCCATACTGAGCATCTGTTATACTATTACTGATTATTTGACTGCACACTTCCCTATAGGAAGGTGTACTCGGAGGAGGACCATTAGGTTCTAACTATCGGATTACTGTTACTGATTACCTGATTGCACACTTCCCTATCGGAGGAGGACCACTAGGTTCTGACTGTTACTGCTACTGTTATTGTTACTGATACCTAAGTATACGGCCCTATATGATCCCCTACGAAATCTATAAGCGAAACTGTTTGTTGTAGCAACCATGTGATATGATTTTGGGGCGCATGAAGTGCTACCTAGCTAGTAATACAGACAAGACTGTAAGAACATAAAACTGATACTATTGGACTGAGACTGTTAGACTGACACTGATATACTGTTATCCTAATTCACTGATATATTGAGCTTACTGTTACTAGAGACTGTTAGTTACCTTATGACAGTGCCTTAGACATAAAACAACTGTACTGTTAGTATGCCATGCTATTAGTTAGTTTCCCCATGTGCTTGTATCCTACATTATTTGTGACCCGCGACTTGCAATTGACAGGTACTTGTTTTCTTCTTTTCCCCTTTTCCTGCAAATTTACTAATTCCAGATCAGGATGGTCAGCTACCAGAAGGTATTGGCGAGATGATGTTTTAGTACTGAAGATTCTGCTTTATTACATTTTTATTGATGCTTGAACATTGAATAAAGTGTATTTGGTATATTGGATATTACTTGTATTTGGGCGATGTGACCATATTGTTTTTGTCCAGACTCTGATTTATTTGAGAATATTGCATTTTGTTTCAAGTAAATTTTTGTTGGTAATTTGTTTTAATTATGCATGTTGGTTGATACTTTTGCTTTCGACTCTGATTATTTGTGTGAGATATTGTAAAGATTCTTGAATAGCTTATGGATGATGAAAATCATTCACTGGACTTTTGTTACGTATTCGTATTCTTTTTGGAAGCGGAACATGACATTATATTCAATTGTGTGCAACTATGTTTTATTCTCAATGTCGACACTATGGACCTAAAACTTAAAATAAGACCAAAAATGCATGTTTTATAGGCAAATAATGAGTTTAAAATTACTGGTTTACTGTATTTATATATGTTTCAAAATCTGGAAGGTTATATTTCAAAAAGAGAAGAAAATGAACAAAAATCGTTTTGGAATTTTTTTAGTAATTAGTAGAGAACAAGAATCGAATCAAAACAATCCCAAACCTTTTTGAGACGATCTGGTCACTTAGACCAAGTGGTCGTGGGGTGCTTGGGCGCTAGAGTAACGGGTCGGTGACCCTGTGGTCTCGAGTTCGAACCTAGGCTCTGCCTTTCATTTTTTCGTTTTGAACAAAAAATTCAAAATCCGAAACCCAAAACACTTAACCATATTTACCCTTTCTCTTAACGTGGTTGCACCCTAGCTTAGTTGGCTTGCAGTTGAGATTGACTTCTCTCAGGTCTCGGGTTCGAATCCTGTGTTCGGCAGTTTTGAAAAATTTGATCTTTTGGAGAATTTTTTTAATTAAATTTTGACTTTAAAAATCTGAAAAAAATATATAAATGATTCTAAAAAAATGTAGATGTTATGAAAAATATTTGGGTATTATTTTGACTAAATAAAAGTGAGTTAGAAGTGAAAATTGGATAGAATCCTATGGAGTTTTACCCATGGGAAAATTATAAAAGTATTTATTTGCATAAGAAAAATTATGTGGTGATAAAAAAGAAGTTTGAATAACAGAAAAATTAAATGTGGTACTTAGGGACTTTCATTGTTTAAATTGAATGTTGGTGGTGAATGAAAATACGACTTGTGACCTTTTAGAATAAAGGAAATGAATGATAGCACGAGGATTAAATGAGATTATTGAAACTCATATGTTTGAATGAATTGAGATTGACATGGTAAATGAAATTGACGTTTAATGACATGATGACTTATGATGAACTATGGATATGATTACATGAATGCTATGAACATGAAGTGTGAATTACGATTAATCATGAAAAATAACTTATGAGTATGAAAACTCGATGTTGTAATTATGAGTTGAAATTGAGAATTAGGGTATAGCCAAGCCTTATACCGGCAATGCAAGAATTATGAAATGATATTTTGAAATGAGAAGACCAAGGTTGGGTCATGTGAATTAAATGAATAAGACCGGTATAGTGGAAGTGCTACACTCTAAGAGTTGATTTTATTCATGATTCAATTAAACTAAGGATAGATACATAGTGAAGATGTGATGAAAGTAAGAGAAAAACATTGAGTATGAGGGCCATTAGATTGGCGGCGTGAGAGTATTCACAGAATGTCCTATGATGCGTCATGATAGGGCGTGGATACTGCTCCAGAGTACCGTCCCAGTGGCGACACTCGTGGGGTATTTGACGACTGCGGGTAGTGTCATGTCTATGGTAGGAGCTGAATTACCACAGGATGCCTGCATAATGAGTCATGTGTCAGTGCGTTGGGATTCCCTCCAGGGCACCTAGACATGAGTTCTTAGGTCAGAAAACATCTAGGATACTTATCGTAGTTACAGTAGTAGATTAAGTCATAGCGAAGGATTGAACCCTACAAGTTGAAGAACAATTACGGGCTTGCCCTCGGACCTATGTAGTATGAGCTGCATAGAATCTGAACAAGTGCGCATTAGTGTCATATAATACAATTAATTGCATTAAGGATTAAGTGCACATTCACAACACGACATCAATAAGATAGTCCCTTTAGCTTTGTTTGTGACAAGTTTGTGGTTTGCTAAGTATTGAGAATCGTTATATTATTTTCGGCATAGAGAGGATGGCCGTGCATAATATTTTGTCAGTTAAATGAACTGACACGCCCACAGATTTTATGCAGGGTAAAGTGGTTAACAAGACTTAAGAATGCATGCTGATTAAAGATTGATTCAAGAGTTGTACATTTCAATTCATGTAAATTGTTGTAATTTGCTTCCGCTGTAAATATGTAATGTAATTGTAAACTCTGATGAAAGAAAAGTTTTTATTTCCTTATAAAATTGTATGAAAGAAGTGTAAAGATCCTGTGGAACTTCGAATTCATTTGTATTTTGGAATTCGGGGTGTTACAATACATGCATGTTGTTCGTATGATATCGTGTGCTCGGTTGTGTTACTTGTAGTATAATCATTGTGGACTTGTAAAATACTCTATACCATGTTGCTTGGACATCTAGTATACCCTATTTCATATTTGGTTATGTTTTGGATGAGTTTCATCTGAACTTGTTGATTTTGTGTATGAAGGATATTTTCTGTTTTGCCGATTTTCCATTTTTTATCAGTATTTTAGACCCTATTAAGGTCAGTATATAAAAATTATTTGTGAATATGAATTATAGAGAATTCTGTCTACTTTCCAGATTTTCTGACAGATCTCAGTTTCAATTTGTGCAAGTTATGACTATTTTACTACAAATATGTTTAAAATTTCAGATCTAGTTTTTATATGAATTCTATATAGTAATCTATTTTTCTACTGATGCTAAAGATAATATTTTGATCCAATATTTTGTTGGTTACAACTATACTTGGTTGGGATTAAACCCTAATTTTTGTGGATTTAATTGATAACTTTTATAAATCATTTTGTGCTTGTGAACAATTACTATACATGCAGAATTTTCATACTATTCAGTAAAGATACCTAATTTCAACATGATTCTATTTGTTTTCGATAAAAACTTTGTGAATATGAATTTTATCCTACTGTATCTATTTTATCACCCTTTTGACGGATTTGGATTTGGATTTATCTTTTGTAAGATATTTCTATTTTAGTATTGCTGGGTTTATGATTCTAGATTTACAAAACTGCTGTATCTTGCTGCTTTTTGATTTTACTTGAATACTTTATCTATGTTGAAAAATTATGAAACTTTATTTTCTGTTACTAAACATACTAGGAAATACCCCAGACTTTTCTTGGATTTAATCAGTAAGTCTTGATGCCGTTTTCATGTTCTTGAATACAAACTTTTGATTTCTGGCTGAACATATTTTCTGGGTACAATTCTGTTTTGAGCATTGTCTTTGTGAAATACCATATGACTTATATATACTTGCTGGATTTGGCCGAGAGTTTATTTTCGAGATTTTCTGAGGGATCCAAATTTGCATATTTGGAGCAATGGGAATTCCAGATTTAGTGCAGTAAATCTGGAATTTTCGTTGTTCTATCCTTTTATGTGTTGTCTATCACCTGTATATGTTTGTCTTTCAACCTGAACCTGTTACTGATTCATACCATGTTATTCTTGTCCTGTTTTGTGCACGCACATGTCTGTTTGATAATAATAACAAAATAACCATGCCGGGGTTAAGGGAAAGATCTAGTAGTGGACAATATAGGAGTCTGTACTTGAAAGGGGACTCGTATTTCCCGTGTGACAAGTTTACCGACCAAGTTACCGATCAAGTTTACCGACCATGTTTTGTGATCTTGTGAATACCCGAGTACATGACCTATAGAATCCCTTACGAAATCTAAACGCAAACTTATTTGAATGTAGCAACCATGTAGTAAATGGATGGGACGCATGAAGTGCTACCTAGAAAGAAATAAATACAAGACTTGACATAACATGACACCTGTTACATGCTTACCTAATACATGATTACCTGTACATGCTACTTGACACCTGTTACATGTTTACTTGCTTGCCTGTTACCTGTTACCTGTTACATATTATATACACTTATTATTACTTGATTCTGTTTATGATTCATGTTAGTTGTTCTATTTTTTTGCCATGTCTATTTCATGCTATTTGTTATCTTTCCCATATACTTGTGCCTGCACTACAAGCGGCCCATAACTTGCATTGACGGGCGTTTTGTTTTCTTTTCCCTCTTCCTGCAATTTTCTAAATTACAGATTTTGGAGATCAGCAGCCAGATGGAGTAGGTGATATGAGATTTTAGATGCTGGAGTTTTTGCTATTTATTTCTTTTTGCTTATCTTGAATAATTGTACTTGGTTACTTAGACTATTTGTTTTAGGCAATGTGACCCAGGATTATTGACTTGTTCAGATCTAATTTATTTGAGATTAATATATTTTATTTCAAGTAATTCTGTTGGCATTTTAATTCAGTTATGCATGCGTGGTTGACTTCTCTTACTTCCTACTCTGATTATTCCTGTGAAATATTGTAGATCCTGATAGTTTATGGATGATGAAAATTATTCACTGGGCTTAGTCACGTATCCGTATTTCTTTTTGGGAAGCGGGGCGTGACAAGGTTTTTAGTTGTATCAGAGCACATGTTTGGCTAATGTATTAGTTGAGTGATATATTAGACAAGCTTGGCTCGATCTGGGATTGGCACAACAGTACACAGACCATGCATACATGAATAAATTATAATCAACATTGATTTGGATACTAGTCTTATTCCATTCATTTGATCCCTTCTTATTCAATCCCTTGATTCCTTCAACATTTGTCGATTTCTTCTTGGGTATGAATTCATTCTTCCGTACCCATATTCTTTTGATTCTGGTGTCATCCATTCTTTTCTTCCTGCTTGGATCTTCGGTCGGTATCGTTGGATCTCCTTCGACTTGTCTTCTGCTTGGATCTTCACCAGGAGAGGAAGTGTCGTCTTTTGCTCCAAAATGTGCATGCAGAGTCCCAGGATTTCAAGAAGTGTTCAGAATTTGAAGTTGCCATGAGTTCGAACTTCATGCTAGAGAGATGCCATTTGGACGTGTGAAGGATATGGTGAGCCACGAAGCAGACAGCTGGAGCTACTGAATGCTATTGGCAGAGTCTTTCCCGATCAGAGTGGCGCAGCGGAAGCGTTGTGGGCCCATAACCCACAGGTCCCAGGGTTCTCTTGTTGTTTCTCCTTTCCTGCATTGTTTTCCTTTTTCCATCCCTTGTACTCGTCTTCATCTGTTGACTCATTGGCTGGTCTAACTCTTCCTTGTCCATCCTTTCTTCGATTCCAGCTCTATCCATTTTTTCATCTTCTTGCTTTGTTATCTTGCAAGTCTTGTATTATTTCTTCTTCATTTTTGATACCGGTTACTTCTTTTTTGCATTCCATTTTGCCATCATGCACCCATTCATTATTTGATTCAATTTTTCCCTGTTCATTTTTCCTTTGATTCCAGTTCTACATACTTCCTATCTTGCATTGTGTTCTTCTGTTGTTTCTTTCCTTTTGATATTATTTATTTTTTTCTTGCATTTCATTATTTGACATCATTGTTATCCATTTCCTTCTTTTTTTGGTATTGCCACTACTTTGTTCCTTTCCCTAGTTTTCTGTTTTGTTAACCTTCTCCTCAAGTTTGCATTTGCCTTTTCCTATGTACTGCCTAAGAGAATTTCGAGGAAGAAATTTTGTTATAAGGTAGGTAGGATTTGTAACCCCTGTTTTCATAAATACGTATTTTCTGTATCTAAAATTTTTGTAAATTAGTTTTCCGCTTTCAAATTATTTTTGTTAAAAGGTATTGTTGGATCTTCTATTAAAATCTATTTTCGATCAATAATTTTATTTCTAACTATTTTCTATGATTTTTATACAAATCTTATGATTGTTATTATTACTTTGATCTCTATTATTCTTATTGTTACTATTACTATTATTATTAGTATTGTTACTAAACTTTTGCTTTTTAATGTTCCCAAAATTTATCTAAGTTTAATTATATTTTTATAGGTTAGTTTTATTTTCCTAATCAATTTTAACCCAAAAACCCAAACCAATTATTTTATTGGATTTTAAACCCTATTTCCCCTATTGGATTCAACCCTATAACCCATTAAATACCCAATGTTTTTCTAACCCATACCCGTTAGCCATCCCACACCCGATACCCGTTTACTTTTACTTAACCCTATAAGCTGTCACCCTTAAAAGCCCTAATACCCTCCCTATTCCTCTATATATATATTCCCTGATTATATATCACCCCTGTTCACCCCTACTGCAACCCCAGCCATCTCTTCATCCCAACCCTCCTCGTCACGTCGCCCGGCTCCAGAAGCCAGTCCCCTCCTGGAGCTCTCCTCCTCATCTTGCTCTTCCCCGAAGCCAGCGACTGCACCTCCCTGCCTACTAGTCGCGACACCAGCATTAGTCGACCACCGTGCCGCTCTCCTGCGTCGCCTATCAGCCGGCGACAGCCCCGTAGCGTCGCTCCTTGCCCTGTCACTTTCAGCGACGCCAACAATGACAGCAGGTCGCGACCTCCCTCAGTCACGACCCTCCGACGACGCACCTCCTGCGCACTATTTCTTCCACCGTCCAGTGCACCGTGCCAATCGCCTGTCCGTCGTCGTCCTCCCGCCATAGTGCGCCGCCGCCATCCACCGTTTGAGCCAGAGCCAGGCTTTTGCTGTTTGAGTGGCTGTTGATCACTTTGATTTTGGGCCATCGGATCTTCCTTGATCATCTTGATCATCATGATCTCCATCATCTGATCTGGACCATCCAATTGATTTTGATCATCATCTGCATTAGGATCAATCTGAACCGTCCGATCGTCGATCGATCTTGATCATCATCATCTTCATCATCAGGGAGATTTGGACCATCTGATCTGATCGTGTTCATCATATCCATCATCAGTCTTGATCTCAGCCGTTCGCTCTGATCCGATCATCTTGATCTTGATCTTCGATCTCAGCCGTCCGATTATGTTCGTGATCTCAATCGTCTTCATCTTGTTCACGATCGGTTGTTCATCTTGTTCGTGATCTTGTTCGTGTTCGCTTTGTTCGTGTTTGTGTTCGTGCCCGGGAATCTGTTCCCATTATTCTTGTTCTTGCTTGGTCGTTCCGTCGTTCAGGCAAGTAACTTGTATTCTTTTGTTATGTATTACAAGTACTAAATACTACCTGTAGTGTAGTTGTGTTCTAGAGACAATTCTTGTACAAACCCCTATGATATCTTGTCTCTATTGTGTTGACCCGCCCGTAGTTGCCATATGACATATGACATGAAATAACCTAGGGATGACCACTTCTTGTTGTATACATGCATGTTGTTCGTATGATATCATGTGCTCGGTTGTGTTACTTGTAGTATACTCGTTGTGGACTTGTAAAATACCCTATACCATGTTGCTTGGACATCTAGTATACCCTATTTCATGTTTGGTTATGTTTTGGTTGAGTTTCATATAAACTAGTTGATTTTGTGTATGAAGGATATTTTCTGTTTTGCCGATTCCCCTTTTTTTATCAGTATTTTAGACCCTATTAAGGCCAGTATATAAAAATTATTTATGAATATGAATTATAGAAATTCTGTCTACTTTCCATATTTTCTGACAGATCTCAGTTTCGATTTGTAAGTTGCAAGTCATGACTATTTTACTACAGATATGTTTAAAATTCCAGATCCAGTTTTTATATGAATTCTGTATAGTAATCTATTTTTCTGCTGATGCTAAAGATAATATTTTGATCTAATATTTTGCTGTTTACAACTAGACTTGGTTGGGATTAACCCCTAATTTTTGTTGATTTAATTGATAACTTTATAAACCATTTTGTGCTTGTGAACAATTACTATACATGTAGAATTTTCATACTATTTAGTAAAGATACCTAATTTCAACATGATTCTATTTGCTGTCTATAAAAACTTTGTGAATATGAATTTTAGCCTACTGTATCTATTTTATCACCCTTCTGATGGATCTGGATTTCGATTTATATTTTGTAAGATATTGCTATTTTAGTACTGCTGTGTTTATGATTCCAAATTTATAAAACTGCTGTATCTTGTTGCTTTCTGATTTTACTTGACTACTCTATCTATGTTGGAAAATTATGAACCTTTATTTTCTGTTACTAAACATACCAGGGACTACCCCAGACTTTTCTTGGATTTAGTCAGTAAGTTTTGATGCTTTTTTCATGTTCTTGAATACAAACTTCTGATTTCTGGCTGAATATGTTTTCTGGATACAATTTTGTTTTGAGCCTTGTCTTTGTGAAATACCATATGACTTATATATACTTACTGGATTCGGCCGAGAGTCTATTTTTCAGATTTTCTGATGGATCCAGATTTGCATTTTTGTAGCAAGGGAAATTCTAGATTTAGTGCAGTACTGTCTTGCTGTCCTGAACTAGAATTTTTGTTGGTCTATCCTTTTATGTGTTGTCTATCACCTGTACATGTTTGTCTTTCAACCTAAACCTGTTACTTGTTCATAACATGTTATTCTTGCTCTGTTTTGTGCACATACATGTCTATTTGATAATAATAACAAAATAACCAAGCCGGAGTTAAGGGAAAGATCTAGTAGTGGATAATATAGGAGTCTGTACTCGGAAGGGGACTCGTGTTTTCCGTGTGACAAGTTTACCGACCAAGTTACCGTTCAAGTTTACCGACCAAGTTTTGTGATCCTGTGAATACCCGAGTACATGGCCTATAGAATCCCCTACGAAAATCTAAACGCAAACTTGTTTGAATGTAGCAACCATGTGGTAAATGGATGGGACGCATAAAGTGCTACCTATATAGAAATAAATATAAGACTTGACATAACATGACACCTGTTACATGGTTACATATACATGATTACCTGTACATGCTACTTGATACCTGTTACATGTTTACTTGCTTGCCTGTTACATGTTACCTGTTACCTGTTACATGTCATATACACCTGTTATTACTTGATTCTGTTCATGATTCATGTTAGTTCTATTTTTTTACCATGTCTATTTCATGCTATTTGTTTATCTTTCCCATGTACTTGTGTTTGCACTACAAGCGGCCCGTAACTTTCATTGATAGACGTTTTGTTTTCTTTTCCCTCTTCCTGCAATTTGCTAAATTGCGGATGTTGGAAATCAATAGCCAGATGAATTAGGTGATATGTGATTTTAGATGTTGGAGTTTTTGCTATTTATTTCTTGTTGCTTATCTTGAATAATTGTACTTGGTTACTTGGATTATTTGTTTTGGGCAATGTGACTCAGGATTTTTTACTTGTTCACATCTGGTTTGTTTTAGATTAATATATTTTGTTTCAAGTATTCCTGTTGGTATTTTGATTCAGTTATGCATGCGTGGTTGACTTCTCTTGCTTCCTGCTCTGATTATTCCTGTGAAATGTTTTAAAGATCCTGACAGCTTATGGATGATGAAAATTATTCGCTGGGTTTAGTCACGTATCCGTATTCCGTATTCCTTTTTGGAAAGCGGGGCGTGACACAATGTAAACTAGTAATGTCAATACACAACTGGCCTCTACGGCATACACCTATAGGTACAAACGATCAGGAAAGTAGTATCGAGGCGATGTCAAGATGGTGTCAAGGCTATGCAATGCATGGTATATTTAATTCCATTCATTAAAGGCAAAATTAAACATATTTATACTTAATAACACGAAAACACAAATAATGGACAACAACATTGTTATACAAAAATTGACTTTCCCGTTGTCACAAAAAAGGTGAATCAGGTTCCGTAAGGGGTTCCAGAAACTAGATTCCATTCTGGTTCCATCGCATATTCACTCCACATGTTTCGATTATAGTAGTTATGTCTATTTGTCTGTTCTTTACAGGTTTAGATTTCTGGCGGCGACCTAGAGTTAAATTCTTGTATGCATAATGAGACTAGAAACTCAGCAATTAATCTTTTTAAAATTATAAAATGACTCTTAATCATGTCTAGCAACATCCTGATTAATTTCCTGTCTTCATTCTACTGATAACACATTTTTTTTGTTAGTAAATCTTGTCGATATGCGTCTAAACAGAAATATGGAATTTAAAACCTAACAGTACTAAAAATAGAAAAACTTGCAGTCTACAAGTCAAAATTCAGATCCGTCAGATGTTTCAGAAACTAGACTCAGAGAGCTACAAATTTTGTTTATAAAGTTCTAATTTATTTTATAGTCATAAGCTCACTACAAGATGGAATAAACAGCATAGTAGCGACATGGTAATTTCATTTGAAACAACCGAGATACAAAACATGTACTCTTCTAATATAATTTAATCAAGCATTTATATTCAGAATTTCGGGTATATCCCTACTATTAACAGATGGAAGATTATCACTCCTCCGATTTAAAGTTTACTATTAATAATCATATTGTTACAATTCAGACAATAAAAAATAGACAAGCATATATCTCTACATATATTTCTCCAGTGCATGCAATAAAATAAGTGTTATAGATATCAAAAAATGAATAAAATGGTATATGACGATGAAATAACATAATTTTGGGTTCGAATCAACAATGTGGCACAAAAAGAAAGGTATTACTTGGTTTCGCCGATGAATCCGTAATAACTTCCTTGGAAAGGTAACACTTAATTGAGATACAATAAACAAAGTAAAAAGCTACTTGAGAGATCAAAAACATTTCTTGAACGAGAACAATAAGTCGGTTCAAGCGAACTTGCCTTTTTTGACGATTACGAGCTTGAATGAATGACGGAAAGGAGTGGATCCCGACGGCGGCTGTATGTATAGCGGCAGCACGTACAAGGGTAGCAACAACATGGTCGGTGCTTCAGGTTGTTGGTTGACGATGAGGAGGACTACAGTTGGGGGGATGTCTACAGTGGCTGCGTCAATAGTAGGGAGCTACTGACCTCGGGTTGTGCGGCAACAAGATGGAGCAGGAGGTTGTAGTGTTGTGAGGGGCAGTCAGGACAGCGAGGTGCCGTGGCGAAGGCAGCAAGAGGATTTGAAGACGATGATGTGGTAGAGGATGGTTGGGGTTGCTGCAATGGTGGTTGACAACTGCATGGGACTGCGAGGAGGCGGCGAGGCTGTTGCAATGGGTGGTCGTGCGATGCTGGTCGAGATGGGTTCCCTGGTGGTGTTCATTGCTGATGGCAGAGACGAGGAGGCAGATGGGGTCGAGGTGCAGGCTGCGGTGGCGGTGCCGGCGGAAGGCAGTTAGCAGGAATGGTAGAGGAGGGCTCGGGGTTTGGAGAGAAATGGGTTTCAGTGGAGTTGAAGGAGGGAGATGAAAGAGAGAGGGGTAGCTGATGATGAGGGGATGGATTAACAACAACAATAAGATTAGTGGGTTTTGGGTTTTAGAAACAACAACAACAACAACAGCAGCAGCAGCAGCAGCACCAACAACAACAACACCAGCAGCAGCAGCAGCAGCAGCAGCAGTAGCACCAACAACACCACCACCAACAACACCACAACAACAACAACAAGATTATATAACAAAATAGGATTTGGGTTTAACACATATATTACTAAATAATCCAATAATAAAATTATAGAATGAGTTAAGTTGAGATTGTACATTATTTAAATGAATAATAGTAAACATTAAATAGCTATATATAACAAAATAAAGTACATAGTTTCACACTTAATAATTAATCAAAATAATAAGATTAGACTTGATTGCGGCTAAAATATAAATAATTAATCAAATAAGATAAATAAGTAAACCAGTAGAATAGAATAAGATATTTGCCCGTTGACACGTGCCTACGACACGTCTTTGGAACGGTACACCTGATTTGATTATATAAAATAGTTTTGGAGGTCCAGCAAATTAATTGAAGTAGTAAACATATTATATGAGGAAGTAGTATATCTACCTTTAAGCTCAACCATCGCCTTCTTGATCATTAGCTTGAACTTACCTAGAATGCATATAGTTTGTTAGAAACTCTGCACCGAGTTTTTTTTTAACTTCAGCATCACTTTTAGATGCTTGTAATCGTTATGCACAGATATTATCATATAGGTTTTATAGAGCTTACTCTAATCCCACAACCACTATGAGCATGTCTAAATACAATGGTAACGTAAGTGCAGGTGTGAAGGTATCTACAATACCAATAATCTAAACATTTATTTGTCTGAGACTCAGTTTGCAATTAAAATACTGCTTATTATTATTTCAACCAAAATGAAATGCATGAAGTTCTCAAAACAATAATCCAATCTAATCAATTCTTTTATCTCCACTTTGTCTCCCCATTGCACCTTTATAAAAAAAATCAAAATGGATAAATAACAAATGTACTTTAGTTGTCCTTTTTTGTAATACCTTGAATTTTCCTAATATATAAAGATTATTTATTTTTACATATGGTATGCATGTGTAATATTTGTTTATTATTATTTTTCAACATGATGAATAAGCATATTGTTTTCTATAAGGATTTTCCCTAAAGCCCAAAGGTTAATTTACTTATCTTCTTTTAAAAATATTTATTTTTGGCCCAATTAATTTAAGCCCATGGATTTAAACCTCTTGTATTATTTCCTACAACTTGTATGTGTAGCATCTTTTCTTTTATTTCTGGGTATTTGATGTACAATTTTGTAGAGTGGTTTGTGTGTGCACGTGCATTCAATGTACACGTGCACAAGCACACAAGTATGGCCGGATTGGGTGAGTAGTGGGGATGAGATGTGGGCGGGTATGCAAGGTGTGGGTAGTTTTCACAACTTCCTAGTAAATCTTAGCCCTTGATCATCCAACTCCCTAGTGCATCCTAACCCTCCATTCCACCTATATTCTAGTATAAATACCCTCTCTTATTCTCTATTTCTTTTACACTAGATTAATTTTATAAGAGAGGTTTTGTGAGAGTTGTGTGTGGGAGTTTTTCTGTGGAGGCCGAAAGAGTACTCTGAAGGATTTCGGTGTGGAACAAGGAGTAAGGAGCAAGAAGTGCTGCACCGCATTGAGGACCTTGCTGGATTCGATTACTTCGTCAAATAAGGTGGGTGTTTCTCAGGACTTCTAATGTAGAAAACATGCCGTAGATATAATGTTTGTTACTGTACTCTTGAGGAGTAAGATAGTACGTAATAGAAATGCTTGAGCATGTTTATTGTTGATAATTATGGAGGACTAATAGTGTAGAAATGGCACGGAAAACAAAGATGAATTGCATCGGTACAGTCGACTGTCGTGTAGACAAGTCGACTGGTACGAGACAATTATTTTGTGTTGTGGTGATAAACATGTGTGCAAATAGACCTAATGGTGTGATTACTAAGTTTGTTTTTTCCCTATGACACATATGATGGAGGGAAGGTAAATGAATGAAAAGAACTAGCGATGGTTAATAAAATTAAGAACTGTCGGAGCAGTCGACTGACACTGTGTTCAGCCGACTGGTGCTTCAATTTAATTATGGTTATTTGGAAATTCCATGTAATGAGATATTCCATCATGTTGACCTAGTGTAATGAATTGAGAATTATATCTTCATCTTCGTAAGGAAGTTATGAATAAGTGCGAATGCATGTTTGAAAATATTCCCTCGAAGAAGAGATAACATTCGTAACTTGAAGTTTCATGGTTGTGATGTTACTGAACAAAAAGAGACACTGTTTATGAAACATGAATATATGTATATTGTAAGTTGATATCATGATGCAAGTGCATGTAAGAGCTGTTAGATAATCTCTTAATTTGAAGTATGGATCTGTCCAGTCGACCGAATGCGCGTAGCAAGTCGACTGAGCTGAACGTAGAAATGAACTGCTAAAAACCCCAGGACAGACGACTGATGAGATAACAGTCGACTGTCACGAGGATAATACTGTGAACATGAAAAGTTGCGGGACAGCCGACTGGCCAAGTGCAGCGGTCGACTCTCCCGAGTATTTTTATGAAGAATCTGATTTGACTGTAACAGTCGACTGATCCTTTTCCAAGTCGACTGTACAGAGTGGAATTTGATATGACAGAAGTTTTATTTTGATTACCGTTAAAGAATTGTGACTGATGTTGTTAGAATCTATTCTGCTGTTGCATGAATGTATATGAAATGAATCGTATTTCTGAATTGAGAAACTCACATGAAATGAGTCATGCTTGAATAAAGAATTACAAGAATATGAAAATTAAAGAACATGATATGCTGAAGCACTGAAAAATGAATTCATGAGTTAGACTTGCTCAAACTGAAAATTATGAATTTGAAATTGGAACGAAAGAGTAGCTAAGTCTCCCCCGACAATGGAATTGAAATTGAAAAGAAGACCAGGGTCGGTCATGTATTGAAATGAATGAGTAAGTCCGGTTTAGGGAGAGGCTAACTCTAGAGCTTTGATTTTATTCATGATTCTATTAAAACAAGGACTAGTACATAGTGGAGATGTGATGAAAGTAAGAGACAAACATTGAGTATGAGGGCTATTGGGTAATGGCGAGAGTGTATCCCAGGAATTCCCATGATGAGTCTGGGTGAGGATACTACTCCAGAGTACCGTCCCAGTGGCGACGCTCGTGGGATGTTCGAAGACTACGGGTGGTGTCATGTTTATGGTGAGAGCGTATCCCAGGAATTCCCATGACGAGTCTGGGTGAGGATACTACTCCAGAGTGCCTAGACATGAGTCCGTAGGTCGGAAAATATCTAAGATACTTACCGTAATTACAGTAGTAAAGTAAGTCATGGCGAGGGATTGAACCCTATGAAAATGAAGAACGATTAAGAGGCTTGCCCTCGGACCTATGTAGTATGGGATGCATAGAATCCGAACAAGTGCGCATTAGTGTCATGTAAAATTAAATAATTGCATTAAGAATTAAGTTCACAATCACGACACGACATCTTTAAGAGTTCTCTTTTGATTTACATGCTTATATTGAACAAGTTTGTGATTGTTAAGAAATGAGATTCGTTATACTGTTTCTGGCATAGAGAGGATGGCCTTGTATAATTATCGTCGGTTAAATAAACTGACGTACCCACAGTTTTGTATGTAGGATAAATTACATGTAAAGAGGAATGGATGCATAAAGATCTTATCGTGTTGTTGTATATTTATGTAAATGTTGTATATTTTGCTTCCGCTGTGCAAATGTAAATGTAATATGATGTAAACTCTGATGTAAAAAGAAGAGTTTGAATTTCCTTGTAAAATTGTACTCAAAGAAAGTGAAAAGATCCTGTAGAACATCTCGAACTCAGTGATTTGGGATTCGGGGCGTTACAGAGTGGTATCAGAGCCACGCTTTCTACACTTTCCACACTTGTACAAATTTATAAGGAACGACACCCTAGAAGTGGATATTAGAGTGTGTGTTTGAGTCTAGAGATTTAAATGTAAGTGACTTACATTTGTGTTGCTCTAAGATTTATGCTTCTTCCTCTCTATTCTAAGATGGCTGATCACTTCGACCCTGCTAGAGGCGACGACTGGCATATCATTGAGGAAGAGTACCATCCTGGACAGGCTGATTCTGAGGATGAGTATCACCCTGGGCAAGCAGATTCTGATGATGAGGAGTGGCCTGAATCTCGAGAGATTACCCCACCGCCGGATTCATCTGACCATTCTTCTTCCGATGAAGAAGAGGGACCAGCTCTGAGTGGCACAGTGGCTTCTCTTCAGAGGCAAGTTGAGACCCTGAAGGAGAGAGTTGGAGTTTTGGAAGCTCAGCTGGCGCAGCGGAAGGATGATTTCTCTGTTCTCAGTCACCGAGTGTGGGAACTTGAGAAGAGAAAGAACCTGACTGATGTGCTGAAAGATGAAGTGGATGAACTACGGGAAGAACTTCGAGCAGCGAAGAGGACCTGTAGGAGTTAGATTGTTGTAGCTTCTATTTTCTTCATTTCTGATGTCAAAAATGTTTTTAAATTCGAATGTATAAACTTTGGAATTCAATGAAATGCAAGTTGGTTTAAATTCTTGTCTTATACTTTGAATTTGATGGATCTTTTGCATCAGAATATGTCGAGAAGAGGGGAAAGGAATGGTGAAGGTTTGGACCAGGAGACTGAACTTGCAAGGGTCTACCAGACGCTGAATGCAGTGGCTGGAAACCAAGGAAGGGGGCCGGCGAATCCAGTGCCCGAGGCGATTAAGCTAGTGGAATCGTTCAAGAGAATGAAACCACCAGTGTTCGAGGGAAAGTCAGACCTAGATGCGGCTGACAACTGGATTCGGCAAGTGGAACCGATCTTTGAGGTGTTGGAGACACCGGAGGGCAGCAAGGTCAAGTTGGCGACTTTGCAGTTGGAGAAGGAGGCGGCTGTTTTGTGGCAGTCGATGAAGAGGACTATGGGAGGCTTGTTGCTCGGCTGGGAGGAATTTCTGGAAGAATTCTGCAGCCACTATTTCCCCTCCGACGTCCAGGAGAAGAAGGCAATGGAGTTTTTGTCACTTCAGCAAGGCAGCATGTCAGTGAGGGAGTATGAGACTAAGTTTACTCAGCTCTCTAGGTATGCTCCAGAACTGGTGATGGATGAGGCAAAGAAGGCTCAGAAATTCGAGCATGGGTTGAGGCTGAGCTTGAGATCCCGAATGATACCTCTTGGTATCAGAAGATTCGATAAGCTGGTCAAGAGGGCGGCAGCGACGGAGGCGGATATGGAGCAGTTCCATGTTGTTCAGAACCGGAGGAACAACTGGCAGTCCGGGAAGAGGCCTGCACAATCAGGGAGTTTCAAGGGGCAACCATCTGCACAGAGGTTCAAACCGACAGGGGCGAACGCTATCAGTGTAGCTGGAGGACCTGGAAACAATGTGGGGAGACCTTCTGCAGTCACCTGTTACAACTGTGGTGAGACTGGACATTACAAATCTCAATGTCTTCAACCACGGGCTGGCAATCACAATGTGCCAATACAGCAGACTGGGAAGAGGCCGTACCAGTCAGGGCGAGTATTTGCTTTGACGGAAGCTGATGCTGATGAGGCAGATCAGGTCATCTCTGGTACGAGGGCTGATGTTTAGTGGTTTTGTCATTTCTCCTTCCCGTTTATATTGTGAAACTGTTATGTAATGGTGTGTATTATGTAACAGGCAAACTCCATCTTAATGGAAAGAAAGCTGTTGTATTGTTCGATACTGGATCCTCTCATACTTTTGTGTCTCCTAGATTTGCTAAAGTGTTGGGAGTTGAACCGAAGATTTTTCCAGGCAAGATCTTAGCAGTAGCTACTCCATCAGGGGAAACTTTGACCACTGATCGGTATTATGCTAATTGCGAGATTGTGATTGGAGATAGAATCTTTGGCATTGATCTGATCGAGTTGACTATCTTGGGAGTCAATGTTATCATTGGCATTGATTGGATGTCGGTGTACAGTGCAAGCATCGAGTGCAAGACCAAGACGGTAACAGTGAAGGCTCCAGGTGGACCTGAAGTCACTTTCCAAGGGAAGCAGAAGTGTTCTAAGCTGGTGGCAACTATTCGCAAGGAAGAGACTCCTGTGGAAGTGCAAGGGATTCCTTTGGTTCGGGACTATCCGACAGTGTTCTTGGAAGATTTTCCTGGGTTACCTCCGCATCGTGATGTAGAGTTTAGCATCACTATTCAACCGGGAAGTGCACCCATTTCTAAGGCACCGTATAGGATGGCTCCAGTGGAACAGGATGAGGTGAAACGGCAGATTGAGGAACTGTTGGAGAAAGGCTTTATTCAACCTAGTGCGTCACCTTGGGGAGCACCAGTGCTTTTGGTAAAGAAGTAGGACGGATCGATGAGGATGTGTATCGATTACCGAGAGCTGAATAAGGCCACTGTTCAGAATAAGTATCCGATTCCTCGAATTGATGATTTGTTCGATCGTCTACAAGGAGCATCTGTTTTCTCCAAAATAGATCTTCGATCAGGTTACCACCAAGTTCGAGTGAAGACTGAAGATGTGCACAAAACTGCATTTAGAACTCGGCATGGGTATTACGAATTCTTAGTTATGCCATTCGGAGTGACGAATGCACCCTGAAATCTTCATGGACTTGATGAACAGAGTTCTGAGGCCGTTTATTGATTCTTTCGTCGTGGTGTTTATCGACGATATTCTCGTGTACTCCAAGTCTGAGGAGGAGCACACCGAGCATCTGGCAGCAGTTTTGCAGAAGCTGGAAGAGCAGAAGTTGTATGCCAAGTTATCCAAGTGTTATTTCTGGAAATCTGAAGTGACATTCCTAGGTCACATCCTTTCTAAGGAGGGAGTGGCAACTGACCCTCAGAAGATAGAGGCAGTGAGAGATTGGGCTAGGCCTACTATAGTGAAGGAAGTCAGAAGTTTTCTTGGGATGACTGGATACTACAGGAGATTCATTCATGGTTATGCTCAGATAGCTGTACCGCTTACTGGACTGACCAAGAAGAATGTGAGCTTCAAGTGGACCGAGCAATGTGAGGCGAGCTTTCAGGAGTTGAAAGATAGGCTGACTACTGCACCTATTTTGGCCTTGCCTAGAGCAGGTGTTGAGTATGATGTTTACAGCGGTGCTTCACATCGTGGGCTTGGTTGTGTCTTAATGCAAGAGGGTAGAGTAATCGCTAGTGGGTCTAGGCAACTACGACCGCATGAGAAGAATTACCCGACTCATGATCTAGAGTTAGCTGCGATTATCTTTGCTTTGAAGCAGTGGAGGCACTACGTGTACGGGGAGAAATTGAACATGTACACGGATCACAAGAGCTTGAAGTATATATATCAGCAGAGGGATCTCAATCTGAGGCAGCGGAGATGGTTGGAAGTGCTCGAGGATATGCGACCTGAGATCAAGTATCATCCTGAAAAGGCTAATGTTGTTGCTGATGCACTTAGTCGCAAGAGCAGTTTGGCCAGTCTGATTACAACTCAGAGGCATTTGATTGAGGAGTTGGACCGAGCAGGTATTGAGGTTGTCTTGCAAGGATTGGGAGCATCTTTGGCTCAGTTGAGGCTTCAGCCTACTTTGAATGCAAGGATCATTGCAAGTCAGGAGGTTGATACTGATATTTTGGAGATGAAGGAGCAGGTTGGTGCTGGCAGGTTGCCCGGATTTCAAACCAGGGATGGAGTGCTGTGGTTCGGAGATAGGCTGTGTGTTCCAAATCAGGCGGGCCTGAAAGAGAGTATTCTTCAGGAGGCACATGCTACTCTTTTGTCGGTACATCCTGGGAGTACTAAGATGTACAAGGACATCAAACAGCATTTCTGGTGGTCAGGTTTGAAGCGGGATGTGGCTGAATTTGTCGCGAAGTGTGAGGTTTTTCAGCAAGTCAAAGCCGAAAATCAGAGACCCGGAGGTCTATTACAGCCGTTACCTATTCCAGAATGGAAGTAGGGATAACATCAGTATGGATTTCATCACGGGATTGCCTAAGAGTTCTAAAGGCAACGATGCGATTTGGGTCATAGTCGATCGACTTACCAAGTCCGCTCACTTTTTGGCGATGAAACTCACTGCTTCGATGGACAAGTTGGCTGAGATGTATGTTGGTGAGATTGTCAGACTTCATGGTGTTCCCTCAACTATTGTGTCTGATCGAGATGCGCGGTTTACTTCGCATTTCTGGAGGAGTCTTCAGGCAGCTTTGGGTACCAAGACAGATTTCAGCACTGCTTTTCATCCACAGACCGATGGACAGACCGAGAGAGTCAATCGTATTCTTGAGGATATGCTTCGGTGTTGTATACTAGACTTTGGAGGCAGTTGGGAAAGGCATTTACCTTTGGTGGAATTTGCCTACAACAACAGTTTTCAAGCTAGCATTGGGATGGCGCCGTACGAAGCTTTGTATGGCAGGAAGTGCAGGACTCCTGTTTGTTGGTATGAAGTAGGGGAACGTCAGTTGTTTGGTCCTGAGCTTGTACAGCAAACTTCTGAGAAGATTGATCTGATCAGGAAAAGGTTGGTAGAAGCTCAGAGCAGGCAGAAAAGCTATGCAGACAACCGGAGAAGGGACCTTGAGTTTGAGGTTGGTGACTTCGTCTTTCTAAAGGTATCGACCAGTAAAGGTGTGGTTCGTTTTGGCAAAGGCGAGAAGTTAGCCCCGAGGTTTATAGGCCCATACAAGATATTGAAAAGGATCGGGAAAACTGCGTACCGGCTTGAATTACCGGGAGAGTTGTCTCAGGTGCACAATGTCTTCCATGTGTCTATGCTGAGAAGTTATATTCCAGATCCGAGTCATCATTTGCCGGAAGTGCCGGAAGGTTTGCAGTTAGACCTGAATTACATCGAGTCTCCTGTCGAGATTGTTGACCGTAGGGAGAAAGTTTTGAGGAATAAGACGATACCAATGGTTAAAGTAGTCTGGAGAAACCACTTGGTTGAAGAGGCTACTTGGGAATCTGAGGAGAGGATGTTGAAGGACTACCCTGAGCTTTTTGCTTGATTGTATCCTTGTATCTTTTGTTTTCTTGTTTTGTTTTCTGTTTTCTCGCTCTTGGCTGTAGTTCCGGGGACGGAACTATTCTAAGGAGGGAGTGACGTAATACCCTGAATTTTCCTAATATATAAAGATTATTTATTTTTACATATGGTATGCATGTGTAATATTTGTTTATTATTATTTTTCAACATGATGAATAAGCATATTGTTTTCTGTAAGGATTTTCCCTAAAGCCCAAAGGTTAATTTACTTATCTTCTTTTAAAAATATTTATTTTTGGCCTAATTAATTTAAGCCCATGGATTTAAACCTCTTGTATTATTTCCTACAACTTGTATGTGTAGCATCTTTTCTTTTATTTCCGGGTATTTGATGTACAATTTTGTAGAGTGGTTTGTGTGTGCACGTGCATTCAATGTACACGTGCACAAGCACACAAGTATGGCCGGATTGGGTGAGTAGTGGGGATGAGATGTGGGCGGTTATGCAAGGTGTGGGTAGTTTTCACAACTTCCTAGTAAATCTTAGCCCTTGATCATCCAACTCCCTAGTGCATCCTAACCCTCCATTCCACCTATATTCTAGTATAAATACCCCCTCTTATTCTCTATTTCTTTTACACTAGATTAATTTTATAAGAGAGGTTTTGTGAGAGTTGTGTGTGGGAGTTTTTCTGTGGAGGCCGAAAGAGTACTCTGAAGGATTTCGGTGTGGAACAAGGAGCAAGCAGCAAGAAGTGCTGCACCGCATTGAGGACCTTGCTGGATTCGATTACTTCGTCAAATAAGGTGGGTGTTTCTCAGGACTTCTAATGTAGAAAACATGCCGTAGATATAATGTTTGTTACTGTACTCTTGAGGAGTAAGATAGTACGTAATAGAAATGCTTGAGCATGTTTATTGTTGATAATTATGGAGGACTAATAGTGTAGAAATGGCATGGAAAACAAAGATGAATTGCGTCGGTACAGTCGACTGTCGTGTAGACAAGTCGACTGGTACGAGACAATTATTTTGTGTTGTGGTGATAAACATGTGTGCAAATAGACCTAATGGTGTGATTACTAAGTTTGTATTTTCCCTATGACACATATGATGGAGGTAAGGTAAATGAATGAAAAGAACTAGCGATGGTTAATAAAATTAAGAACTGTCGGAGCAGTCGACTGACACTGTGTTCAGCCGACTGGTGCTTCAATTTAATTATGGTTATTTGGAAATTCCATGTAATGAGATATTCCATCATGTTGACCTAGTGTAATGAATTGAGAATTATATCTTCATCTTCGTAAGGAAGTTATGAATAAGTGCGAATGCATGTTTGAAAATATTCCCTCGAAGAAGAGATAACATTCGTAACTTGAAGTTTCATGGTTGTGATGTTACTGAACAAAAAGAGACACTGTTTATGAAACATGAATATATGTATATTGTAAGTTGATATCATGATGCAAGTGCATGTAAGAGCTGTTAGATAATCTCTTAATTTGAAGTATGGATCTGTCCAGTCGACCGAATGCGCGTAGCAAGTCGACTGAGCTGAACGTAGAAATGAACTGCTAAAAACCCCAGGACAGACGACTGATGAGATAACAGTCAACTGTCACGAGGATAATACTGTGAACATGAAAAGTTGCGGGACAGCCGACTGGCCAAGTGCAGCGGTCGACTCTCCCGAGTATTTTTATGAAGAATCTGATTTGACTGTAACAGTCGACTGGTCCTTTTCCAAGTCGACTGTACAGAGACAGAAGTTTTATTTTGATTACTGTTAAAGAATTGTGACTGATGTTGTTAGAATCTATTCTGCTGTTGTATGAATGTATATGAAATGAATCGTATTTCTGAATTGAAAAACTCACATGAAATGAGTTATGCTTGAATAAAGAATTACATGAATATGAAAATTAAAGAACATGATATGCTGAAGCACTGAAGAATGAATTCATGAGTTAGATTTGCTCAAACTGGAAATTATGAATTTGAAATTGGAACGAAAGAGTAGCTAAGTCTCCCCCGGCAATGGAATTGAAATTGAAAAGAAGACCAGGGTCGGTCATGTATTGAAATGAATGAGTAAGTCCGGTTTAGGGAGAGGCTAACTCTAGAGCTTTGATTTTATTCATGATTCTATTAAAACAAGGACTAGTACATAGTGGAGATGTGATGAAAGTAAGAGACAAACATTGAGTATGAGGGCTATTGGGTAATGGCGAGAGTGTATCCCAGGAATTCCCATGATGAGTCTGGGTGAGGATACTACTCCAGAGTACCGTCCCAGTGGCGACGCTCGTGGGATGTTCGAAGACTACGGGTGGTGTCATGTTTATGGTGAGAGCGTATCCCAGGAATTCCCATGACGAGTCTGGGTGAGGATACTACTCCAGAGTGCCTAGACATGAGTCCGTAGGTCGGAAAATATCTAAGATACTTACCGTAATTACAGTAGTAGAGTAAGTCATGGCGAGGGATTGAACCCTATGAAAATGAAGAACGATTAAGAGGCTTGCCCTCGGACCTATGTAGTATGGGATGCATAGAATCCGAACAAGTGCGCATTAGTGTCATGTAAAATTAAATATTTGCATTAAGAATTAAGTGCACAATCACGACACGACATCTTTAAGAGTTCCCTTTTGATTTACATGCTTATATTGAACAAGTTTGTGATTGTTAAGAAATGAGATTCGTTATACTATTTCTGGCATAGAGAGGATGGCCATGTATAATTATCGTCGGTTGAATAAACTGACGTACCCACAGTTTTGTATGTAGGATAAATTACATGTAAAGAGGAATGGATGCATAAAGATCTTATCGTGTTGTTGTATTTTATGTAAATGTTGTATATTTTGCTTCCGCTGTGCAAATGTAAATGTAATATGATGTAAACTCTGATGTAAAAAGAAAAGTTTGAATATCCTTGTAAAATTGTACTCAAAGAAAGTGAAAAGATCCTGTAGAACATCTCGAACTCAGTGATTTGGGATTCGGGGCGTTACAGAGTGGTATCAGAGCCACGCTTTCTACACTTTCCACACTTGTACAAATTTATAAGGAACGACACCCTAGAAGTGGACATTAGAGTGTGTGTTTGAGTCTAGAGATTTAAATGTAAGTGACTTACATTTGTGTTGCTCTAAGATTTATGCTTCTTCCTCTCTATTCTAAGATGGCTGATCACTTCGACCCTGCTGGAGGCAACGACTGGCATATCATTGAGGAAGAGTACCATCCTGGACAGGATGATTCTGAGGACGAGTATCACCCTGGGCAAGCAGATTCTGATGATGAGGAGTGGCCTGAATCTTGAGAGATTACCCCACCGCCGGATTCATCTGACGATTCTTCTTCCGATGAAGAAGAGGGACCAGCTCTGAGTGGCACTGTGGCTTCTCTTCAGAGGCAAGTTGAGACCCTGAAGGAGAGAGTTGGAGTTTTGGAAGCTCAGCTGTCGCAGTGGAAGGACGATTTCTCTGTTCTCAGTCACCGAGTGTGGGAACTTGAGAAGAGAAAGAACCTGACTGATGTGATGAAAGATGAAGTGGATGAACTACGGGAAGAACTTCGAGTAGCGAAGAGGACCCGTAGGAGTTAGATTGTTGTAGCTTCTATTTTCTTCATTTCTGATGTCAAAAATGTTTTTAAATTCGAATGTATAAACTTTGGAATTCAATGAAATGCAAGTTGGTTTAAATTCTTGTCTTATACTTCGAATTTGATGGATCTTTTGCATCAGAATATGTCGAGAAGAGGGGCAAGGAATGGTGAAGGTTTGGACCAGGAGACTGAACTTGCAAGGGTCTACCAGACGCTGAATGCAGTGGTTGGAAACCAAGGAAGGGGGCCGGCGAATCCAGTGCCCGAGGCGATTAAGCTAGTGGAATCGTTCAAGAGAATGAAACCACCAGTATTCGAGGGAAAGTCAGACCCAGATGCGGCTGACTACTGGATTCAACAAGTGGAAAACAATATTTAATAATAAATGAGCGATAAACAATATTTAATAATCAATGATAGATAAACAATAAACAATGATTAATAATGCAACTGTCGATGCCCAATGTCAATCTTAAGTTTACCAATCTTTTATTAACCAGCGTCCTATACCACATGTTCGGGTGCATACAATCAAGTGAACGTTTAGACTATAGTGGTGAACTATACAGGGTCAAGTACTCAGCAACAATAATCAATAATCAGTAATCAATAATCAATATTCAATAATCAATAATCAATAATCGGTACACGATACATGATACCATCGGGATACTGTAGTAGTAGTCCGCAATCAATTGATAAAACAATAACAGATAGCAATAATCAGTATTGAAATACGGGCCCCTACTCCGAGTACAGTATCCTATATTTTCCATTAATGAGTCCACCCTTAACACCCCTGGCATGTGATCATTTTATTATGATGAATTATTGACATGAAATCAATACGATCAATGAGAACGATGGTATCAAGAATTATGCAATTGGTACAAGAGATGAGAATGATAGTATTAATACAATATAAAGAATATATTAAGACTATGAATACATGAAATATACATAGTTCAAAGAAATATGGAAAATAACTGGTTTATATGCAAAAACGTAACAATGCAAGTTCTGGACAGCAACACCTATTGGTACTAAAATTAACTTTTTCACTGCTACGGGAATGCAAATCCGATTCCGTCAGGTGTTCCAGAAACTAGACTCTCTTCCGGTTCCAACCCATATTCACATAATACATTTTAGTTACATTATCTATGTATATAAATTCATTCTTTACTGGTTTTATGTACAATTTTTGTTATTGAAATTACAACATGACAGTACTAAAATGTCAATAACTTATAATTTATAAATCGGATTGAGAATTCATAAGATGTTACGGATTCTAGGCTCAGCGTGCTACAGTTTCTATGTACAAAGTTCTAAATTTTAGTGTCAGGAACTGGGTCGAAATCTTAGTACAACTTTGGGCAAACGACAGGGCAGAACATTAAAGTTTTCGATAACATGATGAATTAACAATCAAGAATCGAATCAATAACATGGTATGATAAGGAAAAAAATAATAATGGAAATCAATTAGATATGATATTCAATTCAATAATTTCTTTACGGATTGCAATAAATATTTTCTTGAACCAGAATAATAAATTGAGTTCAAGAGACGCTTGTCTTGATTTGGTGAGTGCGAGCGTGTGAGAAGAAGAAGCAGCAATGGCACCAATAGTGGGAACGACATCTATCAGCAAGGACGACGATAATGACGAGGCAGCAAGCAACTTGATAGTAGCGTGGGTCGATGACAGCAAGGAGACGTCAGGCAATGAAGGTTGTGGGTGCAGCATGCAGTGCGATAGGGACAACAAGGTGGGGCTGCAGTGAGTGGTTGCAAGGGATTTCACTTGCTGTGCATCAAGAGAGAGTAGCGTGAGGGCTTCGGGAAGAGTTGAGGGTGGTTGTGGTGGAGGTTGGCAGCAAGGCAGCCATGGTGTTGTGGGAGGGGTGCGAGGGCAGTCGGTCGCCGCAAGAGATAGCGAGGCAGTGGAAGAGAGGACTCGGGCTGCAGTGGTTGCGGGTGTTCGAGAAGAAGTTGATGAGTCAGTCGGGGACTCGATTGCAACGCACAGGAGGTGGCATTCGGCGAAGTGCAGCGAATTGCTGATGTATGCCCTAGAGGCCAGTTGTGTATTGACATAACTAGTTTACATTATATTATGACATTAATTTCATATATGAGGCATTTTATTTATTGTGTTGTTTATTGTGATTAAATGAGCATAATAAAGTCCTTAGAATAGTAGGTTCAATACCATGGGATATCAAGTGCATGACTTGATTGTGAGATCCTATTGGTTGTAATCAGAACACTATTCTTAAATATCCTTAGTCAAGTATTATTATGAATTAGGACAACAATAATGCATAGAGACTAGTATGTGCGTAGACTGATGACCATATCTCACCGGTCATGGATATGAGATATCAAGTCTTCACATGGGTACATGTAAGAGTAATAATGTACTGGACTGACCCACCATGAGAACGCTGCATGGATCGTTACGTGAGTGTCATAAGCGATTTTAGCAGTGACCATGGTGTATGTAGTCCTTTGACTTGAAGTCATTACTGTTCCCTACATGAGAAGTTATATATTTTAATGTCGTTAAACGTTGCCTGTAATAAGGTGATTATAAAGTCGACTATTGAATATACTACAAATCATGCGGAGGGATGTGAGTGACTTAGATAGGATTTGTCCCTTTTACATAACAGGAACGATATCTACGGGCCCCTTGATTGAGTGAGACTGGAAAATGCATGGCCGTGCTCAAATGAGTCAATATGAGATATTGAGCTCATTTATTTTGGTAAGTCTACCCGAACATCAAGAAACCAATGATTGAACTATACAAGGATGACACACTCTATACCTTGTGGTAAATCAAGATATCTGGACAAAGGGACTAGACTACATGGCAACATTGATCACGGATAGGTTATGTCTATTCACTGACATTCCCGTTACTTGAGTAGCAGTGATGTATTGCTAGATCCGCTCACTGTTTGTAATACTAGAATATGAGTTTAGTATTACTGTCAACGTAACGAGAACCTACAGGGTCACACACATAGAATGGATCGAAATTGTGATTTAAATTCATAAGATAAATATAATTGGTAATCCAAGTAAGACTTGGACACCTAATATTAGTTGGACATTTAATTAGATTAAATGGGCTGACTAAAGTTCAGAGGCCCACACACGAATCTGACCCAGGTCGGATTGTGAGCCCAACAACCTCATTACTCTCTTAGGGTTAATTTTCTGCAGCTATATATATGATACATATCTGTGAAAAAGAGTTACACGAGAAAACCTTAGTCGTCACAGAATTTGTGAGAGAGAGATCGTGAGGAACCAGCCCCATCTCACAGCTAGCACCGCTGCGTGAGCAAAGCTTAGTTTTGATCCGTTCATGTGGATACTTAGAGTCACCGCAACATTGCATTGCTGTGATCGACGTATCTTGGAGACAGCAGATTCATCCATAAGCTATAATTCCTAAACACGATTTATGGTTTTCGCATGGATCCATAGCTAGGTTTCAATATTTTTTATGTAATTTTACTTATGTGTATTCAATCTGTGTTTGCCATTGAAACCTAACAGTGGTATCAGAGCCACTTGCAAAACCATAATTCGGTTATGATAGATATGTGACTATTTGTGATATGTTCGCACTTTTGGTAGAAAGATTCATATGAGATATAAATTTTCTTTGCAACACAAGAAATATACGAATTCGTTTCTGTGTTGGTTGTTAACATAGATGCCACAATAGGTTAGCCATAGATTTGGAACCATTGAAAACCCTGGAAAGATTTGATTTGCAGTGACGTTAGGGTTTCTTAAAGCATGAATAGTTCATGCATCTGCATCGTCTGCATTGGCTTTAGGGTTTCTTAAAACATAAAAAGTTCATGATCTGGCGGTGGTAAGGGATGATGAGGCAATTTTTTGCTCCTGGGTGCTGCCTCGCGAACCCGCAAGGAGCGGCCTCCCCTTCACCCCCGTGACGGCTCTGCGTAGGGCAATTATGATTCCCCCAAAACCAATCCTTCTTAAAATAAACTAAATAAAATCATAACAAAATATTCTTTGATTATTATGTTCTGTGATGCATGGTGCATGGTTGTGGCCTTAGTACTGTGATGGTTGGTTCTGTTCTGTGATGCATGATTTATATTCTGTGATGTATTATTTATATTTTGGTATTTTGAATACGACCTGCGTGTCGTGCTTTTCTCTCTACATTCTCGATGTAATCATTTCTCTCTACACTCCAATTGTACATTATTTCTTTATATGTAAATATAATCTCACTGAGGAGGCAAGGAATTGACAAACACACAAGGACAAGATTGGGAAGCTGCATGGAGGAGACGGTATAATCCCTTTGTTCAATTTTTGATACTCTCATTGGCTTGAGAGAATCAGTGTGTTAGAGCCATAACCATATCACATAAATTTTATGCTTTTAATTTTGTATGAGATGCATTGTTGTATGTTAATGGATGATGAATGAGGAGATCAACTAATAAAATAACAAAAAAACCCTCAAAGTAAATATTAAGTTGCAATAAGATGGCTTCCAATGCATGACACTCGTCTAGGCTAGGATCGATTAAGTGCAGGTCTGCCAAAGCAGGGTGCCTTTATCTATCCTAGTGAGACGCGATGGGATAAAAGTAATATTCAATTGCCAACCATTGGGTCTGACTTAACTAAACTATTTCAATAGGATTGCAGGTTTAGAGGCATAGAGTTAGGCTTTAGTCTATGAGATAGATTAGAGTAAGTGTTATTCACCCAACTATCCAAGAGTTGCATATGATGTAATTGGGAAATGTTCCCTACCTAAATTACTGAATTTTAGGTGATCAGCCAAAGCTGACTCAGAACTAGGTGAAATATGGATCTTGGCCTACTAGAAAATCTTACGATGGGATTTTCAAAGTCAATGTGGAGGGTCGTTGATTTGAATAAAATAGTAGGAGGTATATTTAATAAAAGATCTTATTAAATATTTCAATGTCATGATACATACTCTGCATATTTCAGTTGATGGTTAAATATTTCTTACTTTGGATATTTCTGTGAAATAATATTGATTTTGCATATTTCTATTGATAGATTACCATGGCATCTAACACATCAAATAACCTATCATTATGATCCGTCCTTGAGAAGGACAAACTATTTGGGACAAATTTCCTAGACTGGTACAAGAACCTAAGGATAGTCCGTAGGCATGAGAAAAAGTTGTATGTTCTAGAGCAGCCTGTTCCTGAACCACCCACTGCAAGTGCCCATCGCACCGAAAATGATGCTCATAAGAAACATCAAGATGACGCATTGGACATTGGATGTCTCATGCTAGCCACCATGAACTCTGAGCTTCAGAAGCAACATGAGAACATGGATGCCTACGATATGATCGTACACCTCAAGAGGTTCTACCAGGAGTAGGCTAGGCATGAGAGGTTTGAATTCTCAAAGGCATTGTTTCAGTGCAAACTGGCATAAAGAAGCCCTGTTGGAACTCATGTGCTCAAGATGATTGGGTACATAGAGAACCTTGAAAGGCTTGGTTTCCCTTTGGGTCAAGAGTTGGCCACTGACTTGGTCCTGCAATCGTTGCCGGAAAGTTATAGTCAATTCATCATGAACTATAATATGAATGAGATTGACAAACCTCGGCAAGAACTACTAAGCATGTTGAGAATTGTTGAGCAGAAGATTACTAAGGGAAAGGCCATTTTGATGGTTCAACATGCCAAAGGTAAGGGCAAGGGCAAAAAGCAGATTAAGAAACCCAAGGGCAAAGGAAAGGGCAAGGGCAATTCCAAGCCCAACACTTCTGCCTTGAAACCTAAGGGTGGGGTGGCCAAGGAGGGCACATGCTTCAACTATGGTGAGACCGGACATTGAAAGAGGAACTGCCATAAGCACCTAGAAGAGCTTAAGAAGAAGAAAGGAAGTGAGACTTCCACTACAGGTATTTCTGTTATAGAAATCAGTTTATCTACTTCTTCATCTTGGGTATTAGATACTGGATGTGGGTCTCATATTTGTGTAAATATGCAGGATTTAATAAGAAGTAGACCATTGGCTAAGGGCGAAGTTGACCTACGAGTAGGAAATGGAGCAAAAGTTGCTACTTTGGCTGGAGGAACTTGTCATTTATTATTGCCCACTAGGCTTATTATAGAGTTGGAGAACTGTTATTTTGTGCCTGCTATTAGTAGGAATATTAGTTATATTTCTTGTTTGGACAAGAAGGATTTTTTATTTATAATAAAGGACAAAAGTTGTTTTATTTATTTGAATGATATTTGTTATGGCAGTGCACAATTGAGTAATGGACTTTATATTCTCGACCTCGAAATGCCCGTCTATAATATAAATACTAAGAGGTTTAAGTCAAAATATACGAACCCACTTATAATTTGATTTTGAATCATATGAGGTATGTGAACCTTATTTGTTGGGCAAGATGACAAAAGCTCCATTCACTGAAAAAGCTGAAAGGCCTAATGATCTTTTAGGTCTCATACATAGTGATGTCTGCGAACCTTTCAACACATTGGCTAGAGGAGGTTTTCAGTACTTCATTACATTTACTGATGATTTCAGTAGATATGAGTTTGTGTATCTAATGAAACACAAATCAGAATCATTTGAAAATTTCAAAGAATTTAAGAACGAGGTACAAAACCAACTTGGCAAAAGTATTAAAGTCATTCGATCAGATCGAGGAGGTGAGAACTTAAGCCAAAATTTTGATGACCATCTAAAAGCATGTGGGATAATATACCAACTCACTCCTCCTGGAACACCGCAATGGAATGATGTCTCTGAGAGGAGAAACTGGACCTTGTTAGACATGGTCTGATCCATGATGAGTCATGCAGGTCTTCCTAGCTCCTTGTGGGGACATTATCTATTAACAGCTGCTTTCACACTTAACCGTGTTCCATCTAAAACAGTTCAAGAGACACCATATGAGATATGGACTGGGAGGCATCCTAGTGTAAGGCGCACTTCATGAAGATTTGGGGTTGTGAGGCCTATATATGGCACCAAGTCCCTGATAAACTTGGTTCCAAATCTGATAAGTGCTTCGTTGTAGGATATCCCAAGAAAACCAAGGGATACTATTTCTATAATCCGACCGAAGGCAAAGTGTTTATAGCACGGACTGGTGTGTTCTTAGAGAGAGAATTTATCTCCAAAAGAACTAGTGGGAGAAAAATAGAACCTGAAGAAATTCAAACTTTGAAAAGTAGCAACGAACCAATGATGGAAGTGGAGCAGACTCCACAAATTGTTGTGGAACAAACACGATGCTCAAGTAGCAGAAGGCCTACGTATGTCTAGTAGGATACCTCATCAACCCGAGAGATATGGATTTCTCGTGACTCAACATGGTGATGTATTGCTTATGGATCAAGATGAGCCTACGACTTATGAGGAAGCTGTAAAAGGCCCAGATTCTAAGAAATGGCTTGAGGCCATGAGATCTGAGATGGAATCCTTGTATACCAACCAAGTATGGACCTTGGTAGACCCACCTAAAGGGGTAAAACTTATTGGGTTCTTGGGTATTCAAGAAGAAAGCTGACATGGATAACGTGCATACCTTTAAGGGACGGTTGGTGGCTAAACGTCTCAAGCAAGTTCATGGTGTAGACTATGATGAGACTTTTTTCATAGTTGTCATGCTTAAATACATTCGGATCTTGCTTGCTATTGCAGCATATCATGATTATGAAATCAGACAGATGGATGTCAAAATTGTTTTTCTAAATTGAAATCTTCTCGAGGAAGTGTACATGACACAGCCTAAGGATTTTGTCACTCCAAAGGATGCTGGGAAAGTGTGTAAACTGCAAAAATCCATTTATGGATTAAAGCAAGCTTCTAGAAGCTGGAATCTTCATTTCGATGATGCAATCAAAGAGTTTGGTTTCATCAAGAATGAAGATGAACCTTGTGTCTACAAAAAGGTTAGTGGGAGCACAGTTTTATCTCTGGTATTGTATGTAGATGACATACTACTCATTAGGAATGACATCCCTACCTTACAGTCTGTAAAGACTTGGCTAGGAAAATGCTATTCCGTGAACGACTTGGGTACATATATACACAAAGTATTAGGTATCAAGATCTATAAAGATAGATCAAGGAGACTACTCAGCATGAGTTAGAGTACATATATACACAAAGTATTGAAACGCTTCAATATATAAGAGTCCAAGAAAGGATTTATCCCTATGTCACATAGTTTATGCCTGTCTAAGGCTCAATGTCCTTCCACTCAAGATGAGAGAGACCACATGACTAAGATTCCATATGCATCTGCAATTGGATCTATCATGTATGCCATGTTATGTACTCGTACTGATGTCTCATATGCTTTGAGCATGATGAGTAGGTACCAGTCAGATCCAGGTGAGAGTCACTGAACTGTTGTCAAAAACATCCTTATGTACTTAAGAAAGACTAAGGATTCGTTCTTGGTATATGCAGCCGATAAAGAGCTTGTTGTAAAGGGTTACACTGATGCTAGCTTCCAATCCGATAAGGACGATTCCAAATCGCAATTAGGTTTTGTGTTTTGCCTAAATGGTGGAGCAGTGAACCGGAAGAGTTCGAAGCAAGAGACAATAGCCGATTCCAGCACAGAGGCTGAGTATATTGCTGCCTCCAATGCAGCAAATGAGGCCGTTTGGATTAGAAAGTTCATCACTGAACTTGGGGTGGTTCCTAGCATTATGGACCCACTGGATCTCTATTGTGATAATAAAGGGGCCATTGCACAAGATAAAGAGCCTAGATCTCTCCAGCAATCCAAATATATACTTACGCGCTTCCATCTCATTCGAGAGTCATCGATAAAGGAGATGTGAAGATATGCAGAGTATCGACAGATGATAACATCGCCGATCTACTGACAAAGCCTCTTGCATAGCGAAAGGATGAGGGTTACACTAGGTCTATAGGCATTAAATGTATGTCTGATTGGCTTTAGTGCAAGTGGGAGATTGTTGGTGTATACCCTAGATGCCAGTTGTGTATTGACATTACTAGTTCACATTGTATTATGACATTTATTTCATATATGAGGCTTTTTATTTATTGTGTTGTTTATTGTGATTAAATGAGCATAATAAAGTCCTTAGAATAGTAGGTTCAATACTATGGGATATCAAGTGCATGACTTAATTGTGAGATTCTATTGGTTGTAATCAGAACACTATTCTTAAATGTCCCTACTCAAGTATTATTGTGAATTAGGACAACAATAATGCATAATGCATAGAAACTAGTATGTACGTAGATAGATGACCATATCTCACGGGTCACAGATATGAGATATCAAGTCTTCACATGGGTACATGTTAGAGTAATAATGTACTGGACTGACCCACCATGACAACGCTGCATGGATCGTTACGTGTGTGTCATAAGCGGTTCTCACAGTGACCATGATGTATATAGTCCTTTAACTTGAAGTCACTACGGTTCCCTACATGAGAATTTATATATTTTAATGTCGCCAAACATAGCCTGTAATAAGGTGATTATAATGTCGACTATTGGATATACTACAAATCTTGCGGAGGGATGTGAGTGACTTAGATAGGATTTGTCCCTCTTACATAACAGGAGCGATATCTACAGGCCCCTTGATTGAGTGAGACTGCAAAATGCATAGCCGTGCTTGTCACGCCCCGCTTCCCAAAAATATGGAATAATAGTACATGACATTGGCCCGGCGAATGACTAACGTCACCCATAAGCTGTTCATCCGATCAACTTGATGTGTCTAATTTTTATATAAATATTTGTACTCATTTACCCATAAAAATTGCTTGTATTCATCCATCTTGTAAATAAATTATTTTATTTTCATAGATTTCAGTTAATTAATTAATTTTGAAGAAATAAGATTTTTTGATGCAAAAGGTGTATATTTTCAGTAAAAATCAACAAAGAAAACAAGGACAATGATTGTTAAATTTTTATTGATTTGTTGAATTTTGAATTTTACATTTTGGTCCTCGAAAAAGTTAATAGAAAATATTATTATCAATTTATATAATTTTAAAAGTACAGTACGGATTGATGGATGAGGAAAGAGTTAAAAAAATTAGTTAATTAGATTAATAAATTAATCTTAATCTAATTATTCTAATTAATTAATTAACTAACTAAACTTAATTAATAACCTAACCCTAATTATAAGTTTCCTACTTCTATATATAATGCAGGTGAAGAAGGCTACATGTGGGTAGGTGGCGGCTAAAAATAAAAAGGCTGCAGGAGGTTGGCGGTTGGCATTGGAAGAAAAAAAAGAAAAAAAAAGAAAAGCAGAGGTAGGCGTGAGCGGCTACAGGGCGTGAAGAAGCAAAGGGAGATAGGTGGATGTGGTTTTGAGCGGCTATAGGAAGATCAGAGAAGGGAGGAGAGAGGAAAGTGGGGGTGCAGAATTCTATCGCGACTCTTAAATTTCGGTCTTCAACAAATACGAGTTTCTTTTCTTCTCTTCTAAATTTTATCATGCAATCCAAGACAGTATTTGTTAATTGCAATTTTATTATGAACTAAATTTTATTTTTCTAGGCTTTGATGTAGCCTAATTTTGATAACACAATTTTTAATTCCATATTATTTTTCTATTTTTTCATGGTTGTGTGTTTGATTTTTGATCTTAATTCTTACAATTGGTTGACTGACTTTTGTATGATCTATTAAATCATGGAGAGACTGAACTGGTAATTTGTCATTTTGAGCTATAAAATTAAACACCTTTAATTGAGCGAAATTAGAGATGATTTACCGCGATTGATGTGACCGTTAAGAAATCTACAGAACTTAATGAGTCTTTAATTAATTAAATTTGTGCATGAACTATGACAAACTGTTAGTTGGAGATATTTTTGGTATTGTTCGAGAGAAAGCATTGAATAATTTGGAGATTTTGGTCTACAACTTGGAAAAATAATATTTTTATTGACTTGGAATTATTAATTGTGTGGGATTAATTAGGTGAAATCAAAAGCCCTACAACTAATTTTGCCATTAACAAATCACAAAAATTTCAGATTCCGCACCTCTTAATTAATTTAGTTAGTTTTTTTAGATTAATTTAATTTAGTTGCTTTCTTTATTAACTTTCGATTTCCAAATAGTAGTTAATCTAGTAATATCGGTACTCAATAAAATTATTAGTCCCTGTGGGTTCGACGTTCTTTTCAGTGAACTATACTACTTGTTGCGATTTTGTACGCTTGCAAATATTCACATCAAGTTTTTGGCGCCGTTGCCGGGGACTAGTTATTCTTTTATTGATATTGAAAATTTCTAGATTATTACTAGTTTGGATTTTTTTTATTTTTTTATTATTATTTTTCCTTTTGATTTTCTTTTGACTTACTTTTTTTTAATTTATATTTTTTAATTTTTTTTAGTTTTTCTATTTTTTTCAATACTTATATTTCAGGACATACAAGTAAATTATCATGGCGAACGATGAAAACAGAGCTTTGAGAGACTATGCTATGCCCTCAATCAATGGAGCAACATCAGGCATAAAGAGACCGATTATCGAAGCTAACGATTTTGAGATTGAACCAGCAATTATTCAAATGATTCACCAGACTGTTCAATTTTGGGGACTACCGCATGAGGATCCCTATATTCACATTGCAAACTTTCTAGAAATTTGTGACACTTTCAATCACAACGGAGTATCAGATGATGCAATCAGATTGAGACTCTTTCCTTTTTCACTAAGAGATAAGGCTAAGGCTTGGCTAAATTTTCTACCAGCCGGTAGTATTACTACGTGAGAGGGACTTACACAAAATTTTTGGCTAAGTATTTTCCGCCGGCAAAGACAGCGAAGCTAAGGAATGATATTACCATCTTCATTCAATTTGAGACCGAGTCTTTGTATGATGCATGAGAGAGGTACAAAGAGTTATTGAGAAAGTGTCCTCATCATGAACTACCGAAATGGCTGCAAATTCAAATATTCTATAATGGTTTGGGAGTTACAAATCGATTTATGGTTGACGCAGCAGCTGGAGGTACACTTATGAGCAAGAATCATGAAGCAGCCTATGAATTTTTAGAGGAGATGGCATCAAATAATTACCAATGGTCTTCAGAGAGTACAATGCCAAGAAAAGTGGCTGAAGTTTTTGAACTTGATCATATTTCTACTTTAACTGCAAAAAATGATATTTAATCTAAACAAATAGGTAATATGAATGTTAATGCTATTCATACTAATATGATTTGTGATCTTGTGCAGGAAATCACTCAAGTACAGATTGCCAAGTGGGGAACCCTTTTATTCAGTCAAATTTCAATCAAACAAATTACGTGTCCAATTTTTAACATCAAAACAATCTTATTCGAACACGTATCATCAAGAATGGAGAAACGCCCCCAATTTTTATTGGCAACAATCAAGGAGTAATTAGACCACCTCAAAATTTTTCACTGCAAGAAAAGAAGCCGACACTTGAAGATATGTTCATGCAATACATGCAGAAGACAGACTTGGCAATCCAAAATGTTGCAATTTCAACTTCAGCTTCAATTCGCAATCTTGAGGTTCAAATTGGTAAAATTTCAAATATTCTTAATGAAAGAACAGCAGGAAACTTACCCCGCAACACCGTGACCAACCTCACGAAGGATGTCAAAGCAATAATACTAAGAAGCAGGAGGACAATTGAGCAACCACAAGAATAAAATGACGAACAAAATGTGGTTGAAAAGGAAGAAGAGTACGAACCAATTGTGGAGGAACAAACGCAGCATGAGAAAGTAACTTTTGATGTCTCTAAATCCATGAAGTTTCCTACCGGAGAACAGTCGTGTTTTCAAGTAAGTAAAACTTATTTAATTGTGGGCGAGAAACATAAGGCTGAAGTTGAAAAGTTACCAATCGAAGTATGTTCAACAAATTCAGCAAGTCTTGAATCTGAAAAAAAGTATTTTTGAATATGTTATGTATTTGGATGCTGCACCATCTATTCGTCCATTTTCTCAGTGGAAATTCAAAGAGGTAGAGATATCAAAGATGTCATCTTCAAGAAAGAAACGACTCAAACTCGAGCTTGAACCTAATCCCCATATGAAGAGAAGTATTAGAAAATATGTTCGTATGTTGTTGGATCTTGGTGTTACATAACCATCTCAGCTACAACGTCTGGCTGAAGACTTAAAACTTAGCGCTTCTTGGGAGGCAACCCATGTTTTCTTTTACTGCATTTAGATTTGATTTTTTATTTAGTTTATTTTAATTTTAATTTTTGATTTTATTTCGTAGGATTGCATGAGTTTGGAAGTCGCCGAGCGGAGCTGTTTTCTACACCTACATTGATGGTTGTTTTTGAGCAGGATGGAGCCAGAATCTGGAAAGTGTTTCAAAGCGTGATTGTAGCAAATTGTCTTAGCTTTCCAGCACAAAAAGAATCATCCCATTTGGACATCTACAGCTCCAGATATCGCTGAAACACTGAACGTCGTGCGTGCAGAACTTTGGAAGAAATTCTGAACTTTTTGCATTCCTTTTGTTTCACCTTTTCCTTTCTCATTGAGAACAATGTGATATTAAATTTTGGAAGAAGGGTTACAAATTTATTTTTTTATTTTATATATATTTGAAAAGAAAAAAAAAACAAAACAAAATGGATTTCAGTTGGGCTCACCATTACATTTTTTGAGTTCTTTATTGTGCTAAAGCATTGAAATACTTTTTTTAGGATAGACAATATCTCATAAAGCAAGATTAAACATACCTATTTACTTTAAGATTATTGAATTTCAAAATTCCTTACAAAATTGTAAGAGCCATGTGATTATACATAAAAAAAATGTGATGCTTTTTCTTGTGATTATCCCCTTTGATCTAGTCCTAAATAGTGTTTAAGTAAATTGAGTGATAATGAACAAATAATCTAATGAATAAAGTTCTATCTACTCCAATATTTTGAGTTGCTTAGTAACTAGGGGTATTCATCACAAATGTTTAATTTTACGTCAAACGACAACTTGAAATATGAGTATGAAAAGCACTTTAAGTTTGTGACTTGTTGAGTAACCGAGTGAATTCATCACAAATGTTTGCATTCGCGTCAAAAGGCAAATGGCAACTTAGAGAAGAGCAGAACATTTCCAAAAAAAAAAAAGCTCTAGTTTGCTACTCGATTTGTAGTAGTGAGAAGGGAAAATCACAGATGAAGTTGTTACATACTATAATTACATTAATTGCATGAAAAATATGATTGAGTTTGGAATTATGAATGAATATTGCACTAGAGAAAGTGAGTATGCTAGATTTTACTTTATTTGCTATTGTTTATATTTTTAATTGAAATTTTGATGTCTGCATGATGAGATCTCTTGGTGTGATGAGTTGAGCTATTATTGATCTTTTATTGATGGTTTACTTTTTGCTCGAGGACAAGCAAAATCTTAAGTTTGGGGATATCTGATGTGTCTAATTTTTATATAAATATCTCTACTCATTTACCATAAAAATTGCTTGTATTCGTCTATCTTGTTAATAAATTATCCTATTTCCATAGATTTCAGTTAATTAATTAATTTTGAAGAAATAAGATTTTTTGATGCCAAAGGTGTATATTTTCAGTAAAAGTTAACAAAGAAAACAAGCACAATGATTGTAATTTTTTTTATTGATTTGTTGAATTTTGAATTTTACTTTTTGGTCCTCAAAAAAGTTAATAGAAAATATTATTATCAATTTATGTAATTTTAAAAGTACAGTACGGATTGATGGATGAGGAAAGAGTTAAAAAAGTTAGTTAATTAGATTAATAAATTAATCTTAATCTATTTATTCTAATTAACTAAACTTAATTAATAACCAACCCTAATTATAAGTTTCCTACTTCTATGTATAATGCAGGTGAAGAAGGCTACAGGTGGGTAGGTGGCGGCTAAAAAATAAAAAAGGCTACAGGAGGTTGGCAGTTGGGATTGGAAGAAAAAAAAAGAAAAAAAAGATTAAAAGCAGTGGTAGGCGTGAGCGGCTACAGGGCGTGAAGAAGCAAAAGGAGGTAGGTGGATGTGGTTTTGAGCGGCTATAGGAAGATCACATAAGGGAGGAGAGAGGAAAGTGGGGCGCGAAATTCTACCACGACTCTTAAATTTCGGTCTTCAACAAATACGAGTTTTTCTTTTTCTCTTCTAAATTTTATCATGCAATCCAAGACAGTATTTGTTAGTTACAATTTTATTATGAACTAAATTTTATTTTTCTATGGCTTTGATATAACATAATTTTGATAACACAATTTTTAATTTCATATTTTTTTTTCATGGTCGTGTGTTTGATTTTTGATCTTAATGCTTATAATTGGTTGACCGACTTTTGTATAATCTATTAAATCATGGAGAGACCGAACTGGTAATTTCTGATTTTGAGTTATAAAATTAAACACCAGTAGAGATGATTTACCGCGATTGATGTGACTGTTAAGAAATCCATAGAACTTAATGAGTCTTTAATTAATTAATTTTTTGCATGAACTATGACAAACTGTTAGTTTGAGATATTTTTGGTGTTGTTCTAGAGAAAACATTGAATAATTTGGAGATTTTGGTCTACAACTTGGAAAAATAATATTTTTATTGACTTGGAATTATTAATTGTGTGGAATTAATTAGGTGAATTCAAAATCCCCAGAATTAATTTTGCCATTAACAAATCACAAAAATTTCAAATTTCGCACCTCTTAATTAATTTAGTTAGTTTTTTAGATTAATTTAATTTAGTTACTTTCTTTATTAACTTTCGATTTTCCAAATCGTAGTTGATCTAGTAATATCTGTGCTCAATAAAATAATTAGTCCCTGTGGGTTCGACACTCTTTTCACATAACTATACTACTTGTTGCGATTTTGTACACTTACAAATATTCACATCACAACTCAATAATATAATCAATACAGAACAATTGTGCAGACAATGATAATAATCGCATGAACAATAATACTTGGAATGAAGCAATGTGAAATATCTAAATACAATAAACCAACGTCTGGAAACAAATAATAAAAGCCGGTCATAAGCCCAATCTATATAATAAAACACAAAGAAAGCTATCAAGTGGCTCTCATTCAATAGGGTTGAAATCAATGGTCCAGATATAACCTCACAAAACATATTTTTCCGTCCAAAAGTCCCCCCCCCCCCCCCCCCCCAAAAAAAAAAACTCAAATTCAAATCCCCAAAAACAACTCCCCTTTTTTTTTTAAAAAAAAATTTCTCTCTCTCTCTCTCTCTCTCTCTCTCTCGCTCTCTCTCTTTGTCTCTGTCTCTGTCTCATTTTCTCTATTTACTCAGAAATTTATATTTTCAGATTTCAGGTTTGTAAATTTTTAGATTTTTTATGCATTTTTTTATTGCTCATGTTACATTGAAAATAGCAAATATCTCATCAACAGTTAAATTTCATCATTTTCCATACTCAAAGTTCTAAGAAGTTGGATTTTACACCCTCATTTATAATTATTTTTCAACATATATTAATGGAAACATAGACTTTTATTTACAACTAATTATTGTTTTACTATTCAAACTTGAGATACATAATTGTTGTTTTACTGTTTACAAGACTTTCATATGATGTATCGTTCCGAAGTTTTGCCGTAGGCACGTGCCCACGGGCAAATCTAGTACAATAATAAATCCAATCACAATGATAATAAATCTCAATACATTAAGTTCAATAAAACAATAAGCAACTAGAAAACATTAAATCTTCAGAAAGTTTGTTCTCCAATTACAGAGGCAATTCTCCTTCGTTACCTGTGAACACTTCATCTATAAAGAGGAGAAAAATTTTCCTTAGAGCAAGTCATGGACAACAATTAGAAAAAGTAAGGAACAATGGAATAACAATATAACAATGAATTCAATGAATCAATATGAATCAATAACATGGAACAATAGCAATAATCAATAAGATGGTAATCGATGCAATGGTGTAACAATGATTCAATATTCGATAACAATTATCAATGATCAATATGAATAACACTTAGACAATATTTGATATCAATAGAAACAATGATGTACAATATGTAATGTTGATGATGTGTCAATCCTTATGTCTATTAATCATTTTAATCCTAACTAATGCACGTACTGCTGTGTCTCATATGTTCCATACCACAGGTTCGATGCATACATACAATTTTATTTAGACTTATGTGGTGTACTCTGTAGATCATGTACTTGGAAACAGTAAACATTATTCACCTTTCGGTGCACGATACGATCTTCGGCAACGATATGGTACACGATAGATTGGGTTACTGCCATAAGCCACAATCACACGATAAAATACTGGCCGGAACATTATTTAGGAAAACATGGGCCCCTCCTCCAAGTACAGTCTCTACCTTGTTCACTACTTAAATCACCCTTTAAAACCCTGCTTGTTAATTATTTTATCGATGCAACAATACAATATGCAATTAAGGGACATTTCGATGAACAATTGAGACAATAGAGAAACAATGAGCTAATAACTTGCATAGGACAATGAAAAGGATGAAAATAGGATACTAGGATCATGCAATGCAATATACGGATCATGCAATGCAATATACACACTCTAAATCATGCAAGACTACAATATAGGAACAATTAATCCATGAAAACTGAAAAGTGAAATTCTGGACAACAAGAGTAGTCTGTACTAAAACGTAATTTTCCGCTGTTTCAGAAGTTAGAAACTAGACTTCCACACGGCTCCAACTCATATTTAAAATCCAAAATCCGACAACAGTAGCTAGGTTAAACACAGCGTTCTTTACAGATTTTATGTTCAAGCAGAAATTCGACATCAAGTTATTATAATTTTAGAAACAGTAAAAAATTTCAATATTAAATTCATTAAAAAATATTTTTTAAACTCCTAAACATGTTAAGTAACAATTTGGAAATTTTCAGAGCAATATTTTAACATTTGATCAGCCTTTTAACAATTTATACATGAAAGATACAAGAATCTGAAAGTCTGGAAATAATGACACAGATGTAGTAAAACGAGCATAACTTTTGCTACACAACTCAGAATTCAGAAATTCAAGATGTTCTGGAAACTAGAAAGATAATCCTACAACTCTTATTCAGAAAGTAATTTATTCTGAGATCATTTACTGAGTTGAAAATAGTTTACAACATACAGCCAGCAAGCAACATACAGATTTTTTGCATATTTTTCATGGAATAAATTAAGTAAACATGGGTATCAATTCTTTAGTTAATAAATTATATAATTAGCATGAAAGGTGTAATAGCATGATAAATACAATTAAAAACACACACATACACAATTCTAACAATATCCAACATCATTCGATCAATCAAATATACAACCTAGCAATTATCTCTACAATAATTAATTGTTTTATGATTATATGAATAACCATATTATCAATTCTATATGAATGCATGAAAAATTCAATCTTTAGAGTCAAAAGTGGCACGATGTCAAGAATATTGGGGTTAGCTCGTGTAAACCCTCAATAGACCCAACGAAAAGATAATCAATACAACAATATGATAACGATTAGGATCTACTTGTGGAATTTCAATAAAAACTTGAGTTTGATACAATTAGCAATTCAAGAGGAAAAGTGACTTGCCTTCTGGACGATAAAATTGAATACCAAGAATAACGGGATGAGAATCCCGGAGCAACGAAACACGAACGGAACACGCACAAAAGCACGTGCAAACAACTTGCAATACCAAAATAGCAAAATAACTCCAAAAACAACTCAAGTTCTGGATCCCAAACAGCAAACAGAAAAACGGATCCTCCACTTTTTCCAAAACAGCAAACACCAAACCAACTCCCTACTCCCGAACAACACACAGTAAGTCGACCGCATCGATGGCGGCAAGAGATTCGACTCGACTGGCAGTAGCGGGGTGGCGGCAATTGGGCGGGGGAAAGCGCAAGCGACGGTCGACGAGGCAGCCAGGGATGGCTGTGGAGATGAATGACGAAAACTCGATGGCATGCTCTGTTCCGGGAAAGAAACACAGGAAGGAGGCGGGACTCGATGGTGGCATTGCAGGTGGTTTCGAGCGGTTGTCGAGCGGTAAGGAGAAAAGGGCGGACGACGCTAGGGGTTGCGGAGTGGCGACAATGGCTGTGGTGGAGGGATCGACAAGGTGATCGGGGATGGCAAGGGTGGAGGTCGAAGTCGAGGTGGCGATGATGGGTTCAGTTGATGAGGAGCGGGGAAGAGGATGAGTGGAAATGGTGGATGGCAGTGGAGGTTGAGGTTGAGGATGGCTCGACGCAGGCGGAAGAGGTTGATGGGTGCGGAGGAAATCAGAGGAGCTTGGAGGTTGATGATGGGAAGGTGACGGCGAAAGGAGTGGCACTGTCGACGAGGAAGGAGAGGTAGATGGCTTGATGAAGAAGACGGGAGGGGGATGGGCGGAGCTCAAGATGGCTGTTGGGCTTCGAAAGCAGGCGCGATAGGAAGAATAAGAGGGTGAGCGGCGGGTTGAAGGTGAACAGGAGAAGGGTTAGGGTTCGACAGTAGGGGGTAGGCCACTGTATTGCACAGTAGGAATAGGGTTAGGGTAGTTTAGGTGAGTATATATATAGGGTTTAATTGGATATTGGGTTTCGGGTAGGATCCAATAGGAGGTGGGTTTGGGATTTCTAGATCCAATATGAAAATAGGCTATAAGGATTTTTAAATATTCATATATATACACATTAAATCAAATAGTGAAATACATATAAATTGGAGCATGTTCGGGCTTAAAACAAAGTAATAATAATAATAATGATAATGATAATAATAACGATAAAAATAATATTACTAATAACCATTACAACAATAATAATAATAACAACAATAATAATAATAACAACAATAGTAATAATACTGATACTAATAATAACAAAATTGGGTTTTCAATAAATAATCAAAGGTAATAATACTAAAAGTAATAATAATAATAATATTAGTAACAACAACGATAATAAGAATAAGAATAACAATAATAATAATAGTAACAATAATAATAATATGAATATCAAAATAAGATTTGAGTTCAACAGATTCATTAAAATCCAAATAGTAATAACATATTAGATTTGGGCTAAAATATAAATATTCGATCAATTAGGAATAGATAACAAGTTTAAATTTACTATTATTCGAAGTAAATATAATTTTCGATGAGAAAGATTTTAATAGAAGATCCAAAATGAATTTTAAACAAAATAAATTTATAATTAATCGAAATACAGAAAAATATTCAGGAAATGTGTATTTACCAGAACGGGGGTTACAATGCTCAAATGAGTCAATATGAGATATTGACCTCATTTGTTTTAGTAAGTCTACTCGGACATTAAGAAACCAAAGATTGAACTATACAAGGGTGACACACTCTATGCCTTGTGCTTAATTAAGATATCTGGACAAAGAGACTAGACTACATGGTAACATTGGTCACGGATAGGTTATGTCTAATCACTGACATTTCCGTTACTTGAGTAGCAGTGATGTATTGCTAGATACCGCTCACTATTTGTAATACTAGAATATTATTTTAGTATTACTGTCAACGTAACAAGAACATACAGGGTCACACAATTAGAATGGAACAAAATTGGGATTTAAATTCATAAGATGAATATAATTGGGAATCCAAGTAAGACTTGGACACCTGACATCGGTTGGACATTTAATTAGATTAAATGGGCTGACTAAAGTTCAGAGGCCCACACACGAAACTGACCCAAGTCGGATTGTGAGCCCAATAACCTCATTACTCTCTTAGGGTTAATTTTCTGCAGCTATATATATGATACATATTTGTGGAAAAGAGATACATGAGAAAATCCTAGCCGTTACAGAAATTGTGAAAGAGATCGTGAGGAACCAGCTCCATCTCGTAGCTAGCACCGCGGCATGAGGATAGCTTATTTTTGATCCGTTCGTGTGGATACCTTAGAGGCACCGCAACATTGTAGTGCTGTGATCGACGTATCTTGGAAACAGCAGATCCATCCATAAGGTATAATTCCCAAACACGATTTATGGTTTTTGTGTGGATCCATGGCTAGGTTTCAATATTTTTTGTAATTTTTCCTCTGTGTATTCAATATGTGTTTGCCATTGAAAGCTAACATGGGCACCAGGTTGAGAGTGAAATGAGGAAGGATGTCACGCCCCGAATTCCAAACACAGGTAATTCGTAGCACAAACAAGATCTTTTACTTCAACCTCGTATAAATTTACAAGGAATTTAAAACTTTTCATTTACAACATTGTTCTGTACAATAGCACAGAGGAAATAAATAAGTACAATACAATATATGTTAATGAAAGTTCTTCAATCTTGTGACAATCCATCACAGCGACTTCAAGTCCATACCAAATCCAATCCTACAACTTGGACTGTGGCACGTTAGTTGTATACAACTGACGCAATGCTATAATACAGCAATTCTTCTATTTTAGCAAACACAAACTTGATGCGAAACAATATGTGAGAAGTGACTATCCTAAACATATCAATGTATGATATGAACTTAATGCCTAATGCAGACATTTATACTACGATGACACAAATGCATACTTGTTCGGATTCTATGCATCCCATACTACATAGGTCTGAGGGCAAGCTCTTAACGTACTCCACAATATAGGGTTTAATCCCTCGCTTTGTAACCTACGACCATGACTACTACGAGATTTAGACACTATGCAAGTATTGGTTCTCACCCCGGAATACTAAAATCAATCCCACTCCACGGATTATCTTGGGGCCAATTTCATCCCTCGTCCCGGAATACTGGGGATTGTCTCACTCCGCTGGTCATCCTGGAACCCTCATTGCAAAAATATCTCGTGAGTGTCGCTCTTGTCCCAGAATATTGGAGATCAATCCCACTCCGCGGATCATTCTAGGTCCTATTTCATCCCTCCTCTCGGAATACTGGGGATCATCTCACTCTGCGGATCATCCTGGAGCCCTCATACTCACGTTTGCTCTTGTTTCATCATATCTCCAACTAGTGCCTGTCCTTAAGTTAAAATTGTTGTTATTAGGACTTAGAGCAAGCTTAGCCAATGGACTTAAATCAAAACACTGAGGAAGTCAGTCCACACAGGCTACTTCTGAAATATAAAGTTAACCTACACTGGCTATTTCTCAAATTTTCACATATCATAATCTGCCGGCACTCTGGGTCTCGTTCAATCTCCAGAATCCACACATTCCAAAAATTCACAATATACTTAATTCATCTCTTATTCATTCATTCCAATTAATCATCATTCAAAATAATTAAATCACATTTCTCAGTCAAAATAAATTTCATTCAACTAGTCATCCTCAAATAACTAGACAAAATTTTCCAAAATGTTATAATAGAACTTCAACGGTCTCAATTCAATCAACATCATCTAGTTCTAATATTTCAATTCAAATCTCTAAAACCTGTACTAAAATTATTTATTCAAACATGGGATATAATCCAAAACAATTGTACTAATTTCCATCAAATATTAATTCTGCAAAATACCAATATCCTTTAAAATCCTCTCTATTCAAATTCTTCAAATCCAATCACCAAATATGTGTTTAATCCCTTCTCTAAGTTGGGCAATTAACCCAAAAATATTTTTACAAATTACCATCAAAATAGTTCCCCAGAAATCAATTTATATTTCTAAATTCAAGCAACCCAATGTATTTATCTAAGTCGGGCCTCACAGTAAATACTACCAAATTCAAGCTCACCAAGACTCAAATCTACAATCTTAAAGATCCTAAGCCACAGGAACTAACCAATACTCCAAGCCTATTTCTCTATCAACTTATTTTCAAGGTAACAACAAATATATATATATATATATATATATATATATATATATATATATATATATATATATATATATATATAATCCACTATTTGAGTGCTTAAATTCAGATAGCAACCCGCTGGTATTGTAAAAATCATATAAATTCCAATACTACTAAAAAAATAGACTTTTTAGTGTCATACAAAAATTGACTGTGTCTACTACAACATTGTAGTTAAGATCAATTAAATTCATCTTCAATTACATCGTCTAAATTTACTTGCAAAACAGTAGGTTCAAAATCTGAAAACTGCAGATCATGCTACTTGTAAAAATCACCTAAAATCACATACTTCTTGAAAATTTGATTTCTTAGACTCTAAAGAAAGGTTAACGAGTCTAATTCAAATCCTTAGTTGTGACCTTTTTCAAAATACTTCATCTAAGATGCTTGAATGATCAAAATCTAAAATGTATACAAATTTGCAGCAACTAACCAAACTGCCAACCAGTCCTAAGTTTGGATTTTATTAAAATAGTAAACGACATCTAAATATTAAGAAATTTTAAGGAGATGTTCTTGACATATGGGAGATGCTCCTATAAAAATATTAGCTCTAGATTCCATCTAGTTTAATAGATATGATTTTCAAAAGTGCAACTAAAACTTAAAACATATACTTATAAAAATGCCCCCAAATCAATCTTATCATAATTTTACATCTTTAATCAACAACATATAATCTAAACATGAATACTAAATATATATAAGTTATCATGCAGCTAACAATTCACACATATGTATTCTACAATGTAGCATTCTACTAATAAAATTATATTAGATAGTTGGAGAAACACCCACTTCAAAAGGATCTCCTAGTAGTTGAACCTCTTAGAAAAAGATCCAAGAGACTCCACAAGCACAACACGCAAGCCTCTATGCTAACCCCGAAAGCAAAATAAAACAGCGGGTCCCCTCTCTTGAGTCTCTCTATTGTTTGATTTATTTTTGTATTCATTTGGGGCTAAGATAGGGGGTATTTATATGAAAAATTAGGTAGTCATTTTAGCAACTAACCACCCACTAACCCACTCACACAAATACACACCCACTCACTCACACCCCTCACAAACCCACTCACCCTCATTCTCTCATTTATGCAGCCATTTTTGAAAGAGTGCACATTGCACGTGTGCACGTGTTTTGTACACTTTCTCATTTTATATTTACTTTTATTATTTAATTCAATTTTAAATTTTTATTTTTAATAAATACTCATATTAAATTTAGTATAATTAGCCTAGTGAAATTTTTAGTGCACAACTTTGTAATAAAATAGCACAATTTGCAGGTACATAAAAAGAAACACGTGTAAAACATGTGCTAATAAATATTCATATATAAAATAAATTCGAGAGAACGAAAAATGTCTATAACAATCAAAATACAAAATATGTCAAATACGTTTCATTAATTCGTATACGACAATATAATCAATGTGGGCATAGAAAACATGTCCACCAAACGTGTAAATATATATTTGAGTCAAAATAGGTAAAAAATAAACTTCAATTTATAGAACGAATTCGAACAAGTTATAAAATAAATAATTAAACACATCGAAAATTTTGTAATATTACACGTAACGGTAGAATATACGTAATCGACACGTGTATTGAAAGCACGTGCAATGCACATAAAACACAAAGATTAAAATAAATGTTTAAGTTGGCTCAGAATAGGATAAAATGAATTTTGAGAAGACGGAAAATATATAAATAATTGAAATGTAGAAATACATAGAACATTTATATTAAAATATGTTACGGATATTACTCGAGAAAGTACAAAATACTTGTGCGTAACACCGGTGGACAAAATTGTCAAAACTCAATTTTGAGGGGTGTTAAAGTATCCCCCCATTAGAACAGTTCTGTCCTCAGAACTTATTAAGATAAAAGTTGTATATTGTACATACCAAAGGAAAAAATCATTATTATATATAGAAAAGTTTTCAATACCAAGAAAAAAATGTAGTATGTAATGTGGAAAACAAAGTAAACTTATACAAGGAAACTATGAGTATCAAAGTGATTAAGAACGAAACGTGAAAGTATTAAACAAACCAAAAAAATTGTGGAAAAAGAAACGTGACAATGAAAGACAATATAGATTGAAAGATTGTTTCATACAAAATAATATTAGATAAAGTATTAGATAATATAGCAAATGGAAAATATAAATTGAGTCATTAATTGTGAAAGAAATGGGAAAACAAAATAATTAGCAAGAAATAAGAAAGTCATTGAAATTGCTTTTAAAAACAAGTAAACAAAAGTAGTAAGAAGTAGTATGAGAAAGAGTACAACAAAAATGGAAATAAATAGGAAGGAAAGGAAATGTAAGTGTACAAAATAAAAGCATTGAAATAGTATAGATAAATTATAATGTAGTTGGAAATAATGAAAATAGATCAAGAGCGCAAATAAATAATAGGCAGCTAAGAACTAATGATAATAAAGAGAACAGTATGATAACGAAATAAAAATATCGAAATGTAAAACAAACTGATAAATATTTGAGAAGATCATAACAATTTAAAAGTAGTCAGCATTAACTAATAAGAATTTGAAAAATTAACGAAAAGAGAAGTTAATTAAAGGAAAACATGAAGAATGAATAATTAAAATCGTAAAATAAACCAGGGTTATATATTACGAGATAAAAGGAAGTGGCAATCTAAGAGAAGACCGTTGGATAAAAATCTAGGAAATATATGACTGTGAAATTTAATTAAAAGTATAAACAACATAAGATAAGTATAGATTAATGATGTACATAAAAATAACATTATAAAAATTTCATTTGTAAAAGTTATTTAATAACTATATATAGGATTTTAAAAATTAAGTATATAGAATAGCGAATATCAAAATATTCACAAATTGTCAAGTACAACAAGAAAAGTTAACATATAATATTATATACGTAGATAGGCGTAAAAATATATGATGAAACAAATGCTATAAATATGAAAAATTATAAATGGTTTGTAGGAGTAAAACAAGGCATCATAGTAGGAAAAGTAATAACTTTTTGAAATAATATAAAACTAATTATAAAGAAATAAAATGTAAATCGTAAACTAAAGTATAGGCAATGAATTATGTTAGGTGAGTAGCCACCAAATCTAACATAAGTTAGCAGTAAAATAAAACAAAATGAAGTGATATAAAAATATCAGCATGCTAACATATGTAAAGATGAAGTATATATAAATACTAATAATAAGAAGGTAGAAAAATAGTTAATAGTAAGAAGTAATATAGTTAGGAAAAAATAAATATAATAATAATAATGCATATGTAAATGTAGAAGCAAATATAAATAATAAGGTAATTGATTAAATGTGTATATAAGTATAACTGTATTATAAATAATAAAGTTGAAGTAGTATAGGCTAAGTTTTAAAACATTATAAAATAGTATAAATTAGTACAAAAGAATGGATTTGTGGTAAGCAATATATATATATAACTAAATGTGGGGGTTATTAAAGTAGAAAAATCTATTTTGTTGTGGGTTCGCCTCATTGATGTCTAGCTGCATGCTTGCCTCCTTGACATCAAGTTGCAGGTTGCCTTCTGGATATTCGATTGCATATTTTGCCTCCTCGACATCCAGTTGCAAGTTTGCCTCCATTGACATCTGGTTGCAGATTTGCCCTCTCGACTTCAGGTTGCACCAAAATGGTGAATGAAATGATGTAATCTTCCATATTTTCTTGGATATTGGATGTTTAATTTTAAGTATGATGTTATATTTTTGAAATTTGTGATATAAAAATAGAGTAAAAGTAGGGAATGAAGTAGGAGATTACAACAATAAAATGTTTAAAAAGATATATAGATTATAAATATCAAACATAAATAGTAGAAATTAGTAGTAATGAAAATGACATATAAAAGTAAACATGAAAAAAAAAATGGAATGAAATACATGCATAAGCTTAAATGCGAATGTGAATGAGAAAATAAATATGTAATGTAGTAGGTTGACATAATAAACATATATTATAAAATATATAGTAATGTAGTAATTGGATAAGTGTAAAATAATATGTATTGTAAGTATGTTGAAATATATGGTATAAATAGTAAGGAGTAGAAAATATATGTAGTAACCAAGAATGTGAAGATAATAAAATTGAAATAAAGTAAAAATATAAGTAATTAGTGTATATAGTATATTAGAGAAGTATAAACCAACAAAATTAATAAGTAGCTATTAATAGTGAAAAATACATCTAACAAAAAGTAGTAAATAATAAGAATATAACAATAGCATTGAATGTAAGATGTAAAAAAAAATGTAATAAAATAAATTCTTAAAGCGTAGAGGTATATTATATTTATGTAAGTAAAAATATTAAAATCATGTTGAAATATACTTTAATAAATAAGATAAAAAATAATGAAAAAATATAGAATCGCAAAAATCAAAGTATTAGTTAAGTGAATCTAAACATACAAAAATCAAAAATCAAAATCTAATAGAAATAATAACAAAGGAAAATGAGAGTCTTAATAATAATTTAATAAATAGTAATTTAAAACTTAATAAAATACGTAAAAGTAATAGCAAAAATAAATGAGTAATCATAAAAGCGCATAAAAGTAAGAATGACAAAATCTTAAGAAGGAAAAATGAGTAAGAAAAAATTAAAAGATTAATACTAAAGAATGTAGATAAAATAATAAACATCGAAGTGAATTAATAGTTGAAGAAAAGATTTTTTTTGAAAAAATATTAAGCGTCAAAGATGAAAAGTAGTATAACGAAAATACACGAAGAAAATAAAAGAGAAAAGTTAGTCTACATCCTAGGTATCATAAATGTAGGTTCAAACCAACCATATCACTCTTGATCGCATCCTAAATAAAGAGAAAACATGCTCGCATACAATATCACATCAATGTATAAGAGGAGAGTATCATGAATGCAAGTTCAATAACTTCATCGTTCATGACTCCAAACTGACACTCACACTTTAATGTCCACCCTAATTGTATTTTCCTTATAGTTTTGTACTATTTGTTGAAGTTGGCTTTGATACCACTCTGTCACGTCCTGAATTTCAAATAAAAATAATTTGTAGCTCAAAAAGGATCTTTCACTTCAACTTCGTACAAATTTACAAAAAATTTAAAAATTTTCATTTACAACATTGTTCTTTACAATAGCATAGCAGAAATAAATGAGTACAATACAACATATGTTAATGAAAGCTCATCAATCTTGTGACAACCCATCACAGCGACTTCAAGTCCATACCAAATCCAATCCTGCAACTAAGAAACTATGAGCACATCAGTTGCATACAAATGACGCAATGTTATAAAACAACGATTCTTCTACTTGAGCAAACACAAACTTGAATGCGAAACAAAATGTGAGAAGTTACTATCCTAAACATGTCTGTTGCTGCGAATTTTGGTGTGGGAGCAAACAGATGAATTTGTGGATTCTTTTCGAAATAATAAAGCAAACATGTTGACCTTCACTGGCGTTTGACTGGTTTCTTGCTGCTGCCATTGACCTGCAAAAAAGTTCGACACACCGGGATGAATCCCGGCGATGAATCCTCCGACGCTCTTGTCAGTAATCAGAAAGATTATGAAAGAGCTTTATGTAGAAAAAGATTGATTACCTTGTTATGGTGGGGGGAGAGGGGTATTTATAGTCGTCTTAGGCACCCGTTTCGAAATAAGGATGTATCTCTACTTCCAGGTGTTTTTGGATAAGATGTAGAGTTTAAATTATTTCGTAAAGATAACTATGAATTTGAATTGCTCTTTAAATATCCTAGGCTGGTTTATAGCAGGTTACTACCCATACCCAATATGACATATCCGTTTATGGGTTATTGAGCTTTAAGATTCGTGCTCGATTTGAACAATCCTGAATTAATCCTATTTTTAGCCATATCACGAGCCCCCCACTCCCGAAGACTGAGTTTAACAGCCTTTGAGGAGTAGTTTTGTTGTTTTAATGGCGTATGAGATTTTATTTGAGTTCTTAAAGGAGTTTGGATCTTGCTCGAGGGGTAATGGCGTCGATCTGAGATTGTAAAATGCCCAAAATTATCCTCAATTTTTTCTGGATTTTTTGTGATTTTCCAAGGTTTTCTGAACTTTTTCCAATTTTTAATCATTTTTTGAATTTTTTATTCAATTTCCGAATTTAAATAATTAATTATCGAAAATTTTAATTAATTATTATTTTCAGAAGTTTAAAATTATTTTCCGAATTAAAATTTTTTTAAAGAATTTTTAATTAATTTTTTGATTTTTAATTAATTTTTCAGATTTTTTAAATAATTAATTAAATTAAATAAATAAATAAGTTAATTAAATTTTACCTGTACACGTGGCACAATCTTGTGTGTTGATCATGATCAGGGGGCGCGCATCTCAAAGCGGGGTGTTTTTCCCCAATTCGCCGTTCGGAACACCTTTTATTCGGATCACGTTGCCGACGCAGGAGGTGACGCCACGTGGACTGTCAACGTTGACCGTTGATGGGCACGTGGCTTTTTTTTCTTTCTTTTCCTGCCTTCTTCTCTCCGCATCGTCTTCTTTGTCATCTTCCTCGATTTCTCCGTGCGCCTTCGACTTCACCCCTGGCCTTCGTCTCCGAGCCTCGTCTTTGACTTGTCGAGCACCTCGTGTAGCGAGGGGAGCTCGCCGGAGTTTTTCTTGAGATCGGCGAGGAGGGAGTTTGGTGCGGAGCTCGGGAGATGAGATCGAGCTTCGGCAGTGGGCAACTTCGATGTGGAGAATTCGTTGCTCGACTGTGAAATTCTTGGCGAAGGGGTTCATGGAGCTTGGAGGTCGATGTTTGGAGGCGAGCTCGGTGACGTAGGGAGCTCAACAAAGTTGGAGTTCGACACAGTGGCTCGACTGCAATGGTGGAGAGGTTGGAGCTCGGCAGGGGAGCTCGGTGTAGGGGGAGTGGAGCTCGGAGATAATAAAGTGCGGAGTTGGGTGATGACGAAGGTGAGCACGAAAGTGGAGACGAGAGGGGGGAGCTTGGAGTTCGACGAGGGAGAGAGCTGGACCTCGACGACGTAGTAGAGAGGAGCTCGATGTTAGAGTTCGACAGTGAGCTCCGAGCTCGGTTTGAGATGGAGTAGAGCTCGACAGTGTAGCGCCCCGAATTTCTAATATGATATCTTAGAAAATACGTGGCACAATCCCAGCATCCACTTCAATGTAACATTAAACACAATCAACTCCACTAAAATTTTCAACTTTTATTACAACAAACTTTTACATAGCACAGCGGAATTTAAAACATCTCAATCAAAATCTTCTTTTATTTACAACACAGTCTTATTACAACACTGTTCTTACAAATTTACACAAACTCCATTAAATTAATGTATCTCAAAACTATGTCAAGCATCCAAACCTCCAAACTCTAAGCAACAACCTGCAACACATGAGGCTAGAGATGATCCCTAACCCCCAAAACTAAAGGGGTCAGCCATAAATGGTGTGAGTGACATAAAACAACAAACAACATAAATGAACATTAGTCATGAATCCCTAAACAACAGGTAGTAAACATGAATACATAAAATACGATGTAGCAAGGAAAAGTAGACAACAAGTGAGACTAAACCAAGTGTCATGTGTAGAAAACAGGAAATCCACATGCATGAAAACCAAGTCAAGAAATCACAAATTCTATATGCGGACTCTCTAATGAGTACTTGTCGAAGTCTATGCATCCCACTCTACATAGGTTCGGTGCAAGCCCTTAACGTCTCCACATTATAGGGTTCAATTCCCGCTATGCAACTAATCCTAACACGATGACTACTACGAGATAAAGATAAGCTGTGAGTAGTAGCCCATGCCCTGATAATTCCGGAGATGAATCCCACACCTTAGGTGTTTTACCTGGATAATTTTGGAGATCATCCCACACCGAAACATTGACACATCACCACATGAATACCACATGTGCTTCGCCTCGACTCCGATAATTCTGGAGATCAATCCCACACCGCAAGTAACTACTTGGATAATTCCGGAGATATATCTCACACCCAAAGTAAGATACTTGGATAATTCCGAAGATAGATCCCACACCCAAAGTAAGATACTTGGATAATTCCGGAGATTAAATCCCACACTGAAAGCCATACTGAGGTACTTGACCCATGTTCTCGTTCATCATATCACCACTAGTGCTTGTCCTTATTATTTTTGGGTTACTTAATTACTTAACAAATCTCCTAGAGTTGGTGTACCCTACCGGACTTAACTCAAAACTGAACAACTGAAATGCCTCAACAGGCCTCAACAAAATAACTCAACGCCGGTATACTAGGGTCACACACATCCTCTAGAGACTCAAACTCAAATGTCTAAACCAAATTTCCACCATAAATAGCTCAACTGATTATCTTAAAATCATATGCTTAACAGAAGACAGAGTATAGACTAAAATATTTAAAGACTAATCCTTCGAAAGAACATTCAAGTTTATGAAAACTCATCAGTACCAGTCGACTTATTACTGTAGTAAGTCGACTGTCCAGAGGGAAAAATATCCATGATTTTAAGAAAATAAGTTAAGTAATATAAGTTGACTTATAAAATTCATAAGTTGACTTACCAGATCATAAGTTGACTTATAAAAACATAAGTCGACTTACCAGATCATAAGTTGACTTATAAAAACATAAGTCGACTTACCAGATCATAAGTTGACTTATAAAAACATAAGTCGACTTACAAGAGAGAAATTCCAAAAAAATCTTTAAGAAAATATTCTAAGTGTTATAAGTCGACTTGCAAAGTCATAAGTCGACTTAAAAGAGAATATAAGTCGACTTAAAAGGTCATAAGTCGACTTACCAGAGAAAAATCTACGATAACTTTGAAAAATAAATTCTAAGTGTACCAGTCGACTGAAAAGGGTCTAAGTCGACTGTCCAGAACGAATTTCCAAGAAAACTAAAGATACAGCAGCTGGGTCGTGCCAGTCGACTGATAGGTCTGCCAGTCGACTGTCGGCCTACAGTCTGCATAGTTTTGGTTGTTCATGATAATCAAAATTAGAGTTTACCAAAAGAAATCATTGTTTACTAAAATAATTTGTATTTCAATAAGAACGACCGTCTCAAAGTATTCTCAGATCGGATACATTACTCAAAACATCCAATATCTCAAAACTCAAGTTCTCATGTTCTAAATTCCTAATTCTTCCATTAGGATTTCTTAATACTGAATTTCTTTCACAACTCATAACCAAGATCTGATTTGTAAACACAAGATCTAGATGCTCACCCATCCGATCATAACCATACTCAAATCTTAAACATGCTTTCTAGCAATACAATTTTATGAACCAAGATCTACTCAACATTCTTAGATTTCACATACATGGTACAAACAACAACCTTTGCATCGTTCTCATGCAAAATACTAAATAACATACATGCCAAACAAACAACACAATAATCGTTCACATAAATCAAACCACAAAACAAATTTCGTATTACTCACAAAACAAAATAAAATAAAACGATCACTCACCTTGGAAACGACGAGATCCAACGATAAAGTCTCTTCTTTGCGAGATCCAAAACTTCCTCTTGCTCTTCCAAAACAAATCACAAAAATCTATATTGTGCAGCGAATGACGGCTGCAAATTTCCCTTTAAATATTCGGAATTAAGTTTAGGGTTTTACCCACTTTTGCAAAATAATCCCTTCAAAATACAACTTTATATATATAGCTCTATTCTTGGAAATTCAATAAAATTCATTTAAATTAGGATTTAAAAGTAAAATATAATCCTAAATCTCAACCGGTACTGTTCAAAACGTCTAGAAAATACATTTTACATTTTAACCCCTAAAAATGATAAATTTGCAAAAAGGTCATTCTTTTCTTAAAATTTGCAAATAGTTCCAATTAATTTTAGGAAAATCTGGAAAAATACTAAATAAATCCAAATATTAAATAATGATTTTTCATGAAGAAAACATGACTTTCAAACTTCTTAAGAAAGTATTTGCAGGTGTTTTGCACGTGTAAAAAGATAAATTTTTCTGAAAATATTCATAAATTCTCCAAAAATCATTTTAGTCATTTATAAACCTTTAAAAATAATATTTTGAAAAATACGGAGTTCTACAGACAATGGGTTCGGTTGTAGCTTGAGTCGGCGATGATGGAGGCTGGTTCGCCAGTGGGCTTGGAGCTCGGGGTGTTGGAGCTGGGATCTCGGTGTTGGAGGTGTGCTCATGAAGGAGGTCGACTATGGTGGAGATGAGCTCAGCGAAGGTGATGAGCTCGGTAGGAGAGCTCGGTGGTTCGCTGTGTGGTTGGTGAAGGTGGAAGGGCTCGAGCTCGACCGTGGCCTTCGGAGCTTGGGGCTCGGAGAACAGGTTTTGAGCTCGACGAAGGGTGATCTTAGCGAAGGCGAAGGAGACGGAGCTCGGCACTGGAGCTCACCGGAGGTGATGGGCTCGCAGCTTTTGAGCTTGGCGACAAAGAAGGTCGGCGACATGGGAGTTGAGCTTTTAGAAGAGGAGAGTTTCGAAGGAGGATCTGAAGGTTTTGAAGGAGAAGAGTCATGGGTTTGGGTCCAAAGTGGGTCCAAACCCAACCCGTTAAGCCTCTTTAAGTTGTGGGGGAACAAAAGAATCACTTGGGTCTGAAGATGAGGAGTACAACCCAACAATAGAATTGGTAGATGAAGTAGAATGTTGCTTCGAATTATTGTGCACATCTCTCTGCACATGTTTATTTGAGCCCATTGACGAATCTGAGCAGTAGTTCTTAATTTGAGTGCGGATCGAGGGGAGTAGTTTTTTCCCGTTTTCACGCTCGGAGTCATGTTTGCTCAGGACTTTGGCTCCGAGGGACGTGGCTTAATCTAGGCCATTAGATCTTGATCAAGCGTGATTTTTGAGGCGGTGTTTTCCCCAATTGCACGCTCAGAGCCACGTTTGCTCGGATTTGACTCCGAGGGACGTAGCTCAATTTGAGCCGTTGGATCTTGATGGAGCGCATTTTTTGAGGCAGAATTTTTTTCAATTTCACGCTCGGAACCACGTTTGCTCGGATTTGACTCCGAGGGACGTGGCTTAATCTGAGCAGTCGATCTGGATCAAGCTCGTATTTTGAGGCAAAGTTTTCCCCTCATTTCTTGTTCGGCACAGCTATGTTGTAACCCACTTTTCCGGTGCTACAGAGGTCGAATTGGGGCGTGTGACCACTCGTTTCGAAGCTGACTCAAAGATATAAAACTTCTCTTTAGAAGTAAGTTGAAGAATCACCCGTATTTAGGGTCAAAATTGGCCCGCAATATCTTCGCTTCTATCAAGTTAAGAAGAGCTTCGGTCTTCGGAATCTTCAAAGAGAAGCTCCACTCCTGTGGGCTAAGAAGATGAGATAGGAGGATCCTCACAAGACCCATGGGAAGATCCGTTCTTGGAGGCAAGTGCGAGGAGCAACTCTAGGGGAGAGTTTGAGCTCCGAGCCCATTGAGAAGAAGGGCACTCGTGAGGCGAGGGGAGTGAAGAGCATCACAAGGCTCTAGGAGAGAGCCATTCGGAAGACGAGTTTGAGGAGCAACTCTACGGTAGAGTTTTAAGCTCCGAACTTGTTTAGAAGAGGACCAGTCGGGAGGCGAGTGGGATGAAGAATCATCTCCAGGCTCTAGGAGAGAGCCATTCGGGAGATGAGTTCGAGGAGCAACTCTAGGGGAGATTTTTGAGCTCCTAACTCATTTAGATGAGGACCACTCGGGAGGCGAGTGGGACGAAGAAACATCTCCAGGCTCTAGGAGAGAGCCATTCGGGAGATGAGTTTGAGTAGCAACTATGGGGAAGAGTTTTGAGCTCCGAACTCGTTTAGAAGTGGACCACTCGGGAGGCAAGTGGGACGAAGAATCATCTCCAGGATCTAGGAGAGAGCCATTCAGGAGACGAGTTTGAGGAGCAACTCTAGGAGAGAGTTTTGAGCTCCGAACTCGTTTAAGAAGGGGACCGCTCGGGAGGCGAGTGGGACAAAGAATCATCTCCAGGCTCTAGGAGAGAGCTGTTCAGGAGGCAGCGACTCTAAGGGAGAGTTTTGAGCTCCGGACTCGTTTAGAAGGGGACCACTCGGGAGGCGAGTGGGACGAAGAACATCATCAGGCTCTAAGAGAGAGTTGTTCGGGAGACAAGTTTGAGGAGCAACTCTAGGGGAGAGTTGTGCTCCGAACTTGTTGTTTAAGAGAGTTTCAACATTTGTGGGAGCAATTCTGAATGGTGAGTACATGCTCGTTCGCAAGTGGCAAAAGTAGCATCGAACCAAGTGTTGGACTTCAAACTTGTTGTTTGAGGGGGTTAACGAGTTGTAGGAGCAACTCCGAATGGTGAGCTGTTCCGTACTTGTTTGTTTACAAGTGGTTAAAGCAGTGTCGAACCAAGTGTTGGATTCCAAACTCATTTTTTGAGCTTAGCAAGTTGTGGGAGCAGCCCTGTACGACAAGATGGACTCCAAACTTATCGTTTAACAGGTCGTAGATGTGACCCAAAGAGATAGAAATGAAACAAATGCGATAATTTTCAATAGAAAAAAACTAAGTTATATTGAAAAAACCTAAGTGGCCGCTTCAATGGGGCGAGCCATTATTACATGCTTTTTGGCCGTTTTACAAGCATCGACATTATTGAAAACTGAAAACCTATTTCTACAATAGGGTGAAGGCCTCTTGGGAGGATTTTGGTTCTCCCCCCATTGGACCTCCATGGATAAGGTGAAGGACAACCCCAGGTTCGGAATCTTGGAACTCGGCGGACCTCTCTGTTCGCTTGTAGGCTCCTTGGGGTGGAAGATCGGCCCCATTTTTTTTGACGAATTTGGCCGGGTGTCCCCACTGTATGAGTTCTTTGATCTTTTCTTTAAGAGACCGACAATCATCTGTGTCGTGGCCGTGGTCCCTATGAAAGCGGCACCACTTATCCCTGTTTCTTTTCTTGCCTGGGGTATTCATTCTAGAGGGAGCACGGAGTAGCCCTTCCTTGTCCACCTCCATAAGAACTGTTTATATACTAGCATTGAGGGGGGTGAACTTCTCAAAATGAGGAGCTGGACGGCGCTGGCCATTGTCATCCTTCTGGAATTTCTGGGACCCTTCGCTTTTATTCTTCCGTTCGTTTCCGAAAGATGAATCCTCAAGAGGGGGGGGGGGGGTTGAGAGCCTCTTCCACTCGAATGTACTTCTTACTCCTTAAAAGGAGTTCTGAGAAGTCCCGAGGAGGCTTCTTGGCAAGGGACGCCTTGAGGTCAGCGTTAGTGACGTTGTGCCAGAATGCCGCCGAGGCTATTAATTGGTTGAGGGAGGCAATAGACTGGGTTTCAACGGTGAAGCGCCGAACATAATCTCTTAGGAGTTCACCCTTTCTTTGGCTGAGGATCACCAAAGATGCACTTGTTTTCTTAGCTCGGTGACTGCCCACGAAGTGGGTGAGGAAGAGTTCCTCAAACTATTCGAATGAGAAGATGGAGGGGGTGGGTTAGACGGGAGTACCACTCTAGCACTGGTCCTCTCAATGTTGCTGGAAAGGCCTTACAGAGGACTGCATCTGAGGCTTGATGAATCATAGGGGTGGCCGATCATACCGAAATGAGCCAACCGACCGGTTTTCCAACCGAACCAATCGATTCAGTACCAAAAAATTCGGTTACCAAAAGTATGGTACGGTACAACCGTACCGAGTTCTAAAATCCGGTTCGGTTTCGGTATGAATATGGTTCAGTCGGTATTTTACCGTACCGTACCGAATGATTAAATATTAAATAAATATATATATATATATATATATATATATATATATATATATATATATATATATATATATATATATATACCCAGGGGGGCTTTGGACGACTCTGATGAAAGCCCCCCTGGGCAGCCCCCCGAGACCCTGGAAGGGCCTGTTGAGGAGGAGGCTGTTGATGAAGAACATCTTGGACTGGTGGAGGAGGAGAAAAAGGAGTGGCTCTTCGGCAGGAGGCCGCTGCCTTCCCTTTCTCTTTCGGATACATGGTTTGAAGCTACTTTCGCTGATGAAGTAAGGTTTGAATGCTTTTTCGTTCTCACAGACGGCGCCAATCTGTTGTTGCTGATTTTGGTGTGGGAGCAAACAGACGAATTTGTGAATTCTTTTGGAAACAATAAAACAAACCTGTTGACCTTCACTGGCGTTTGACTGGTTTCTTGCCGCTGTCGTTGACTTGCAAAAAAGTTCGATACACCGGGATGGATCCCGACGATGAACCCTTCGACGCTCTTGTTAGTAATCAGAAAGATTATGAAAGAGATTTATGTGGAAAAAGATAGATTACCTTGTTATGGTGGGGGGAGATGGGTATTTATAGTCGCCTTAGGGACCCGTTTCGAGATAAGGATGTATCTTTACTTTCCGGTGTTTTTGGATAAGATGTAGAGTTTAAATCGTTTCATAGAGATAACCATGAATTTGAATTACTCTTTAAATATTATGGGTTGGTTTGTAGCGGGCTGCTAACCATACCTGTAACCCCTGTTTTTCACTTTTGGTATTTTTGAGGGTATTTTTCATTTTTGTGAATTAATATTTTCTACTGTATTTTTCGGAACAATAAATTTAATTATCTTTATTCTATAATATTTTTCTGGCAGTTTTGACCTCCTTTTGTTGATTGTGCGCCGTTTGGCCGTTTTTCGACATTTTGAGCTCTTTTTTCTCAAGTTCTTGATCTCGTTCATGTATAAATATTATTTTAGGGTCATGGTGGATTTTTAGGAGAGTTTTGACCAATTTGAGATTTTTGGCCTTAAGGAGATTTTTAGGAGCTATAGGATTCATTGTATTTTGTATTTCCATTTGAAATCTACCCAATATCTATTACCCCATTGTATACCTATTGTTTCATATTGATATCCACTACCCATTAACCCATATTTGATCTCCTATATATACCCCTAATACTAATTAATCCCTAACCCTAATATTTTTCTCTCTCCCTCTCCTATTCCAAACCGGCCTCCACTTGAATCAATCCCGGCCTGCCTTCTTCAACCCTAGGCCGACATCCCCTTGATCTCTCTTGCCTTGGCCGATCACCCATACCTTCCCTCTCCATCTTTCTATACTACTTCGCCTCGATTCTACCTCGTCTCTCCTTCTTCTTGTGGCCGACAAGCACCAAACCAGCACCACCCTCCACAAAACAGCACCTTTACACCTCTCCCCGCTGTTTTGTATTGTGGGCACCTCCCACTTTGGTTCGTGTGTCAAAGAGATCAACCGTTGGCGCGTTTTGTTCGTGGGTTTCGCTCAAAATCGCGTTAGAAGGCGTCTTGCTCGTGGGTTTTCTTTGAAAGGCTTGGATTCGTCGCGTTCGTCATCACAAAAAAGCAAGTAACTTGTACTTAAATTTCTTAGGTTGATACAAGTAGAAAGTTCACACATAGGATAGGTTGAGACTAGAGACGGACAAAGATCATGTTTTTAATTGTGGGTTTCGTCTCTATTGTTCAAAACAGGCCATAGACGATTTAGGACATGAGTTTGATAGGTTTGTGCCTTAGGATTCACCCAAACGCGATTTGGATCGCGTATGCGACATGTTGTATACCCGATGTATGTTTGAATACCCATATGAGAAATATTAGATTTTGACATGTTAGAAACCCTTAGGTATGATATTTAGATTTTGGGTAGGCTGCGTTTCGAATTTGGAAGAGTTTGGATGATTTTTTGAGGAAGTTATGACGTTTTGAAGTTAGTTGAGAAAACTGGAAATTTGGGTTGTACTGGATTGATTGTTGTTTTTACCTGAATTAGATTCCGAATCTCAACATGGCTATTTCTGAGTAATTTGTAGAGAATTGAATCTAATTTCTAATACCACTGATTTCACCCCGTTTGGAGTTCGTATGAATTAGTTATGATTATTTTAGTAACTGTATGCCGGTAGTTCCCAGATTCATTTCGGGGTAGATTTTATCACCAATTTATTTTCAAGATCCAAGTTAGACATAATTTCATGCCACAAGATTTAGTCCAGTGTTTCACCATGATGATAGATAGTTCTCTGATTTTTGTGGTATTTAAAAGATAAGTTTTGAGTGATGCCTAACATCCTTTTCTATAGATCGCTTTTGCTGTAAACTGCATGTGATTGTATGTTGAATGCCGTGTTCACCTTATTTCTAATTATTGTATGAATATTTCATGTGAGATATGAAAGTTGGGTAATTGTGTATACTTTCGTCCCGTTTTGGCGGAAGTGGATTTTGATGCGCTGTGTGCAAGATATGCATGATTTTGTACAGCGGTGTTGAAGAATTCCAGATCCATCAAAACTGTGTTATGGGTTACTTTCTATTTTTGAAAACATATCTATACTTTCTGAAAAAATATGAAAATTTATATTTTGAGACAATACTTATAGGGGATTACCCCAGAATTTTCGTGGATTTAATTAATGACTTTGTATGCTGTTTTCATGTGGTTTAAGTTATTCCTCTGTTTTCTGGCTGTACATGAAAACTGTGTTGAATTGTGTTTTGAGTCGAGATGTGGTGAAATAGCATGTGGATTTATTATACCCGTTAGAAGTGTGTGGAAGTCTAGTTTCCAGATCCTTCGACGGATCATGATTTGCATGCCTGTAGATCTTTGGATCACTGTTTTTGTACAGACTGGTTATGCTGTCCTGATTATAAACATACGCCAAGTTGCTCGTATTTGTGAATGTTTGGTACCTATACTTGCTGATCTAATTCCCTGAGTCTAAACCTGATTATAACCTGTTAGTTTGACATTATTTAGTACACTCTCATGCCTGTTGATGATCTTAATAATAAAAGAAACAAGCCGGAATTTAAGGGAATGATCTAGTAGTGGATAATTCAGAAATGTGTACTCGGAAGGGGGCCCGTGTTTCCCATTTTGCTGCATGGACCTGTTGGTTCATGTACCTGTTACCTGTTGCTGTATGGACCTTTGGTTCATGTACCTGTTATCTGTTGCTGTACGTACCTGTTGGTCGTGTACCTGTTGCTTCATGAACCTGTTGCTGCATGAATCGGATGATTCGTGTACCTGTTATGATTCATGAACCTGTTTTCCTGTAGCTGAGTATACTGCCCTCTATAGTCCACTATGAAATCTAAAGCGAAAATGCATTGACTGTAACAACCATGTGATAAAAAGATGGCACATGAAGTGTTACCTAGGTAGTAATAATACAAGATATTAATACATGATTACCTGTTACCTGTATACCTGTTACCTGTTACCTGTATACCTGTTACCTGTTACCTGATATTTCTGTTACCTGTTTTCCTGATACTTGATACGGATTTACCTGATTACCTGAATACCTGATGATTATACATGTTACCTGTTTAACTGTTTAACTGTTGACATATGTTTACCTATACCTGTTAGTATATCCTGTGATTAGATAGTGTCCATGTGCTTGTATCCTATTCTATTTGTGACCCGGACTTGCCATTGACGGGTACTGTGTTTTCTTCTTTTTCTTTTTCCTGCATTCGATGATTGCAGATTACGGTGGACAGATTCAAGAAGGTACTGGTGGTTCGCAGTATTAGTTGCTGATTATTATTTCTGTTTCCTGTTAGAACTTTATTCTGTATTCGTGAACTCGATTATTTCTGTACTTGAGACTTGAGTATTATTTGTATTTGGGCGATGTGACCCAGAATATTTGTTCCAGACTCTGTTTTTATTTGAGAACAAGATATTTGGTTTCAATTAATTCCTGTTGGTAAAATTATCTCAATGATGCATGTTGGTTCCACTCTTTGCTTCCGACTGTGATATATATTGACTCTGATATATGTTGACTCTGATATACTGCCTGTGATATATATCGTAAAGATTTCTGAAACAGCTTAAGGATGATTATATTCATTCGCTGGGCTTGTGTTACGTGCCCGTATTCTGTATTTTTGGAAAGCGGGGCGTGACAATACCTAATAGGAGAGATTCGTTTATGGGTTAAGAAAGACACAGTTCCCATTTCAGACCCTGTTTGTAGGTGAAATTACTGTTTTGCCCTTGAGAACTTTAAGATTCGTGCCCGATTTGAACAGTCCCGATTTATTCCTATTTTTTAGCCATATCAATGTCAGTGTATGATATGAACTTAATACATAATGCAGACATTTATACTATGATGACACTAATGCATACTTGTTCGGATTCTATGCATCCCATACTACATAGGTCTGAGGGCAAGCCCTTAACCTACTCCACAATATAGGGTTTAATCCCTCGCTATGCAACCTACTACCGTGACTACTACGAGAATTAGACACTCTTCAAGTATTGGTTCTCGCCCGGGAATACTGGAGATCAATCCCACTCCGCGGATCATCCTGGGGCCTATTTCATCCCTCATCCCGGAATACTAGGGATTATCTCACTCCGCTGGTCATCCTGGAACTCTCATTGCATAAATGTCCCGTAAGCGTCGTTCTCGTCCCGGAATACTGTAGATCAATCCCACTCTGCGGATCATTCTGGGGCCTATTTCATCCCTCATCCCTGAATACTGGAGATCGTCTCACTTCACAGATCATCCTGGAGCCCGCATACTCACATTTTCTCTTGTTTCATCATATCTCCAACTAGTGCATGTTCATAAGTTTAGATTGTAGTTATTAGGACTTAGAGCTAGCTTACCCACCGTACTTAAATCAAAATACTGAGAATGTCAGCCCACTCTGGCTACTTCTCGAAAAAGAAAGTTAACCCACACTAGCTATTTCTCAAATTTTTAATTATCATAACCTGTCAGCCCTCTGGGTCTCGCTCAATCTCTATGTACCACACATTCCAAAATATTTACAACATTTCCGGGTTATCGATAACCTCTTTTATAATCCATTACAAATTTCATCCATTCATACTCTCAATTTATCTCTTATTCATTCATTCCAATTAATCATCATTCAAAATAGTTAAATCACATTTTAATCTTCCATTGCATTTGAAATTTAACTTTTGAGGAGATATTTGCTACTTTCAGTGTAACTTTAGAGGTTGAAATCTACTCATGTAAATATCCATTTAAATCTTCCACTGCATTTGAAATCAATCAAGAAAATCAGTGAAATTTTCTACATAAGCAATAAAGAAAAGCATAAAAAATCTAAAAAATTTAGAAATTTATAAATCTGAAATATGATAATCTAAATTTTTGGAGTGAGATAGAGAGGGAGAGATAGAAAGAGAGAAATCTGAAAAAGTAAAAGATGGGAGATAGATAATAGTAAAGTGAAAAGGATTTTAATTTTTGTGGGAAAAAAATTAGTTCGGGGGGAAAAAATTTTGGAGGAAAAATGTCTTTTGGGAGGGTGAATGTGAGCCATTGATTTTGTTTCAATTGAAGGACAGCCACTTAATAGTTTTTTTTTTCTTTCAAATTGCCTTGTGATTATGGAGATGGGCTCTCAATATTATAAGGGATAAATATTCTGTAGAGGGGGTTAGGATGGAAATAATTGTAATTAAAATAGAATGAGCATAGAAAAATAAATAGTTAAAACAAATTATAGAATGGATTGGGCTTCTTTCAATAATAAAATAATTATAGCATGGACTAGGAATTAAATATGGGCTTATAAAATAAATAATTAAATTAACAAATTGTAAAATTGATTAGGAGTTTGGGTTTCACAATATAAATGTATAATAACATAATAAAAGAGATATGTTTTGGGTTAAAATATATAATCATTTGAAATAGCCACAAATATAACTGATAATTAGAAAAGACTTTAATAAGAGATCCAAAATGAATTTAAAAGCGGAAAATAATTTATAAAGAATGGAAATACAGAAAATACACAGAAAATATGTATTGGCGGAAATTGGGGTTACACATCTGCTTGCCCATTTTCTTCTCGTAGAATGCAAGTGACTTTGGCTTCTTTAAAGGTTGACATGATCTTCTTTACCTACGCCAAGTACTTGACCATACATTCATCCCTAGCCTCGTATTCTCCTCTGATCTGGTTCACCACTACTTCGGAGTCACTGAATACTTTAACTTTTTGTGCCCCTGCTGAAGGGTTTCGGGGCACAAACGCAGCGAAAAAGACAGATCCGAAACCCTAACCCATGGATCCGTGTACAAGACATGGCTAATAATGGATAAATAAAATTTTACCTTTCGGAGCTTTACGAAGGCTGAAAGATGGAGGTTGCAATCACCACGCAGCCCTAGTGGCTAGATCCGCATCTCTAAGGCAGTCCACACGAACGTCCGATCGTCCAACGATCGAGGGAGCCGGTACTAGCCGATGATGCTTGCCTCTCTCTCTCTCTCTTTTGCCTCTCAACCGTTGAGCGGCTAGGGTTTTCTGTGGAAAACAGATTTGTCAAAGATCATCCTAATCCAATACATCTCTATGTATTTATAGGGAGAGATAAGAGGTGGGCTTAACCGTAATCAGTTTGGCTTCTGATAAGACCAATCTGATTTGGTTTTATCATTTAAATTCGAATTAACCGTAATCAGTTTGGCTTCTGATAAGACCAATCTGATTTAAATTCGAATTATCCTTTAATTAATTAAGTCCAACTCAATTAATTAAATAACTAATTTCGAATCATTTAAATTCCGAATTTAAATTAATACTCCTTTTAAACGTTCTATGTGTGTGACCCTTTAGGTTATTATTACGTTGGCAATAATTTTATTATCTTATAATAAAATTATAAACAATGAGCGGCATCTAGTAATACATCATTGCTACCCAAGTAATAATAATAATTGGTGATTCAATTAAACCTTTCGTGACTAATGTCTCCATGTAATATAATCCTTTTAACCTTGATATTATAGATTAAACTAGAGGCATGGGACGTGTCATCCTCTTAATAATTTAATCTTTATTTTCTTGATCGATGAGTAGACTATTCAAACAAATCAATATTTGAGCATGGCCATGCATTTCATAGTCTCACTCAAACAAGAGGCCGATAATATCGCTCCTAAAATTAGGAGGGTTAAATTCCTTCTAGATCATTCATATTTCTCACACGATTCATAATGAACCCAATATTATCTTTATCATTACCCGATTAAAGATAACTTTTAATAGAATCAAAGTACATTAATTTTCGTGTAGAAATATAATGATTTCAGGTCAGAGGACCATTACACCATTATCACAGTGAGATTACTTATGACACTTATTAATTCATTCCATGTAGAATCTCACAGTGGGTCTGTCCAGTACAATGTACTCTTACATTTACCTATGTATTGATTTTAGTATCTCTATACTAATGACCCATGAGAGGTGGTCATCAATCAATCAACATACTAGTCTCAATGTATTATTACTGTCCTAATAATAATAATACTCGACTAGGGACATTTAAGATTATTATACTATATATAATCTCATGGTCATATAGTTCGTATTAATAATCTAAGGACATTTATCATGCTAATATTTATAACGCAGTAAATACGAAGCATAATAAATTATTAATATAATCAAAAGAACATAATGTCAATAATACCGATCATTGTATTGCCTCTAGGGCACCTACACTAACACCTGCCTTGTTTGCTAGAAGGAGGCTGACAATTAGAGCTTCATACCTGGCCTCATTGTTAGAAGCTGGAAAACTGAGATGCAACGAGTATTGGAGAATGACTCACCAGGATGAACCCAGCTTCGCTCCCATTGAGGCAAGATGACCCATCCACGTCGACATTCCAAAGTGGGGAGTTGTCTTCTTCCTCGGGAGGATTTAGGACTGTGCTCACAATGATGAATTCGGCCAAAGCTAGGGCCTTAATCACGGTTGTGGGGTGATAGGTGATATCATGCTGGCTTAACTCAATAGACCACTTTATTAGTCTTCTAGATCATTCAGGCTTATAGAGGACTTGCTTGAGTGGTTGATCGGTGAGGACATATATGGAATGTGCTTGAAAGTAGGGTCTGAGCTTCCGGGCGGCTATCACTAGAGCATAGGCCATTTTCTCCATCTTTGAGTACCGGAGCTCGGAATCATGAAGAATCTTGCTTACATAGTAGATCGGCTTCTGCACCCAATCTTCTTCTCTTACCAACACAGCACTGAAGGTTTGCTCCGAAGTGGCTAAGAAGAGGTAGAGGATTTCTCCTAGTGTAGGCTTGCTTAGGAGGGGGATTGGTGATGTGTTCTTTGAGGCTTTCAAAAGCTGCTTGCTTCTCTTCCCTCCACTCGAAATTCTTTTCTCCCCACAGAGTTTTAAAGAAAGAGAGGCATTTCTCCTCTGATTTGGAGAGGAAACCCCCGATGGCAGCGAGGCGGCCTGTAAACTTCTAGACTTCTTTGATTGTAGCTGGAGGAGTCATGTCGAGGATGGCTTTGATCTTCTTAGGGTTGGCTTCAATTCCCCTCTGACTCACCATAAACCCCGAAAACTTCCCCGACGAGACCCCGAAGGCACACTTTGAAGGGTTCAGCCTCATGTTGTTGATCCGAAGCACATTGAACTCTTGTTGGAGGTCGGCTACACGGTCTTCTTTACTGAGGCTCTTTACAAGCATATCATCCACATACACTTCTATATTTCGGCCGATCTATTCTTTAATGACTTCGTTCACCAAGAGTTGATATGTAGGTCTGGCATTCTTCAGCCCGAATGGCATAACTTGGTAGTAATAGAGCACTTGATTAGTGATGAAAGATTTCTTCAGGATGTATGGTGGGAACATTTGGATCTAATTGTATCCCAAAAAAGCATCCATAAAGCTCAATAGCTCATGGCCTGGGGTGGCATCTATTAAGGCATCTATGCTCGGTAGGGGGAAAGGATCCTTCCGACATGTTTCGTTGAGCTCGATGAAGTCTATGCAGACTCTCCACCTGCCATTGCTGTAGCGCCCTGAATTTCCAATACGATATCTCAGAAATACGTGGCACAATTTCCAGCATCAACTTCAATTATAATAGTAAACATAGCCAAAAATACAGATAAATTTTTCTTTCAACCTTTATTACATTAGTTCATTACATAACACAGCGGAAAAACAAACACCTTGAATTACAGCCTTTTCATTACAACACCTTTACAATTTTACATGAGCTTTATTATCATTCTATCTTATGCATCCAAATCCCAATGCTATAGGTAATCACCTGTAAAACATGAGGCTGGAGATAATCCTAACCCCCAAAACTACAAGGGTCAGCCATACCGGTGTGAGTGACATAAAAACAAAAGCAACATAAATAGAACAAGAAACATGGAATCATAAACAACAGGTAGTAAAGACAAGAATAATTGAATTAAGAAATAACAATGAAACATGATAAACATCGAGTGTAGCTAGACTAAGTGTCAAGTGTTGAAAACAGGAAAAACACATGCATGAACCAAATCAAGAAAACACAATACTATATGCTGATTCTCTAATGCGTACTTCTTGGATTCTATGCATCCCACTCTACATTGGTTCGGTGCAAGCCCTTAACGTCTCCACTTTATAGGGTTTAGTCTCCCGCCATGCAGCTAATCTTACCAAGATGAATACTACGAGATATAGGTAAACTGTGAGTATTAGCCCATGCCCCGATAATTTCATAGGTCAAACTCTATCCACAGATAATTTCAGAGACTATTTCACTCACAGCTGGGAATTTTCGAGAATACCCCACACCGCAAGCTATAACACCTCATCACATGAATACCACATGAGTGTCGCCTCGAACACGATAATTTCGGAGATCAATCCCACACCACAGGTAATTTCGGAGACTATTTCACTCACACCTGGATAATTCCGGGGATTATCTCACACCGCAAGCCATACTGAGGTCCATAACCCATGTTCTCATTCATCATATCACCAGTAGTGTCTGTCCTTATCTTTTTAAGTTAATTAATTTAATTACGAACCTCCTAGAGATGGTGTACCCCACCGGACTTAACTCAACAACTGATCAACAATATGCCTCAATAGGCCCAAAACACAATAACTCAACTGCTGGCATACTAGGGTCCCACACAATCTCTAGAGACTCACACTTAACTGTTCAAACCCAACAATAAAACATCTTGAAAACATATGTTCTGTAGAAAGATAATATTTAGAATAGTAAGTTATAGGTCCCCAAAACATTTAAAGAATCAATCGTTTAAAGAACATCAGAATATCAAGAAACATCAGTAACAGTCGACTGTAAACTGGAGTCGATCGACTGTACAGAGCAAAAAAACCAGCACTTCAAGAAAATAATTCTAAGTAATGGCAGTCGACTGTAAAAGTCATTGATCGACTGTCCAGAGAAAAAATCCAACATTTAAAAAAAATAATTCTAAGTAATGACGGTCGACTGTAAAAGTCATCGGTCGACTGTCTAGAGTGAAAATCCAACACTTCGTGAAAATAACAAAACAGAGCAGAGACAGTTGACTAGAAAAATGGGTCAATCGACTGTTCCGTGCGAAATTTCAAGAAAACGAGAAAACATAGCAGCTAGGTAGCGACAGTCGACTGTCGAAACATACCAGTTGACTATCACACCTATAGACTGCAGTTTGGGTTGTGCATGTTTCAACCGATATGAAGATTTACTTTATGAAAACGAAATCTATAAAAAGTATATTTCTGATATGATCAAATATGACTTGTAGAGTATATAAGAGTCCACAAAACCAATCAAAACCACTTTGAATTGATAAAAATAGCTTTTTGATGAATTCCTTCAACTTGAATCATGAATATGTGCATATATTAGTTTTTAAGAACCAATCATACATCAAAAGACCATCGTATTATGTTCCAAACCATATTAATGCCAAAATATGTTGAGATATAACCAAAATCTTTAAAACACTTAAAGACTCAATTCCTTTGAAACAACAAAATAGGATATTCATGTAATGGTGTTCATGCAAGTTTGTGTGCAAGTTTGTGCACCAAAGAAATTTCACAAATTCATCAATTTAGGAATAGACAAATGTTCAGATTAAATATTTAATAATTGAGCAATTCAAATCCAAGTAAAAGCTTCATAAAATCACGAAATCTCCAATTTAGTCATAAAGCATCAAATCCAAATCTAGTTATCATAACTCCAATCCTCAAGACATGATCTTTTAATTTATTAGTCCTTCTCACAATTTCCTCAACCTAATCACCATCTTTAACTCATGAACATAAACAAATTTAACATTAACATGACCAAGTCGCATTCATCCAACTCACCAATAGTCAAAAATCTCCTCTCTAATCTATTCATGCATAACATTCACAATATCCAATCAAATCAGCAATAATCCAAAAGAAATAGCCTACTCATGATTTATATCAGGTTATTTAACAATCTCAAATCATCCACATGCAAATTTTACTCATAAATAACTTAGGGTTTCATAAAAGATCCAATTTTGATTCATCAATTCACCCAATCCATCGTATATATATTCATACCAAACCCTAGCAAGCTTTCTAATAGATGAAACACCACATACAATATTCAAAGAACAAGACAAAATAATTGTATCATTCACCTTGTTGAAAGAATCGAACGAAGATGAATAGAAAGTAAGAAAAGCCCCTCCTTAGCAAGAAATCCAAGATCTTCTCTTTAGAACTCAAAAATAATAAGAAATAAGAAATCCCTTATGTTGTACAACGAGATGACGGTTGCACTACACCCTAAATAGGCCGGGATTAAAGATTCTAGGGTTTTGAGTTCATTTGCAAAATACTCCCTTTCAAATATATCTTTACATAAATAGATCCCCATACTGGGAAATTAGTTAAAACCAATTTAATTGGGCTCAAAAATCAAAATATCCTCCACTGGCATCAGCCGGCACTGTAGGAAAAATCCAAAAAATAATTTTGCAATTTCATCCCTTCAAATAGCAATTTTGCAAAAAGATCATCTTTTATCAAAACTTGTAAAATGTATCAAATGTGTTGAAATGAAAGGTAAACTTTTTACTCCTGAATTGGCTAGGCATTATTTCCAGCCCAAAAATCCAAAAATCTGGAGTTTTCATCCCATTTGGTAATTTTGCACAAAAGTCATTCTTTTTGAAATATTTGCAAATGGGTCCAACCATTGTCAGAAAAATCTAGAAAAATCACAAATAATCTCAAATAATAAATAATGAGTTTTCCCAGGCTTTTGAACCTCTCGAGAAAATATTTGCATGCGTTTTGCACGTGTAAGAAGATAAATTTCTAGATAAATATTTATTAAATCACCAAAAACCATTTTAACCCATTTAATATTCTCAAAGCAATATTTTAAAAATACGGGGTACTACAATTGCCCTTCTTGGTTATTACAATATTTCTAGTCACTCGGGGTAGCTAACTTTCTGGACGAATCGGGCTGCTAAGAGCTTCTCAACCTCTTCTTCGATAGCTTATTGCCTTTCGGGAGCAAATTTGCGGTGCTTATGTTGGACAGGCTTGGCTTCCGGGTTCATACATAAGCAGTGCATAATTACGTCTTCGAAAATCTTGGACATATCTTCGGCTGTCCAAGCGAAAAGGTCCTGATTCTCCCTGATGTAGGCGATGAGTTGTTCCTTAACTTGATGGGAGAGTGCCTTTCTCATTCAAAAACACTTAGCTATATCCTCTTCGGAGAAATGAATTTCTGCTAGTTCGTCTGCGGGTTCGGATCTGGCTTGTCCCATATCAAGGGGGAGTTCAAGGGCATCGAGGGGAAGGACCGAGCCCCCCATTGTAGAGGTGTAGCATGCCCAAGCAGCTTCTTGACTTGCCTTGGCTTTCCCTACTCCTGCAGCCATGGGAACTTCATCTTCATATGGTATGCTAAGGCAATCGCTTAGAGGGTAGCTAACCCCAGGTGACCGAATATGTCATTGTAAGCGGACTTCATATCTACCATTATGAAGTCTAGCACTTCTTTGTAAGTAGCTGGAGCCTTTCCTAAGGTTATGTCAACGGTAAATATTCCTTCGATCATCACATGGGCTCCAGATAATCCATGGAGGGTGTACCCGGCAGGCTTGAGGCGATACCGCTTGAGCTTGAGTCCTTCGAAAACATTCCGGAAGAGGATGTTAACTGAGCTGCCGTTATCGACTAGAACTCGGCGCACTTCATGGTTTGCCATACACATGCTGATTACGAGTGCATCACAGTGAGGTGTTCGAACACCTTCCAAGTCTCCATCCGAAAATGTGATGCTGGCTCATGTGCTTCTTAGAGGCAGGATGTTGTGCATTGAATTTACCTCTCGAACGAAAACTTTCCTTTAGGAGCTAGAGTTTTCTCCCATAAGTCCTTCATGAATAACATGAAATATCACCATCCATCCCGAAACCTAGGACTTGGTTGGACTCTCTACTTGCTTGTTGGCTCCCCTCATAAGAGGAGGTCCTGTGTCATTTACTTGTGCAAATTTGGCATGGTATCCTCGTCGGAGCAATGCTTCAACCTCGTCCTTAAGGGCTCGAAAATCATCTGTGAGGTGACCATGATCTTTGGGGAAGACACACCATTTGGTTTTATCCCTTCTCTTGCTCGGGGCATTCATCTTTGGGGTAGGTCGAAGGATCTCGCCCTTATCAACCTCCATAAGAATGGCAGATATGCTGGCATTTAGTGCGGTGTACTTCTCAAAGAGGGGCATGGGAGGTGGGCGGCACTGGCCTATAACATCCTTCTGTGATTTTCGGGGCTCATCCTCATTGGTGCCCTTCCGTTTGTTCCCGGTCGAAGGCATCTTCTGCTCTTTGGTGCGGATCACCTTTTCGACTTGGATGTACTTCTCAACCCTTTAGAGGAGGTCGAAGAGTTCTCGAGGAGGTCTTTTGACAAGGGAAGCCCTGAGGTCATCATGCTTCACATTATATTTGAACTCTGCAGTAGCCACTGCGGAATCGAGTGAGCGGATGGACCTGGACTCTGTAGTGAAGCATTGGACATAGCTCTTGACGGACTCCCTATCCCTTTGTTTTAGATCTAACAAGGAAGCACTGGTTTTCTCTGACTTATGGTTGATCATGATGAAGTATATAAGGAAGAACTCCTCAAGCTGGTCGATGGAAAATATGGATCCAAGACAGAGATGAGAGAACCACTCTCGTGCAGAGCCCTTCAAAGTTGTCGGGAAAATTTTTCATAGGAGGGAGTCAGATGCCTGATAGATCATCATGAGAGTTTTAAAACTCTCAAAGTAGGCTACTAGGTCGATCTCCCCGTTATACGGCTTAAATATCGGGATCTTGAAGTTAACAGTGATGGGAGTCTCAACGATCTTCTTGGAGAAGGGGGGCCTGATGGGATGGTATCTCTTTTCCTATTTCCCATCTTCTTGCTTCAGTAATGCTAGGCAATCTTCCATCTTTCGGAGACGTCAGAGGACGACATCCTCTTGCTGATCAGATCTGGTGGACCCATGGGACTCTTTGCGTCTCGGAGGAGTAGAGCAGTGAGGACTGGGTTGCCAGGTCTTGGGAGGAATTAAATTGAGGGCCTGAAGAATTTCATTTTTGAACTCTTGGAGCTCTACTCTAGTGACGGGTACATCTTCATCCCTTCCGGTTCTGAGGGCTGCTCAGCTGGTTGGAGTGTGATGTATCCTCTTTCGGGGAGGAGTTCTTCTGTGGGGTCTGGGGATTGATGGCTTCTCCACCCCCTAGGAGAGTGAGATCTTCTTCGCCTTCTGGGAGAGGGAGTTCATCTGGATCGTGGACTTTGAGGGGAAAGGCATCTCCTACCTCCCTGTTGTTCTGGATGGGGGGCTTCTTCACGAGCTCTCCTCTCATTGAGGCTGGTTTGGAGGTCAGACCACTATTGGAGACTGATATCGGGTTGTGGTTGAGGGAGCGTAGAAGGGGTAGCGGTGTAAACTGATCATCTGTTTTCAACAAAGGGCCTTGTAGATGGTTCAGGACGACTCCGACGGGAGCCCCCCAGTGCAGCTCCTCGGGAAGGAGGCTAAACCTTTTGAAGGAGGGGCCCTTGTTGGAAGGTAGGAGGAATGTCCTCAATTGAAGGAGGTGGAGAAAAAGGGTTGGCTCGTTGGCTTGAGGCCGCCGCATTCCCTTTCCCCTTAGGCTACATGGTTGAAAATAGTATTCTACTCGCAAAATTTGGTTGGAATTTCATTGCAGTTCCCATAGACGGTACCAATTCGTTGCTGCTTTTTCGGTGTGGGAGCAATCAGATGATGTGGATTAATTTGTGGTACAATCAAGAACTTGAACTTTTGACTTTCAATGATATTAACTACCTTTGACTGTGGTTGACTTCTCGATCGGACTCATTTGCACTGTAGGATTCGTTTCGCATGGTGACGATCGCCTCCGCTAACCTGCAAAAAGTTTGAAACACCGGGGTTGATCCCGACGATAGACTCTCGACGCTTAAGTCAGAAATCAAGAAGACTATGAGAAAGCTTTTTTTGGAGAAAATATTGATTAATTGTTTCTGGTGGAAGTAGGGGGTATTTATAGTCGCTTTGGTCAGTTTCAAGATAATGATTTATTTATACATCCTGGTGTTTTTGGATTAAACCAGTTATCTCTTCTTCATTAAGAGGTAATAGTGTTTGAGCAGAGTTTAAACTCCCCTCAGGATAAGAGGTTTGGTTCTTGAACCGTCTCTTATGGATAATTATGAGTTTAAATCATATTTAAACAATCTGTACCCATTCTTATTAGGCTGGTAGGACAACCCAGTTGAATAGACCCGTTTTGGGCTGTTAGGTTTGAAAGCGACCCAATTCCCATTTTACGGACCCGTTTTTAGTGGAATTATCATTTTACCTCAGAGAGCTTTAAGCTTCGTGCACGATTGGAACGGTCCCGATTTGGTTCCATTTTTACCCATATCAATATATATGTTGGCTGGAGCCGTTTGGCTCTATCCATATGATCTAAAAAGGGGGTTGTTTTTTAAATTAGAACCAATAGCTGAATGAGGCATTTTTAATATACTTGAAAAAAAGTTGAGGGAGTTTTTTTTTATATTGTGAACAATCATCAAGGGAATGGGCATTTTGGTCCCAAAAAAAGCCACGTGACATCCTCGTGACTAAAAGACCAAACGGAACAGTGATGTCGTTTGTGGAGTATCTTGATAAACAGAGTTGTGTGAGATTTTTTTAAATTTAGCCAAATTCACATTCTGTTTCATTTTATAAAATAGTCAATTATTTAACATATTTGGTACACATATTGAAAACTTTTTCATTGAATAATAATAAATGCAGGCATCCTAATTTCCTAATACTCTGACTATGGTCTCTCTTCAATTAAGGGTTTAGATCTCAGCTTACAGAGTCTTACATATATTCATATCAAGATATACATAGGTCAAAGGTATAATATTTCTATTCAATGGTTCCATTTCACATTATATATATATATATATATATATATATATATATATATATATATATATATATATATATATATATAGTGCTCTTCGGTTGTGCACGCTTTGATGTGCACAGTGTTGCGCACCAAACCTCAGTCGTTCGATCTACCCCGCGATCATGATCGTGTTCTAAGGGCTATTATGACTTCCACTCTCCTCACTTAACAGCAGGGGTATTTGAGACATTTCCCTACCCCCCATGTTCAGTACCCCACTCAGATCGTTCTTCTCCTTCTCGAGCGCTCCTTATCGCGCTCCCCTTCTCTCTCTCTTTCATCGCGATAGGAGGACAGCCCCAAATCGAAACCCTTTACCTCTCCTTCTCCCCTCTCCTTCTCACGCTCTCATCGCCCACAAGTCGAAACCCTCAGAAACCCTTATGTCCTTGTCTGCAACATACTAAGGCCAACATCGAGCTTCAAATTTATAACTGAAATTAGTTGTCTTTCTGGAGTCATTTATCTCCACCTTTTCCATTTAGATTTATAACCCAAAATTTGAAGCTCAATGTTGGCCTTAGTATGATGCAGACAAGGGCATACGAGGGTTTTGATTTGAGGTTGAGGATTTCGATTTGGAGGTGATGAGAGCGTGAGAAGGAGTGAGAAGGAGAGGTAGAGGGTTTCGATTTGGGGATTACGTCGAAGTGGATTAGGGTTTCTATTTGGGGCTCTCCTCAGATCGCGATGAGAGAGAGGGAGAAAGAGGGCATGATGAGAAGGAACACTCGAGAAGGAGAAAAACAATTTGAGGGGGGTACTGAACATAGGGGTAGGAAAATGTGACAAATACCTCTGCTGTTAAATGAGGAGAGTGGAAGTCATAATAGCCCTTAGATCGCGATCATGATCACGGGGTAGATGGAATGGCTGAGGTTTGGTGCGCACCTCTGTGCGCACCAAAGGTGTGCGCAACCGAAGAGCAATATATATATATATATATATATATATATATATGAGTTTCGTTCCATTGCAAACAGGTATGTTTGCACATACCCGTTGCAAACTCAGTTCTCAGCCATTGGATCGTTTTTAACTTGATCCAGAGGCTGAGATTATCCCCTCCCACCCACCCTCTCTCCGACTTAAACAATTAGGAGTATAATGGGGTTTTCACCTCATTATACCCCTTCATTCACTCACTCTCTCACACTCTTTCTTCTCTCTGGCTCTCTCTCACCCCCGACCGAAACCCAACAACACCCAAACCTGAACTCGATCCCGACCTCCGATGCCTCTTCCTCCGAATCCTGACCGACCACCGACCACTTCCCTCTCACACACTTTCTCACACTCTCCTTACTCTCTCTCTTTCCCATTCCTGAACCCACCGAAATCCCTCCTCCTCAAATCTTTGAAATATAATCGGGAACTTGAAACCCTAGTTCGCCGATTAAATTTTAACATCTTCGACAACTCATATGCCGTACAAATCTCTATTGTGCAGGGTTATTACTTAATCATGGCTTCGTAGTTGTATTTATGTATATTTTTATGTTCTTTAATTAGTTAAATTAATTTTTGTCATTCATAATTATAGAGATGTAGTAGTTGTTTGTATATAGTTTTTTGATGATTGTAGACAGTAGAATTGTAGACGTAGTTGTTGTTGTTCGCTTAAATTGTTGATGTAATCGTAATTTTTATTGTTCAATATCAGTAAAACCGCATGAACGCCCAAAAAAAAAATTGAAACTTTGTGAGTAGGTCGGATTCACCACACACTAGCTAACACAACTTATAGAAGTGAGTTTCGACTTACGATTTGCAAGATACGGTCATGTATCGCTCTATCTCAATAAAAACCAAAATAAAGCGATACACCGCTGTATCTCACAAACAGTGAGCCGAAACTCTCTTCCAGAAGTTGCGTTAGCTTGTGTGTGGTCAATCCGACCTACTCACAAAGTGTCAATTTTTTGTTGTTGCCGTTTGTGCGGTATTGCAAATATCGAACAACAACATACATGAATATTCGAATAAATTATTGCGTGTTATGTGTAAAAGCGCACAAATGAGAACGAAAAATTCCAAAACTTTCAAGTAGCTCGCACTCACCATACAAAAGCGAACGTAACTTGTAGAAGTGAGTTTCGACTCACGGTTTGCGATGTATCGCAATGTATCACTTTTATTCACGGAAAAGAATTGAAAGCGATGCAATGTCGTATCTCGCAAACCATGATTCGAAACTCACCTCTACATGTTTTGCTAGCTTGCATGGGGTGAACGACTTACTCATAAAGTTTCAGAAATTTTCGTTGTCGTTTATGCGGTTTTACTAATATCGAACAACAACAACAACTATAATTTGTTATATTTTGACTACGAAATTATAGAAAACACAACAAATGGACACAAAAATTACTAAACTTTGTGGGTTGGTTGGATCACCACATACAAGCTTACGCAACTTCTAGAAATGAGCTACGACTCACGGTTTGCAAGATACAGCAATGTACCGCTTTATGTTGGTTTTTTCTTAAAGCGATTGATATGGCTAAAAATTGGGTTAAATCGGAACCGTCCAAATCGGGCACGAATCTTAAAGTCTAGGGGTAAAATGGTAATTTCACTTGACAAACGGGTCTGAAGTGGGTACTGGGTCTTCTCCCCAAAGACCCAATAACCCACGAACGGATCCATCTCGACTGGGTGCGGGTTCCAACCCGCATCAAACCTGGTCCAGCATGATAGAATTAGGGTTTCTGATTAATCCTAATCAACGGTCCTGATTCATATCTATCATTTCACTGGGAATTAGGGATTACATTCCTTATCTGTCATAGGGATTACATTCCTAATCTGATCCCAAAGGCAGCTATAAATACCCCCCATCCACCACCATTAAGAGGTAATCAATCTTTTGCCAATTTACGCTCTTTCATAATCTTCTCTGATTACTGACTTGAGCGTCGGAGGGTGCATTGCCGGGATCAACCCCGATGTCTCGCACTTTTCTCAGGTGAACAGCGGGAGTCAACGGTCAAACTCCGACGGAACAGGTTTCAGGTTTGCTATTCAGTTTTCCTAAGAATCCACAAATACTATCCGTTTGCCCCCACACCAGATTCAGCGGTAACAGATTGGCACCGTCTGTGGGAACCCACGAATAGCGATCCTTCCTCTTCCCGTCGGTCAGATCTCCTCCAGCCATGCCTCCAAGGAAACTAAGATCTAGAGGGTCTAACCGTGGACCCACTCCTCTTCAACCACAACAGAAGATCCCTCTCCAAACCGTCTAGCCAACGTGACCCTCTCCTCAGCCTAATCAGGCCCTGCAGCAGGACCAACCTCCTCCTCAGAATCTTCAACCCCCTCGGGGTCAAGCCGGGCCTCAGAATGCCGGCGCGGGAGGCTCCCGTCCCAATCCTCAGAAACAACCTCTCCAACATGATCACGTCTTCGTGCACAACCCCTCTACTGATTCCATGGCATCTCACAATCCCCGAGCATCCGATGACCTTCACAACACTCTAGACAATCGGCGCAAAGAAGAGGATCTTCGCCGCCGTTTGGATGAAAGGCGGGCCCGAGAGGGAGCCTCCTGCCAACACCGTCCAAATGAGCGATCTCCTCATCGCCGAGAATATAGAAGGTCCCCTCCTCGCAGAGGGCAGAGAGAGTCCCCAGGCCACCATAGGAGAAGACCCCATTCTCCTGCTGGTCGGCAACCCCCGAGCAATGATGAGGCACCCATCACCTGTGCCGAGTTCCAGCAATTCCAAGCGACCATCTAACAAGCCCTCAATCTCCGACCCAACAAAAACAATGCTCAGAGGGTCCCTACTCCTCCGATCCGAAGTCCTCGCCAATGGTCCCTAACTCCTCCCCCAGCTCCTAGCAACCTCCAGCACATTCCTAGTCCTCGCCGCTCCAGGAGCTACCATCGTCGTAGCCCCTGCTCTCCCTCGTATGAAGACGAGTCCAGAGGCTCGTTTGATTACTGTCGAAGGGATGACACTGTCTACCGTCGTCTCCACGAAATGGAGAGGCGCTTGGGTCAGCTAGACAGAGAAGAAGAGCTTAGAGGAAGGACCCTCCGCCCAAGTCGACCTCCTTTCTCTCAAACCATCATGGAGGCCCCCGTTCCAATAGGCTTCAAGCCTCCCCAATTTGAGACTTATTCCGGGGAGTCTGACCCCATCGACCACATCGAAAGCTTTAAGACCCTCATGCTCATCCACCAAGCTTCCGATGCTCTGCTGTGTAAGACCTTCCCCGCTACCCTTAAGGGTCCGGCCCGGGAATGGTACTCTCGCCTCGCCCCATCTTCGATATTCTCCTTCGAGCAATTCGAGACCCTCTTCGTCACCCACTTCGTGAGTAGCTACCGAACTGAGAAGACCAGCATTTCGCTACTCTACCTCAACCAAAAGAAGGGTGAGAAGCTAAGAGACTATGTGAAAAGGTTCACCGCGGAAGCTAGGTCTATCGCTTCCCTCGACCAGTCGATCGCTGCAGCAGCGTTCCAATCAAACGTCTTTAATTCCAGCCTCCGCTCCTCCCTTGCCAAGAAGCCCCCGCAGAACTTCTCCGATCTCCTTCTTCGAAGCAAGAAGTATATTCGGGCCGAGGAAGCTGAGCACCGCCCCAACTTTGAGGGGCCTTCCTCCGGGTCCAAGAGAAAGGGAACAGAAGAAGAAGGAGCCAAGAAGCTTCAAAAGGATAATGGCGGTCAGTGCCGCCCTCCCCTCAGATTCGAGAAATTCACTCCTCTTAACGCCAACCTTTCCACTATTCTCATGGAAGTAGAGAAGGAAGGGGTGATACCTCCTATCCCGAAGATGAACACTCCTGGCAAGAAAAGGGACAAAGAGAAATGGTGCCGCTATCACTGGGACCATGGCCACGACACCAATGATTTTCGGGCCCTGAAGAACGAGATCGAGGCCCTCATCCAGAGGGGGTAGCTGGCCAAATTCGTGAGAAAAGATCAAACCGACCCTCCTCCTCCTCGGGGGGCTAACAAGCATCCTGAACGACGCGGTGAGACACCCGAATTCGAAGAGGAGCGTGTCCTACACCTCATTCATAGGGGCTCAATGGGGGGCTCCTCCAACTCCTCTCGAAAGGCTTTCATAAGGGAAGTTAATTCAGTACATGGCATGCCTCCTCCTAAAGGCCTTGGAGTACCCGTCACATTCTCAGATGAAGACCTGGTAGGCATCCGAACCCCCCATTGTGACGCACTAGCCATTAACCTCCATATGGCGAATTTTAAAGTGGAGAGGATCCTAGTGGACAATGGCAGCTCCGTTAACATCCTCTTCCTCGATGCTTTCAAAGGACTTAAGCTACCCCGGGACAGGCTTAAGCCCGTCGGCAACACGCTCCATGGGTTCACGGGAGTGTCAGTGACTATCGAAGGGGTGATCACCCTCGACGTAACCGCTGGCAAAACTCCTACTACTGCAACGGAGCCGATGGACTTTATGGTCGTTGTTGTCCCCGCAGCTTATAATGTCATCCTAGGCCTGCCCGGCCTAGCTCCTCTCGAAGCCGTCCCTTCCGCTTATCACCTCAAGATGAAGTTCCCCACCTGGGCAGGAGTAAGGGAAGTCAGAGGCAGTCAGGAAATGTCCCGCAAATGCTACATGACCTCTACCGGGGGTCCAGTCCTCTCCTTCGAAACTCTTGAAATCCTCCAGGATGATGTCCGACTAACGTCCAAGCCAGTGAATGAATTGGAAGAAGTGCTCTTCTCCGAGCAAGATCCGAACCGCAAGTTCTTTATCAGCAAGACCCTCCCCTCTGCCCTAAGCTCGGACATAGTCCAATGTATTAGAAAGATCCATTCCCTCTTCCAAGTATCGACACCGTGGTTGACGCCACTTCGGGCCATGAGCTCCTCAACTTCATGGACGCTTTCTCCGGATACAATCAAATCCGCATGTTCCCCCCGGATATCCCAAAGACCGCCTTTATTACCGATCAGGGCCTCTACTGCTACAGGGTGATGCCTTTTGGGTTGAAGAATGCAGGCGCCACCTATCAATGCCTCGTCAACAAAGTCTTCCAAAATCAGATCGGCCGCAACATAGAGGTGTATGTTGATGATATGCTTATGAAGAGCATTCGTGGGGCCGACCATGTCACCGATCTGCAGGATGCGTTCGATGTATTAAGGAAACATGATATGAGGCTCAATCCGAACAAGTGTGCGTTCGGAGTCTCGTCGGGAAAATTCCTATGCTTCATGGTCAGCCAAAGAGGGATCGAAGACAACCCCGAGAAGATCAAAGCAATACTGGATATGGCTCCTCCCAAAAATGTGAAAGAAGTTCAGAAGCTAACCGGGCGCTTCGCAGCTATAGGGCGCTTCCTTTCCAAGTCAGGGGAGAAGTGTCTTCCCTTCTTCAAGGCTCTCAAGGGGGCTAAGGGCTTCGAATGGGGTCAACAACAGCAGGAGTCGTTCGATCAGCTTAAAGCTTATCTAGTCAACCCCCCTCTCCTCAGCAAGCCTATCCCCGGGGAAATACTCTACCTCTACTTAGCTGCCTCCGAACAAACCCTCAGCGCTGTCTTGGTAAGGGAAGAAGACAAGGCTCAGAAGCCCATCTATTACGTAAGCAAGGTACTTCGGGATGCCAAGCTTCGTTATCCAAGGCTAGAGAAGATGGTATACGCCTTGGTTATGGCAGCTAGGAAGCTTCGCCTGTATCTCCAGTCTCACTCGGTAGTCGTTCTTACCGACCAACCGCTGAAGCAAGTTCTTCACAAGCCGGAGACCTCTGGCCGCCTCATGAAGTGGTCGATCGAGCTGAGCCAGCATGATATATCCTACCAACCTCGGACCGCGATCAAGGCTCAGGCCTTAGCTGAATTCATAGTTGAAAGCACCATTCCCGTGGTCAGTCAAGCGGCAAACGGACCTCCTATTTGGACGGTATATGTTGATGGATCCTCTTGCACTGAAGGGAGCGGAGCCGGGATCATTCTGGCAGGCCCAGATGACTTCATTCTCCAATACTCCCTCCGCATCAACTTCAAGGCCTCCAACAATGAAGCGGAGTATGAAGCCCTTATAGCCAGCCTTGGAATGGCCTGCAAAGTAGGGGCACAACGCCTCCATATATTTAGTGACTCTCAGCTGGTCGTGAACCAAGTCTTGGGCGAGTACGAAGCGCGAGATGACCGAATGGCAAAGTATCTAGCCAAGGTCCAAAATCTCATGGCTCTATTCGAAGAGGCACTTATTCGGCGAATCCCTAGGGAGGAAAATGCCCAAGCAGATGCCCTCTCCAAGTTAGCCTCTTCCTCCCTCCAAGGTCTCGAGCAGACCGTCCTGATTGATGTGCTCTTGAGGCCGAGCATAGAAGAAGAAACCTCAGATTCGATGGAGTCACTATCGGTTCAACTTCAAGATGATTGGATGAAACCCCTGGTAGAATTTCTAAGGGATGGGCTCCTCCCCGAAGATCCTAAGGAAGCTCGTCGAGTCAGAACCAAAGCGGAGCGGTATACCCTTGTTGAGGGGATCTTGTACAAACGCTCCTTCACACAAGTTGACGGTATGTAATGCCCCGATTTTCATTTATGAAAATTTATTATTTATTTTGCACGTAGTGTGCACGTGCAATATTTTGATAATATTAAATTTTATTTCTTCCATGATGAGTATAGATATATGTATATGTGCTCTTTAATTATTTTTTTTATAAAGGCCTTTTTCAAATAAACATAAGCCTTTCTTTTAAGCCCAAATCTAATTTATTTATTATTATTTTTTATAACTATTATTTTGGCCGATAAACTAAAGCCCATGAGTTATTTTTATTTTAAATACAACTTGTAATGTAGAACATATTTTTATTTTTATGGAAAATATAATGTACAACTTTTGTTAAATGGAGACAAATGCATGCACGTGCATTGCACGTACACGTGCAAATGCACCACATGATGTATGACCGGTTTTTACATTGGAGGGAAATGAAAAAATTCAAGTGGAGTCATGGGTGGTGGCTACTTGATCATGGTTGGTTATTGTAACTCCTCCTTGAATCCTAGCCTTTTGTTTCTAACTTCTAGTTTGATCCTAGCCTTCCATTTACCAAAATTTTTAGTATAAATACCCCCTAGCCTAGTTATTTTTGTACTCTTTAATTCTCCAAGACCTATAGTATAAAATACATTATTAGTAGTATAGCAAGTGAGTTAAAAGATTGAGAGTTGTGTGTGAGGAGTTTGTGTTTGCACCAAGGAAGGAGAGGCCGACAATCAAAGGAGCTCAGGTTGACATCTTGGAGCTCGTGTGCACATCGAGGAGGAGGAGGATCGCTCTCTTGGCAAGGACTTTTGTTTAGGAGGTGTTGCAAATTGTACTTCTCTCCAATTAAGGTGGGTTATTTTCCATATTTCTAATTAGATATCATGCTAAGGTGGGTTATTTTCCATATTTCTAGTTAGATATCATGCTAAGGTGGGTTATTTTCCACATTTCTAATTAGAAAGCATGCTAGAATTAAATTGAAATGATGATGCATGAAAAAGATTAATAAGAGTACATTTTAATTGAAAAAATGGCTTATTAATTGATTGGAATGTTAATGAATAGCTTGTATGTGTTTCCATCTTTTAATTTAAGTTGTGTGTAAATTAATTATGGCTATGGATTGTTTGAATTCATTACTAGCATCAAGAACTATATGCAAAAATTAGTGGATGACAATGTTGCTTTACATGCTTAAATGGACTTTTGTGATAATGTTGAAATGAATGACTTAAAATATAATTTGTGGGTTTGTGAAATGAATAAAAACAGAGAATTGATATAGAGATTATTGAGATCACAATTGGATAAGAATTGTTGAAAAACAAATGTGGTGGTAGTAGCTTATAATTTAACCAAATTGTATGGAAAAAATGTGTTAATTATTGGGAAAAAATTATTTTTAATATACTGGAGTATAAATTATTATGGAAATAATTAATCTGGAAATTTACAGTAAGTTTAGTAAAAGCAAAATCGAATGAGAGATTTTGAACATCGAAATGTTCAATTAAACAGAAAGAATTGATGTAATTAGAATTCGAGTTGTATTATGACAACCTGAGCCTGTAGCTCAAGTGGTCGGGAGGCTCCTAATCGCTACAGTGTTGTGCGGTGGGTCTCAAAGGTCGACGGTTCGATTCCCGTTGGCATCATATATTTTGTTTTGTACATTTAAAAAATAATAAAGCTACAGCCGAGAGCATGTATAGCTCTCAGCCCCTTTTTATACCGCTTGGCGCAATCGGCCTAGTGGTCAGTGCTTGCGGCTTGGTTCCCTGTGGTTGTTGGTTCGAAACCCGGTCTCGGCCAGGGTTTAAATTGTGGAAAAATATTTTTTGGGGTGGTTTTTGATAGTTAAAAATTATGAAAAAAATATGATTATTATCGTAAAATTGTGTGGGACTTATGAAAAATAAATTGGGAGTTATCAAAATAAAATAGAATATATTTTTGAGAATAAAAGTGTAATTGAAACTATGGTTCAACACTTGTATTTTTGTGAATGTTGCACTTCGTAAAAGAACTTGAAATAAAGTGTTAGAAAAGAAATATGAATAACAAGGAAAATATATGACGTGAAGTGATGCGTATTATTCGTACTGAAAAATAGTGTGACAAATGAGTTGTGGATATTTCTAAATTTTGATATGATTTTTAGATGTGGAAATAAATATTGAGGAATCACTTGATGAATAATTGAATTCTATGTATGGTTATAGACTCATGAACTATTTAGAAATCTTGTGATTGGAAAAGAGAATGTTATTGAGCATGAAAACTCAAACATATGAATTGTGAATTGAAATTGAAAATTAAAGTGTAGCCAAAACTCACACCGGCAAGTGAAAGTGATGAATTATGATTATTGATATTGAAAAGACCAGTTTGGGTCATTGTGAAATGAAAGAAATAAGTCCGGTAGTAGTGAGAGGGCTAACTCTAAGAGATTGATTTTGTTCATGATTTCATTAAATTTAAGGATTTAGTACATAGTGAAGAGGTGATGAAAGTGAGAGAAAAATACAAGTATGAGGGCCTCGAGTCTACGATGTGGGCGTGATCCACAGAATGCATGCTTGATGCGTTAAGACATGCCATGGGCACTACTTCAGAAGATCGGGATCTTGGCGATGCTTGTGGGATGTTTGGTGATTGCAAGAGGATCGTGTGCCATGAAGGAGGCTGAATTGCCACAGAATGCATGCTTGATGCGTCAAGACATGGCGTGGGATTTCCCTCCAGGTTTTCTGTACATGAGCTTGTACTCATAGATCATCTAGGATACTTACCATAGTTACAATAGTAGACTAAATCATGACGAGGGATTGAACCCTACAAGATGAAGAATGATTAAGAGGCTTGCCCTTGGACCTATGTGGTATGGGATGCATAGAATCTGAACAAGTGTGCATTAGTGTCATGTAATATAAATAACTGCATTAAGGACTAAGTGCACAATCACAACACGACATCAATAGGGTATTCCCTTTAGTTTGATATGTGACAAGTTTGTATTTGTTAAATATGAAAAATCAGTTATACTATTCCCGACATAGAGAGGATGGCCGTGTATAATGTTCGTCGGTTGAATAAACTGACGTACCCACAGTTTTGTATGCAGGGTAAATGACATGATAAAGATTAAAGAGGCACAGATGCTTAGAGATTATTCAAATGTTGATGTACATTTATTTAAATGTTGTAAATTTGCTTCCGCTGTAAAATGTAAAGTGTAAAGTTTCATGTAACTCTGATGTAAAGTGAAAAGTTTTAATTTCCTTGTAAAATTGTACGAAAGAAGTGTAAAGATCCTGTGGAATCTCAAATTCAGTGTATTTTGGAATTCGGGGCGTTACACGGTAGACCTTATCTGAGGTGCCTCTCCCCCGAACAAGCCACATACGCCTTGCAAGAACTTCACGAAGGCATAGGCGGAGCACATTCATGTTCCAGATCACTTGCCCGAAAGGTGTTGAATTATGGATACTTCTGGCCTACCCTCCTCCAAGATGCCGAACGACACGTTCGGTAATGCAGCTCTTGTCAAAAGCATTCCAACATTCGTCGCCTACCTCAAGCTCAGCTCATCTCCCTATCAAGTCCGATACCCTTTGCAATGTGGGGAATGGATTTACTAGGGCCGTTTCCCCCAGCTCCCGGCCAGCTCAAATTCTTAGTCGTGGCGATCGACTACTTTTCAAAGTGGATAGAGGCTGAGCCCTTGGCTAAGTCCTTCAGTTCTTCTGGAAGAGCGTCATCTGCAGGTTCAGTGTCCCTCGGGTCCTCATAACCGATAATGGAACACAATTTACAGGGGCCGCATTTCGAGCTCTATGTGAAGACCTCGCCATCCAACAACGCTTCTCCTCCGTCTCCCACCCACATTCAAATGGTCAAGTAGAAAATGCCAACCGACAAATCCTCTCCGGTATTAAGAAGAGGCTGGATAAGTCCGCTAAGGGCTTATGGGTCGATCAGCTCCTAAACGTACTGTGGAATTACCGCACTGCCAAACGGACCCCTACAGGAGAGTCGCCATTTAATCTCACCTATGGGTCAGAAGCTGTGATCCCCTTGGAAGTCGGTGTACCCTCTCCTCGCCTCATTGCCTATGAAGAAGAGCAGAATGCCAGAGAACTTCGGGCAAATCTGGATCTGATTGATGAGCTCGGGAAAGAGCCTCGATTCGCCAACAAAGCTACCGAAAGAGGATTGAGCTGGCCTACAACAAGAGGGTCCGTCCCACCAACCTCAAAGAAGGGATTTGGTCCTCAGAAGGTTAGCTATATCATTCCCCAGTCAGTAAAACAAGCTGGCCCCAAATTGGGAAGGACCCTACAAGATCACCAAAGTGGTTCGGCTCAGGACATACCGTCTAGAAGACCTTAAAGGAGGAGAGATTCCCAAGACTTGGAATGCAGACCATCTCTTGAAGTACCAAGAGAGCGCATGAATGCCTCTCCGAGTACCGTCAGATGTCGAACCATTCCTTTCCCTTCACTTGTAATTTTACTTTTGCTTATTTATTTCTCCAATGTAATAACGGCTCGCAACTTAGAAGTAGCCGACTATTAGTTTTCAATAAAGAACATTTTTCTTCATATCTTACTTGTGAATTGTTTGTATCTCTTTGTTTTTACCTTCTTTATACTTTAACGACAAGTTCGGAGTCCAAAACTTGGCTCGACTCTGCTTCGCAAGCTCGCTCTTAAGCGAGCTAGAAGTGGCTCGCCATTCGGAATTGCTTCCACAACCGTTGAAACAAACTCTAACGATGAGTTCGGAGTCCAACACTTGGCTCGACTCCGCTTCGCAAGCTCGCTTTTAAGCGAGCTAGAAGTGGTTCGCCATTCGGAATTGCTCCCATAATCGTTGAAACAAACTCTAACGACTAGTTCGGAGTCCAACACTTGGCTCGACTCTGCTTCGCAAGCTCGCTCTTAAGCGAGCTAGAAGTGGTTCGCCATTCGGAATTGCTCCCACAACCGTTGAAACAAAATCTAATGATGAGTTCAGAGTCCAACACTTGGCTCGACTCTGCTTCGCAAGCTCGCTCTTAAGCAAGCTAGAAGCGGTTCGCCATTCGGAATTGCTCCCACAACCGTTGAAACAAACTCTAACGACGAGTTCGGAGTCCAACACTTGGCTCGACTCTGCTTCGCAAGCTCTCTCTTAAGCAAGCTGGAAGCGGTTCGCCATTCGGAATTTCTCCCACAACCGTTGAAACAAACTCTAACACGCGAGTATCAAAAAGTAAACAAACTTTTATTAAGGAGTACAACAAATGAAAACATTCAAGTTACAAGACCAAGCTACTACAACGAGGTGCTACAAAATTTCAAAAGCTTAATACAACTTTTTCAACGCTTCTTCGGGACGGGGACGTTTCGGTTTAGAGAAACACGAGGGCGGCGCCGCTTAACCTCTGAGCTCGTCTCTACACCAATGAACTGAGATGCCTCTTCGGAGCTGCCTTTGACTGTGGCCCCGACCGAGGCTCTGCTAGACGAGATGGCCATGCCGCTCTGAGCGTCGGCCGGGCTCCGCTGAATGATAGGTGGACGAGTCGCAAGGTCGTAGAAGGAGATCCCCCTCCCACTCTCCTCGCGGGTACACGAAGTGCTTTGGACGTTAACCCTCAAAGGCTGAGGTTTAAGGCGGGCGACTTCCTCCTCGAGTTCGACGATCCTATCCTTCAAAGCATCGTCCTTCACAGATATCTTAAACCGAGAAAGCTTAGCCGAGCCTGCATCACCAGCACTGTCAGCTATGATGCGGCGAAGGTTGGTCCCTTCAATGCTTTTGTCGACCGTAACCCTCCTTAATTGCTCGACCTTCGCCGTAAGCTCGTCACGCTCGGCCGTCAGTTTCCGCATTGCTGAAGTTAGCTCGTTTAACTCATCCTCCTTCGCCGAGAGCTCTTCTTCGGTTATTTGCAAATGGCGAACCTCCGCCAGCAGCTTGCTTTTCTCTCTCTCGACGCCGAACAACACCCTCCTGAGCAACTCCACCTCGCCCTCCAGACGAGCTTTGCGAGACCGCTTCTGTAGTTCTGCACGAAGGCGGGCTGCCTCAGAGTCCGAACTGAGTTCGACGATATGAAAGAACGAAGCATATCAACACAAAAAGAAAAAAGACTAAAGGCAGTACTCAACACTTGCCGAACTTCATAGAAATTCCGAGCCCAACACTTGGCCAAATTCCCAAAAAAAAAAACTGTCCCACACTTGGTCAAAACTCGAGTTCGGACGCAATTTTATTCATGGCAAAAAAGCGGTGGCCAGTCCGCTATAAGGCATTACAATGAAAGAAAAAGAGAAAAAAAAATTACTACGAAGGCGAGGGGATCAAAGGTCCACCTGGGGCGGCAGCTCGGACATAGGCACCACGGCAGATGGCCCCTCGCCCTCTGTCGCCCCTGCTTGAGGGTCGGCCACCATGGTTTCCGAAATGTTAGGCACCTCGCCACCCCGCTGCTCGCCCTTCTATTCTCCTTCCCCCTCTTCACCCTCCTCCTCGTCGCCTTCTACCTTGCTGCCGGGCCACAACCGGTACCCCACCCTCTCGAAGCTAGGGACCCGAGCCTCCACATGGTCGAGCGCTCTCGCGTAAGAAAGCTCCATATTCTTGGCCATGTGGCTCTTCACCTCAGCCTCGATCTCTTTCCTTGCCTTCTCCACTGCCTCGGCCTGTCCTGCCTTCGCCGCCTCCAAGGCCTTCGCCGCTGCGGCCCTCTCCTCGTCAGCCTTGGCGACCTCCGCAGCGAGCTCCTCCTTTGCTCGCTCCAGGGCTGCCTCGAGGTCGGCGACTCGAGCCTCCAAGGCCTCCGAGCGGCGCTGTTCCGCATCGAGCTGATTCACAGCCCTCGCCCTTTCTGCCCGATCCTTGTCACAGAGGGCCTTCAACTCCCTCTCCTGCTCGGCAAATTCTTGGACGAGGTGGCCGAAGTGACAGGTGGCCTGCAAAAAGTTGAGTTATATCGCAATGAAAGCCGAGCTGTGGACTTAAGAAATTTTTCAGGAGGAACCAAGACTTACCGACATAAGCGACCGAGCGATTTTGTAGGTATCGTCTCCGGTCGTCCCTGCCTTCAGGGCGGCTCAGTCCTTTGGGGTTGCAAGATGCTTGACGACCTGCATGCACATCTGCGAGTTGCCCAAAAAGCCGTCGTAGTTCTTCACCCGCCAGTCGGGGACGAACAGCTTCTTGTGAGCCTCGGTCAAGATCTGCTCGGCCTGGGGCATCAAGGGCGGAGCCTGCAGTGCCAAAGCCGCCGAAATAGAGAAGGCCTCACTTTTCGAGGCAGATGGGGTAGGGGCAGAATGGTCGGGGAGGACGACCATCGACGGTGACGGTGCCTGAGTTGGCTCGGCGGCTACCGAGGGGGCTTTGGTGGGTCGGCCGGATGCGAGACCATTGCTCAGCTTCTTCCTTTTCCTGCCATCGGTGACATTGCTTCGCTCGGTCATCATGCCCATGAAATCCATCTTTGGTGCCTCTGTTCAGAGCGACAAAAGAAAAAGTTAAAAGAATGTACAAAGCATTTGAAGAAAATAATTTACAGTGAGATGTTAGGAGCGTACTCGGGTCAATCGGACTAAGGCCCGACCCATGTAGCATCTCCTCGGTCATCTTTCTCCAGCTCAACATTGGGAGAGCGATTAGTTTGGCCGCCACCTCCTCCTCGGCAGCCGTCAACACCGGTTCGACCCTCGCGAACTTCGGCACCTCTGCCTTCCACCGAGTCGGGATGCCCAACGGCGAGGGCCCCTTTAACAGAAAGAACTTCTCCTTCCAATTCTTTATCGAATCTGGATTTTCAATTAACTTAATGCCTCGCCGGGGTGACAAGTAATAGCGAGGCTCGAGCTTCGTCATCCGGTTGGTTCGATACAAAGTCCAGAGGATGACGATGTCCGGCTCGACCTCGGCAATACGACACTGAAGCAAGAAGGCGAGCACGTGGTGCCAAGTATTCGACATGAACTGCATCGGAGCAAGATAGTACCAATGAAGGACCTTCATGACGAAAGGGTGGAGAGGGAAGTGCAGACTAGCGTTTAAGGAGTCGAAGTCGAAGACGCACGTGTCCGGTGATAGATCGGTGTTCGCTCGCATCCCTGGGCCAGGGAGGATCAGCCTATACTTCGGAGGGATGGTGAACCCCTTTCTGATCCGGAGAAGATCCCGCTCGGATAATACCGAAGCAAGATCATCCACCTCGGTGACCTCCCTCGGGGCGTTCTCCTCGTAAGTCGCCGAGCGACCAACGATCGCCTTCTCCAGCAAATCGCCGCTGTACTGCCTAATCCTGGCGTGACCGGAAAGCACGCCAGGGTACCGACCCGACTCGGTGGCTCGCCTCTCAGGCTCCACGATCTCCTCGACTATCGAAGACCGGGCCACTACTCTCTTCTTCTTCTTCTCGGCCGCGGACGACCCTACTACCCCCTTCCCCTTCCTACGGCTCACTACTTCCCTCGCCTCCTCGGTGCTTCTATCTCCCGAGGACGATGCCTCACTCCCCGAGCTCACTCTTGACATCTCGAATAAATAATCTAAGGCAAAGAGGACTGACCTTGATGTGACATAGCCTTGAAGTGATGTTCACGGTCGGAAATAGTTTGCCGGAAATTGCCTGGCCCTCACGACAGCTAGCGCAACCACCTTGGAACAACATCACCGTTAGCAGAGCAAACTTAGAGCAAAAGTAAAAACTTGGGAGTAAAAGCAAGAAATGAGCCAAGGGGTGAGGGGGGGTAAGAATTTATAGCCAAAAAGCGACTGTTGGGCTTTCGGGACGTCTGAGGGCCTACTAAAGGAAGGTAAAATGACAAAACTGTGATGTTTCAGGGGAAAGGCTCGTCGTTTTGCTTAAACATCCCCCTTGAGGACTCGTGGCCCGCCGAACCACGAGGCACCGAGCCAGTAATTGTAAAAGACGATGGACCGAACCACCGGAGTGCTTAGCCAAGCTACCAAACAGCGAACGCTGAGCCACCGAGCCGAGGTGACGAGGTACCGACCTCCACATATGGAGAAAAATACCACCGAGCCAGCTTCACCGTCGGATCGCCTCAGAATTCGCGTCAAAACATGATGGACGGCTCCGATCACGCCACGTCCACAAAACGATAAGATAACGTTTTCTCGTGATCTAAACCTCTAACTTCGTGATGTGCGCCGCGATGAACGTCTCAAATCTCATCAAGTGGTTCGAAGACTCGATCCGAGCTCCTGATTCACCGGAGTGTTCGTCGAAACCATCGAGCCACCATCCTAACGAGCCGAGGTGACGAGGTACCGACCTCCATATATGGAGAAAAATACCGCCAAGCCAGTTTCACCGTCGGATTGCCTCAAAATTCGCGATAGAACATGATGGACAGCTCAGATCACGCCACGCCCATAAAACGACAAGATAACGTTTTCTCGTGATCTGAACCTCGAACTTCGTGATGTGCACCGCGATGAACATCTCAGATCTCATCAAGTGGTTCGAAGATTCGATCCGAGCTCCTAATTCACCGGAGCATTCGTCGAAACCACCGAGCCACCATCCTACCGAGCCGAGGCGACGAGGTACCGACCTCCACATATGGAGAAAAATTCAGCCGAACTAGTGTCACCGTCGGATTGTCCCAAAATTCGCATCAAAACTTGATGGACGGCTCAGATCACGCTACGCCCACTAATTGTTCGGTTCACCGAGCCACTAATTGTAGAAGACGATGAACCGAACCACCGGAGTGCTTAGCCAAGCTACCAAACAGCGAACGCTGAGCCACCGAGCCGAGGTGACGAGGTACCGACCTCCACATATGGAGAAAAATACCGCCGAGCCAGCTTCACCGTCGGATCGCCTCAGAATTCGCATCAAAACATGATGGACGGCTCAGATCACGCCACGTCCACAAAACGATAAGATAACGTTTTCTCGTGATCTAAACCTCCAACTTCGTGATGTGCGCCGCGATGTGCGCCGCGATGAACGTCTCAAATCTCATCAAGTGGTTCGAAGACTCGATCCAAGCTCCTGATTCACCGGAGTGTTCGTCGAAACCATCGAGCCACCATCCTAACGAGCAGAGGTGACGAGGTACCGACCTCCATATATGGAGAAAAATACCGCCAAGCCAGTTTCATCGTCGGATTGCCTCAAAATTTGCGATAGAACATGATGCACAGCTCAGATCACGCCACGCCCATAAAACGACAAGATAACGTTTTCTCGTGATCTGAACCTCGAACTTCGTGATGTGCGCCGCGATGAACATCTCAGATCTCATCAAGTGGTTCGAAGACTCGATCCGAGCTCCTAATTCACCGGAGCATTCGTCGAAACCACCGTGCCACCATCCTACCGAGCCGAGGTGACGAGGTACCGACCTCTACATATGGAGAAAAATTCAGCCGAACTAGTGTCACCGTCGGATTGTCCCAAAATTCGCATCAAAACTTGATGGACGGCTCAGATCACGCTATGCCCACAAAATGACAAGATAACGTTTTCTCGTGATCTGAACCCCATCCTTGTGCATTCGCGCCGTGATGAACGCTCCAGATTAAGCCACGTATTCCTCCCGAGCTGCCAGCCACCGGAGTGCATAGCCGAGCTACCGAATAGCTTGGCTGAGCAACCGAGCTACTGGGGCAGAGGGCGAGCTGCCAAGCCACCAGACTGCCTCACCGAGCTACCGAGCCGAAGTGACGAGGTATCGACCCTCACATTTGAAGAAAAATGAAGCCGACCCACCTCAACTGTTGGATCTTGTCAAAAAACGTGTTAGAACATGATGGATGGCCCAGATCATGCCACATCCACAAAACGACAAGATAGCATTTTTTTTGGGATTTTGCACCATAGTGGATGCTCAGGATCGCGCCACGTAGTTCGGCAGATCTCTACGTGTCGAGCCGAAGTGCCGAGGTGCCGACCCTTACATACGAAGAAAGTACTCGCCGAGCTACCCAGATCGTCCGATCCTCCAGAAAATCGCGCTCGACGATGATGAAGGGCCCAGATCGCGCCACGTCATAATTCGGTAGTTAAAATTAATTTTTATTTATTAAAATCGTTTTATTTATTTAAAAATTGCGAAAAAATGATTAAAAATTTGGGAAAATTAATTAAAATTCTAAAAAATAATTATAAATTCAGAGAAATATTTTTGGACCCCTAGGTAAGTGATTATTACTTAGAATAGTCGATTAAGACCCCCGAACAACGAATCGACACTTCGCAAGATTAAATAAGTGATCCGAAAAAAATAGATAAAAAGTAAGAAAAATCCCCAAGTGTCCAGAAGAGCTCAAGAACAATCTAGAGCACGCTGCTAACTCAGAAATTACTGCAATACTCCGTATAAAGATTCGACACCCCTCATTTAGACTCCGATACAACTCTGCAAACCATTAAACCAGTAAAACTACTCCTCAAAGGCTGATCAAACTCAGTCTTCGGGAGTGGGGGGCTCGTGATATGGCTAAAAATGGGGTTAAATCGGAGCCTTCCAAATCGGGCGCGAATCTTAAAGCCTAGGGGTAAAATGGTAATTTCACTTGACAAACGGGTCTGAAGTGGGTACTGGGTCTTCTCCCCAAAGACCCAATAACCCACGAATGGATCCATCTCAACTAGGTGCGGGTTCCAACCCGCAGCAAACCCGGTCCAGCATGATAGAATTAGGATTTCTGATTAATCCTAATCAACGGCCCTGATTCATATCTATCCTTTTACTGGGAATTAGGGATTACATTCCTTATCTGTTATAGGGATTACATTCCTAATCTGATCCCAAAGGCGGCTATAAATACCCCCTATCCACCACCATTAAGAGGTAATCAATCTTTTGCTAATTTACGCTCTTTCATAATCTTCTCTGATTACAGACTTGAGCGTCGGAGGGTGCATCGCCGGGATCAACCCCGGTGTCTCGCACTTTTTGCAGGTGAACAGTGGGAGTCAACGGTCAAACTCCGGCGGAACAGGTTTCAGGTTCGCTATTCAGTTTTCCTAAAAATCCACAAATACTATCTCTTTGCCCCCATACCAGATTCAGCGGTAACAGCGATACATTGTCATATCTCACAAACAGTAAATCGAAACTCACATCTACAAGTTGCGTTAGCATTTCTGTGGTGATTCTGACCTACTTGTAAAGTTTCAATTTTTTTGGTGGTCATTTATGCTGTTTTCTCATGTTTTCACTCACTTTTTACAATATCAGCGACTTAACATAAATTGGAACTCATATCAATTAACCTTGGCATTATTGTTGACAGAGAAACGGGCCGAACGAGGGGATCATTAGGTCCTTCTAGTAGTGGTAGTGGCGAACGATTTACAAAAGTAAGATTGATTATGATTATTAGTTTTGAATAGGAATATGTAATATTGTATCAATAATAATAAGATTTGTATTCGTTCGTGTAGGTTGGTGGCTGCCATTCTTCATCTGCCATGGCCGGTTCGTCATCTTCGGTTGGGCGTACACCTCTAAGAATGGAATACCCAAGCGTATTGACAATACTGGATTTATTAAACTTAACCCGTTATCGCCAATAACATGTTAGTTTTTAAGATATTTTTGGAAAATTTCAAGTTCTATGTTAGAATTGTTCAACTCAACTCTTTATTGGCGATAACGGATTTATTTAACCTAACTTGTTATCACAAATAACGATTTAGGTTTTATATATTTTTTGACTAATTTCAAATTCTCTGTTAGAATTCTTCAACTTAGCTTGTTGTTGGTGATAACGTGTTTATTTAACTTAACCCGTTATCATTAATTACGGGTTACTTAGAAGAGGAATTTGATCAAATTTGTTTTAAAAAATAAAGTCCACGTTGGAATTTGTATACTTAACCTGCTATTGGCGATAAAGGGTTAAGTTAACGCAACCCGTTGTTTCTAATAGCGGGTTAGGTTATGTGCAAAAAATTTAAAAAATACAAACGCACAGCAGTTTTCAGCTGCATACATGGACATCATGTGCACAAAAATTTTCAACTTCAAAGCAATTACAGCAATAATCATAACCACCCAACTTAGCATTCTCATCCATTTCCCACATTATCACCTCTAGTAAATCAGCATCAAGCAAAAGTCATCTTCAACAATAACAACAATAGCATTTACAATACTTTCACGTTGTCATTAACAACAACAACAATACACGAATAAGCAAATACAATTACATACACAAAATTAAACATATAACTTCAAATACATTTCTCAGGTTAGCACCGTTTCAAAAAGTAATTACATGAACATAAATACACATTCAGATTTATAAATCTCTTTGAAGATCATGCTTCCTTCTACAATATCATGTTCCCATCAAAACCTGCAATATAAAACTTCAAAAATCTTAAATTTCTAATCAAGTGAAATAAGTATTAAATGAAATAAGTATTAAAGGTCTAGAACTTGAATTTTACATACATAATAAGAAATTTGCCTCACAACTAATCATCACCTTCTTCGTCAGCACTCTCTTCACCAGTTGGATCTGCTTCGTATGCATTAGTACTGCTAAATAAATGATAGGATTGAGTTAGTCAACTTTTAAAAATCAATGTTAACCTAAAAAAAAAAGATTGACTGAGTCAATATTTTTAACTAAAAATATATATATTACCTAACAACTTTGTTTGGACAATTTCTTGAATCGTGTCTGGTTCCCCACATGCCGTATGCATTTCACAGTCTAGGTTTTCGGTGAAGTTTCTCTTTTTCTGCTTCAATCTCTTCCCGCTAGGCCTTCCCTTTGTAATGCACTGTCGAGGGTCCCCCACGGGTACATGAGACATATCCATGTCTTTTTCATGTGCATGTTCACTACCTTCAGCATGTTATCCACTACTCTCGGGTTGTGCACTACCTTAGGGATGTCCGCTAATTCCAGGTGGCAGAAGAGAAACGCGTTCAATGCCCTTAAGCATGTGGTCAAGCATGTATTTGTAACTTCCATTGGAAGAACAACCAAGATCGACCATCTATTTTGCGTGATGGCTTAATTCACAATAGCGAGAAGCAAAATTGTTGCTGGTCCCATCGTGAATGGATGTATATCTTCTTCTCATGACATCCCAGGCCCATCTTCTTTTAATATATTACTCTGGTAGTCCAGTGTGATGGATGAACCGAAGAACTGCCAGGATATGTTTGTAAGGAATGCTTATAAATTCAAACAATAAACAATAAGTAGCCAGAGTTTGCAAAATTGAACCACCCTCCCCGGTTCTGAATTTCCACAAAGCTTCACAAAGAAAGCTGCACTATCCGTTGTTTCAAGATCGGGAACGAAAGTCACATTAAATAATAAGCTATTCTACACTTCATATTGAAATTTGTAGAAAATCTTCTTTGTGTAGTTTCGCATCATTTGTTCCTCTGTCACCCATTCAGTCTTCAATTTCGGTATCTTCTCACGATTATGATTATATTCTTTAAGTTCATCGTGTCTTTGCCTTGCAAAGACTCTATTGAAGAAGACGACAAATTCATGTAAAGAGTACTTCTTTTGGGTATAATGCTTCAAGGAAGAATGTAGAGTCTCGCTCTATTGGCTACTCAACATGCCAGCCTAAAATGACTCTCTTGCATAGACGGGGGCCCATTTCTCATGAATTTCAAACCGTTCAACAATTTCTTATTCTCAACTTCGTATTGCAAAAGTAATAATTTCTATTTCTCTTCGAAATTATTTTTATATTCAGAAATATAGATGATACTCTTTAAAGCATCCCTAAACACATCGATATCATTCAACATACGCATCACCTGCAGTAACTTATCCAAAATACGCCAAATGCAATACCTATGCCGAGTCTCAGGGAAAACTTTCCTCAGTGCAACACCGATTTCATGATCCTGGTCCGTCATGATGTCGAATAGAGCACATTTCATTACTCCTAACCATTTTTCAAAGAACCACTCAAAGGAAGAGACCTTCTCATTTGGAATGAACCCACAACCTAAGAACATTAGATAGTTGATTCAAACAAATGGAACAAATAATATTCGATATCGGTTCGTGTTGTGTGTGGTATCAAAGCAAAGTACATCCCTAAATTCTTCATAATTTATCCTAGCAGTACCATCCACCCAAATACAATAAGACAATCGGCCTTCGGGATCTAATTGGTAATCATAAAAAAAATAAAGGATCCTTTTGCTTTTGCGAATCGAAGAATTCAATGAGCATTTGCCTGTCGTGTCCTTTCATGGCTTCCCTCGAGTCTCTCTCTAGATTTCTACATCGGTTTCAATGAATCCTATTTTATCGTGACCTCCGGTGGCACTTTCGAAGAAAAGCATTTGTTTGCACGTAGGGATACTAGATTGGATAAGTTGATCCATTATTCTTTATTCGGATTTCGAAACACTACAGTTTTGGGGCAACAGATGTCTTTTACCGGGTAAAGTAAATTTGTGATTGTGTAGTTCATGAAATGATTAAAAATCTCATGTATTACTTTCTTCGTTTAGCTTTATACGAACGAAAGCTTTGCAACCAGTTTTAGAAGTAGTTCCCCATCTAGCATCATTAGCTTAACTCGGTGACTCCCTAGCTTTATTACTTAAATATGACTAATCAAATACCATGGTTCCCTTGTATCTATTCCCACCCTTACTTATTGCGAAACCCGCACATCTAGCATATAACGTATAAAATTTCTCGGCTTAATCTAAAGAATGAAACGTCATACCTATCTTTGGTTTTAGGTTCTCATCAACTTGCGGCCTAGATTCACCACATTCTTGTGCACAAAAAAAATTATCACCAGCAAAAGAGTTTCCTTCAACATTGTCCATATCTAACATAAAAAATAATATAACAATTATCAATACACTAATCATATTGACCGAATCACACTACATATATATATATATATATATATATATATATATATATATATATATATATATATATATATATATATATATATATAATAAAACACAAAGAAAGCTATCAAGTGGCTCTCTTTCAATAAAGGGTTGAAATCAATGGTCCAGATCTAACCTCATAAAACATATTTTCCCGCCCAAAAGTTTCCACTCAAAACTCAAATTCAAATCCCCCAAAACAACTCCTTTATTTATTTATTTATTGATTTATTTATTTCTCTCTCTCTCTCTTTCTCTCTCTCTCTCTCTCCATTCTCCCTCTATTTACTCAGAAATTTATATTTTTCATATTTCAGGTTTGTAAATTTTCATATTTTTAATGCATTTTTTATTGCTCATGTTATATTGAAAATATCAAATTTCTCATCAACAGTTAAATTTTATCATTTTCCACACTCCAAGTTCTAAGAAGTTGGATTTTACACCCCCATTTATAATTATTTCTCAACACTTACTAATGGAAACATGGACTTTTATTCACAACTAATTATTGTTTTACTATTCAAACTTGAGCTACATAATTGTTGTTTAACTGTTTACATGACTTTCATATGTTGTATCGTTCCAAAGACGTGCCGCAGGCACGTGCCCATGGGCAAATCTAGTGTGTGTGTGTGTGTGTGTGTGTGTGTGTGTGTGTGTATGTGTGTGTGTGTGTGTGTGTGTGTGTGTGTGTGTGTGTGTGTGAAACAAGCACGTAGGAAAACCACACAAATAGCCATAAAAATTTTCAAAACTTTGCCAGTACAATGGATTCACCACGCACAAGCTAACGCAACTTGTAGAAGTAAGTTTCAACTCACGGTTTGCGAGATACGACAATGTATCACTTTATTTTAAAAAAAGGAAGATATAGCGATACATGGCTGTATCTTGCAAATCGTGAGTCAAAACTCATTTCTAGAAGTTATGTTGGCTCGTGTGTGGTAAATCCAACCTCTCTCAACGTGTCAGAATTTTTGCATATGTTTGTGCGGTTTTCTATTTTACGTACTTAAAATATAGCAAATTAGAGTTGTTGTTTGAGATCCGTGTGAAAACTGCATAAACAGCCACAAAATTTCCGAACATTGTGACTAGGTCGAACATATCATACACAAGCTAACGCAACTTGTAGATATGAGTTTCGACTCACGGTTTGCCAGATACGGTAATATATCGCATTATTTTAAGAAAAACCAAAATAAAGCGATACATTATCGTTTCTTGCAAACCGTGAGTCGTAGCTCATTTCTAGAAGTTGCGTTAGCATGTGTGGTGAACTCGACCTACCTGCAAAGTTTTGTAATTTTTGTTGGCTGTTTTCACGGTTTTCTATGTTTCCGTACTCAAAATATAACAAATTAGAGTTGTTGTTTTTGAATACATGAGAAAACAACACAAACGGAACCCCAAAATTCTGAAACTTTGAGAGTAGGTCGGACTCAGCATATACAAGGTAACACAACTGCTATAAGTGAGTTTCAACTAACGGTTTGCGAGATACGACAATGTATCGCTTTATTCTAAAAAAAAGCAAATAAAGCGATACACGGCCATTTCTTGCAAACCGTAAGTCGTAGATCACTTCTAGAAGTTGCTTTAGCTTGTGTGTGGTGATACCGACCTACCAGCAAAGTTGGTAATCTTTGTCCGTTTTCATGATTTTCAATGTTATCGTACTCAAAATATAACAAATTAGACTGTTGTTTTTGAATACATGAGAAAACAGCGCAAACGACACCCATAAATTCTGAAACATTGTGAGTAGGTCGGACTCACCACACACATGGTAACGCAACTTTTAGAAGTGAATTTTGACAAACGGTTTGCAAGATACAGAAATATATTGCTTTATTAAAAAAAAAATAAAGCGATATACGGCCGTATCTTGCAAACCATGAGTCAAAACTCACTTCTAAAAGTTGCATTGACTTGTGTGGTGAATCCGACCTACTCGCAAAGTTCTGAATTTTTTTTTGCCGTTTGTGCGGTTTACTAATATCGAACAATAAAAACTATGTCTATATCTATAATTTGAGTGAACAACAACAACTACGTCTATAAATATACCGTCTACAATCATTGAAAAACTATATACAAAGAACAACTACATCTTCATAATTATGCATCACAAAAATAAATTCAAGTAATTAAAAAATAAAAAATTCTAGCTCTTATAAATCTACGAAGCCAGAATTTAGAAAGTACCTTGCACAATGGAGATTTGTACAGCATGTATGTTGTCAACGACGTGTTTGGATTTAATCAGCGAACTAGGATTTTGAGGATTGGAGGACATGGGGTTTCAGTGGGTTCGGGAACGAAAGTGAGGTTGCCGATCGAGATGAGGAGGAGGAGGCGCTGGAGGTCGGGATGAGGTTTAGGGATTGGGTTTGGTGTGTTCGGGTTTTGGTCTGGAGGGAGAACAAGAGAAAGAGCAGGGAGAGTGAGAGAGAGTGTAAGAGAGATTTTTTCGGTTGGGATGATGAGGAGGAGGTGCCGGAGGTCGGGATGACATTTGGGGATTGGGTTTTGTGTGTTCGGGTTTTGGTCGGGAGAGAGAACGAGAGAGAGTGTGTGTGTGTGAGGGGGAGGTGGTCGGTAGGGAGTTGGAGAGGGAGGCACCAGAGGTTGGGGAAAGTTTCGTTGACGTTGGGTTTTGGGTTTCAGTTGGAGTAGGAGAGAAGAGGGAGACTGAGTGTGGGAGAGAGAGAAGGAGAATGAAGGTGAAGGAGTATGATGGGGTGAAATCCCCATTATATGCCTAAGTGATTTAGTGAGAGGGGAGAGATTTTGGTGGGGAAGATCTGAGCCGTTGGATCTTGATCAATTCGATCCAACAACTTAGATCTTCATTTGCAACAGGACTGTGCAAACAGACCTGTTTGCAACAAAAAAAATCACTATATATATATATATATATATATATATATATATATATATATATATATATAATAAATTACAAAGAAAGCTATCAAGTGGCTCACAATCAATCCCCCCTATAATCAAAGGCCTAGATTAAACCTCACAAAACATATTTTTCCTCCAAAATTTCAAATCCCAAAACAAAAATTTTCCTCCCAAAACTAAAAAACTTATTACTTTATTACTATATCTCTCTTCTCTCTTCACTTTTTCATATTCCTCTCCTTCTCTCTCTCCCTATCTCTCTCTCCCATTCTTTCTATATTTAGATTTTCAGAATTTTAATGTTTTTTTAGGTGCACATGTTATATTGAAAATATTAAATATCTCTTTAACTCCACACTTAAAGTTCTAAGAAGTTAGATTTTATACCCTCATTTATAATTATTTTTCAACATATACTAATGGAAACATGAACTTTTATTTACAACTATTTGAACTTGAGCTACATAATTGTTGTTTTACTGTTTACAGGCTTTTCGTATTTTATATCGTTCCGAAGACGTGCCGTAGGCACGTGCCCACGGGCAAATCTAGTATATATATATATAATAAATTACAAAGAAAGCTATCAAGTGGCTCACAATCAATCCCCCCTAAAATCAAAGGTCCATTCCAAACTTCACAAAACATATTTTCCCTCTAAAATTTCAAACCCCAAAACCAAATTTTTCCCCATAAAAAACTCATTACTTTATTACTATCTCTTTCTTCTCTCTTTATTTTTTCATATTTCTCTCTTTCTCTCTCTCTCTCCCTCTCTCTCTCTCTCATTCTTTCTTTATTTACATAGAAATTTAGATTTTAAGATTTCGATTTTGTAAATTTTCAGAATTTTTAATAGCAAATATCTCTTCAACAATTAAATTTCATTATTTTCCACACATAAATATCTCTTCCATTTTAAGTATATGTTGAAAAATAATTATAAGTGGGGGTATAAAATCTAACTTCTTAGAACTTAAATTTTTCCCCCTAAAAACTCATTACTTTATTACTATCTCTCTCTTCTCTCTTTACTTTTTCGTATTTCTCTCTTTCTCTCTCTCTATATCTCTCTCTCCCATTCTTTCTTTATTTACTTAGAAATTTAGATTTTAATAGAGTAACTACACATCTATATAATAAAACACAAAGAAAGCTATCAAGTGGCTCTCCTTCAATCCCCAAAAAATCAAAGGCCCAGATCTAATCTCACAAAACATATTTTTTCTTCCAAAACTCAAATTCAAATTCCCCACCCAAAACAACTCATATATTTATTTAATTATTTTTTTCTCTCCCTCCCTCCATCCCTCCCTCTTCTATTAAAAAAATTAAGAAAATAAAAAATTTAAAATTTTTAAAAAATTAAAAAACTAAAAAAAATAAAAATTTAAAAACATTAAAATAATTCAAAAAAATCAAAAAAAATTCATATAATATGTTTTTTGCTCTATGTTTGCTACTTCAATTAATTTGCTAGACCTCCAAAACTATTTTATATGATCGAACAAGGTGCACCGTTCCGATGACGTACCGTAGGCACGTGTCAACAAGTAAACCTAGTATATATATATATTCTCAACAAATTTTTGAATGGCTTCAATTTGACATTGAAGTAAAGTGGGCGTAGTCGGAAGACTGAAGATTTATGGGCTAAATGGTGAACAAATTTGAGATTGGAGGGTTTTATTAAATTCTTCTTATAAAATATTTCAAAACAACAACAACGACACTATGCTTAACCACTCACAGTGAGAAGTTTCTCACTGGCGTCTCAAGTTACTACACCATAAGTAACCTACTTTTCTACAACAAACAAAACAAAACTATAGCATTGTGAGACACCCGTTGACTTCACCTCATGCTAGGGGTGGCATCAGGGCCAGGCCAGCCCAGGACCAGACCGGCCTGGCCCGCTCGGTCCGCAACTCGACCTGGCTTGCCCATAGACTGGATGAACCGGCCCCCAACCTGCATCGAGGACCGGTCTGGTTCACAAAAAATGGAGAAATGCCCGATTTAGGACCGGCCCACCGGGACCGGTATGGAGAACAAACTGGGGCCCGATCCGGACCAGGCCGGCCCGCAGGCCTACCGTTGTGGCTACATATTTTTTTATTTTTATTTTGTGCTATATATATATCTATTTCTATTATAAAAGCCACAATAAATCTGTCCATAGACGATCTCAGCCATTGATTTCGATAACTCAATCTTAACCATTCATTTAAACATCAATTAGCCAATCCAGACCATTCAATTATTTTTTCTGATCTAATAGATGAACGGCTGTGATTGAGTTTGGATCATAATCAAAACCCAACTAAAAACCAGTAGCCTTCTTTAGAAAATTCTCCCATAATCCAACTCTATTCTTCTTCCCTCAAATTCGATCAATCCATCTCAAACCCTAATTATCAAAAATCAACCAACCATGTTAGGGTTTTGATCCCGATCCCAGTTCCACCAATGGGAAAGTAACGAAACCCAAACCTAACCCAAAACCCTCTGCCGCCACCGCTGCCGCCGACTCCCACGATGCCCCCTCCCTTGAAGCCATCCACCTCACCTTAGGTCATAGCCGTCATCTGCATCCTCCGCCGCAACTTCCAGTCTCGACCGTCGCCTTCGTTTCAGCCGTCATAGACGCTACCTCCTCTTTTTCCCCTCATCTCTGGATCACTCCAATCCTGTTGCCCCTCAAATCCACTGTCGTAAATGATGCTCTCCTCCTCCTTAATCAGTTTACTTTATCACGTGGTTGGGATTGATGATCGGAGGGAAAGAAGAGTTGCCAACTGTGGTAATTTTCTTTTACTGTAGATTTTTTTTGTTGATTAAGTTTATTGGGTTGGAATTATGTGGATTGGTGTTGGGTTTGGTTGAAAATTTGGGTGTTTTATGTTAATTTGGTCAGCAATAAATATTTCTCATTGTTGTTTAGAAATATATGATCAATCGTCCAAATATAAGCATGCATTATTTTGTCCTTATGTTTTTCTCATTTATTAAGCGTGAGACTTCTGTAAAGTTTGACTACGGAGTAAAGAGGAAGACCAGAGCTCTGAGAAATCAACTAAATTATAAACAAAAGCCCAAAGGGAATCTCATTCTTTATTAAGTTAAAAATACATTAGTTTCATGATACAAAACTTAAATTAGAAACTTTCATTATTAATTGCATACATAAAAACGGTAAATTATTTAGGACCTCAACAGAGTAAGAATATAGCGAATCGAAGACAATATATTCACATTCCAAGTCGACTAATTTATACTTGTACTTCTACAACTGAGAAGGAACGCTTTTAGCATTTTATAAGATTGAAAGGACCATGGCGCTGTGAAGAAGTAACTAATGGTTTTTATGTCCCAGCCTTCCAACATTCTTAGGAACACAAACATCAAAGAGGATTGGACCTAACATTTCCATTGGCCTTGATGGTTGGTGGGCTCTGCATTTGGAGCGAACCTCCCCTTTGCTCATTCACTAAAGAACCACCTTCTTTAGTTTCATAGTACTCAGTGGAGCTCGGTATACCAGAGCTCTGAGAAATCAACTAAATTATAAACAAAAGCCCAAAGGGAATCTCATTCTTTATTAAGTGAAAAATATATTTGTTTCATGATACAAAACCTAAATTAGAAACTTTCATTATTAATTAAATACATAAGAACGGTAAATTATTTAGGGCCTCAACAGATTAAGAATATAGCGAATTGAAGACAATATATTCACATTCCAAGTCGACTAATTTATACTTGTACTTCTACAACTGGGAAGGAACGCTTTTAGCATTTTATAGGATTGAAAGGACCATGGCGCCGAGAAGAAGTAACTAATGGTTTTTATGTCCCAGCCTTCCAACATTCTTAGGAACACAAACATCAAAGAGGATTGGACCTAACATTTCCATTGGCCTTGATGGTTGGTGGGCTCTACATTTGGAGCAAACCTCCCCTTTGCTGATTCACTAAAGAACCACCTTCTTTAGTTTCATAGTACTCAGTGGAGCTCGGTATAAGAAAATGGTCACCTGAGTCAATGGTTATTCTTCTTAAGCCAACACCAAGCGCATTTCCAAGGTCCGATTTAGATTTTTTTTATTTTTAAATTCAGTTCTAATTCATCGTATTTATGATATAACAATGATTCGTTTTCTAAATTTTGTAGACTAATTTCAAGGTGCAAGTACTTAGTTGATCTTTGGATGCCAATTTGAATTATGTCTTTTTATGAAATAAATCAAAAAGATGATTTGGGGCTCGAAGATTTGATAAAAAAGAAAAGTTAACTACATCAACCATAGGAGCATGTTGTTAGATTATACATAGAAAGCTAAGACGGAAATTGAATCATCTAATTGTCTCATGAATCAATCAGTTTATGATTGTCAATGGCTGCATATGCTATACATAAAAATAAAAAAAAAATCAAATCAAATTAAAAAAGACAACTTAAATATATACATAAGGTTCCAGTCAAAAAAAAAATATATACATAGGGACACTTTTTTCATTAGAAAATTCCTTTGATGTAAGTAATAACATGAGAAACATTGTTCACATGAAGAAAAAAAAGGCAGCAAAAGGAGATTGTCTCCCATGTATAGTCGAATTTCTTAAGATGCTAACTTGCTTTGGTTTATAGACACCATTATATTGAGAGTGATAATGTATTGAGAGTGATATCTGATTAGATCAGATAGTACTATTCTTCATTGGAGCATAAAGAACATGGTTTCCTACATCCATTATGAGCATCTGATTAATTGGGCAAGTTGATTATGTTCATTTTCTTTTGTTCATTACAACAAGCTCAAGTAACATGTCATTGAATATAGTAACAAAATCTATGTTATTGATTTTGGTAGATTTATATATTCGAGTAAATTTTGGGGGAATTTATTTTAAATTAGATAATCAGTATACTTGCATTAGAATTAGAATAACTTTTTAGGCCTGTTTGGATACAAAGATAGACTACTGTAGATAATTTTTAAGTGAAGGTAGAGGCTTGCAACCTGTAGGTTGCATACTTGTACCTCTATTTTGGCTTAAAAAATAAACTTGATTAGAGTGAAGTTTAGATACCTATCATAACCTATGTTTTCCTTAACTTTGTGGTGAAAAAATGGAGGTAGGATACCTCCAAAATATGATTCAAACATATTTAAATTTAGATACCTACATGTAGACAAGTTATCTCCACTAACCTCCATTAACCTCCGTATTCAAAAGGGCCTTATAAGTTATAACAACATCAGATGATTTAGAATAGTTCCTTGCACTATGTGCCAAGAAATAATATTTAAATCCCGATCATGTCAATGATTTACATTTTTTCAATATTTTTTCAGGTATATTTGTATTGGCAAAGAAGCTCAAATTGGAGATTTGGCAACTAGGGTCGAGTTGATGAAGAAATAGTAAACATGGCAAACAACGAAAAAATGTTTTGAGACTGAAGTTCAAAGGTTAGAGATAATTATTAATTGCCTGATTTCTTACCCTAATACTTAAAGTAGTTTCTATTTCTTCTCTGACTTCATGCTTGCTTACTACCAAGAAGAGCTCCCAGATGAAGTGAGGTGTTCTATTATCATTAGTTCATTGAAAACTAATGATACTGAGGTGTTTACTAATATCATGATTCTGATGACACTCAAAGGTTGTAACACCAGTTACACCATCAGTTACACAAAAAGTAAACCTAATACACTGTAATGAAGTATTCTAATAGCATTAGTTTAGTTTTGATTCAAAATTATATTAACTGTATGCTTGGTATTTTCGAGGAGTTATGCTCGAAGAGTTATTACTATTCTTTTTTTGATGGAAGTATCGGTCTATTTGTTGCCTTCTTAGCCATAATTTGTGAACAACAACAAAAGGTATACATTAGGACTGAAACATAACTTTTGAGTGCAGTTGATTAATTAATTAGTATTTTAGATCCCAAACTATGTGTATTAATACATATCATAGAAAGTTTAATAATTAATTAAACAGTGGAAAGAAGTTTAGTAATTATACTCTATCGTTTGCTTGTTGAACAATTTTGCTTGCAGTATAGTGTCCAGGAAGACTTCTTTTTTCCTTTCATTGGCTTTAGTTGGAAAGCTCAACTTGGTGCCAAAGGTACCAAAAAAAAAAAAATGGCAAACATGATATGATTGGGTTGAAGTAACAATCGGAAGGATAACAAATTTAAAGGCTTCTTATATTGGTCAGTACGACACTTTGAGAAATTGATAGTGAGAGGGTTTGGATGTCTCTGCAAGATATGAAGGTGTTGGCACTTGATATGGGAAGACAACAGTACACTATTAAGCCAGTAATTAATAGCTTTACCAAAACAAAACAAAACAAAAGTCAGTATTTCAAACAACTTTGTAACTTTATATGTTTGTTTTGAATAGTTGACATGATGTTGATTGAACTACTGAGAAGGGAGAAGGAATCAAAGATTAGGTTGTTCTTATCAAACTAACACAAATAAAGAACTTTCTGCTATTGAACTAATACTACTCTTCATAGCATTTAACAAGCACTATAGTTGTTTTTGAAGAACATTTCTGATATTTTGTTGGAAGTACTAGCTATGTTTGTTGTTTCCTCTATTTGCAGTTCTTTTCTTTGTGTATAGGTAGCAGCTGCCTTAGCAAGAAAATTAGTTACTGCAGTTTTATATTCAGCTAGATAATGCTTGTAGTGACCTACAAATACTCAGCTTGGAATAATTATATGTAGATTTTGAAACATGAGGGTGTTAAGAGTTATTAATTCCATTATCAGTACTTGTCTTTGTCACATATACTTGGACGTTTCTAATCTACTGGGAATAAGACCAACACCACTATTAACCTCTTATAAACTTCTCTTCTAGCAATCAACCAAGAGGGTAACATGGGTATTCTTATAAGATGGTTATCATTCAAAACATCATAGGATTTGTTGTTTCTTAGTATTGAAAATAAAATAAAATAATAAAAACTTTTAAATTTTCTTCAAAATAGGGAATAAATTTGTGCCGATTAACTATATCTTGTATGACTTAAATTTGAGTTTTCATTCACTATATTATTGCTTTTATCCAGTTCATTCATATAGCTAGCTTGCTATTACATATTTTATTCTTTAGACTTGGTGTCATTTGCATCTTCAACTATGAAGTTAGAAGTTATAACACCTGATGTCTCCAAGGTCCTATTTTGTGGTAAATTTTAGGAATCACACCTTACCACAAAAATGAACATTTCAATTAGTTCAGGCACTTGTTAGCAGGATTTTAAAATCTTGGTCAAAGTTATGTTTTACGTATAGGGTAAAGTTATATTAGCATAAATCTAAGTCCACTTAAAAACGTTACGAATTATTCTTGCTCAATTCTCAGACATCAAGTGTGCTCTAAGCTGAAAGTGTGAGTTTCCATAGCAATCTATTCCTCCCTTTGTAATCTCTAATTATATAGATGAAATAGTGCAGGCTAATTAAACCTTTGCAGGCCTTTGGGAATCCTAACTTTTTTTTAGTTGGGTTGGTTCTTCATCTTTTGTGTTTGAATTGTAACTGTAAACTAATGTTAGTTATATATCATTACCTTTATGTCAAAAAAAATTATTACTTATATAGATGAATGGTTTTCTATATATACTTTGTAGCTTTTGCTGTTTTCTGCAGAGTTATTGGGTTAGGAGTTAGCCTAAAAAAATTAGGGTTTATGCAAAGTTGAAAGCTGTTACAAAATTTCTCAATTCTTCCACTAGGGGTTTTGTAGCTATTTTTGTGGTGCGATTCAACCCATTTAATGATTTTTTAGGACGAGATAAGATTTTGATTATATAAGCATTGTGCTCTGTATATCACTATATTAGCACTATTGGTTGATTTTTACTGTTGATGTTATTTGACATATCAACTTATCCTTATTTAGTTATGGTTTCAACAGACGGCTTTAACAATATTTGATAAGGTTTTCCAGTGCATGTTTGATTACATTGATAGACTTTTTAATATGATAAGGCCTCGGAAGCTATTATATATGGCAATTGGTGAGTGTAATATAAGCAATTCTGTGTTACTATTGTCTGTAGCATTCTTCACTGATTACGTCAGAGTTATTTATGTTATTCTTAAGACATTCATTTTCTATTTTTCACAAGTGTTGTTCATGGCATTTAGTACACCAAGTTCACTTTATCTGCATTCTTGTTGTTGTTCATACTCTTTTTTTTTTGTTATAACTTGTATATGTAAATTTGTTCACTGTCAGTCCTAATATTTTTTTTGGCCACATCATTTGTTTTGCTCATAATGATTGTAGATGGTGTTGCACCAAGAGCTAAAATGTATCAGCCGCGTTGTAGACGATTTAGGGCAGCTAAAGATGCAGCAGAAGTGGTCCGCATAGCAGATAGTTATCCTCCTTCCTCTCATATTTCTCTGTCATGTTTTTAATAAAAATATAAAATCTGAACCTAGATGCAGGCTTACTTTTAATCCAGTCATTCTTAACCATTACCTTTCTTATCAGGCAGCAGAAGATGAGCGAGTCCGGCAAGAGTTTGAGAGTGAAGGTAGAAAGCTTCCTCCAAAACAAAATTACAAACTTGTAATACAAATGTGATCACTCCAGGAACTAAATTTAAGGCTGCTTTATCGACTGCATTGCAGTACTACATTCACCTAAGAAATAATGATGACCCTGGGTGGAAGCAGATAAAATCACGATATGTGAATTTTCAATACTGTCATTCTGTTTTTATTCTTGTTTGAAAGTATTATTATCATTGTTGTACAGTGGTACTACATTGATCAAGCATGGTGAAGTCCCAACCGTTTTTCTTTAAATTTATTTTTGAAGGTTATTCTTTCTGATGCAAATGTTCCTATTGAAGGGGAACACAAGATTATGTCATACATTGGACTTCAAAGGAATTTTTCTGGTTATGATCCAAATACTCGCCATTGTTTATATGGCTTGGTAAATTTTCTAACTTGACAGTAAATCAGTATGTCTGTTTATATAACAGAGAGAAATTCTACCTGGTGTACGTTGTAGATTATATTTTTTGCTTGGTTCTGATTTTTATTATTATAATGATTTCATATTAGATGGATTTCCTTTGTCCAGAAGGCTTGGTTTCCATTTTTCTTTGTCAAAATTTCAGTGGAGTCCCTTACCCAATTTTCCTTTCTGATAACTTTGATCCTGATTTTAGTCTCCTGAATGTGGTTCTATATTGTGGTTTGATTTCTATTATAAAAGCTACAATAAAATTGTCCAGGGTAGATTTGGACCGTAGATCTTATATTTCTAGATCAAATCTCAGCCATCCAAAATACTCATATATTTGTCTAACTAAATTACTAATATATATCCCCTCCATCTGTTATCTCCCAATCTTTCTTCTCCCCAAATCCCGATCTCTCTCAAAACTCAAACCCTAACCGCTCCAAATTCTTCTCTCTCAATCTCTCCCCAAAATCCCTCCCCAGTCCGAAACCTTCCGTCCCTTGTAAATCGCACACCCGCTCACAACCTCCCCCTCTTCGCCCTCACACCTTTTAGGTACATTTTTATGGGGTTTTTTTTAACGTCTTAAATCCCTGAATCTCTTAATTTATTGCATCGGTTTTTGCTAATTTAGCCTAATTTGATCTGTAATGTAATTTATTGCTCATATTCTTACATGGGTCTTCCGCATTACTGTTATTTTGTATGAATCTGAGTTGGATCTTCGTAGTTCAGTTGTAATGTTTATTGATTGTTGATGCCTAATTCGTGCTCTTGTATATAATGGCTTCATTGTTTACATCAGGAAAAAATAATTCCTTCAAATAAACAAAAGAAAAGTAATGGATGTGGAAGAAGTGAAACTAACTGACATTCTCCATTGTGCAAACGGAGATTCTTCTGAGGTATTATAAATAATGAAATTATTTTTAAATATTTTGTTCAGTCCTCTATATGTCAAGAAATATTTTTATGACTTCAAATTTTATTTAATATTTTAAGGAAAAACAATACTATTGCAAAGTTTGGATAAAAAATGTCGAAGACGTTAGAGATCCATGGTACATTACATGCAAAGTCTGCTCAACAAAAGTCAATGTTGAAAATGATGAAGCATATTGTCAAAAATGTTAAAAAATAATGTTGAATATGAGCCAAGGTATGCCAAAAAAACCATATTGTTAGTTTTCCATTTTTCCATTCTTCAATCAATTAAAAAAAAAACTAAAAATAAATTGTTTCAGATATGTATTCAAAATCACAATAAAAGATACAAGTACGGAGGCAAACAAGATACATCATCAGCTGTTCTGCAAAAGCCCTGGAACATATTAAGAATAAGGTATAATATGTTATTGACATAATATTAAAAATGATTAAGAGCTAATTACTTAATTTTATATGCAGGAAAAAAAATGTTGAAGAATTTGATAGAAGGACCAAGAAATGCATTGGGGATGTGTATACTTTTTATTTTATCAAATCACAGAATGTCACGTATGGAAGAACAACTACAAGAACATTGACTGGATGCAAAATAAAAAAGGATGAACAAGAAGTTACGAGCAGTTTTAAATTCAAGAAAGTTAAAATCGAAAGTGATGATTGATCTTATGAAAAATTCGATGAAATCAGTTTAGGATTTACTAATTTTTTCTTTTTAATATATTTTTTAAATATCAGTTTTAAGTTCAATAAAGTTAAAGTCGGAAACGATGATCATTTTTATGAAAAATACAATGATTATATCTTTATGCTCTAGATAAAAATATTATTTACATGTTATTTTGTTATTGAGTTTAGTTTTAAAATTTTGATTTTTTTTGTACATAATTAATATATATTGATTATATATATTCATTTTAGTTCTTAATAAAATTTATTTTATGATTCATTTTCTCAACAACATAAAATATTGTTAAAATATTCAACATTCATGTGCACCACGTCACGTGCACTTGGTGCACGGTAAATTTCAACTAGTATATATATATAGAAGTATATATATACTACAAAATATATGTATGCATGTATATATACTTATAGATATACTCCAAAATATTTCAAAATTTTATAAATATGAGTGTGGACATCAAAATTAATTGATCACTACTCATTTCTCAATTTGCCAACCTCCACCCTACCTATTTATAGCCAACTCCAGCTCCTCACTTCTCTAATCTCACCAATGTGGGACTAAAAGTTTTTTACTTCAAATGGTCTTAATTCAATATCTCTACTATCAAACTTTTTATGAAATATAGTTTTTGGATGGATTCCTTGGCTAGTGCGCGCAAATTAATGCGCAGAGTTGTGTTGGTCGTGGGTTCGATCTTGAGAGGGCTCAGGTAATTTTATTTTTGAACGAATTAATCACTTTTCTTGATTGAATTATTTTTTAACTGTTGTTTCTTTCTTTCATTTTTATTTTTATATTGTAATTTAATAAGATTTGTATGAAATGTTACTTACATATTTGATTAATTTAAAATTTTGTAATTCATAAAAAACAACTTATTTTGTGAACCTCTCTTTATCTATATATTTTTTTTTTTTTGAGGTTAAAGGTGAGATAACGCCACCCTGTTTCACTCTTTATCTATATGTTCAATACAATTGTTCACCATTTTCATTTCCCTTTATTTTTGTACACTCAAAAAAATAAAATAAAATAAAAATTTTGAAAACCCGCCTAATCTACGAACCTGCAACGAACTGGCCCGGCCTAGCTAGGGCCAGGGACCAGGTCCGGGCACTTCCTTTTCTGCACTAGTCCGGCCCGGCCCGTCGAAGCCCGGTCATTATAGGATGATGATTAATACTAATTACATATAGCAGGCACATTAAATTAACATATAGCAGGTTCCCACACTAGGATGATGATTAATACTAATTACAAGGGATATTCCCGGTCATTATAGGGTCCCCAACAGCTATATATACTTCTCATTTCCATCCCTCTCAGTTCTACTAGAAAGAAAGCATTTGTTATCAAGCATTCTAATTAATACATATCGATCAGTTATATCTATATTCTCTTTTTGATATGACTATGAATATGAGGCCAATTCTTGTAGTTTTCCGCATCATCATGATTTCTACGGTCTCCGCTCTCCAAGTTGGATTCTACAATTCTACCTGCCCTCAAGCTGAGTCCATTGTCCTGGATGTGACTCATAAATACTTCACAACCGATCGTCATTCAGTCACCGCTGCATTCTTGCGACTAACTTTCCATGACTGTTGGGTTAATGTAAGTTCTGGATCATTTACCAAGAGTTTATTACAACTAGTCATGCATGCTTGCGTGTAATTAATTTTATCGAGGATATATCTGTCCTCGTTAACTTAATTTCTATTATTGTATATAGGGGTGTGATGCCTCCATTCTGATAAACTCAACAACAGGAAACAAAGCTGAGAAAGATAACAGCAATGTAAACCTAACAGTCCGTGGTTACAATATTGTTGAAGAAGCCAAGGCCAGGCTTGAAGCAGAGTGCCCATCCACAGTCTCATGTGCCGACATAATTGCACTTGCAACTCGTGACGGTGTGGCACTAGCAGGTGGCTTAAACTACAGCTTTCCCACAGGAAGACGTGATGGGCTTGTGTCTCAATTCGACCAGGCCATCATACCAAGTCCATCAATTAGTGTATCCTCACTGACTGGCTTATTCAGTGCAGTGCTAAGGCAATCATTTTCAATGCAAGATGTAGTAGTCCTGTTGGGCGCGCACACTGTGGGTGTTGCCCATTGCAATGAATTTCAAAGCAGGCTTTCAGACAGAGAAACGCCAATGAATCCTGTACTTAGGGGTAGATTCACCAGACTCTGCAATGCGACACTGAATACTACAAGCTTGGGACCCGGAGTACCTTTGGATCAAGGCACGCCATCTGTAGTGGACAACTCTTACTTTGCCCAGATCTCTCAGCACAAGGGAATAATGCTGATTGACCAGGCCCTGGCATTGGATAAGACATCAGGACCAATTGTAGCTCGATTGAGGAATGATAGAGCCACGTTCAACAGGTTGTTTGTGGATGCATTGGTGAAGCTGGGGAATTCTTTAGTTCTTGAGCGGAGTAAGGGAGAGATCAGAAAGCAATGCAGTTCTGTGAACTCCTAGTTGTGATCATCATAGATGGAAGACCGGACCTTTCGTTCCCATTGTGTTATTTGTTTGAGGCTTCCCTTCCAGCTAATTTATTAATTTGAACATGTACTTTCTTTGTTTAAGAGAGACTTGGACAATTGTTTTGTATATTACTTTTACTGAAAAACATGTATTTTGTATTTGAACATCGAGCATATATCTTTTGTTTCCGACTGAAAATTCGAATACAGAAATTGAGTTTGTGGGTTTTATATGGAAAAAAATTAATTAATTTGTATTTGTTTTCAATTATGATGTTTACTCTGAGATTGGATTCTGTAAGCATGGACAGAAAAGATGGTGATACCGTTAAAATTGGGCACCTTAAGATTTTCTGCAGACATCTTAAAGCCAGCAAACCGAGAAATAGTAATTTCATAAGTCAACGGTTAGCGGGGTGGATTGACTTGTGCAGAAGCCCATTTGCAAGATCAAACCCATAACTAAGGCTGCAGCATATTCTTTTTGAGATAAAACCATGAGGCCAAAAATCTTCCGACGTTCAACTAAAACTAAAACGTACTTAACGAAACGTCCCCAAGAAAAAGGAATAAATGAGTGATATAAACTAACAAGTATAACCCTCAAAAGCATGATAGTAAATCTTTCTTGATTATATACAAACAACTCAACTACAAAAATATTTAATAAGCTGATCATGCTTGACAAATACTTCACAACGATCTATCGATTCAGTCAGACATAATGCCCTAGCCCACCTTGACTGAACTAACATCAATCATATTGCCACAATTCAGAGTATACTGCCTCTTTAGCTTCACCAACATCAACCTATTTAACGCAATTTAATGTTCTAACATCCTTGACTGTATTAACATCAACCCGACTTGGTGCTTAGGCCCCTTGCTAGAACAAACATCAATCAAATAACCCCGACTTAGTGCATATGCCCTCCTTGGTAACACCAACATCGAGCAATTTGACCCGATATAGTTCTCAATCCCACTTGTCTGCATCAACATTGACCATCGGTTATGCGGTTCATGTCGATTTATACAGTATACAAAGGGAAGACCTATAAAGTCCACATTGATGTTAAGGTTAAGCGGTTCATGTCGCGAGTTTGGTGGAGTCAGGAAATTCAGGTGCGGTTATATTTCAAACGAAGCATTCGAGTCCGGAGGTAGAAGATGACTCAGGACCATTGGATGGAGCTCATCCAACGGTGGATCTGATTAGCAAGATTAACACTACAAAAGTGGGATCTCAGAGTGGTGTTGTTGCAGTAATGGGCTAGTCTTCAGCCAACGAGGGAATTGCGCCCTGTCTAGGTGGCAAAGCACGGTCTTCGGAGGTCGGGCCTTAATGCACGGGATGTGCGCCATCCTCTTCACAGTGGGACAACAATTGTGCCTCCTCGGGTTGTGAATGCGGTGCCTCGTGGAGGGACTGTCACGTACGACGGCGTTGCGTTCGAGGACAGAAGTGAAGGTCGTGTAAGGGGTAAGGGATCAATCGATGGTACTGGTGCATCGATATCTGAGTCTTTGCAGACTTCTATGTAGGTTGCCTTTGTGCAATTTTTGAGAGGGGATGTGAGATCTTTATCAAGAGATCAAATGGATTCTTGGGCTAGTTTGCTTAGAGCCTGTTCGTGTGGACCCCTCAAACCCATTCAAGAGCCAGTTATCAAATGCAATGGCAATTTGAGAGAAATGGAGAAGGTGCAACCATCTTTAGAGCGTCTCGGTCAACTAGAAGAGTTTTCTAACGAGTTGACTTTATCAGATTTTGCGAGAAAGATAAATCTTGGGGATTTATTGCTGTCAGGGTCAACAAAAAAGATTATTCTCTATGAAGAAGAGACCGATGTTGTGGAATCAAGTCATGTTAGAAAGAGAGATTTAGCGTATGCAAATAATGACTCCCCCAATGACGCCGATCTCATTGACGTGCTGAAAAACATCGCCGAGGATTCTCCTTTTATCACTGTTGCTCATATATGGGAAATTGAGAAGGAGGATAGAGTTGAGGATTCTCCCCCTTCTAGACGTGATACTACAGGCAAAGGGAAATGTAAGGAGATGGCTTTAGAGGATCTCAAGCGCAGTTCTAGTCAAAAGAAAAAATATGAGGATCGCCCGATGTCCAAAGATGACCTTATTGCTTCAGCAGCCCAAATGAAAGTCCCCGTTTCAGCCTTGGCATGTGCTAGGAAGAAAGCACGTAAGGGACCTCTGCTCCCAAGAATTGACGGTGCAACTGGACATGACTACAACTGATCGGTTATTGTCCTTTCAACACTTCTTACCTTGGTAGGGGTGTAGAATGAGACAATTTCTTTTGGGGAGATGGGTGGTGATGTGAGTGTTCTGATTGAGGGTCCTTTTGTAGTTTCTGAATCCTTATGTATTTGCAGACTATCTGTACTTTGAGTTATTATAAGACTTGTATATCTTTGATGTAATCGTTCGAGTTATTAATATGATGTCCGATGGCAACTCTCGTGCCATCTTTATGTATAAAAAAAAAACTTTGACCAACTAATAATCAACACCGGTGAAAGTACAATTCGCAGCTTGAAAGGACTCCATTGCCCCTTTGTTTACGAAATTGAATCTCATCTAAAAAACTCACTGAAGTACACTATATCAATTGCCCTACTACAGCACAAACAATCAACTTAAAAAACCATAGCTTGACTCAAAATTATGATCAAAATTACTTACCCAATGCAAAATGAAAAATACTACACCATATCCAATGTACTTTGATTCAACACTCTTCCCGTTTGGTTGTGTCGACAATGAGGGACACAGGTACACCTACACATTTGAAGGAACTAATGCCCTACCCCAAAAACAAACTTGAAGAAGGCAGTGGAAGGAACACTTCAAACTCTCTCGAGACCAATCAAGAACATCCAACAACCTTTGTTAACATTGCTCGTTTACTCCTGCCGCTCGTACAAGCAAAATATGTAGATTCACATAATCATCTACCTTGAGTCATCCACTATCTCTTGAGTTTGAGCTAAACACTCTTATCCATAAGATTTGGTCACAAAGTTTTTCATTTTACTAGACGAAAGCACCACCTAAATCTGATCTGAATAGATCTGGTATTCTAAATTTGAATTTCAAAACTAAATCCATTAAACTGGCATGGAATACCACCCAAATTTGATGTCGCAAAAATGTAGCCTTGCAACAATAACAATAACAATTCTGGTTGAATCTGAATTAATAGTGGTTGGATTAACCCAAATCTAGCTAGCAAGTGCCACCGGCATCATATTTTCCCTTTTTTAGGTATTATGGGAAAGATTTAGTGGGGGAAGGGAGGAAAAAGTAGTTGTAGGCAACCATCTCTTCTCTCCCCAGATTAGCAATGAAAGAAGCTTTGCACCAATGAAGGATGGAGATGCTTGGGGCAAAGGAGGTGAAGGAGATTGTGTGTATTGAGGCTAGGAAGGATGGAGATGATGGGCTCCCAGGTCTTCAAGTCGGTAGATCCTTGGACGAACCACTTCAAGTCGGTATCTCCTTTCACTAGGGCTACCTCGAAGCCCGTATCCCAGAGAACTTCAACCATCCTACCATCGAATCATATGATGGTGAATACGACCCAGCAGAGCACGTCGAGAGCTTCAAAACTCTTATAATGATCCACATGGCCTCCGACAAGCTCCTCTGTAGAACCATTCGGCCACCCTGAAGGGAATACCATGGGAGTGGTGCTCCCATCGCCTTGTTGGGTTCGTCTCCTCTTTCGATCAGTTCGAAGAGCTCTTTCGCAAGCCCTTTGTCAATAGCTGCAAAATCAAGAAGACAAGTGCTTCCCAGCTCGAATTGAAGTAGAGCGGGAAACTTCTCAAAGACTTTGTTTGACGCTTCACGTCCGAGTCTAGGTCTATCCCTGCCCTTGACCAGATGGTAGCAGCGACCGCATTCTGACACAATGTCCTCGACACCTCCCTCAAAGCATCTCTTGCCAAGAATCCTCATCGGGACTTCTCCGAACAAATGCAAATATTTGATAAGTACATTCGAATTAAGGAGGTTCTCCATCCCCAGGATCAAAGTGAGCCCTCACTCAGAAACACGAGAAGAAACACGAATGAGAAGGTGCCAAAGAGAAGGACAGATCTAGCCAGCGCCACCCTCCTATACTCCCTCATTTTGACAAGCTCACCTTGCTGAATACCGATGTCTTCAAGGAGATCGAAGGAGACGGGCTACTCCGCCCCCCTCATAGGATGAACCCAGTAAAAACAAGGAGAAATAAGAGCCATGGTACTCATCCCATAAGGACCATGGCCTTCACATAGGTGAGTGTCGAGCCCTTAAAGACGAAATTGAAGTTCTTATTCACCGAAGGCACCTCCCCAAGTCACTCAGAAGGACAAAATTGAGCCTCAACTGGCTCAAGGATCAAAAAAGCGCACAAAGAAAGGCCCCGAATCCCAAGACTTGGAATCTATGGCCATTATCCATTCCATCCATGGAGACCCTATGGGAGGGGAATCCTACTCCATAAAGGTGTTCATCCGATAAGTCAACTTTGTGCACAAAATCCCCTTACCAAGAGCAAAGGAGTTTCAGTAACTTTCTCTGATAAAGATCTTGAAGGCATCTGAACACCTCACTACAATGCACTAGTGATCACCCTTTCTATGGCCAACAACGAAGTGTGTCGAATGTTGGTGGACAGTGGTAGCTTAGTGAACATCCTTTTCTTAGAACCTTTCGAAGGGCTCAAGTTCTCTGGGGGCCATTTGTAAACCACCGGATACACCCTCCATGGGTTCTCCAAGGTTTCGGTCCAGAATGAAGGTCTAGTCACTCTCGACGTGATGCAGAGAAAGCTCCAACCACCCGGGCTCAGGCCATGGACTTCATGGTCACTAATGTGAAGGCCTCCTACAATGACATCCTCGGCCACCCGATCAAGCGGCTCTCCATGTTGTAGCATCGACCTTCCATATGAAGATAAAGTTCCTCATATCAGCTGGTGTGGGAGAAGTTAATGGAAGTCAAGAAGTCGCTTGAACGTGTTACACAAAAATAATGGGGGGCTCGGTCCTCCCGCTTGAAGCCCTGGAGCTCCCTCAAGAGCAAAACCAGGCCATATTCGAGCCAGTTGATAAGATAGAAGAGGTCCCCTTCTCTCGTGAAGATCCGTCCAAGTGTTCTTGAGTCAGCCAAGACCTCTCTTACCGAACCGAGCAAGTTGATAAGATAGAAGAGGTCCCCTTCTCCCGTGAAGATCCATCCAAGTGTTTTTGAATCAGCCAAGACCTCTCTTACTGAATTAAGGAACAACTCGTCAGTTGCATGAAAGAGAATGTAGACTTGTTTGCTTGGACCACTGCTGACATGCCTGACAATTTGGAATATCTAATCATTCATTGGCTAAGTGTCAACCCAGATGTCAATCCAGTCCAACATAAGTGCCACAAGTTTGCCTCCGATAGGTAGCAAGTGGTCAAAGAAGAGGTTGACATGCTCCTAGCTGCTTGCTTCATTCAAGATGTCAGCTACTCTGAGTGACTAGCCAATGTAGTCATGGTAAATAAGGCCAAAGGCAAGTAGAGGATCTGCATCGATTTTATAAATTTGAACAAAGCTTGCCCGAAGAATCCCTTTACTCTTCCTAGCATTGATGCTCTGAATGATACCACATTCGGACATGAGTTCCTCAGCTTCATGGATGCCTTTTCGAGGTATAATCAGATTCGAATGTTCCCTCCCAACATCCTAAAGACGTCCTTCATCACTAACAAGGGCCTCTAATGCTATAGGGTCATGCACTACGGCCTAAAGAATGCCAGTTCCACTTATTAACAGTTGGTAAACAAAGTCTTCAAAGAACAGATCGTCCGAAACATTGAAGTCTATGTAGACGATATGCTTTTGAAGAGTTAAGAAGAAAGACCATGTGGCCAACTTCCAGGAAGCATTCGACGTCCTGTGGAAGCATAACTGTGGTTGAACCCCTAGAAGTGCGTCTTTAAGGTCTCCTAGGATTCATGGTTAGCCAGAGTTGAATCGAGGTTAACCCTGAGAAGGTTCGAGCCATACTCAACATGTCTCCCACATCCACTATCGAGAAATTTAGAAACACAGAGCACCTCGCTGCCATCAGTCATTTCCTGTTCGGGGAGAAGTGCCTCCCTTTCTTCAAGATACTGTGAGGATCAAAGAGCTTCGAGTAGGGGGAAGCGCATCGAGAGGTCTTTGAATAGCTCAAGGCATATCTCACCAACTCTCCACTCCCAGATAAGCCAGAGCATAAGGAAGTACTCTACCTCTATCTGGCAACCTCGGATCAGACCCTGTCACGCCCCACTTTCCAAAATACAGAATACAAACACGTAACATTGGCCCAGCAAATGACTAACGTCACCCATAAGCTGTTTATCTGATCAACTCAACAATATAATCAATACAGAACAATTGCGCAGACAATAATAATAATCTCATGAACAATAATACTTGGAATAAAAAATATGAAATATCCAAATACAATAATCCAACGTCTGGAAACAAATAATAGAAATATTCGGGTCAAATGCCCCTAATACAATGAAATAACAATAGTTCAATAATTAAGTCTTCATGACAAAAAAATAATTATCTACTAAGCGGCGATGCAATCAATTCCTTCACCAATGTTGTTCTCCCAATCTATCAGGCAATTCTCCATCAACACCTATAAATATTTTATCTAAAAAGAGGAGAAAAATTATCTTTAGAGCAAGTCATGGATAGCAAGTAGAGAAAACAAAGAACAATAGAATAACGGTATAACAATGATTTCAATGGATAAATAGGAATCAATAACAGGGGACAATAGCATTAATCAATATCATGATAGTTGATACAATGGATATAAATAATGATTCAATATTCGGTAACAATAATCAATGATCAATAACAACAACACTTACCCAATATTCGATATCAATAGGAACAATGAGGAACAATATGCAGTGTCGATGTCGTGTCAATTCTTAAGTCTATTAATCATTTTAATCCTAGCTAATGTAGCACTTCATGTGTCCTATTCATTTACCACATGGTTGCTATATATAAACAAGTTACGTTTAGACTTAGTGGTGGACTTTATAGTTCATGTACTCAGAAAACGGTATAAACAATTCTCTTCAGTATTCAGTCATTCAGTCATTCAGTCATTCAGTTATTCAGTATCAATATCCATGGAATAATATGCAGTTATCCAATTATTCAGTAATTATCGGGAAACCACAAGCTCCCTTCTGAGATAGTCTATATATTGTTTACTACTTAGGTCAACCCTTAAACCCTGGCTCGTTAACAATTTTTATCGATGCAACAATACAATACAATATGTAATCATAAGACATTAGATGGACAATAGTAACAATGGGAGAACAATAGGATGATAACTTGAATTGGACAATTAGAACAATGAAAATAGGGTATTAGGATCATGCAATGCAACGCACACACTCTAAATCACGCAAGACTATAATATAGGAACAATTAATCTATTAAAACTGAAAAGTGAAATTCTGGACAGCAAGAGTAGCCTATTCAAAAATACAGTTTCCTGCTGTTTCAGAAATCGAAAATTGAATCTGTCAGAAATTATAGAAACTAGACTTCCACACGGTTCCAACGCATATTTAAAGTTCAAAATCTGACAACAGTAGCTAGGTCAATCACATTGTTCTTTACAGATTTCATGTTCAGGCAGAATTTCGACATCATGTTATTTTATTTTTAGAAACAGCAAAAAGTCAATAATAAATTCATTAAAAATATTTTCTAGACTCCTAAACACGATTACTAACAATGTGAAAATTATCAGAGCAAAATTTTAACATTTGATTAGCTTTTTTAATAGTTTAAGCATGCAAGATACAAGAATCTAAAAATCTGAAAGTAATAATACAGCTGTAGTAAAACGGGCATAATTTTTGCTATACAACTCGGAATTTAGAAATTCAAGATGTTCTGGAAACTAGAAGGATAAGGCTACAATTCTTATTTAGAAAATTATTCATTTTAAGATCATTTACTAGTTCAAAATAGCAGTCAACATACATGCCAACAAGCAATATACATGTTTTAGGGTATTATTCATAAAATAATTTAATTAAACATGGTGGGTATCAATTTTATAGTCAATAATTTATATAATCAGCATGATGGTGTTATAATATGATCAATAAAATTAAGAGCACATACATGCATTAATTTAACATAAACAAACAGCAATCGATCAATCAAACATACAACCTAACAATTCTTTCTACAATCAATTCATTGTGTTGTGATTATATGAACAACCCTATTCTCAATTCTATATAAATGCATGAAAGATTCGATCTTTGGAGTCAAAAGTGGCACAATGTCAAGAATATTAGGGTTAGCTCGTGTAAACCCTTAATAGACCCAACGGAGATAATCAATACAGTGATACGATAATGAATAGGATCTACTTGCAAGAATTTCAAAAAAACTTGAATTTGATACAATTAACAATTCAAGAGGACAGTAACTTTCCTGCTAGATGGTTAATTCGAATATAATAGAATAACGGGATGAGAATCCCGGGCGAGGAAACACGAACGGAGCACGGAAGCATGTGCGCTCTACGTACAACACCAACACACAGCCAAACAACCCAACACAGCAAATCCACTACCTTAACAACATAAACCGAACACGGGATCAGGATCTCTGTAACACCCCGTTTTGTACTGTACCTGAATATATGCATATGTGTATGTATATTGTTACTATGCATGCAATTGATTGTAGTATTATTGGGTCGATTTGTGACATCGTGGTGGATGGTTAGGGTTACGAGACAGTTTTGTGAGAGTTGCATCCCAAGGATGCACGAGAACGAGACGGACCGATACTAGTATAACAGCTAGTTTTCGGCACGACGCACATGCAAATATAACACGGTATGGTACTACAGTGAATATAGGTTGCGTGCACTCGTTAAAATACGCGTCTCACACTCGTTGGAGCTCGTTAAGAGTTAAGTTGGGCAGCCAACATAACACACCCCAAACCAATGGGCTAAGCCATGGTTTTTCCTAAAACCACTCTAATATCCTATGCTACCCCCCCCCCCCCCCCATAGAATCCGGCCTATACACCCCCCATCACCCTTCATTTCCACTTCATTTCTCCCATTTGCTCTGGAATTTTCAGAAGAGAACACCCCAAAGAGTAGGAAGAGAGAAAAGAAGAAGGAAGTGAAGGAGAAGGAGATTTCCAAAAGGAGCTTGAAGAGATTCCCTCTACTACTACAACCTAAGGTGGAAAGTTTCTCTAAACTTGAAATTCTTGTCTCTTAATTAAATTTGGTTGCATGCATGTGTGTTAGAATGCCTAGGATTGCTTTTTTAAAGTTAGAAGTAGAGGTCAGAATGGAACTAGGAAAAGCTGGTTCAGAGTATCATGTTGTGGATTTTTCCGAGAGCACAATATGTTGAATTAGACCACAAAATTAAATTTTATTATTCATATATGTGTTATGATCATCCATGAATTATTTCAGATTTTTATATGATCATTTGATGTGCTAATAAAATTGTGAGATGAATATATGTTGTAAGGCAGACTCAGGAAAAGAAAAACAGAATGGTTGATATTGTAGAAATTTTCGTAATTTATTGAAGCATGATTTTAATCTGAAAGTTTTACTCATTATTCCTTAATGCATTTTGATTATCTACAAAAATAATTAAATTGTTTGGTTCATTCTAGAGGCATGAGAAAAATCTATCTATGATCAGTATCTGAGGTTAAATTAAGAAAACTAGATGGTTTCTGAGATAACTTGCAGTAGCTATTACTCACTGAATACTTAGAATTTTGACATGAGGTCTTTTGCATGATGTTGGGCATGATGTCTAGTGTCACCACCATAATTTTTGTGTCAATTAGACAAGTGTGCAATTTACTGTGATTTTGTGATTGAGAACTGTGCTGTTTTCAACCAGTTTTGACACTCTGTAAAGATTGGAAAATTGAGACATGTTAGAGGCATATTTTGAGGATAGTGACCCAGGAGAGAGTTGTAGGGGACACCTAGACATTTCAAACAAAACTAGTTTGAGGCAAATCCAGTAAACGGTTGAATTATTATGATTTTTGTGAGACTGGACAGAGGACAAGAGTAGAGCTGAATGCTCTGAATTGGAGAGACCAATTGTGTAATGGGTGTATTGATGATAGATGAGTGTGTTAGGGTGATTTAATGGTATAATTTGGGCTTGTGAAAAACTAAAAAGTTGTTGAGGACACCCACACCCTTATATAGAAATTGAGTTCGTGTCGTTCTGATGAACGAATAGGGTTTCGTGTTACTGGTAAGGTGCAGCCCGTGCACAGGAAGCACGCAGGCTGGAGCTTGAGAAGCTATGTCGAGGACTTAGATGGTTGAATATAAGCTCGTGATCAACTAGGGAGTTGTAGCCTAGGATCGTACCTTTTCAGGTTGGGCCCATACACTCCAATCGGAGTTGTATCGATAGAGGGATGACCATTTTGAGATTCGGGCAGAGACCCGTAGGTTGCTTAGTCTGGGTTAGGATTAAGGATTGTGAAAGCTTTTCTTTCCCTTGTGTGTGAGCTGAGTCGGTGACTCGTGTCTAGGGATGGTTGGTCTCGGTTATTGTGATGGTTGATTTCCGCAAGTGGGATGTGTGACTCGAGTTAGTTACTAGGGTAAAGGATATCCTGCACCTATCAAGCCTATATTATTAGACTTCTGCCGAGCGTAGGATGTCCGAGCATGCCAGTGAGTGGAGCTCACGAGGCAATTATATATTTACAGCCGTGGTAGCGGCAGGCATAGGCCATTATGCTGGACAAGTCCAAGTCGGGGAACCGGCGAACCGTACCGGTATTGCCAGGGACCAGAGACTGATAGGCAAGTGTGGAAGCAGTTAATTCTTACCCGAAATAATTAGAGTAAGGTAGTGGTTAGAATGGTTTATTAGGGGGATTGGGAAATTGCATTAGTCCTAGTAAACCATAGTCGGTGTTGTATCTTCCAGTCGTAGGGATACGTTCTCGGCCGCTCATGGATTGAGTCCCCAGCTCGTATCTCGATCTGTTGATTCCCAAAGACCTGCCGAAGTAAGGTGCGGGAGGCCCGGAGGATTTGACCTCCCGTGGTGCTCACGTCCCTAAAGTGCGGATTTTGTGTTTTGTGTTTCTTTTGGTATATATCAGTTCATTACCCGATGAGGGGTGAACGCGCATGCGAGAGTCCATAAATGGACATGTGGAACCAAGGGTCGTAAGGACCAGGTTCAACGTGTTTTCTAAGGAGGTCCGTACGCGGGTACCAAGTGGCGGTGACCACTTGGGCACTGTAGGGCGGAATTAGACCGACCGCTGCGATCTCCTTAGGCGACGGACAATCTATTGGGAACTGGAGTATGTACAAGAGTAGGGTGCATGGCGAGGGTTCGAATCCCTATATTATGGAGAAAGATGGCTAGATTTGGGGGCGTATGTAGTATGGGATGCATTCGTGCTCCAAAGTCTTGCTTGCATTAGAAGTTAGGCATGTGAGTTTGCTGCATCTAGACTTAAGGTCATGTCATAACACAGCACTAGAACCCGAATCTACTAAATCCTTGTTTTGGCACAACACTTTCCTTTTCGCATAAATTATTGGTTGTGATTGAATTTTAGAGGATCGCTGTTATCACCAGCTTTGCGTCAGTCGAAGTACTGACATTTCCTACCTTTTAGGTATCGGTTATACCTTCCGAACAGGTACAGAGATATCAGAGTCACGCAGCAGAAGCCTGAAGCTGAGGAGCAAGTCCCAGGGGAGCCGATGGGCCGCTCAGCGAAGTTCCGCAAGTAATCAATCGATTACCATTCCAGAAGGCAGCTGATAGCTTTACAAGAGGAGTCTGTAAATACTTGTAATCAGTTGTAATGAATTAATGTAATTTGTACTCCTTGTCCAAGAACAAGTTATCGGTTGTAATCAATGATGTAATGACTTATTTGGCAAATAAAAAAGTTTTTAAATTTCCATGTTATTACTGTGTTGAGATGCATTTGAAGGTAAAGATTCTGGAAGGTGTCACAGATGTCCGGTAACGGGAATCCGGAGCGCTACAATCTCCCTCCACGAAACACCAAACATCAGAACTCAATCCCAATCCAACACACCAACACAACAAACATAGTAATCAAATCCCCTACACCAAAACAGCAACCACCGGTACACTTTCCCTCCTTCTTCTCCACAACAACAGAGAGAGACGCAGCGGGGCCAACGGTGACTGTGGCGAAAGCAAGGTGGAGAGGGTGCTCGGGGTGACTGGCGGCAGGTGCTGGAGGTCTGGAAGCGATGCAGCGATAAGGGACGACGGACTTAAGCATAGCTCTATTTCGTGCCGAAACAGAGGAGACAGAAATGGTGGGGGTAGGGGCTCTGGACGACGAGGACGAGGACGAGGGGGGATCTTCGTTGGTTGCAGGGACAGCGGAAGGGATCGAGGTGGTCGATGAGGTGGTGGTGGCGATCAACGGATGCAAGGCAATGGGTTCGGTGGATGGCGAAGATGACAGGACGAAGACGAGGGCTAGGGATGGTGACTGGTGGTGTTGAGGATGATCGGAGACGGAAGAAGGGGATAGGAGAGTGACGAGGGTGGTGGAGGATCAGGCGAGGGTCGAAGGTCGAGGTGATGGAGGAAGGAGACGTCGATCGGGAGCTGGGGAAGGGAAAAAGAGAGAGCAGGTGGTAGGAGAGGAACAATAGAAGGGGGTGTCAACACAGTATAGTGGGGGTTAGGTTTGGTGGCTAGGGTTAGGTTAGGGGTGATTATAATAGGGTAGAATAGTATATATAGGGAATTAAGAGATATTGGGTTTTTGGGTATTGGGTTTAATTCCAATAAGAAAATAGATTATAGGGTTTTTAAAATATACATATAAACATACATTAAATCAAATAATAAAATACAAATAAATAAGTATGTTCGGGATTTACAACAACAACAACAACAACAACAACAACAACAATAATAATAATAATAACAATAAGAACAATAATACTAATAATTACAGTAATAATAGCAACAAAAATAATAATATGAATACAAAAATAATATTTGAGTTTAACAGATTCATTAAAATCCAAATAGTAATAATATAAAATATAAATAGCTGATCAATTAGAAATAGAAAATAAATTTAAAACATAACATCATTCGAGGTAAATATAACTGTTGATTAGAAACCACTTTAGTAGAAGATTCAAAACGAAATTAACACAAAATAAATTTATAAATAATTGAAATCCAGAAAATATTCAGAAAACATGTATTTAAGGGAACATGGGTTATAGACCCTCTGCCCCATCTTAGTAAGGGAGGAAGACATGGACCAGAAGATGATCTACTATGTGATCAAGGTACTTCATGATCTTGTGCTTCGTTATTCTAAGATTGAGAAAATGGCCTATACTCTCATAACAGTCGTCCGAAAACTCTACCCCTACTACAAAGCACACTCTATTGCGGTCCTCACCAACCAACCCCTCAGGAAAGTACTGCATAAGTCGGAGAACTCTGGGCGACTCATGAAGTCGTCCATCGAATTGAGCCAGAACCGATAGGCTCTACCGGTCGAGAACAGCTATCAGGCCCAATCCTTAGCTGAATTCATTGTTGAAAGTACTATCCCATATCCTCCCAAGGAAGGCGGAGATCCTCCAATTTGGAGTTTCTATGTTATTTTGCCCGGCCCAGACGAGTTCACTATGTAATACTCATTTTGTCTCAATTTTGTAGCCTCCAACAACAAGGCTGAATATGTGGCAATGATTGTTGACCTTATCTTAGCTTGAAAAGCAGGGGCTCGAAAAGTTCAAACGTTCAGCAACTCCCAGCTGGTTGTGAATCAAATCCTGAGAGAATATGAGGCCAGGAATAACCGTATGATCAAGTACTTAGCTTGCATCATGAAACTCTTGGACACATTCTGAGACGCAGAAGTCGCTCGCGTCCCCCACAAGGAGAACAGGCTAGTAGACACCTTTTCAAAGTTAGCTTCCTCCTTCTTCGAATGAATCAACCACACTGTGCTCATTGAGGTCCTACTCAAGCCAAGCATAGAAGATGAAGCTTTGGAGCTCATGGTCGTTACTCCTCTAACACCCAGAGATGATTGGATGAAACTCGTGACCGACTTCCTCCACAAAGGAATCCTCCTAGCAGATCTTAAAGAAGCAAGGATGGTCCGGATAATATTTGAAAGATACACACTCTTCGAAGGAGTCATGTACAAGCACTCCTACACCCTGAAAGATGGCAGACCTTACTTGCGGTGCCTAGGCCCTGAGGAAGCCAAGTATGCTATCAGAGAAGTACATAAAAGAATCGGCAGTGGCCACATGGGCACGAGGTCCGTAGCACAAAAGATCCTTAATCATGGGCACTATTGGCCAGCCCCCCTCAACGATGCCCTAGAGTAAGTCCACGAATGAGCTCCCTGCCAAAGTTCTCTTCAATCAAGTGATTACCTTAGGTTGGCCTCTGCACCATGTCAAGTCTATTCCCCTTCTTAATGTGGGGAATGGATCTACTCGGGCCTCCCCCCCCCGCCCCCCCCCACACACACACACCCCAACTGGACAACAAAATTTCTTAGTAGTAGTTATCGAATAATTCACAAAGTGGACTGAAGCGGAACCATTGGCTTCCATCATTGAACAGAAGATTCATCAACTCTTTTGGAAGAACATTGTCTACAAGTTTGAGATCCCCTACATGCTTGTCACCAACAACAGAACCCAATTGCAACTAAGAAGTTCCGCACTTTCTGCTTCTATCCCGGGATCGAACAACGTTTCTCTTCCATTTTACATCCTCATAACAATGGTCAAGCTAAGAATGCCAACAGATAGGTCTTTGATGGCCTCAAGAATAGGCTCGATGAACCTCCAAAGGGACAATGGGTCGAAGAGCTCCCGAGTGTACTCTGGTCCCACAGAACCATGAGAAAGACCTCGACAGAAGAGATACACCCTATAAAGTCAAATCTATCAACAAAGGGTGGAGAAGTTCTACAACAAGAATTTTCGGCCAACGAACTTAAAGGAAGGGGACCTCATCCTACAGAAGCTCAAGATTTAGGAGCCACACAACGAGGGTGCTTAAAGCCCTCCATTAGATTCGTAGGATTTGAGTAAGACCGATCTTTATCACATTCATATCCACTAGATCCCTCTTTTCAGAACGTTCGAGAGCCTCTTTGGTGTCGAGACACTTCTTCTCGATTTGCGTGATTCTCCTCTCCAGTAGGTTTGTGTCGTAGTCATACTGCATCTTTATCTTGGCATCATGGAGAGAAGCCTGCAAAGAAAATCTCCAACCATTTAGAAAAATAAGCAAGCAAAAATCAATGGGACCTACGTACCACAACATTGGATCGAGCCATTTGAGGTAGTTGGACTCGAATGTTTTGCGGGCCAACGTCACCTGATCTCGGGTGGGGCTAGGTTGTCCACCACCTCGACACTGACCCTCACCTCGGTCATCGAGTCCGCGATGGTCACCTTCCACTCTGGGTGGTAGGTCACCGCGGTCTGGGATGTGAGGACCTTGCGAGCCTTAGGAGTGAATTCAGGGAGAGCAGCCTCAACAAGCTTGGCAATAGTAAGAGTAGTGGGGGTAGGGTATGCTTATCGGCTCGGCAAAAGAGTCCTCCGCCACTACCATCACCTTCTTCAAGGCTCTGGAGGTAGAGGGCGAAGTGGATGGCCTCTTTAGACCAATCAGCTTGTCTGTTCTCCTATTCCTTTTGGCTGATCATATCTGCAAGGAAAATTATCAAGTTAAAAGGAAGCTAAACATTGACAAAAAAGCACAAACAAGGAACATACTAGGGTCCGTTAGACTCAATCCCCACTTTGCCAAGTGCTTCTCCTTCAAGGATAGCCAACCACCGCCTCATTGATGAACAGGCGTTCACACACCCCCAACTCCTCCACACTAAACTCCTTCACCTTAGGAGCTTTGACCCTCCGTGCCATACACCATGAAGTACTTTGACTTCTAATAATTTATGAAATCAGGATGCCTCCGAACCACCTGCTTCCAAAAATGAGGTAAGATGTAATACCGACCCTCTCCAGTTCAGAGCAAAGATCGAAGAACCAACGGGAAAGCCTGAGGCTTGGCGGAACCTCCCTTCTCCCACACAACAGGAGCAAGCTCACTGTGTTCTTCCCGGAATTTGGCCCCAGTTGCATTGGGCTCTCCCCGAACCAATTGATCACCTCCGTAATAAAGTTGTGGATTGGCAAACGCAAGCTCGAAAGAAACGCATCAAAGGGGAAGATGCAAAACCCAAGGACAAGGATATCGGTGGGCCCGATCCTAGGGCCAAGGAGAAACAACTCGTGTTCCCTCTAAATGAAGAAGACATTCCGAATAATCAAGATGTGCTCTCTTGATAGGATATTTTGGGTACGGTCGATCAAAGCCTCCCCAACGAAGGGGGTCGAGGTCCAAATCGCACCAAGTACCAGAAATCCTTGGCGTACTTTCGAGCCAGTATCAGATAATGAAAATGGGGGCATTTCAAGCCGCCTTCCCCCAAATACACAATGGGCTCCTCCATCAAATTCTCTTCCAAAATAACTAACTTCCTTTCCCTCTTACTCCTCGGAGCTTTCGGGGGGTATGGGTGATATTTCTACTTCATTTCAACTTCATCCACCCTTTCGGAAAGTTGCACCTCCACCTCCCCCAATCCCCCCACCCCCACCCCCCTTCATCTGAGAGCATCACTTCGCTCCCCCACTTCTCCGACTAATCGGACGTCGCAACCACCTCCCTATCTCCTTCTCGACCAGACGAAGACGTTGAGTCTCAACCACACGTAGAGATTGGGTCACTAGACTGAACCCTAGATATTATCTTAAATTAAAAATTACTTGGGAGAAAGAGATTACATGGGGGAAAGAGACGGCGAATTATCAACGAAAGCTACAAGAGAACTCATCGAAATCGCATATATGGAGAGAGAAAGAGCGACGAGAAAAGAGAAGCTCTTATTGAGAAATGATGAGTGGAAGTGAGAATTGAGAAGGAGGTGGGGGATTTTATAGAGGGAAGGTATAGAAAGATCCCGAGAGACACCATGATAATTGTAACAGTGACATGGCATGTTCTCTGCCACCCACATGTCACTCCATCCAATGATGGGAACCAAAAGCCACAGAAGACTCCTCGATAACAGCGGAAATGACGTGGCACAATATTCGCAACCCACATGTCACTCCACCCAACAGTGGAAGCCAAGAGACCAATGGGACCCAATGCGAAAGGTTTTCTTAAGTATGGAGGTTCGCCCATCCGAACCTACCATTGCTGAAGCAGCACAGGCTCAACACTCGACCTGTCGTTCAAGCCCATCGTGAGAATTGCGCAAAAATTACTTAAGTATCGACAATTAGCCTGTCATTCAAGCCCTTCGAATGACATGCTTAAAGATTTCTAAGGCTCGGTGCTCGGCCTGTCCAAACCCCCTAGTTCGGCGCACAGTCTATCGTTCAAGCCCCTTAAGGAAAGCGTAAAAATATCCTAGGCTCGGCTCTCTGTCTGTCATTCAAGTCTCTCACAAGAAGTGCACAGAAAATTCTAAGGGTCAATGCTCGGCCTGTACGCCGCCTGGTTTGGCGTTCAGCCTGTTATTCGAGCCCTTCACAAGAAGTACATAGCTAAGGCTCAATGCTCCCCCTAGTTTGGCACTCTTCCTGTCATTCAAGCCTCTTCCAAGGAACGAGCCAAAAACCTATTAGGCTCAGCGCTCGGCGAGCCCGTCGCAAGGAGTGCGCAAAAAATTGCTTGGTCTCGATGCTCGGCCTGTCGTTTGTGCGCCCCTAGCGTGAAGAGCCATAGGGGTCCTCGGATGTCCTCAATGTTTTCTCCCTTGATCCTCCACCAAATCTCCTCAAAAGACGTGCTCACTCGATCAGCAGTTGGATCTCCTCAAAGTCGCGCTCACTTGACCAGCTTAACGATATTCACAATTATGACATACTTATAGTCTAAGAAAGAGGAATTTCCAACTAATAACAACGGTCAAATTCTATCCATTCACTATGAGAAACCTCAACCAAATCTTAAAAGATACAATTTCATGCTCATCCTAGCATATAAATATCCTCTCCCCTCAATCAGCCAAAAGTAATCAACATTTCTCCGCTAAAATACCCTAAATCTTATTCTGTGTTGCTGACTTGAGCGTCGGAAATTCAGGCGATCATCAACCAACCAGACTCAGATCACTATCGACGGTCCAGATCAGAGATTTCCTCCTCAAATAATAAAATGATCATCTAATTGTTTCCACACCGAAAAATGCAACAACATTCATATAGCCCATCTGGTAACCAATCAAGCGTATTGATATACATAAGAAACCTAACTAGAAACTTTTAGCCATTATCGGATACAAATACAAGTGCCACTTCTAACTTACAACTTACAATATTATCAGATACTGATACAACAAAGATCTACTTCTCTGCCAGCAACTTAAAACACAAACTGTTCTTCACTAGTTAATTCCAGTAGCTACCTATTAGCTCTTAGGAAAGCAACATGCAGCTATATTATTCAAAAATGTTGTATGTGAAAGTGTCCTTCCACCAATCTTTCGCAGCCATGGCTTCAGCTTCATCCGTCCTCTGATTCAAAACATCCTGCGGATTAATTTCGTCACCCTTCAGTTGGGGGGTCAGGATTGTAAATAATGGATAACTTAGGCAAGACTTCCGTGCCTCTGGATTCCTGGAACTGAAGCAAGTCAATTTTCTTTATAAGAGTTCCACCACTGGCTAATATGAGATCCTCTAGGTTTTTCTCGTAACCAGGCCGTTCAAAGTCATTACTGATGTAGAAGGGGAACCCACTTAACAGCTTAGGTGCCTGCAAGAAAATGGCTCTATGAGACTTAGATGCGGACAATCCCTGACTTATTCCGTAATTGATCAAGAGAAGGGAGAGAGTACCTTCTGCATGGATCTGATTCTGCCGAGTTTAGGGCCATCAAAGACACCATGAACATCATGTGTGATTTCTTAAGACTGTTCGGGAAGAGGATGTCCAAATTGTAAAGAAGGTTTAACCCCTGCATAATACAATGCTAGGACAGAAGATGAGTACAACAAGAATCTTGAAGGACATTAGTATTCAGAGAAATGTCATTTTAATTTATCTTAATAGATCGATAATTCCAAAACTGCCATAAGAAAACTCCAACGGTTTTCTTTCATGATTCAAAAGCGTCAAGCTCCAAAAAATACAAAAAAAGGCATCGAGCTCCAAACAACACATACTGTCAAAAGATATTTGTGTGTCAGATATTTATCTAATATGTTGGCCTACATATATTATAAATTATGTATTGTAAAGGATTATTCCATTAAAAGTGATCTTAAATGAGTAAAGTTATTGGGATGAAAGACATCTCATTTGATATGTGCTTTGTAATATGTAGATACCAAATGTCTTATTTCTATTTTTATGATGGGCTAAAATAGAAATTTGTAAAATTGTATCTGTTTGTATTCACTCTCATTTTTAATATATTGGGCTGGAATCTCACGATTCTATCCTCGTTATTAAAAAAAAATAAAATGATGGGCTAAAATAGACATAAGAAAAGTTTGAAAGTCATGACTCTTCATGAAAGAGTCATGAACTCAAAAGTCATGGCTCTTAATGAAAAAGTTATGAACTCAAGAGTCATAGGTTATGAACTCAAAAATCATAGGTTATGAACTCAAGAGTCATGACTCTTCATGAAAGGGCATGCACTTACTATAAATATAAGGGGTTATGGTCCCCAATTGTAGAGAAAAATGTACAATTCTCTTCATCCCATTAGAAGAGGAACTAAGACAAAATTAAGAAAAATTTACAATTGGAAGATCACTAATCCATCAATAGCATCATCCTTTCCATCAAAGTCTCATGGATCCTTCAGGTCAGGGCCGGCCCAACATTTATTGAGGCCTAAGGCGAACTCCGAAATGAGTACTTTTAAAAGCTTATAATAATATTTTGTTAAAATTAATATATTTTTATTTCAAATGTTATCTTTCGGGCTTTTTGCGATGCAATATTATTGTAATCAATTTCAGTTAACATTTCTTTTTCAATTGATAATAAAGCCAATCCATTTAATCTTTGTTGAGACATTGTTGATCTTAGATAAGATTTTATTAATTTTAGTTTTGAAAAACTTCTTTCCGTCGAAGCAAAAGTTACGGGAATCGTTAACATTATTCTATAAGCAATATATTCTTTTGGAAAAGAATCTAGTCTTTTAATATAATTAAGAATGTCAATTAGTGTATCATTTCCCACTTGTATAATTTCTCTTAAAATTTTCAATTCTAAAAATAAATCTAACCCATCAATATCTGAGTTGTCATTATGTTTTAATGATTGTTCAAGGTTAAGACAGTCTTCTTTTAAACTTTCAATTTCCAATGATTTTAATTTCGTAATACTTAATAGAAAACAAAAAATATCTTGATATATTTTAAATTGTTCAAATCTACTTTGGAATGAAGTAATTGCTTGATCTATTATGTACAAGACGTAGTCAGTTTTAAATGATTGTTCAGGAGATTTTAAAACTTCATTGTCCATAATCTCATCAAATTGTTTCTTTCTATGAATAACACATTTTTCACGAAACTTGGGTTCTATATCGATTTTAATAGCAATTTCTTTAGCAGAAATTATAGCATTTTCAAATCTATCTTCCCTATATTTTTCAAAAAAATAAATAAGACCTTTCAATTATTCTATAGCAACATCCATTCGCATATCCTTTGATTGAAAGTTTTTACTAACTGAATTTACCGCGAACAATATCTCATACCAAATAGTCATGCCTAACAAAAACTCAAAATTTTCATGCTCATAAGTCACTAAACATTCAGGTTCACTTTTTATTTTAGGTTCATCATTAACATCACCTAATTTCAATAAAGCATCTCTAATTAGTGAAGTTCGAAATCTTATTGCTTGTACACTTTCAATATGACTTTCCCAACGTGTTTGTGACAATGATTTAGGGATATGATCATGTAGAATTTTTCATCTTTTAGTAGAAGAAGAAAATAGTGTATATATACATTGCAACCCTCCAAAAAAAGATGTAGCTTTAGGACAACAATTAGCCATATCACAAAATACCAAATTTAAACTATGATAACCACATGGAGTATAAAATGATCTAAGATTAACGTCTAAAAATATTTTTTGAACACCTTGATGTTTTCTTTTCATATTAGACCCATTATCAAAACCTTGTCCTCTCAAGTTACTAATATCAAGTCCAATAGTATTAATTTCATTGATAATAGCATCAAAAAGACCTTTTCCAGTTGTATCATCTACTTTAAAAAATTCTAAAAATATTCAATGATTTGTACTGGGGTTGAAGAAATATCCACACATCGTAATACAATAGACATTTGTTCTTGATGACTTATATCAGGAGTACAATCAAGTATAATTGAAAAATATTTTGCGTTCAAAATTTTTGTTGAAATTTTAGTTTTAATTTCATTTGCTAGCAAATTTATTAATTCATTTTGTATTCTATGTCCAAGATAATTATTATGAATTTCATTAAATTTTGTTCGACGGATGTGTTTTTGCATTATAGGATCAAATTCTGCAATCATTTCAATTAGGCATAAAAAGTTTTCATTATTTTCTTGGTAAATCTTTTCGTTTGTCCCACAAAAGGCCAAGTTATTTTTTTCAAGAGTTTTAACAACTGCACTAATTGTAAATAATACATTCCTCCAATACTCCCTATCTCTATTTATTCTTTCTGGAACATGTTTGTCAATTATTTTATTTTTTAACAATCTCATTTCTAAATCAATCCATGAATTCATATTAGTAATATACTCATTACTTATCTCATGACTCTTCAACTTAGAACTAATATTTCTCCAATCCCTACTATCTTCACTTGCTAATTTACTTGTACTAGAAAGAGCATTAAATAATTTACAACAAAAACAAAATACTTTATCCAAATCTTGGGAATATACCAACCATCTTCTTTCACGCTTTCCTCCGTTGGACAACTTTTGAATGTAAAGTGATGAAGAAAAATATCTTGCAAATTCATCCTTAGGAAAATCTATATCGGTAACTTTAAGAGGACCATTTTCTACTAATAAATTTCTCAAAATTGTATCAATATTTATCCATTGACTTGGATCAAATATATTTTTAGTAGTGGACTCTTCTAATATTTCTTCTCTATCTTCACTATATGTATGAGAATCAATACAAATTATACAATTTTACTCATTAACCAATACTTCTTCTCTATTTTCATTTTTATTTGTGTCTATGTTGTTATCTTGTTCATTAACCAATACTTCTTCTCTATTTTTATTTTTATTTGTATTGGTAACTTGTTCATTAACTAACACTTCTTCTCTATTTTCATTTGTGTCGACATTGTTAACTTGTTCATTAACTAAATCTTCTTCTCTATTTTCAGTTTCATTTGTGTCTACATTGTTAAGTTGTTCATTCAATGAGCAACCACCTATATTTTCAAATTTACCTTTTTTGTTTGTTTTAATAAATCTATCTAATGCCCTTTTTTGTGATTTAATTAAAGCTTCAACTTTTCTCCTTTTTTTTAGTTTCGAATAACCTGATTCAAATTTTCAAGTTGACATTTATATATTTAAAAAACAAAAATAATGAAAATTAAGACTGAATTAAGAGACTATAGAATTGTAATTTAGAACAATAAAACCTGGTGCTGGCTACAGACTGCAGTCGAGCGGGGGAAGAGAACGGGAAGGCCCAGGCGAGGGCAGTCGCCAGCCGAGTGGGCCTCGGACCTCGGGCAGGTGCTGGCGAGGGCAGTTGCCAGTCGAGGGTGGCTCAACGAGGAGACGATGGCGACGGGAAGGCGCATGCGACGATGGAGACAAGCCCGACAAGGGGACTCGGTGGTTCGGTGGTGAGGCTCGACGACGCGAAAGAAGACGTCAGGGACAGCGGCAATGGTGGAGGGGGGTTGTAGGTGGAGTGAGAGAGGGTGAGTGTCGCTCTCGCTGCGTCGGGGAGAGAGAAGGGAGAGGAAGTCGGGAGAGAAAGAAAGAAGCAGTTGAGAGATGATAGGCATTTATGGGAAACCAAAGAGGCAATTGGAAAACGAGAATTTTAGGAAACCAAAGAGGCAGGTGAGGTATGTGAGGAGGCAGGAGGCCTTTATTCTTTAGATAGTTTTTTTTGGAGGACTAAAGCCCTAGCTTTGGTAGCTTGGGCCATGGGCCGGCCCTGCTTCAGGTATGCTTCCGCATTCATTAATAATCTTGAATGGCATGAGATTATAGATAGAAATTGGTTATATGTTTGTGCTTGATAAAGAACATGTTTGTTGGTTTATCTTGTTTTTGTCTACATGATGTTTGAGGATTACAAATGTGTTAATGAGCACAAATAATTTAAGTTAACAAGTGGTATCAGAGCAACCCATGTTTCACTCATGAATGATTTAACGGTTTTTTAAAAGTTTTAGAGTTTTGACATTGGAGTTTTCAATTTTTCGTTTTCTTGATCTTCCATGGTGATTTTTTTTTTTTTTTGAATTGCGATCACTGTTTTGTGATGTACATTCACTTGAACTAATTTTGGACTTGAATTTGGGTTTAGTTTTGGAATTAAATAAAAAAAAACAATTTTTTTTTTCATTTCTCAAATTCTCGCAAGTTATTATTTTAGGATTAAAGTTTTCAATCAAAATTCAAATAATTGGTCACATTTTTTAGATTATATAATTGTTTAACATTTTAAGTAAACTAATTAAAACAAGAAGTCACCAAAGTGACCCCTCTTGTGTAGATTGTTCACGAGAAATGTTGAATGTTAGTGTGTATGTGTATCCATGCGAGTATTAATCAGCCCAAAGGAAGATTAATATTTGACCAGATTGCATACACACCTGTTATGGTAAACATGTGATAATTATAAGGTTGTACATGTGAATGATAATCAACTCAAAGATGGGTTTATTATTTGACATGCATTATTATCAATGTTTGGTCATTACAACAAGAGTACCACTAGCAATTAATATTATTGTCCAAAGACTTGATATTAATGTTGCACTAGGTATCGTAGATGGGTTATGCCATTATTTGAATTTGTTCGAGTTGGGGCAGCTAATTAAAGAAGTTCCACATGGGGATTTTGTTTAATTTAGCCGAATTTCCTTCATCTAATCAATCAAAGCCTCTTGCTCTAGAGAATATAATTAGTTTATAGCTGCTTAAAAGAACCAATTTCTAGAAGGGAAACAAAGAAGCACTTTTCAAAAGCCATTTTTCAAGTGCATTGTTTTGGATTTACTCATTTTTAAGTACTTTAGTGTTTCTTTATTTAATTGGTAACTAAACAGATTAAATTTTGTTTATGATGTGAGTATATTTATGTTGTTTATTTTATTATTTCTTCAGCTACTATTGCTACTGTATTTGCCAACTTGAATTCGGTTTCGGTCCATAATGGTTACAAACTTTAAGGACTGGAAAGAGAATATTTTAATTGTTCTTGGCTGCATGGATCTTGATTTTGCACTAATGATGGAGCAACTCCCTACTCTTACTGACTCCAGTACCTCTGAAGAGAGGAAAAATTATAAGAAGTGAGATCGCTCCAATCGCATGAGTCTCATGATCATTAAGCGCGGCATTCCAGAGGCATCTAGGGGTGCTATATTCGAAGGGATAACAAGTGCCAAAGAATTCCTTGCCGAAATTGAGAAACTCTTTGCCAAAAGCGATAAGGTAGAAGCAAGCACACTTCTTCAAAGCTTGATTTCTATGAAGTATAAAGGCAAAGGTAACATTCGGGAGTACATTATGGAAATGTCTAATATTGCTTCCAAGCTTAAGGCCCTAAATCTTGAGTTGTCGGAACACTTACTCGTACATTTGGTGTTAATATCTCTTTCTGCACAATTCTGTCAATTTAAGATAAGTTACAACTGTCAGAAGGAGAAATGGTCTCTCAACGAGCTCATTTCATACTGTGTGTAAGAGGGAAAGAGGATGAAGCAAGAAATGACAGAAAGTGGTCACTTGGTAATCACCTCTAAGGACAAAAGAAGAAAGAGAAAAAATGAGATAGCTAAGAATGAAGCTGCTAAGAGTCCAGCACAAAAGAAGCAAAATAAGGGTGACAATAGTTGCTTCTTCTCTGGCATGACTGGACATGTCAAGAAGGAATGTACCAAGTACCACGCATGGCGTGCAAAGAAAGGATGTTTCTTACTTTGGTCTATTCTGAGGTTAATTTATCTTCTGTACCTAGAAACACTTGGTGGATAGATTCTGGTGCTACTACTCACATAAATATTTCTATGCAGGGTTGCCTGAGCAACCGAAAGCCAAATGATGGTGAAAGACACATCTTCGTGAGCGATGGAAAATTGGTAGAAGTTGACGGAATTGGGCACTTTAGGTTGTTGTTAGGGACTAGTTTTTATTTGGATTTGAAAGACACTTTTGTTGTACCATCTTTTAGATGGAATTTGATTTCCTTTTTCTTTGTTGGACAAATTTGGATATTGCTGTTCATTTGGAAACAATCAATTTAGTTTGTCTTTAAATTCGAATATTGTTGGAACTGGTTCTTTGATGCTTATGACAACCTTTATTAATGAAACCTTGCATGTGGAATCATCTAGTACTAAACGTAAATTAAATAAGAAAAATTTGGCATCATTATGGCATAAGCGATTAGGTCATGTCTCAAAAGGTAGAGTTGAGCGTCTTGTGTCTGATGGCATTTTAGAGTCCATTGATTTCACAGACTTTGATGTCTGTGTGGATTACATCAAGGGAAAACAGACCAAAACTAAGAGATTAGGTGTCAATAGATCTTCAAGCATCTTAGAATTGATTCATACAGATATTTGTAGGCCATTCCCTACTGCATCTTGAAATGGTCAACAATATTTTATATCATTCATAGATGATTACTCACGTTATAGGTACCTATATCTCATTCATGAAAAATCACCGTCTCTGGACGTGTTCAAAGCTTATAAAGCTGAAGTTGAGAATCAACTCAACAAAAGGATTAAGAATGTCAGATCTGATCGTGGTGGTCAGTACTACGGTAGATATGATGGCTCAGGTGAACAATATCCAGGACCGTTTGCTAAATTCCTAAAGGAATGCGGTATTATCCCACAGTACACCATGCCAGGATCACCTAGGATGAATGGTATTGCTAAAAGACGAAATAGGACTCTTAAGGATATGGTAAGGAGTATGATTGCTCATGCCACCTTACCTAAGTCCTTCTGAGTTGAAGCATTAAAGACATCAGCTTACATTCTCAATAGAGTACCACCTAAAGCAGCTGCAAAAACACCGTATGAGCTTTGGACAGGTCAAAAGCCTAGTCTAAAGCACCTTAACATTTGGGGATTTTTCCAGCTGAGGCAAGGCCTTACAGGCCATATGAAAAGAAATTGGACTCGAAAACAATGAGCAGCTACTTTATTAGTTATTCTGAGCGATCTAGGGGCTAAGTTTTATGATCCCACACTTAGGAATATTTTTGAGACTGGAACTACAACATTATTTGAGGATAATGAGTTTGGGGGGAGAAATAAGGTTAGAGACATTGATTTTGAGGAGGAATTGGTTTCAAATTCAAACCCAATTCCTACTATTGCTTTTGACAATGTTCGGATCTACACCTATTATTGATCAAGAAGTGAATCCGGAACCTCTACAAGACAATGTTGAACAACCCCTATTCAAAATGAGGTAATTGTTCCAGACGAACAAACTCAACAACCAGTGCCAACAAGGAGATCCACTAGAGAAAGGAGAAATGCTATTCCAGATTATTACATAGTATTTCTCCAGGAACATAAGGAAAATGATGGTGTGATGGAGAATGATCCAATCAACATCCGTCAAGCCATGCAAAATTCCAAATCGGAAAAGTGGGTTGAAGCGATGAATCAGGAATATAAGTCCATGCAAGACAATAAGGTTTGGGAACTTATCCCGTTACCAAAAGGTGCAAAACCCATTCGTTGCAAATGGATATTTAAGACCAAACAGGATTCCAAAGGTAATGTGGAGAGGTATAAGGCTCGTCTTGTAGACAAGGGCTATACTAAAAAAGAAGGGATTGACTTTAAAAAGACTTTCTCTCCAGTATCATCAAAAGACTCTTTTAGGACAATCATGACTCTTGTTGCACATTATGATTTGGAGCTTCATCAGATAGATGTCAAGATGGCATTTCTCAATGGCAACATTGATGAAACGATCTATATGGTGCAGCCAGAAAACTTTGTGTTGGGAGTCCCAAAGAAGATGGTTTGCAAATTGACAAAATCCATCTATGGGCTAAAACAGGCATCTCGTAAGTGGTACCACAAATTTCATCAGGTAGTTCATTCATTTGGTTTCAAGATGAATACTGTGGACGATTGTGTGTATCACGAATTCAGTGGGAGCAAGTGCATTTTTTTGGTATTGTATGTTGATGACATATTACTTGCCACTAATGATATATGCATGTTGCACAAAACCAAGAGATTTCTATCAAGAAATTCCATGATGAAAGATCTTGGTGATGCCTCCTTTGTATTAGGTATCCAGATACACTGGGACTGATCTCAGGGTACTCTAGGATTGTTACAAAGGAACTATATCGATAAGGTGCTCAAAAGGTTTGGGATGCAGGACTACAAACCAGGTGATACCCCGGTCGCTAAGGGAGATAAATTTAGTCTCAATCAATGCCCAAAAGGAAAACCTTGCGATTCAAGAGGTGCAGAAGATTCCCTATGCGTCAGCTGTAGAGAGTTTAAAGTATGCTCAAGTTTGTACCCGTCCGGACATAGCGTACATTGTTGGAATGTTAGGCAGATACTTAAGCAATCCAGGAATGGATCATTGGAAAGCAGCCAAAAGAGTTATGAGGTATTTGAAAAGAACAAAGGATTATTTGCTCACATATAGGTTGTCAGACCATTTGGAGATCATTGGGTATTCTTGTAACATCCTAAATTTTCAAATATAATTTTTTTTCATTTATTTTCGCATGTTTCGCACGTGCAAAATTGATGCATGTTTTTGGGTTTAAAAATTATTTTAGTATCATGAATAAACATTTTCTTATCTTTTAAAATTAAAGCCTATTGTTATTTATTATTAATCTTTAGGCCTAATAGTCTAATTCTAACCCACTAAAATAAATTATTAATTGATTAAAGAACCCATGGATCTTTAGCCACCTAATTAGCTCACTAGTTAATTTTATTAATAATTAATACAACTTGTAGTGTAGACTTGATCAAGTAACAATTAAATTAACAATTAAATGAACAAACTAATTTGTAGTATGCACGAAGAGGCACGTGCATTACACATGCACGTGCAATTGAATGAGAAGGGGTGGCCGGTCACAAGCTTGGAGAGTTGGGGAGAGTGGAGGAGTGGAGGAGTAGTTACTTGATAATGGGTAGTTCTTCTAACTCGCAATTGTATGCTAGCCCTTCATCCAAACTCATCTCAACCCTCCATTTTGTTTTGAGTTGTGTATAAATAGCTCCTTTGGTCATTCATTTCTCTTCACACTTAGAATTTTCAAAGAGAAAGATAGAATTTGTGTAAGAGAAAAGAAAGAGTTGTGTGAGAAAAAGATTGAGTGTTTGTGTGTGTGTGTGCGTGCTCTTGCATATTGGAGGCCGACCATCAAGGAGGAGAAGGAACCCGGGGTACTATAGCAAGGAGGAGAGGCTCGATGTGCACTAGCTTGGTGGAGAAGGCTCGCAACTAGGAGAGACAATCGTGCTTTCAAGGAGTTCTTTAGGAGTTTTTCATTTGTTTCTTCAGAAGATGGGTGATTTCTCTAACTTCTAATATAGATACCATGCTAGGATTCTAATTTATGAACATGTTAGAAACAAATAGAACTTGCTTGAAAAGACTAGTAAGGGAAAGGGAAAACTCTTGTTTGACTATATGAGAAAGTTAGCAAAATGAATTGAAATTTGTTAATTAAGATTTGTTATGATGCATAAGTAATATATTTGCATGCTAGAATACATATGATTTGATGAATCATGATTATATGAAATTGTACTTATGAATGAATTGTAGAATGCAAAATAATATCCATGGATTGTGAAATAAATTGATTAGTTGCAATAAGTGTTGATTTTAAATGTATTGTATGAGTAATATTATATTCACTAGATTGTCAATTATGTTGTCTCTTTGAATCTTAAAAAAATGAGTTAGTTTGTAAACAGGTAAAAAGTAACTTAAGGGCTTGACATTGTTAAAGAAAGAAAATTTGTGTAAACATATTGTGAATAAATGGGGAATAAGTAAATAAAAAGATTCATCTAGAAAATAAATTTTTCAATGTCGAAAAATGTATTAATGTTCCACTTTTCCAAAGAAATAAGAGAAATAGTCTACTATGTGGTTAAAAATGAGAATTTTGGAAATCTAAGAAAATATAATATAATGTTTTTTAAGGAAATACATTTTCGAAAAAGATTTAGATTTTTATAGAGTACAAATTGATTGGAAAATCGAGTTGATTAAAGAAAGAACTAGATATAGTTCAGTTTATACAAAAAGTATCTAACTAGATCTTATATCGGTTAGTCACTCAAGACCTACTGGTCTTCGGGTGCGCTTAGGGTCTATTACTGTAGCACGGCGGGGGTGTTTGGTCTAGGTTCGAATCCGACCCTGGCCTTTTGTTTGTGGTTTTTTTTTTTTTTTACTTATTTCGATATTTCTTTAGTATTTTAAGTGTATAAAAATTGAGAAAAAAAAATACTAGAATTCTTCTAAAATTCCCTAGACTTCATGAAAATTATTTCTACAATATTTGACCTTTTATAATGAAAATTAGAAGTAATTTTGGGAAGAACAACTTGATAAATTATTCTTAGATTATGATTTGATTAATTAAAGAAAAGGAATATTTTTTAATATAAAGAATTTTTGTGTAAAGATTAAAAAAGAGATTTTTGACATGGAAAATTTGAGTAGTTAAATATGAAATTGTTGTTTAAATTATGCGAATGTGCATGGAAAGTGAAAATACAAAGATCATGATGAATTGTGGAAATTTGTGAGTATGAACACTCATTTGATGAACATGAAAAGAGATTGAAACTAGAGTTTTAGCTAAGTCCTTATATCGGCATGAATGAAATTTTGAAAGAGAAATGTGATAATAAAAGACCAAGTTTGGGTCATGGTTAACAATTAATGTTTAAGACCGATGTAGAGGTAACATTAACTCTAGGATGTTAATTTTTATTTATGATTCAATTATCTAAGGATTAGACACATAGTGAAGATGTGATGAAAGTAAGAAAAAACAAAAGTATGAGGGCCTTGGATCTATGGTGTGAGAGTGTTCACGGGCTGTTTGCATGATGCGTCATGTCATGACGTGGATACGTCTCCGAAATCATTGGGACCGTGGCGACGCTTGTGGGATGTTTGGTGACTCCGTAGTGCTATCATTCCATGACGAAGGCGAACTGTCCATAGGTTGTCTGCATGATGCGTCATGTCATAATGTGGAATTTCCCTCCAGGCTGTTTGGATATGGGCTCGTAACTCATAGAACATCTAGGATACTTATCATAGTTATTGTAGTAGTTTAACTCATAACAAGGAATCCAACCCTACAAGATGAAGAATGATTAAGGGCTTGCCCTCGGATTTATATAGAATGCGATGCATAAGTTCGAACAAGTGTACATTAGTGTCATGAAATAATAAGTAACTGCATTTAAGGCTAAGTGCACATTCACACATGACATCAATAAGATGGCCCCCCTTAGTTTTGTTTGTGAACAAGTGTGTGTTTTCCAAGTAAGAAAAATTGATGTATTATATCCTAGCATCAGTAGTATGCAACTGACGTGCCCATAGTTTTCATGCAGGACAAATTGAATGAAAAGACTAGAGAAGGAATGTTGCTTAAAGAAATATTCAAATTGTTATTGATTTCATGTATCATGTTGTAATTTATATTTCCATTGCGTTGATGTAAAACATTGTTGTATAAAAAGTTTTAAATTCCTTGTGAAATTGTACGAAGTGAAGTGTAAAGGTCCTGTGGAACTTCAAGTTCAGACTTATTTGGAATTCGGGGTGTTACAATTCTAACTCCAATTTTGTCGGATGCCAGGATAGTAGAAGATCCACTTCGGGATATATCTATCTGTTGTCTGGTGGTGCAGTTTCTTGGCACAGTGCCAAGGAAACTTGATATGGCTAAAAATGGGGTTAAATCGGAACCGTCCAGATCGAGCACGAATCTTGAAGCACGGGGGTAAAAAGGTAATTTCACATACAGATGGATCCAAAACGGGTATTGGGCCTCCTTCTCACAAAACCAACCACCCGCGAATAGATCCACTTCAACTGGGCACGGGGCCCGACCCGATGCAAGCCCGGTCCACCGGGAGGAGAATCAGGCCACTGATTTGACTAAATCAAATCAATAAGCCTGATTAGCTCTCACCAGGGAATCAGGACCTAATTTCCTAAAAACAGAATAGGAGGATTTTTCTCCTGGCTGTTAGGCAGGAAATCAAGATCCTAACCGTTCCAAAGGCGACTATAAATACAACCCCTCTACCACCAAGACCAGGTTAATCACTTTTTGACCACTTAAGCTCTTTCTTAATCTTTTTCCTGATTACTGACAAGAGCGTCGGAGGGTGCGTCGCCGGAATCAACCCCAGTGTCTCGCACTTCCTTGCAGGTTGCGGCAGGAGCAAGAAGGCCGAGTCAACTGTTCAGGCTTTTTCCCGGACTCACAAATTCTATCTGTTCCGAGGTGGGGCCATGTCTAATATGGCCTTAATCTTCTCGGGATTAGCTTCGATTCCTCGTTGGCTTACCATGAAGCCGAGGAATTTTCCCGAGGAGACCCCGAACGCACACTTGTTCGGGTTCAGCCGCATGTTGTGCTTCCTCAACACGTCGAAGGCCTCTTGGAGGTCGGCAACATGGTCGGTGCCGTGGATGCTCTTGACAAGCATGTCATCAACGTACACCTCCATGTTTCGGCCGATCTGGTTCTGGAAAACCTTGTTGACGAGGCGTTGGTAGGTGGCGCCTGCGTTCTTCAAACCGAACGGCATGACCCGGTAGCAGTAGAGGCCTTGGTCGGTGACGAAGGAGGTCTTCGGGATGTCCGGAGGGAACATCCAGATTTGATTGTACCCCGAGAAGGCATCCATGAAGCTGAGGAGCTCATGACCCGAGGTGGCGTCAATGAGGGTGTCAATGTTCGGGAGAGGGAATGGGTCCTTCGGACACGCCTTGTTCAGGTCGGTGAAGTCAATGCATATCCTCCACGAGCCGTTGGACTTCTTGACCATTACAACATTCGACAGCCACTCGGGATAATTTACTTCCTGTATGAACTTGGCCTTCAGCAGTTTATCTACTTCCTCCTTGATTGCCTGCTGTCGCTCGGGAGCGAACTTTCGCCTCTTCTGCTGAACCGGTTTGCACCCCGGTTCGACGCTTAGGCGGTGGACGAGCAAGTCCTCGGAGATGCCGGGCATATCCGCGGCCGACCAGGCAAACAGGTCGCGGTTATTCCGGATGCACCTCACCAAGTCGGAGAATAGCACGGTCGGCAAGGACTTGCTGACGAGAAATTTTCGGTCCGGATCCTCGTCTGAAAAGAGTACTTCTTCTAACTCGTCCGCCGGCTCGGACGTTGGGCGGGTCTTCGGCTCGGGGATCTCTAGTGTCTCGAGCGAGAGCACTGGTCCCCCGGTGGAAGTCATGTAGCACTTCCGAGCTGTTTCCTGGCTTCCCCTAACTTCCCCTACTCCCGAGCGAGTGGGGAACTTCATTTTCAAATGGTATGCCGAGGGGACAGCTTCCAGAGCGGCTAGGCCGGGGCGGCCTAGGATGACATTGTATGCCGCCGAGACGTCGACGACCATGAAGTCCATCGGTTCGGTCCGGGTAGTAGGGGCGCTTCCCGCAGTAACGTCCAGGGTTATCACCCCTTCGACGGTTACCGGGACCCCCGTGAACCCGTGGAGGGTGTAACCGGCCGGCTTGAGACGGTCTCGGGACAGCTGCAGGCCTCGGAAGGCCGAGAGGAAAAGGATATTGACCGAACTCCCGTTGTCCACCAGAATCCTCTGCACCTTAAAGTTGGCCATGCGGAGGTCGATGACGAGGGCATCGCAGTGGGGGGTCCGGACTCCTTCGAGGTCGGCATCGGAGAAAGACACAGGGACGCCGAGACCTTTCGGGGGAGGGGCACTATGGACCGAGTTGACCTCTCGGACGAAGGCCTTCCGGGAGGAATTAGAGGAGCCCCCCATGGGGCCTCCGTGGATCAAGTGCAGAACCCGTTCCTCCTCGAACTCGGGTGTCGCTTCGCGCCGCTCGGAGCGCTTGTTAGCCCCCCGAGGCGGAGGGGAGTGGTGATCTGTCCGATCGGTAGCCTTCACGAACTTGGCCAACTGCCCCCTTCGAATGAGGGCTTCGATCTCATCTCTCAAAGCCCGACAATCATTCGTATCGTGCCCGTGGTCTCGGTGGTACCGACACCACTTATCTTTGTCCCTCCTCCTCGCCGGGGTGTGCATCCTCGGGGCTGGAGGGATGACCCCCTCCTTCTCCACCTCCATGAGGATAGTGGAGACATTAGTGGTGAGGGGAGTGAACTTCTCGAACCTGGGGGGAGGGCGGCGCTGACCGCCCATGTCCTTTTGGGCTTTCTTGGACCCTTCTTCCCCTGTCGCCTTCCTTTTCGACCCTGCAGAGGACCCCCCAAAGCTGGGGAGGGCTTCGGCCTCTTCTGCTCGGATGTACTTCTCGCACCTCAGGAGGAGGTCGGCGAAGTCATGCGGGGGCTTCTTGGCCAGGGATGACCGGAGGTTGGCGTTAAGGACGTTCGACTGGAACGCCACGGTGGCCACGGATTGGTCTAAGGAGGCAATAGACCTGACTTCTGCGGTGAACCTTTTCACATAGTCCCGCAACTTTTCCTCCTTCTCCTGCCGCAGGTTCAGTAGGGAAAGACTTGTCTTCTCGGCTCGCCGGCTACTCACGAAGTGAGTAATGAACAGCGTCTCGAACTGCTCGAATGAGAAGATGGATGAGGGAGCGAGCCTGGAATACCATTCCCGAGCCGACCCCCTGAGGGTGGCAGGGAAGGTCCTGTAGAGCACCGCGTCGGAAGCTTGATGGATCAGCATCAGGGTCTTGAAGCTTTCGACGTGGTCGACCGGGTCGGATTCCCCTGAGTATGTTTCAAACTGCGGCGGTTTGAAACTCCTCGGTATGTGGGCCTCCATGATCGACCGTGAGAAGGGGGGTCGGCTGGGATGGAAGGTTTCGGCTCGGGACTCTTCCTCCCTGTCCATGCGGCCGATGCGCCTTTCCACCTCATGGAGACGGCGGATGAGGGCGTCGTCCCTCCGCTGGTAATCGTATGACCCCCCGGACTCCTCTTCATAGGAAGGGGAGCGTGGACTGCGGCGCCGGTAGTCTTGGGACCGGCGAGGGCTTTGCTCCCGTTGCTGGTGGGTGGGAGCCGGGGAGGGGCTCCTCGTTCGGCGCCGAGGACTGGGATTTCTGGGGGGCGTCGGAGCCCTTTGTGCATTCTGGACGTTCTGCCGAAGATTGAGAGCCTGCAGAACGGTCTCCTGAAACTGGAGGAATTCGGCTCGACTGATGGGTACATCTCGGTCCCTCGGATGATGCCGATCCCTGGGTGAGCGGGACCTCCTCCTTCGGCGATCGGGAGATGCCGCTCGGCCTCTGCGGTCCGGAGACCTTCTGCCGTCCCGGCGACGTGGGGACCGCTCACCTTGACGCTGGCGGGAGGCTCCCTCTCGGGCCCGCCTCTCGTCAAGATGGGTACGGAGGTCGTCGTCTTTCTGGCGGTTCAGAAGTGTGATGCGGAGGTCGGGGTGATGAGAAGCCATCGAGTCCGAGGACCCATTATGGACCGAGACATGGCCCGGATTGAGGGGCTGCTTCTCCTTCCGACCGTTATGACCGGACGGACCATTGTTGGGCTGCTGCTTGGGAGGAGGAGGTGGGACCTGCTGGGTCGGCGGAGGGAGGTCGGACTGAGGGATAGGATTGACCGGAGCTTCATTTGCCGGGTCGGTGAGGTTGCCTGCCCGGTTCGACCCCCTGGATCTGTTCTTCTTCGGCGGCATGACTGCGGGGGACGATGGAGAATGGACTGAGGCTGTTCGTGTGGCTTGTTCCCACAGACGGCGCCAATCTGTTACCGCTGATTTCGGTGTGGGGGTAAACAGATAGAATTTGTGAGTCCGGGAAAAAGCCTGAGCAGCTGACTCGGCCTTCTTGCTCCTGCCGCAACCTGCAAGGAAGTGCGAGACACCGGGGTTGATTCCGGCGACGCACCAGCAAGATAAGTGGTGTCGGTACCACCGAGACCACGAGCACGATACGAATGATTGTCGGGCTTTGAGAGATGAGATCGAAGCCCTCATTCGAAGGGGGCAGTTGGCCAAGTTCATGAAGGCTACCGATCGGACAGATCACCACTCCCCTCCGCCTCGGGGGGCTAACAAGCGCTCCGAGCGGCGCGAAGCGACACCCGAGTTCGTGGAGGAACGGGTTCTGCACTTGATCCACGGAGGCCCCATGGGGGGCTCCTCTAATTCCTCCCGGAAGGCCTTCGTCCGAGAGGTCAACTCGGTCCATAGTGCCCCTCCCCCGAAAGGTCTCGGCGTCCCTGTGTCTTTCTCCGATGCCGACCTCGAAGGAGTCCGGACCCCCCACTGCGATGCCCTCGTCATCGACCTCCGCATGGCCAACTTTAAGGTGCAGAGGATTCTGGTGGACAACGGGAGTTCGGTCAATATCCTTTTCCTCTCGGCCTTCCGAGGCCTGCAGCTGTCCCGAGACCGTCTCAAGCCGGCCGGTTACACCCTCCACGGGTTCACGGGGGTCCCGGTAACCGTCGAAGGGGTGATAACCCTGGACGTTACTGCGGGAAGCGCCCCTACTACCCGGACCGAACCGATGGACTTCATGGTCGTCGACGTCCCGGCGGCATACAATGTCATCCTAGGCCGCCCCGGCCTAGCCGCTCTGGAAGCTGTCCCCTCGGCATACCATTTGAAAATGAAGTTCCCCACTCGCTCGGGAGTAGGGGAAGTTAGGGGAAGCCAGGAAACAGCTCGGAAGTGCTACATGACTTCCACCGGGGGACCAGTGTTCTCGCTCGAGACACTAGAGATCCCCGAGCCGAAGACCCGCCCAACGTCGAGCCGGCGGACGAGTTAGAAGAAGTACTCTTTTCAGACGAGGATCCGGACCGAAAATTTCTCGTCAGCAAGTCCTTGCCGACCGTGCTATTCTCCGACTTGGTGAGGTGCATCCGGAATAACCGCGACCTGTTTGCCTGGTCGGCCGCGGATATGCCCGGCATCTCCGAGGACTTGCTCGTCCACCGCCTAAGCGTCGAACCGGGGTGCAAACCGGTTCAGCAGAAGAGGCAAAAGTTCGCTCCCGAGCGACAGCAGGCAATCAAGGAGGAAGTAGATAAACTGCTGAAGGCCAAGTTCATACAGGAAGTAAATTATCCCGAGTGGCTGTCGAATGTTGTAATGGTCAAGAAGTCCAACGACTCGTGGAGGATATGCATTGACTTCACCGACCTGAACAAGGCGTGTCCGAAGGACCCATTCCCTCTCCCGAACATTGACACCCTCATTGATGCCACCTCGGGTCATGAGCTCCTCAGCTTCATGGATGCCTTCTCGGGGTACAATCAAATCCGGATGTTCCCTCCGGACATCCCGAAGACCTCCTTCGTCACCGACCAAGGCCTCTACTGCTACCGGGTCATGCCGTTCGGTTTGAAGAACGCAGGCGCCACCTACCATTGCCTCGTCAACAAGGTTTTCCAGAACCAGATCGGCCGAAACATGGAGGTGTACGTTGATGACATGCTTGTCAAGAGCATCCACGGCACCGACCATGTTGCCGACCTCCAAGAGGCCTTCGGCATGTTGAGGAAGCACAACATGCGGCTGAACCCGAACAAGTGTGCGTTCGGGGTCTCCTCGGGAAAATTCCTCGGCTTCATGGTAAGCCAGCGAGGAATCGAAGCTAATCCCGAGAAGATTAAGGCCATATTAGACATGGCCCCACCTCGGAACGTCAAAGAGGTGCAAAAGCTCACTGGCCGGCTCGCTGCTATCGGCCGGTTCCTTTCCAAGTCGGGGGAAAAGTGCCTTCCCTTCTTCAAAGCCCTCAGGGGGGCCAAAGGTTTTGAATGGGGCCAATCGCAACAGGAATCATTCGACCAGCTGAAGGCTTATTTGGTGAACCCCCCGCTGCTCAGCAAACCGGTCCCGGGCGAGACTCTCTTCGTCTACTTGGCAGCCTCCGAGCAGACCCTAAGTGCTGTCTTAGTGAGGGAGGAGGACCGAACCCAAAGGCCTATCTACTACGTGAGCAAGCTGCTCCGGGACGTCGAGCTCCGCTATCCGAGGATAGAGAAGATAGCCTATGCCCTGATCATGGCTGCGAGAAAGCTTCGGCCGTACTTTCAATCCCACTCGGTCGTTGTCCTCACCGACCAACCCCTCAAGCAAATCCTCCACAAGCCGGAGACCTCGGGCCGGCTGATGAAGTGGTCCATAGAGCTAAGTCAGCATGACATCTCCTATCAACCTCGGACGGCAATTAAGGCACAGGCTCTCGCCGACTTCGTCGTAGAGTCCACTATCCCCGAGGTCGGCCACGTCCCGAATGGGCCCCCCATTTGGACAGTTTTTGTGGACGGGTCCTCTTGTAGTGAAGGAAGCGGCGCCGGAGTCATACTAAATGGCCCTGACAACTTCGTCCTCCAGTACGCCATCCGCATGAACTTCAAAGCCTCGAACAACGAGGCGGAGTACGAAGCGCTCATCGCCGAACTTGGTCTTGCCCGAAGTGCTGGAGCCCAGCGCCTCCGGATTCACAGTGATTCCCAACTAGTCGTGAACCAGGTCTTGGGCGAATATGAGGCCCGGGACGAGCGAATGGCAAAGTACCTCGCCAAGGTCCGGGATCTCATGAGCCGGTTCGAAGAGGCCACCATCGAACGAGTCCCTCGGGAAGAAAATTCACAGGCCGATGCCCTCTCCAAATTAGCTTCGTCCTCACTTCAAGGACTTGAACAGACCGTGCTGATTGAAGTCCTCTCGAAGCCAAGCATCGAAGACGAGCCACCCAGCTCGGTGGAGTCGTTGCCGGTCATGCTGCAGGACAATTGGATGAAGCCACTGGTAGAATTCCTAAGGGACGGAGTTCTGCCCTCGGATCCCAAGGAAGCACGCCGAGTCAGAACTCGGGCCGAGCGTTATGTCTTGATCGAGGGCATCCTATACAAGCGCTCCTTCTCTCAAATAGATGGCCGACCATATCTAAGGTGCCTCTCCCCGGATCAGGCCGAATATGCCCTACAAGAGCTTCACGAAGGCATCGGAGGGGCACACTCCGGATTTAGGTCTTTGGCCCGGAAAGCTTTGAACTATGGGTATTTCTGGCCGACCCTTCTCCAAGATGCCGAGCGACATGTTCGGCAATGCAGCACTTGCCAGAGACACTCCAGCATCCGACGCCTCCCTCAGGCCAACCTCGCCTCCTTGTCGAGCCCTATCCCCTTCACAATGTGGGGAATGGACTTGTTAGGGCCTTTCCCTCCGGCTCCGGGTCAGTTCAAGTTCTTGGTCGTAGCCATCGACTACTTCTCAAAGTGGGTCGAGGCCGAGCCCCTCGCCACTATAACCGAGAACAAGGTGGTGCAGTTCTTCTAGAAAAGTATCATCTGCAGGTTCGGAGTCCCCCGAGTCCTCGTGACGGACAACGGTACTCAGTTCACTGGTGCGGCGTTCCGAGCTCTGTGCAATGACCTCGTTATCCAACAACGCTTCTCGTCCGTCTCCCACCCTCAGTCGAACGGACAAGCCGAGAATGCTAATCGGCAGATCCTCGCAGGCATCAAGAAGAGGTTGGACAAGTGCTCCAAAGATTTGTGGGTCGACCAACTCCCCAATGTCCTGTGGAATTACCGCACAAGCAAGCGGACCCCCACCGGGGAGTCCCCTTTCAATCTTACATACGGGGCCGAGGCCGTGATTCCCCTCGAGGTCGGGATACCTTCTCCTCGCCTCGTTGCCTACAGCGAAGAGCAGAACGCCCGAGACCTCAGAGCAAGTTTAGATTTGGTGGACGAGCTGAGGGAGAGAGCGTCAATTCGGTAGCAGAATTACAGAAGAAGAGTCGAGTTGGCCTACAACAAGAAGGTCCGACCCGCCAACCTTAAGCAAGGAGATTTAGTACTGAGGAAGCTAGCCATATCCTTCCCCGGTCAGAAGAGCAAGCTAGCTCCGAACTGGGAAGGTCCGTACCGGATCACAAAAGTCGTCCGGCCTGGGGCATACCATCTCGAAGACATGGAAGGCAGAGAGCTTCCGAGGACCTGGAATGCCGACCACCTCCTAAAATACCAAGAGAGCGTTCCGACGCCACTCTAAGTAACAAGGAGTATCGGGCCATTCCAATCCTCCGACTTGTAACCCATTTTTTCATAAATTGTACTATGTAAAGCGGTTCGCCGTCGAAATCAATAAAGAAAGCTCTGTTATGTTTGTGAATCTGCATGTTTTTCTCCCCCCTTATCGCCTGTCTTTTTTATACATTACTTCAACCAATGGTTCGGAGTCCACGTTCGGCTCGGCCTCATTCCCTCTGTTCGTCCCCGGACGGACCAGAGGCGAACCGCCGTTCCGAACTGCTCCCACAGCCGTTGAACTATACCGATGGTTCGGAGTCCAACACTCGGCTCGACTTTACCACCTCGGCTCGTCTCCGGACGAACCAGGGGTAGATCGCCGTTCGGAATTGCTCCCACAGCCGTTGAACTATACCGATGGTTCGGAGTCCAACACTCGGCTCGACTTTACCACCTCGGCTCGTCTCCGGACGAACCAGGGGTAGATCGCCGTTCGGAATTGCTCCCACAGCCGTTGAACTATACCGATGGTTCGGAGTCCAACACTCGGCTCGACTTTACCACCTCGGCTCGTCTCCGGACGAACCAGGGGTAGATCGCCGTTCGGAATTGCTCCCACAGCCGTTGAACTATACCGATGGTTCGGAGTCCAACACTCGGCTCGACTTTACCACCTCGGCTCGTCTCCGGACGAACCAGGGGTAGATCGCCGTTCGGAATTGCTCCCACAGCCGTTGAACTATACCGATGGTTCGGAGTCCAACACTCGGCTCGACTTTACCACCTCGGCTCGTCTCCGGACGAACCAGGGGTAGATCGCCGTTCGGAATTGCTCCCACAGCCGTTGAACTATACCCAAGGTCCGGAACACATAATCCGAACTCTCTTAACTATTAGCCGAAGCCCGAAGACACACGCATTCGGTCGGTTTCCGAGCAAGTGCCTTCCCGAGTGTGTAAACGGGGAAAACACACTTTCCCCTCAACTTTCGTGCATGATCTCGATCAGACGGCTCGGATCTCGCCACCTGCACTAAACGACAAGATAACGTTTTCTTGGGGACTGAGCCGCCTCGAGATTCGCGCCTACGTTCAACGCCCCAAATCACGCCACCTGCTATAAACGACAAAATAGCGCTTTCTTGGGCACAGAGCCGCCTAGGGACTTTTATCGTACCGTGTCAGAGCCGCTAAACGACAGAATACCGTACTCATGGGGGTTCGTTCGGTTAAACAAACACGCTCGGTTCAAAAGTCTCGGCACGACCAACATAGCTACAGGCGAAAATGAATATGCAAAACAATGAAGGGGAATTTTATTAATTGTCGGTGCATAATACAAAACATTCCATTACAAAGTGTTCGCAAACAAAACGTACAATGCCCGACCCACTACACTTGTCTCTCATATAGAAACATCCTCACTAGACTGTTCGTCCTCCTCGGCTGGCAGCTCCTCTGCCTCCCCCCGGTGTTTCGCCATCACAGCCTGCAAGTGCCGCATCTCCGAGAGCAAGTCATCCCGCTCGGCAATAATCTTCGACTGGTTGTGCCGAATGCATTTGACTCGAAGAGCGTTGCTGAATGCGGTTTGCGAGTCTTCATCCTCTCCTCCGAGGCTCAGCTCGACGATCCTATTCTCCAGGCGCTGGATCTCGGCTTCCCGGAGACTGAGGACAGACGAAAGGTGGATCCACTCACTCTCGGCTCGGCGTAACTTCAGATTGGCACTCCTAGGGCTCAGAACCACCGTTCCAGAGCTGGCCTCAGATTCGGAGTCATCATTCGAACGTTCGGAGTCCGAGTCATGGATCGTCACCCCGAGCTGAAAGGAAAGGAAAAGGAATAACACAGTTTCAATACACTGCCGAAGTCTAACACTTGAAAATCTTTCAGAACTATTTGCATTCAGGCATAATAGTGTTACAGGCGGTCGACCGACCCCATAATTGGGTTTTTACAACAACCAACAGAAATGGAAAACAACATGATCAGGGCCTCTTTGGAAGGGGAATGCTTCGGTTTAGGGAAACGCGAGGACGACGAGGCCTCCCCTCCGAGCTCGACCCTAAACCAACGAAGCGTGATCCCCCTTCACTGCTGGTCCTAACAGCGGCGCCGACCGAGGCACCGCTCGACGAGACAGCCGCGCTACTCTGAGCATCGGCCGGACTCCACCGGGTCACAGGCGACCGCATCGCAAGTTCGTAAAACGTGATCCCCCTCGCGCTCTCCTCGCGAGTGCACGACGTGCTGCGGACATTAGCTCTCTCCGGCACTGGCTTGAGCGACGCGATCTCCTCCTCCAATTCGATAATTCTATCCCTCAAGACGTCGTCCTTCGCCAATTTCTTCGGTCGAGGGGCCCTCAACGGGTCCGAGGCATTGGCGCTATCAGTCGCAAGCCGTCGGTAATGGGTGACCTCGATCCCCCTATCTATGGTGATCCTTCTGAGCCTGTCGACTTCGGCCGATAGCCTCTTGCGCTCGGTTGACGCTTTCTCCAGTTCGGAAGCCAGCTTCTCCCCCTCCGCCGAACGTTCTTTTTCTGCTAGCTCCAAGTATTGGACCTCGGCCAAAATATCGTCATTTTTCTGCTCGGTAGCAGTAAGCTCTCTACGGAGATTCTCGACTTCGCCTTCGGGATAGGGAGCTGAAGAGCGCTTCCGATACTGGTACAGCTCGCGACCATACCTCCGCAGAGCTGCCTTTGTGTCCTCCAGCTTGCCGAGCAGGAGATATCGATTATACCGGCTCTGAAAGAGCTCGTTCTTCGTTTTTGCCAGCTCCTTCCGAAGGTATTCAACCTCCGTGATCGGACCAAATCTCACCTGAAAAGCAGAGATAAATCCGAGACCCAACACTTGGAGAAATTTATGCCAAAACAGACACTAAGTCCGAGACTCAACGCTTGGGCAGGCCATCCTTCGCCCAAACTGTCGGTATCACCTATGGCGTTAGAGTTCGGACGAGGAAGTATTTGTCCTTCCAATGTTTGATCGAGTCCGGGTTCTCGATCAACTTAACTCCCGTCCGAGGAGAAAGGAAAAACCTCTACTCGTCCCGCCTCGGCTGGCAAGGTCGGAAGAGACTCCGAAAGAGGTACATAGTCGGCTTGGCGCCGATCTCTTGGCATCGGAGGAGGAACGCCACGACGTGCCTCCATGTGTTCGGCATCAGTTGGGCGGGACTCAAACCATACCAGACCAGGACTTCAACCACGAATGGGTGGAGGGGAAAGCGGAGTCCGGCAATGAGGGAGTCGACCGGAAAGACACATACGTCCGGCGAGGACTTTGTGTTGGCTCGGAACCCCGGCCCAGGAAGGAGCAGTACATACTCAAGAGGGATCTGGAAACCCTCTCGGATCAGACGAAGATCTGTCTCGGTAAGAGTCGAGATCCTGTGGTCAACCTCGGACAGCTCCCTAGGCTCGTTCTCCTCCACCAGTTTAGCCGTACCTTGAGTGACCCTCTCCAAGGTATCCTCGGCGTAATCCCGGACGCCTCCCACACTCGACACGGCGATGGGCTGCCGACCAAACGCCCCTGCTCTCTTCGGCGTCACTATCGTGACCACGCCTTTGCCCTTTCGGGACTCGGCCACGACTTCCTCGGGCACTTTGGCCACTTCACCCTCTTTATCCGGACGAACGACGTCTTGCTCGCTCGGCTCCACTACTCCCTTCCCTTTATCCCCTCGGCCAACGGCTTGCTCCGAGGCGGGGGTCTCAGCCGAAATCTTAACCATGTTTTCCTAAAAAGAGAAGGGAAAGAGACTGACCTTGAAGTGACAGGTGCGGTCGGAAAGTTCGCCGGAACTAGGAACGCTACCGCGACAGCTAGCAACGCCACCAGAGAGCTAAAAACTTCGAAACAAAGTAAAAACGGAAGAGAGAGAGTAAAAGTGAAAAGTGAAGACTTGGTCTTAGGGGGGGTGAAGATTTATAGTAAAATTGGGACGTCCCTTGGACTTCCAAACGAAAGTTTGCGACTTTTGGGCTGCTCTCGAAACGTCGCGAAGGCCCATCACCACTGTCTCCTTCACCAAGTCAGCTGGCTCGGCTCCAGCAGATCCGAATCCGAGCTACAGGCAATCCAAACATGCCGGCAATAGGGTCCGGTCGGAATTCGAGCAAGCGCCTTCCCGAGCGTGTAAACGGGGAAAGTTCACTTTCCCCTCAACTTTCGCGCCCGATCTCGATCAGACGGCCCAGATCTCGCCAAGAGCACTAAACGACAAGATAGTGTTTTCTTGGGAGCCGCGCCTGTCTCGAGATGTGCGCCACCATCCAACGGCTCTGAACGCGCCACGATGCTTGGACGATCGAACCCTCGGACACCCCACCTATGCCTAGAAGAACCGAGAAAAATTTTGATTCAGTTTTGAGGCGCCGCCCTCGGCGAGCGCCCCCCAGGTCCCGTGTCTCGGCTGGTATTCCACCGACCCACGGGCCCCGGTCAGAAACAGATCGGCGCTCCCCCCATCTCTAACTCCTCCGGGCTGACATCCATCAGAAGCCATCAGCCCGGAAGGAAGACAGAGAAGGGAGGGGACCCATCAACACTCAGAGATCAGGAGAAATGCACCGTTCTGAGCTAGTTGTTTCCAACTGGAAGGCACGGCTTGTCAGAGGACTCTGACCACAGCGCCTTCACAGTTGAAAACAACGGACTCGGACGGTCCGGAAGCCCGAGCCACGACTCATGATGGAGGAGCGCACCATTCCGAGCTAGTTGGTTGCAACTGGAAGTCTCAGTTTGTCAGAGGACTCTGACAGCGGCGCCTTCACAGTTGCAACAAACGGACTCGGATGGTCCGGAAATCGGCCTCGGACATGGATCATCACCTCTTCCACCAAGACCTCCGCCTCCTTAGCACCCGCTTCGGAGCAACTGAAGAAGGCCGAAGATCTTAGTGGAAGAACGACCACCCGTCCTTCCGAAGTGGCCTATACCCCGGGTCCGGACTATAGTCGTCGCCACTACTGCCTTATCCCCTCCCGCTCCCGACATCCCCTTCGGAGCAGTGAGGAACGGGAGAAGAATAAGGCAACAGGGCGACCACCCGTCCTTACGAAGTAACTTGCCCCTCGGGTCCGGACTATGGTCGTCGCCACTACTGCCTCGTTCCCCCCCGCTCCTGACATCCACTTTGGGGCCGTCAGGAACAAAGGGAAAACCAGGCAGCAGAGCGACCACCTCTCCGGACCTCAGGAGGGAAGCTACCCAAGGCAGATGCCTCCGAGATTTGAAACTCAATGTTGATTGTGACTGAAATGACAAAGGGAGTGGGGTACTTATAGCCTGCCTCCAAGAACCCGCCATTATGACCCTCGGAAGTTGAAACGCCACGCATTAATTAAAGGAATTATCCTTAATGACATCGGGAAGGCGGAACGCCACACAAGTCCCAAAGCACCATTAATACCATTGGGAACAGAGCCATCTCGGATTGCCAAAAACCACAGGCCCTCGGTCGGCTGCCGAGCAAGTGCCTTCCCGAGCGTGTAAACGGGGAAAACTCACTTTCCCCTCAACTTTCGTGTCTGATCTCAATCAGACGGTCCAGATCTCGCCGAGAGCACTAAAAGACAAGATAGTATTTTCTTGGGAGCTGCGTCCGTCTCGAGATGCGCGCCATCATCCGACGGCTCAGATAGCGCCACGTCACTCGGATGACCGAAGCCACGCCCCCTCGGTCGGCTTCCGAGCAAGTGCCTTCCCGAGCTGGTAAATGGAGAAAAAAAGACACCGAGCTACTTAAACCGTTGGATCTCTCAGAAACTCGCAATCCCAATGATGAACGGCCCAGATTGCGCCGCGTGTACTAAAAGACAAGATAGCATTTTTTTGGGAACCGCGCCCGTCTCGAGATGCGCACCAGCATCCGACAGCTCAGATGGCGCCACGTCACTCGGCCTGCCGAACCCCCTACCTCCGGTCGGCAGCCGAGCAAGTGCCTTCCCGAGCTCGTAAACGGAGAAAAACGCTGCCGAGCGGTAACAACCGTCAGATCTTTACGAAATTCGTGCTCGTCCATGATCAACGGTTCAGATCGAGCCACGTCATTAATCGGTATTTAAATCGTTTTTATTTATTTAAATCGTTTTATTTATTTAAAAATTGCGAAAAAGTTACTAAAAATTCGGGAAAATTAACTAAAATTCCTGAAAAATAGTTGGAAACTTGGGGGGACATTTTCGAACCCCTAGACGAACAATTATTACCCAGGGTGTACCGTTAAAGACCCCCGAACGATTAGTAAACACGTCGCAAAATTAAATAAATAGTCCGAAAAAATAGATAAAACCCCTTAAATACCCGATCTGACCAGAGAACAGCCAGCGGCGTCAAAAGCTACCTCACTACCCCCTTTCTAGATTCAAAATCCCACATTTGGACTCCGATACAACTCCACCAGCCACTAAAACAGCTAGACTACTCCTCAAAGTTTGATCACACTCAGTCTTTAGGAGTGGGGGGCTCATGATATGGCTAAAAATGGGGTTAAATCGGAACCGTCCAGATTGAGCACGAATCTTGAAGCACGGGGGTAAAAAGATAATTTCACATACAGATGGATCCAAAACGGGTATTGGGCCTCCTTCTCACAAAACCAACCACCCGCGAATAGATCCACTTCAACTGGACACGGGGCCCGACCCGATGCAAGCCCGGTCCACCGGAAGGAGAATCAGGCCACTGATTTGACTAAATCAAATCAATAAGCCTGATTAGCTCTCACCAGGGAATCAGGACCTAATTTCCTAAAAACAGAATAGGAGGATTTTTCTCCTGGCTGTTAGGCATGAAATCAGGATCCTAACCGTTCCAAAGACGACTATAAATACAACCCCTCTACCACCAAGACCAGGTTAATCACTTTTTGACCACTTAAGCTCTTTCTTAATCTTTTTCCTGATTACTGACAAGAGTGTCGGAGGGTGCGTCGCCGGAATCAACCCCGGTGTCTCGCACTTCCTTGCAGGTTGCGGCAGGAGCAAGAAGGCCGAGTCAACTGTTCAGGCTTTTTCCCGGACTCACAAATTCTATCTGTTTACCCCCACACCGAAATCAGCGGTAACAAAACTCTTATTACTTCGTCCACCATGGCAGTAGAGTTTTTAGCATGTTATGAAGCATCTAATCATGGAATTTGGCTGAGAAACTTTGTCACTGGGCTGCGAATTGTAGAAGGAATTAAACGACCACTTAAGTTATACTCCAATAACAATAGGAGCTCAACCAAGTCAAAACACATTGACATCAAGTTCCTAGTTGTCAAAGAGAGGGTACAGAGTGGACAGATTTCCATAGAACACTTAGGGACAAACTCCATGATAGCTGACCCTCTTACAAAAGGCCTTCCACCCAAGGTCTTTCATGAGTACACTGCTCACATGGGTGTCTTAGAGTATGAGGATTCTTTGGTTTAGTGGGAGTTTATCACTTCTGCACTTTATGTTCTATGTTTGATTTTGTATATATATGTGCTTTTGTATTCGAATATTTTTCTGATCAGAAATAATGTTTGGTATTCAGTTTATTACACTTTGTAAGATATTGTCCTTAAATGATCTCACTAAAGTAAAGTTGGACCAGTCGAAAATAGGCATGTTTAGATCACATTACATGTAATTTTCATGCTACACATCCATACTTGATCTATGTCGTTGATTATATTGATATACATGACCATTTATGGGTCTAGTTACGATAAGATCACCTTGATCCTTATATTGATATGATTGATGGACTAGATTATTTGAGATGACAGATAAAGATAATAGTTTTGAGCTCATAAGGTTATTTTGAATACATGATTGCATAATGACATATGTGGCCCAAGTGGGAGATTGTTAGATATTTATCTAATATGTGGGCCTACATATATTATAAATTATGTATTGTAAATTATCTAAAGGATTATCTCATTTAAAGTGATCTTATATGAGTAAAGCTATTGGGATGAAATACATCTCATTTGATATGGGCTTTATAATGTGTAGATACCAAATATCTTATTTCTATTTTTATGATGGGCCAAAATAGATATAAGAAAGATTTAAAAGTTTTGACTCTTCATGAAAGAATTATGAACTCAAAAGTCATGGCTCTTAATGAAAGAGCTATGAACTCATGGTTCTTAATGAAAGATTATGAACTAAAAAGTCATAGGTTATGAACTCAAGAGTCATGATGAAAGGACATGTACTTACTATAAATATAAGGGGTTATGGTCCCCAATTGTAGAGAAAAATATATAATTCTCTTCATCCCATTAGAAGAGGAACTAAGGCAAAATTAAGGAAAATCTACAATTGGAAGATTACTAATCTATCAAGAGCATCATCCTTTCCATCAAAGTCTCATGGATCCTTCGGGTATGCTTCCGCATTGATTAATCATCTTGAATGACATGGGATTATAGATAGAAATTGATTTTATGTTTGTGCTTGATAAAGAACATGTTTCTTAGTTGATCTTGTTTTTGTATACAAGATGTTTGAGAATTAGAAATATGTTAATGGGTACAAATAATTTAAGTTAACACTATGTTCCATTATAACTAAGAAAACATATTTTTAATGGTTTGCAATAGGTTTCAGTCGGTTTGGATATCCAGACACTTAAAAATCTAGCGAAAATAACACTTTAAAGTGAACGAATAATTGCTGTGATACTGAAAGTAATTCTTATCCATTTAAACATTGTCATGAAGGGTATTTGCAACTGAGTGAAGATATGAAGTACTTACAATCTATACTTAGAATCCATTTCCCTGTCAAAATAGCCAAGGGATACTTCAATGTTCTAGTGCAGCCACCATTTTCATCAACATATGCAATGACATGTGTTATACTTGGTTCCCATGAGTTGGTTTCTACCACTCCGCTTTTGAAGGAAAACTCCCTGTGAACCATTTAATAGAATTGTGACTAATGAATAATGCAAAGGTTGGGGAAAAAATTGCAGATCCGTAACCCTCTGTTTCTAATTGTTGGTTTTCTTTGTATTATATTCATTTCTTTTTCTCTTTTATCTTTTCTGAACCTCTGTAATTTTGCTATTTATAATAAAAATTGATTTTGCTTCCAATTCAATTTATTCTTCAAATCTATTTAATTTTATCTTCTGTTGAACTCTAAAATTTTTCGTGCATCCAAAATTTAATTTTGTGCATATTGGCTTCTCTTTTTATCAATTATTTTCTTCTTATTTTACTTCTATCTACCCAAACCTGCATCCAAACCCGCTAATCCGTTAACCCATTACCCAAACCCACTATCTTAATTACTCTATAAATACCCATTATGTAACCTCCGTTCCCATTAATCATCCTGAATGACATGGGATTATAGATAGAAATTGATTTTATGTTTGTGCTTGATAAAGAACATGTTTCTTAGTTGATCTTGTTTTTGTATACAAGATATTTGAGAATTAGAAATATGTTAATGGGTACAAATAATTTAAGTTAACACTATGTTCCATTATAACTACAAAAACATATTTTTAATGGTTTGCAATAGATTTCAGTCGGTTTGGATATCCAGACACTTAAAAATCTAGCAAAAATAACACTTTAAAGTGAACGAATAATTGCTGTGATACTGAAAGTAATTCTTATCCATTTAAACATTGTCATGAAGGGTATTTGCAACTGAGTGAAGATATGAAGTACTTACAATCTATACTTAGAATCCATTTCCCTGTCAAAATAGCCAAGGGATACTTCAATTTTCTAGTGCAGCCACCATTTTCATCAACATATGCAATGACATGTGTTATACTTGGTTCCCATGAGTTGGTTTCTACCACTCCGCTTTTGAAGGAAAACTCCCTGTGAACCATTTAATAGAATTGTGACTAATGAATAATGCAAAGGTCGGGAAAAAAATTGCAGATCCGTAACCCTCTGTTTCTAATTGTTGGTTTTTCTTTGTATTATATTTATTTATTTTTCTCTTTTATCTTTTCTGAACCTCTGTAATTTTGCTATTTATAATAAAAATTGATTTTGCTTCCAATTCAATTTATTCTTCAAATCTATTTAATTTTATCTTCTGTTGAACTCTAAAATTTTTCGTGCATCCAAAATTTAATTTTGTGCATATTGGCTTCTCTTTTTATCAATTATTTTCTTCTTATTTTACTTCTATCTACCCAAACCTGCATCCAAACCCGCTAATCCGTTAACCCATTACCCAAACCCACTATCTTAATTACTCTACAAATACCCATTATGTAACCTCCGTTCCCGCCAATATGTATTTTCTATGTATTTTCAAATTTTCGATTCTTTGCAAATTATTTTTCGTTTTAAATTCTTTTTGTTAAAAATTTTAGTGGATTCTCTAATAAAGTCAATTTTATTCATTAATGGTATTTTTTGCTATCTTCAGTCGACTATATATTTTAATACAAGTCTATTTCTATTCTGTAGGTTATTTTACCCCAATCTTATTACTATTATTATTATCATTATTATGATTGTCATAATTTCTATGATTTTTATTATTATTATAATTATTATTGGAGTATGAAGTTTATGTACATTATTTGATTTAATTAATTGTTATGTAATACTATATTACTGTTTATTATATTTTAGCCTAAATCAAACCCGATTTCATTATTCTGTGAATCTGTATATCCTATTGTATATAGTAGTATTTGAGTATTAATTTAATGCATACTAATTGGTTTATTTGTACTAATATATGATCATTGATTTATTTATTGATTTATTTTTCTAAATATCCGCATCCCATTAACCCTATACCCAAATGCATTCTTATTGAATCTTAACCCACAAACCCACCTTAACCCATTTTCTTATTGGATCAACTCGCAGTCGTTAACCCAATACCCATTACCCAATAACCCATCTTTAAACCCTATAAATACTAATTATAACTTAACCCTAATCTTAATTACCCTCTAATCTCAGCAGCAGCCGCCTAAATCATCTTCTTCCTCTGTTCATTTTGAAACCCAACTGTACACCCTCTCATCTTCCACTTCTGTTTTTTTCGAAACCCATCACCCTATCGTCTTCCCGTCGCCTGCATCGTCTCCTCCACCCCGTCTCCACCATCCCGTCACCCTCGCCCTCACCTTGTTCCTTCGAGAGTGCCTGCACCCACACCCCGCCTGCCTCTGCCATTACCAGTCGAACCGCCTTCATCCTCATCGCCTGCATCCCCTCGCACCCATCTCCCTCGTCCACCACTCGCCTCGCCCTCCTCTACCTGCCATCGAACCCATCCGCAACTTCCGCCATCAGCCCGTCCTCCTTCCTCTATTTCTCTCCCAAAACAAAGCAAACCCATCCACCACCGCCTGCAGCACTTCGACCGCCGCCCTCCTCTTCCCGCCTTCCTCTTCCCTCGCCTCCCGTGTGTGCAACAGAATCCACCGGTACCACCCAGTCGCCTTCCACCTCATCCTTACCGCATCCTCCTGTGCACCTTAGTCCTCATCCCTGCGACCGTCGCCGCCTTCGAATGCAAGCCAATCGACCTCCGTTGACCATCACCGCAGTTGTCGTCGCCGTCCTTGCTGTTGCCGCTGTCGGCGACCACCACAGCCCCGTCGGAGCCAACCCAGTTGCCACTCCCACTGTTGTTGCTATTATGTTGCCGATCCGCTGAGTTGGCTGTTTGCTGTTTGGCCACTTTCGCTGTGTGCTGTTTGTATTGATTTTTGCTGTGTGCTATTGGGGTTGGTTTTTTTTTTTTTTTTTTTTTGAGGAAAAGGTGGAATAATGCCACCCTGTTTCATTAATAAGAGATTAATAAACAAGCCCGAGAACCCGGGAAAATAAAAGTACAGTGCAGGAATTAAAACATATCCCCCAACATATCCCTGGGGGGTGGGTAACAACATTCAGCCTACAGGCAACCAAAATACCACTACAAAAACACAGGTCTGATACAAAAAGTAATAGTGAAGCGATAGCCCCCTCATCAGTCAAGAGTTGGACCGATCTCAATCTCCTCGTCATCATACTCATCTACCTGGAAAACCCGTGCAATCCTCCCTCTTGCTCCTGAAGCAGCAGCTGTAGCCCAAAAGGAAATAAGATGCATAATATGAGTAAGATTGCTAGAAATAGAATTACATGAAGCACGGAAATAAAAATTGTTCCTATCTAGCCATAACACCCATGTGGTAGCCGCAATGGCAATAAACCATGCATCTTTCATATCGTGACGGGCTGATGCAAATGTGGGACCAACCCAGAGCTCCTCATAGTCTCTTGGAAAGTCACTTGTTCCTAGTGCTCTCAGCACCTCAATCAGGACGGCCTTGCTTCTGGTGCAGTGAAGAAACAGTTGATTCAGACTTTCTACGTGTACATTGCAGAACCCGCAATTGGTCGCAATGTGAGGTTGCCTCTTGGCTAGGTTCTCTCTGGTTAGAATGGCATTGTTGAGCACAAGCCAGAGGAAGACTCTAATTTTCAGCGGTGTTTTTGTCTTCCAAAGTACCGCTGTCCAGCTGGGCCGGCAACCTCGGAAGTGAATCCTGTGGTACATTGATCTAACCGAAAACACTCCCTTGTTCTCGAGTCCCCACCACAAGTGGTCTGGGCCTTGGGTACAGCTCACCCCGGACTGTACAATGTGCGTTTGTAATTCATGCAGTTGCTGTGTCAAGCTTGGAGAAAGAGTTCCTTGGAATAACGGTCTCCAAGTCCCCCTTTTCCAAGAATCCGCCACCGAGATATTTGGTCGACTTGTTTTAGCAAACAGCTCTGGGAAACCGTCCTTAAGAGAGTGAGGACCGCACCATTTGTCCCACCAAAATCTCGTGGTTCGACCATTGCCGATCAAAGATGAGGTTGCTGAGTTGAACGGTCCGCTGGCTTTCGCAAGTCCTTTCCAGAAGCGGGATACTTTGGGTCCTACACGAAAGCCTAGAGATCTGGTGGTTGCTGTTGCTGTTCACGTGTTTGCACCTGCCGTATTTCGCACGTGCCGCCGTCGGGATTCTCATCTCGTTATTTGTTTATGTTCGGATTCACTGTCGTTAAGGCAAGTACCTTGTACGTTTTTATTGTTCTGTACAAGCTTTTATTTGACCTCTCGCAAGTAGTTATTTTGCTTGATTATCGTGTTTTGAAACTCGTTCATGTTCATGAAAAACGTCTTTGCAAATTTCAATTGATTGAACCGTCGTGTTATTTATTCTTTGAAATCATTCCATGATTGAATCAATCGATATGTATGTTGAATCGAATCAATTTATTTGCCACTATGATTTGATTCCCATCAAAAGATCCTTGATATCAAATTTGTATATTTCTGTCCTGCTGTATGTTTTGACTTGTAGCATGATTTTTACTCAGTTACATTCTAAATTTGTTAGAACTTTCTAAATAAGAGTTGTAGCCCTCTGTTTCTAGTTTTCAGAACATTTGACTGGTCTGAAATTTGATGTGTAGATTGCTAGATTTGCTATTTTTAGTGCTGTAACGTTTCAATTCCAGATTTCTATTTTGAAGTATATTTCCTCAATTAACTAATTTGAATACCATGCTAAGAATATAATTAAGACCTGACATGTTCCAGTATGTTACTAGACATGATTTGGTATTGATTTATGTTTTTTATAAGATTTTTCAATGAATGTCCAGTTAATTTTTATATACATGAATTTGACATTGTGATGCTGTCTGAACATGAAATCAGTAAAGAATGGGAAATTGAACCTAGTTATTTTGTTCTTTCTCTTCTGTTCTTGCATTGGTTTTTCTCTCTTGCATCATTTATCCATTCTGCATCTTGCAATTACCTTCATTTATTGATTCATTATTGAGTATCATACTAGTTATTTCTTCCCTACCGTACTCTCTTCAAATTCCAGTTGTATCACCCTACTTGCTTCCCTCCCTTATTCATTCATTTGCATTGTCATCATTCATTAAATCTTTATTTAACATCATTCTTGATCACTTCATTCATATCCATGTTCTTTCTTTTTAGTGCTGTCACCATTTTGTCTTTTTCCTTGAATCCCCTATTCTGTTATCCATAAGTTTGCTATCGCCTGTCCTATGTACCACCTGGAAAAATTTCGAGGACGAAATTTTGTTATAAGGTGGGTAGGATTGTAACCCCCATTCCCGACAATAAGTATTTTCCGTGTATTTTTCTATAATTTGATTTTTATAAATTTGTTTTATGCTAAATTCGTTTCTTATCTTTTATAAGAGCATTTTCTAATCGAAAATTTTATTTATTTCGAATAATGGTGTATTTTAATCTTACTTTCTATTTATTTTTGATCGGTTAATTATATTCGAGCCTAAAACAAATATATTATTATTATTGGATTATTTTAATTAAATTGTTAAACCCGGATACTATTTTGTTAGATAATTTTATTTTATCATGGTTATAATCATTAATTGTTATTCCTTGATTATCTATTTAAAATTCATCTATCGAAATATTTTATTATTGTACTGGATCTGATTTTCTTGGCTAATTTCAATTTATTTTCAAACTAAATCGATATTCTTTTCATTTGAACTATTTATTTATTTAATTGGATTTAAATTTTCGTTCATGAACAATTATATCTTTTGTTGGGCTATATATCTTGCGGATTTTGTTTTATTGGATTGTGGTTATTTTAATTGAACCCTATTGTCTTTAAACCAGTCTCTTGTTGAACCCAAAACCCAATTTCAATTGTTCTTGACCCAAAACAGCTATTATTGGATCCTAAACCACTAACGCAACATTCTAATTGTACCATATAAATACAACCCTAGTACAAACCCTAAAAAATTGCACAATTGAAATCCTAGCCGCTTATTCTCTTTCCTCTCCCATTTTCTCTCCCCGTCACTAGATTTCCCGCCCAAACTGAGACCCCCCACTATTCTCTTTCTCTGGCGTGATCCCCGACCTCCGGCGACCTTCCCTCATCGCCATTCTCCATCGCGCCACCCTCTGACGCACGCCACCACATCCCAACCTTTCCTCATCTTCCGCTCTCATCGACAGTAGCAACCGAACCCAACCACCACCGCTGCTGTTTCTCTGTGTTTCCCACCAACTGAACAGCCGAGCCCTCCTTCAACCTCCCACCCAGCCGACCATCGTCGACGCCTTGCCACTGTTGCTGCCGAGCTCTCTCTCTCTCTCTCTTTTTCTGTTATTGCTTTTGGTTTCTCTCGTGCACATGTTATACATGTTTTGCTGTTGACTCCTTGGTGGATTGTGTTAGTTTGTGGGTTAATTGCTTCGGGATCCTTATCCCGTTATTCTTGATATTAGTTTTCACCGTTTATAAAGCAAGTCACTTCCTGATGAATTGTTAATTGTATCAAATTCAAGTTTCACTGAAATTCTTGCAAGTAGATCCTATTCGTTATCATATTGTTGTATTGATTATCTTTGTTGGGTCTATTGAGGGTTTACATGAGCTAACCACAATAATCTTGACATCGTGCCACTTTTGACTATAATGATTGAATCTTTCATGCAGTCATTGTAACACCCCGAATTTCAAAAAACAACTGAATTTTAGATTCCACAGGATGTTTACACTTCTTTCGTACAATTTTACAAGGAATTTAAAACTTTTCACTTTACATCAGAGTTACAGGGAATCTTTACACTTTATATTTTACAACGAAGGCAATTTACAACATTTATATAAAAGTACAAAAATATTTGAATAATTTCTAAGCATCAGTTCTCCTTTAATCTTTATCATGCCATTTATCCTGCATACAAAACTATGGGTACGTCAGTTTATTCAACCGACGAATATTATACACGGCCATCCTCTCTATGCCGGAAAACAGTATAATTGATTTTCCATATTTAACAAACACAAACTTGTTCACATATCAAACTAAGGGGAATACCCTATTGATGTCGTGTTGTGTTTGTGCACTTAGTCCTTAATGCAATTATTTATATTACATGACACTAATGCACACTTATTCGGATTCTATGCATCCCATACTACATAGGTCCGAGGGCAAGCCTCGTAATCGTTCTTCATCTTGTAGGGTTCAATCTTTCGTCATGGCTTAATCTACTACTGTAACTACGGTAAGTATCCTAGATGTCCTATGAGTACGAGCTCATGTACAGAAAAACTGGAAGGAAAACCCACGTCATGTCACGACACATTGTGAAGACTATCTATGGACAATTCAGCCTCCTTCATGGCACACGATCCTCTCGCAGTCACCAAACACCACACAAGCGTCGTCAAGATCCCGATAATTCCAGAGTAGTACTCACGTCATGTCACGACGCATCGTGAAGACAAACTATGAATCACACCCACATCGTAGACTCGAGGCCCTCATACTTGTATTTTTCTCACACTTTCATCACCTCTTCACTATGTACTAATTCTTAACTTAATGAAATCATGAACAAAATTAATCACTTAGAGTTAGCCCTCTCACTAATACCGGTCTTATTTCTTTCATCTCACAATGACCCAAACTTGGGCTTTTCAATTTCAATAATAATATCTCATCCCTTTTACTTGTCGGTGTGAGTTTTGGCTACACCCTAATCTTCAATTTCAATTCACAAATTTACAATCTGAGTTGTCAAACTCAAGAATATTTCTCTTTTTCATTCACATGATTTTCAATCTTTTCATGAGTCAATAATCATACATGGAGTTCAATTATACATCATGCATTAAATAATCCAACATGTATCTCCACATTTAAAATCATATCACAAACTATCTAGTTAAAGTGAATATTCACAAACTCACCATTGTCACACTATTCTTTAGTAAGAATAACTCATATAAAACTCCACATTTGTATTTTCTTTCTATAGATTTTCCTTTTTCAATACCTATCTCAATTTCTTCATGAAAACACATTTCTTTATGAAATTATATGAGTGTGAAACTATAGTTCCAAATACACTTTTACTTCCAAAATACACTTTATTTCATTCCAACAACTCCCAATTAATTTTCATAAGTCGTATATAATTTTAGAATAATAACGATATTTTTCGGAATTTTTACACATCAAGAAAACCCAAAAATAACTTTTTAAAAAAAAATTAACATTCTGGCCGCACCAAGAATCGAACCCGCGACCTAGGAGAAAACAGCCGCACGTGCTAGCCAACTGGCTGTTTGCGCTCAGCGATATAAAAGGGGAGACAAAGGGTTGTATACTCTCTGTTCGATATCTGAGTTAATTTTAAAAACACAAATAAAAGAAGGTGGCCACAAGTATCGAACCAGCGACCTCAACACACACACGCCCGCGCTACTGTAACGCCAAGGGCTCACCGACCACTTAAGCTATAGGCTCAAGTTGTCACAACTACAATTCGAATTTTATTTAAATCAACTCTCTGCTCATTAGAACATTTCGATGTTCAAGAGCTCTTAATTTTGTTTTGCATGCACCAAAAGTTATATAAATCTCCAGAATGTTTATTTTAACATAATTTAACACTCCAGTATTTTAAAATTAATTTTTCGGTAATTTAATACGCATTTCTCATACAATTAATTTAAATTTGCATACAACTCTTTTCATAATTCGTTTTGGCATTTCTCATACAACTTAGTATTAAAAATTTCTACATTAATTCCCTGTTTTTACCTCTTTCATAAACCCAAAATCATAGTGTAATTTATTCATTCTAAGCAATATCATGAAAGTCCATCTAAGCACACAAAATAATAATTTCATCTACTAGCATTTTGTTCTTAGTTTTGACATTAACAACAATTTCAATTCATATTTCCATAACTACAAAACGATTCGCATACAACTTAAGATTCATGACAAGATAACATGCAATCTATCAAGCATTGATTTAATCAACTAGCAAGTCCTTTTTCCAATTAAGTGTACTCTTATTAGTTTCTTTCATGTATTATCATTTCAATCACCCCTAACATGGTATCTAATTAGAAATATAGAAAACCACCCACCTTATTTGGAGAGAAAAATTCACAACACCTCCTAAATGAAAGAGTCCTTCTCCTCCTAGATCGAGCTTGCCAAACGTGTGCCCCTCCTCCTCCTTGATGTGCAACCCGAGCCTCCAATAGTGCAACCCGAGCCCTCCTAGTAGCCGGCCTCCTTGATGCAAGCACACACTCAACTCTCAATCTTTTATTCTCACTTCCTACTAATAATCCACTACTAATAATTGTATTCTTTCACTATAGGTTTGGAGAATGAAGAGTGCAAGAATAACTAGGCTAGGGGGGGGGGGGGAGGTATTTATACTAAATTTTGGGACAAATAGAGGGCTAGGATTAATCTAGGAGTTAAGGATCAAAGGCTAGGATTTAAGGGGAAGTTGTAGTAACCAACCATGATCCCTAAAACTACCTCCCACAAACTCCACTTCTCTTTTCCCCTCCCATTCAAATCCGGCCAAACAAGGGTGCACAAAACACGTGCATGTGCAATGCACGTGTTTCCAATAGTCCCCCATTTTAAAAGTTGTACATTTTATTCTTTATAAAAATAATCTATAAAAATTGTTTAAATTACAAGTTGTTTTAAAAAGGAAAATAAACTTATGGGCTTTTATTTAATGAGCCAAATTAGCCTACATTAAAAAAATAAAAATTAAGTTGGGCTATAAAAGAAACTTATGTTTGTTAAAGAAATAGGCTTTGATAAAAACAATTAGAAAAGACATATATATATATGTATACTCATTTGTCAATTTAATGAAAATAATTATAAAATTTTATACTGCAAAATTGCACGTGCACAATACGTAAAAAAATAAAATATAATAATTTTCATAAATGAAAATCAGGGGTATTACAACACTCCCTCCTTCGAATAGTTCCGTCCCCGAAACTACAGTCAAGAGCGAGAAACAAAACACACAAAAAGAAAGAGACAAAATACAAATCAAGCAAAAAACTCAGGATAATCCCTCAACATCCTCTCCTCAGATTCCCAAGTAGCCTCTTCAACCAAATGATTTCTCCAGACAACCTTGACCATCGGTATCGTCTTATTCCTCAAAACTTTCTCTCGACGATCAACAATCTCGACAGGAGACTCGATGTAATTGAGATCCAATTGCAAACCTTCCGGCACTTTAGGCAAATGATGACTTGGATCTGGAATATAACCTCTTAGCATAGACACATGAAAGACATTGTGCACCTGAGATAACTATTCCGGTAACTCAAGCCGGTATGCAGTTTTTTCGATCCTTTTCAATATCTTATACGGGCCTATAAACCTCGGGGCTAACTTCCCACCTTTGCCAAATCGAATCACACCTTTACTGGGCGATACTTTCAGAAAGACGAAGTCACCTTCCTCAAACTCAAGGTCCTTCTCCGGTTGTTTGCATAGCTCTTCTGCTTACTCTAAGCCTCTACCAACCTCTTCCTGATCAGATCAATTTTTTCAGAGGTTTGCTGCACAAGCTCAGGCCCAAACAACTGACGCTCCCCAACTTCAAACCAACAAACAGGCGTTCTACACTTCCTACCATACAGAGCTTCGTACGGCGCTACCCCGATGCTAGTCTGAAAACTGTTGTTGTAGGCAAACTCTACCAAAGGTAAATGCCTTTCCCAACTGCCTCCAAAGTCTAGTACACAACACCGAAGCATTTCCTCAAGAATACGGTTGACTCTCTCGGTCTGCCCATTGGTTTGCGAATGAAAAGCAGTGCTGAAATCCGTCTTGGTACCCAAAGCTGTCTGAAGACTCCTCCAGAAATGTGAAGTAAACCGTGCATCTCGCTTAGACACAATAGTTGACGGAACACCATGGAGCCTGACGATCTCACCAACATACAATTCAGCTAATTTGTCCATCGAAGTAGTGAGTTTCATCGCCAAGAAGTGAGCGGACTTGGTTAGTCGATCGACTATAACCCAAATCACATCATTGCCTTTAGGACTCTCGGGCAATCCCGTACTGAAGTCCATACTAATTTTATCCCACTTCCATTCCGGAATAGATAACGGTTGTAATAGACCTCCGGGTCTCTGATTTTCGGCTTTGACTTGCTGACAAATCTCACACTTTGCCACAAATTCAGCCACATCCCACTTCAAACTTGACCACCAGAAATGCTGTTTGATGTCTTTGTGCATCTTAGTACTCCCAGAATGTACCGACAAAAGAGTAGCATGTGCCTCCTGAAGAATACTCTCTTTCAGGTCCGCCTGATTTGGAACACACGATTTATCTCCGAACCACAGCACTCCATCCCTGATTTGAAATCCGGGCAACCTGCCAGCACTAACCTGCTCCTTCATCTCCAAGATATCAGCATCAACCTCCTGACTTGCAATAATCCTTCCATTCAATGTGGGCTGAAGCCTCAACTGAGCTAAAGATGCTCCCAATCCTTGCAAGACAACTTCAATACCGGCTCGATCCAATTCTTCCACCAGATGTTTCTGAGTTGTAATCAAACTAGATAAATTGCTCTTGCGACTAAGTGCATTAGCAACAACATTAGTCTTCCCAGGATGATACTTGATCTCAGGTCGCATGTCCTCAAGCACTTCCAACCATCTCCACTGCCTCAAATTCAGATCCTTCTGCTAGTATATGTACTTCAAACTCTTGTGGTCCATCACCGTACACGTAGTGTCTCCATTGCTTCAAGGCAAAGATAATCGCAGCCAACTCCAGATCATGAGTCGGATAATTCTTCTTATGCGGTCGCAGTTGCCTAGACCCATAAGCGATCACCCTTCCTTCTTGCATTAAGACACAACCAAGCCCCCAATGTGAAGCATCGCTGTAAATATCATACTCAACACCTGCTCTAGGCAAAGCTAAAATAAGTGCAGTAGTCAGCTTCTCTTTCAACTCCTGAAAGCTTGCTTCATATTGCTCAGTCCACTTGAAGTTCACATTCTTCTTGGTCAAACTAGTGAGCAGTACGGCTAACTGAGCATAACCTTGAATGAATCTCCTGTAGTATCCAGTCAATCCAAGAAAACTCCTGACTTCCTTCACTGTAGTAGGCCTTACCCAATCTCTCACTGCCTCTATCTTCTGAGGATCAGTTGCCACTCCCTCCTTAGAAAGGATGTGACCTAGGAATGCCACTTCAGATTTCCAAAAATCGCACTTGGACAGCTTAGCATACAACTCCTGCTCTTCCAGCTTCCTCAAAACTACTACAAGATGCTCGGTGTGCTCCTCTTCTGACTTAGAGTACACGAGAATATTGTCGATAAACACCACGATGAAAGAATCAATGAACGGCCTCAGAACTCTGTTCATCATGTCCATGAAGATTGCGGGTGCATTTGTCACTCCAAATGGCATAACTAAGAATTCGTAATGCCCATGTCGAGTTCTAAATGCAGTTTTATGCACATCTTCAGCTTTCACTCAAACCTGGTGATATCCCGATCGAAGATCTATTTTGGAGAAAATAGCAGCTCCTTGTAAACGATCGAACAAGTCATCAATTCGGAGAATATGATACTTATTCTAAACAGTGACCTTATTCAGCTCTCGGTAATCGATACACATTCTCATCAATCCATCCTTCTTCTTTACCAAAAGCACTGGTGCTCCCCAAGGCAACGCACTAGGTTGAATAAAGCCTTTCTCCAACTGTTCCTCAATCTGCCATTTCACCGCATCCTGCTCCACAGGAGCCATCATATACGGTGCCTTAGAAATGGGTACAATTCCCGGTTGAATAGTGATGCTGAACTCTACATCACGTTGCGGGGGTAACTCGGGCAAATCATCTAAGAACACAGTCGGATAGTCCCGAACCACAGGAATCCTTTGCACTTCCACAGGATCTCTTCCTTGCAGATAACTGCCACCAACTTGGAACACTTCTTCTCCCTTGGAAAGTGACTTCATGTCCACCTAGAGCCTTCACTGTTACTTCCTTTGTCTTGCACTCGATGCTTGCACTGTACACCGACATCCAATCAATGCCAATGATAACATCGACTCCCAAGATAGTCAGCTCGATTAGATCAATTCCGAAGATTCTGTCCCCAATTACAATCTCGCAATCCACAGAGTACTGATCAGTGGTTAAAGTCTCCCCTGATGGAGTAGTTACTGCTAAGATCTTGCCTGGAAAAATATTCGGTTTAACTCCCAACACTTTAGCAAATTTAGGAGACACAAAAGTATGATAGGATCCAGTATCGAACAAAACAACAGCTTTCATTCAATTCAAATAAAGTTCTCCTGTTACATAATACACACTCATTACGTAACAGTTCACTAAATAAACGGGAAAAAAAATATAAACCTCTAAACATCCGCCCTCGTACCAGTGATGACATGATCCATCTCATCGGCATCAGCTTCAGTCAAGGCAAATACTCGTCCTTGCTGGTACGGCCTCTTCCCGGTCTGCTGCATTGGTATATTGCGATTTCCATTCCGTGGTTTGGGGCATTAAGATTGGTAATGTCCCGTCTCACCACAGTTGTAGCAATTTACCGCAGGAGGTCTCACAACATTATTTCCAGGTCCTCTAACCACACTGATAGCGTTCGCCCCTGTCGGTTTGAACCTATGTGCCGATGGTTGTCCCTTGAAATTTTCGAAATTTGCAGGCCTCTTCCCAGACTGCCAGTTGTTCCTCCGATTCTGAACAACATGAAACTGCTCCATGTCTGCTTCCGTGGCTGCCGCTCGCTTGACCAGCTTGTTAAACCTCCTGATATCGATGGGTATCATCTTGGATCTCAGACTCGACCACAACCCATGCTCGAACTTACGAGCCTTCTTCGCCTCATCCATCACCAATTCGGGAGCATATCTTGAGAGTTGAGTAAATTTGGTCTTATACTCCCTAACTGACATGCCACCTTGTTGCAGCGACAGAAACTCCATGGCCTTCTTCTCCTGGACGTCTGAAGGGAAATAATGACTGCGGAATTCTTCCAAAAATTCCTCCCAGCCAAGAACCAAGCCTCCCATCGTCCGCTTCATCGACTGCCACCACACAGCCACATCCTTCTCGAATTGCAGAGTCGCCAACTTCACCTTGCTGCCTTCCGGGGTCTCCAAAACATCGAAGATAGTCTCTACCTGCCTGATCTAGTTGTCAGCTGCATCAAAGTCTGACTTCCCCTCAAACACCGGTGGTTTCATCCGTTTAAATGATTCCACGAGTTCGATTGCTTCGGGTACCGGATTTGCAGACACCCTTCCCTGATTCTGATTCATGGCAACGACATTGAGTGTCTGATAGACCCTCGTTAGTTCCATTTCCAAGTGCAGACCTTCACCATTTCTTGCTCTTCTTCCAGCTATATTCTGATGCAAAAGATCCATTAAATTTGATATGTGAAACATGAACTTTTAAGTCAATATTTCCATTTCATTGAATTTCAAACTTTATACATTCGAATTTAAAACATTTCTGACATCAAAATGAAAGCAGTAGATGATACAATGGTCTAACTCCTACGGTTCCTCTTGGCTTCACGAAGCTCTCCCCGTACTTCTTCAACTTCTTCCTTCAGTACATCAGTCATGTTTTTCCTCTTCTCGAGTTCCCATACACAATGACCGAGAACTGCAAAATCATCCTTGCGCATCGCCAGCTGAGCCTCCAATAGTCCGACTCTCTCTCGTAGAGTCTCTACCTGCCTCTGAAGAGACATCACAAGACTACTTGGAACTGGTTCTTCTTCTTCGTCATAAGAGTCATCAGATGAATCCGGAGGTGGAGTGATCTCTCGAGACTCAGGCCATTCCTCTCCGTCAGAGTCTGCTTGCCCTGGGTAGTACTCTTCCTCGGAATTTGCTTGTCCAGGATAATAGTCTTCCTCTATGATATGCCAATTGTCGTCTCTAGCAGGGTCGAAGTGATCAGACATCTTAGAAAAAGGGAGAAAGAAGCATAAATCATTGAGCAACACAAATGTAAGTGATTTACATTTAAATCTCTAGACTCAACACACACTCTAATATCCACTTCTAGGGTGTCGTTCCTTATTAATTTGTACTAGTATGAAGCGTGGCTCTAATACCACTCTGTAACACCCCGAATTCCAAAATACAACTGAATTCGAGATTCCACATGATCTTTACTCTTCTTTCGTACAATTTTACAAGGAATTTAAAACTTTTCACTTTACATCAGGGTTATAGGGAATCTTTACACTTTATATTTTACAACGGAAGCAATTTACAATATTTATATAAAAGTACAACAACATTTGAATAATCTCTAAGCATCAGTTCTCCTTTAATCTTTATTATGCCATTTCTCCTCCATACAAAACTGTGGGTACGTCAGTTTATTCAACCGACGAATATTATACACGGCCATCCTCTCTATGCCGGAAAACAGTATAATTGATTTTCCATATTTAACAAACACAAACTTGTTCACATATCAAACTAAGGGGAATACGCTATTGATGTCGTGTTGTGTTTGTGCACTTAGTTCTTAATGCAATTATTTATATTACATGACACTAATGCGCACTTGTTCGGATTCTATGCATCCCATACTACATAGGTCCGAGGGCAAGCCTCTTAATCGTTCTTCATCTTGTAGGGTTCAATCCCTCGTCATGGTTTAATCTACTACAGTAACTACGGTAAGTATCCTAGATGTTCTATGAGTACGAGCTCATGTACAGAAAAACTAGAGGGGAATCCCACGTCATGTCACGACGCATCGTGAAGACAATCTATGGACAATTCACCCTCCTTTATGGCACACGATCCTCTCGCAGTCACCAAACACCCCACAAGCGTCGCCAAGATCCCGATAATTCCGGAGTAGTGCCCACGTCATGTCACGACGCATCGTGAAGACAAATTGTGAATCACACCCGCATCGTAGACTCGAGGCCCTCATACTTGTGTTTTTCTCCCACTTTCATCATCTCTTCACTATGTACTAATTCTTAATTTAATGAAATCATGAACAAAATTAATCTCTTAGAGTTAGCCCTCTCACTAATACCGGTCTTATTTCTTTCATCTCACAATGATCCAAACTTGGTCTTTTCAATTTCAATAATCATATCTCATCCCTTTCACTTGCCGGTGTGAGTTTTGGCTACACCCTAATCTTCAATTTCAATTCACAAATTCACAATCTGAGTTTTCAAATTCAAGAACATTTCTCTTTTTCAATCACATGATTTCCAATCTTTTCATGAGTCTATAATCATACATGGAGTTCAATTATACATCATGCATTTCATAATCCAACATGTATCTCCACATTTAAAATCATATCACAAACTATCTAGTCAAAGTGAATATTCACAAACTCACCATTGTCACACTATTCTTTAGTAAGAATAACTCATATAAAACTCCACATTTGTATTTTCTTTCTATAGATTTTCCTTTTTCAATACCTATCTCAATTTCTTCGTGAAAATACATTTTTTAACGAAATTATACGAGTGTGAAACTATAGTTCCAAATACACTTTTACTTCCAAAATACACTTTATTTCATTCCAACAACTCCCAATTAATTTTCATAAGTCGTATATAATTTTAGAATAATAACGATATTTTTTTCGGAATTTTTACACATCAAGAAAACCCAAAAAACACTTTTTTAAAAAATTAACATTCTGGCCGCACCAAGAATCGAACCTGCGACCTAGGAGAAAACAGCCGCACGCACTAGCCAACTGGCTATTTACGCTCAGCGATATAAAAAGGGAGACAGAGGGTTATATACTCTCTGTTCGATATCTGAGTTAATCTTAAAAACGCAAATAAAAGAAGGTGGCCACAAGTATCGAACCAGCGACCTCAACACACACACGCTCGCGCTACTGTAACGCCAAGGGCTCACCGACCACTTGAGCTATAGGCTCAAGTTGTCACAACTACAATTCGAATTTTATTTAAATCAACTCTCTGTTCATTAGAACATTTCGATGTTCAAGAGCTCTTAATTTTGTTTTGCTTGCACCAAAAAATATATAAATCTCTAGAATGTCTATTTTAACATAATTTAACACTTCGGTATTTTTAAAATAATTTTTTGGTAATTTAATATGCATTTCTCATACAATTAATTTAAATTTACATACTACTCTTTTCAAAATTCATTTTGGCATTTCTCATACAACTTAGTATTAAAAATTTCTACATTAATTCCCTGTTTCCCCCTCTTTCATAAACCCAAAAGAATAGTGTAATTTATTCATTCTAAGCAATATCACGAAAGTCCATCTAAGCACACAAAACAACAATTTCATCTACTAGCATTTTGTACTTAGTTTTGACATTAACAATAATTTCAATTCATATTTCCATAACTACAAAACGATTCGCATACAACTTAAGATTCATGACAAGATAACATGCAATCTATCAAGCATTGATTTAATCAACTAGCAAGTCCTTTTTCCAATTAAGTGTACTCTTATTAGTTTCTTTCATGTATTATCTTTTCAATCACCCCTAACATGGTATCTAATTAGAAATATAGAAAACCACCCACCTTATTTGGAGAGAAAAATTCACAACACCTCCTAAACGAAAGAGTCCTTCTCCTCCTAGATCGAGCTTGCCAAACGTGTGCCCCTCCTCCTCCTTGATGTGCAACCCGAGCCTCCAATAGTGCAACCCGAGCCCTCCTAGTAGCCGACCTCCTTGATGCAAGCACACACTCAACTCTCAATCTTTTATTCTCACTTCCTACTAATAATCCACTACTAATAATTGTATTCTTTCACTATAGGTTTGGAGAATGAAGAGTGCAAGAATAACTAGGCTAGGGGGGGTATTTATACTAAATTTTGGGACAAATAGAGGGCTAGGATTAATCTAGGAGTTAAGGATCAAAGTCTAGGATTTAAGGGGAAGTTGTAGTAACCAACCATGATCCCCAAAACTACCTCCCACAAACTCCACTTCTCTTTTTCCCTCCCATTCAAATCCGGCCAAACAAGGGTGCACAAAACACGTGCACGTGCAATGCACGTGTTTCCAATAGTCCCCCATTTTAAAAGTTGTACATTTTATTCTTTATAAAAATAATCTATAAAAATTGTCTACATTACAAGTTGTTTTAAAAAGGAAAATAAACTTATGGGCTTTTATTTAATGGGCCAAATTAGCCTAAATTAAAAAAATAAAAATTAAGTTGGGCTATAATAGAAACATATTGTAACACCCCGAATTTCAAAATACAACTGAATTCGAGATTCCACCGGATCTTTACTTCTTCCGTACAATTTTACAAGGAAATTAAAACTTTTCACTTTACATCAGAGTTGCAAGAAATCTTTACACTTTACATTTTACAGCAGAAGCAAATTTACAACATTTGTATAAAAGTACAACAATATTTGAATAATCTCTAAGCATCAGTTCTCCTTTAATCTTTATCATGTCATTTACCCTGCATATAAAACGGTGGGCGCGTCAGTTCATTCAACTGATGAAATATTATACACGGCCATCCTCTCTATGCCAGAAACGGTATAATGATTCTCATTTCTTAACAAATCACAAACTTGTCACAAACAGAACTACATGGACTATCCTATTGATGTCGTGTTGTAAATGTGCACTTAATCCTTAATGCAATTACTTATATTATATGACCCTAATGCGCACTTGTTCACAGTCTATGCAGCCCATACTACATATGTCCGAGGGCAAGCGCTTAATCGTTCTTATTCTTGTAGGGTTCAATCCCTCGCCATGACTTAATCTACTACTGTAACTACGGTAAGTATCCTAGATGTTTTCTGACCTACGAACTCATGTCTAGGCGCCCTGGAGGGAATCCCAACACACTAACACATGACTCATCAGGCAGGCATCCTGTGGTAATTCAACTCCTACCATAGACATGACACCACCCGTAGTCGTCAAACACCCCATGAGCGTCGCCACCAGGACGATACTCTGGAGCAGTATTCATGCCCTATCATGGCTCATCATGGGACATCCTGTGAATACTCTCACGCCGCCAATCCAATGGCCCTCATACTCAATGTTTTTCTCTTACTTTCATTACATCTTCACTATGTTTCTAATCCTTAGTTTAATTGAATCATGAATAAAAATTAATCTCTTAGAGTGTAGCACTTCCACTATACCGGTCTTATTCATTCAATTTCCCATGACCAACCTTGGTCTCCTCATTTCAAAATATCATTTCACAATTCTTTCGTTGTCGGTATAAGGTTTGGCTATACCCTAATTCTCAATTTCAACTCATAATTACAATGTCATGCTCATAAGATCTTTTCATGATTAATCACAATTCATGTTTCAATGGCATAGTATTCATGTATTCACATCTTTCATAACTCGTCAATAATTCAACGCATAGATACTTGAAAACTGAAATTCTTCAAACATGTCACATTCACTAGTTCATAAGCTCACATAATTCTATTTCAATCCATTCCAATTCCACAGTTCACAATTTCAATTGGTTTCACAAATTCACACCTTTCAAATTTCTCATTACCAAAATCTCAAATTTAAGCCTCTTAAACAATCCATTCGATTTCCTTAAAGAAACAATTTAAGTTAACAAATAAAAGAGTTCATTTTGTAAAAACAGTCTCACTTATAAACTTCAGGTCATAGAGATTTTCTCCCAAAATACAAATATATATTTGAAAATTCAGGGCAGTCGACTGATAACCCTGACCAGTCGGCTGTTCCGCGAGGTTCTAAAGCTCAAGAATGATCAAAGAAGTCGACTGTCTCTTATGGCCAGTCGGCTATTCTGCTAAAAATTTCAAAATAAAACGATCAGGGCAGTCGACTGTCACAACATCGGTCGACTGTGGTGCTAGTTTTCAATTTCTCAAAAAAACGTTTTCAGTTCCTTTTTCTTCCCTTTTTGAAACATAACTTTCCAGATTAAAACTACATTCGATTCCACCGTAACCAATATTTTTAAAGGTGTTTTTCACTCTTTTAAAACAGGTAATTAGCCATAGTTTGCATCTTATGAATACTATTTCGACATTTGAAAACCAATGCACATTTGTTCATAACCAAAGATGGTTTCTCACACATAATTCACTACAATGATGTTAGCTTACTCAGTGATAACTAAGATATTTTTAGAGCACAAAAATCAACTTTTCAAGTGAGTAAAAACTTGCATTTTCATTGATTAATCTACACATAATGCATTCATTTATTTATATGCAAAAGGGACATTCTTTATCATTATTCAAATTTTCCACATGATAGATATCACAATAGGGAAATTCATTACATCTATTAATAAACCATTCAATCAATTCAATTAACACACTATTCTAATTTAGCATTTTCAATCCATAAGCATGGCTCAATTTCTTACTAGTGAATTTCTCATAATTGCAATTTAACCATAACTAACATGCGTTCTGATGTTTACAACAATGAGAAACATACACTTTTACTCATAGGCAGTAATTCTAGTAATCAAACAACACACATTTGCTAATTAACAATTTTTCTTCTAATTAGACAAGCATGTATTTCATTTCAACTAGTAGTGAATAATAATAATTCAATTATCATTCCCTTGCAAGAGTTCTACTCTAGAAGTTATGAGAAACACCCACCTTTTGAAGAAAACCAATTAAGAAAATCCCCTTGAGCCTCCTAGATTGCGAGCGAGTGTCTTCTCCTCCTAGATTGCAATGCACGAGCTTCTTCTCCTTGCTCCTTGCCACAAACCGAGAGCACCAAGTGATGGACGGCCGGCCTCCAATGGGGAACACAACACACAACTTACACACTAATATGTATATGTATATGTATCTCCTTTAATATTTTGCTTAAGTGTAAAGTAGGAAGGTGGATATTTATACTAGTTTTGAAGTAGATTGGAGGGCTAGGATTGATTGGATAGTTGTAGAATGGAGGGCTAGGATAGGAGTAGAAGTTATAGCAACTACCCACACACTAAGTAACCACCCATGCACACTCACCCACACTCCCATCACTCCCATGCACAAACCGGTCCAATAAAGTGTGCATTGCACACTACGTGCATGCACGTGCCACCTAGCCCCCTATGTAGAAGTTTGTACAATTTTAATTAATCAAATTGTTCACATTTTGTCTCTACATGACAAGTGTGGTCATTTAATTGATTAATTAAATTAGTGGGCTTCATAAATAGTGGGCTTAGGCTTGTGGGCCAAGACAACAAATTCATAATTAATTAAAGTGGGCTAGAACAATTAATTAGTGTTTTAGGCTTTTGGAAAAATAGGCATTTTTTAGAAAAATAAAAGAAAATAATTATTCATACAAAATGAGATTTTATATAAATAAATAGATAATATATGCATGAAGTTTGCACGTGCACAACACGTGAAAAAATAATATTTTTATTAAAAATGAAATTTGGGATATTACACTTATGTTTGTTAAAGAAATAGGCTTTGATAAAAACAATTAGAAAAGACATATATATATATATATATATATATATATATATACTCATTTGTCTATGTAATGAAAATAATTATAAAATTTTATACTGCAAAATTGCACGTGTACAATACGTACAAAAATAAAATATAATAATTTTCATAAATGAAAATCAGGGGTATTACACATATAGTATAGATAAAAGGGTTAATAATGTAATCACGACACGATTAATTATTGTAGAGATAATTGCTAGGTTGTATGTTGATTGATCGATTGATGTTGGATGTTGTTAGATTTGCATATGTGTGTGTTTTTAATTGTATTTATCCTGCTATTACACCCCATCATGTTGATTATATAATTTATTGACCAATAGAATTGATACCCATCATGTTTAATTAATTTGTTTCATGAAAATACCCAAAACTGTTGGCTGTGTATTGCTTGTTATTTTCGACCCAGTAAATGATTTTAAAATGAGTAACTTTCTGAATAAGAATTGTAGCCTTATCTTCTTAGTTTCTAGAACATCTTAAATTTCTAAATTCTGAGTTTTGTAGCAAAAGTTATGCCGTTTTACCACATCTGTGTTTTTACTTTCAGATTTACAGATTCTTGTACGCTTCATGTTTAAATAGTGAAAAGGCAGATCAAATGATAACACTTTTCTCTAATAATTTCCAGATTGTTAGTGATCATGTTTAGGAGTCTAGAAAATATTATTAATGAATTTATTATTGAGTTTTTGCTGATTCTAAAATTATAACAACATGATATCGAGATTCTGCCTGAACATGAAATCTGTAAAGAACAATGTGGTTGACATAGATACTGTTGTCGGATTTTGAACTTTAAATATGCGTTGGAACCATGTAGAAGTCTAGTTTCTAGAACTTCTGACGAATTCAGTATTCGAGTTCTGAAACACCGGAAAATTACATTTTTGTACGGATTACTCTTCCTGTCCAGAATTTTATATTCCAGATTTTAATAGATTAATTGTTCTATATCGTAGTATTGCATGAAAGTGTGTATGTTGCATTGCATGATCCTAATGTCCCATTGTCATCATTCTAATTTTTCAATTTAAGTTATCATCCTATTATTTTCCTATTATTACCATCGTTCTTCTCTTGTCTCATATTGCATATTGTATTGTTGCATTAATAAATAATTAACAAGCTAAGGTTTAAGGGTTGACTTTAGTAGTTGATAATATAAGAACTGTACTCGGAGGAGGGACCCGTGTTTCCCTATTTATTGGTCTATTGGTCTATTGGGCATATTGATCATATCGGTCATCGATTAATTGTAGATTACTGAGTACAATATCTCGATTGATTCGGTCATCGCTCATTATTGTATATCGTTGCCGAGTACATGAACTATAAAATCCACCACTAAGTCTAAACGTAACTTATTTGTATGTAGCAATCATGTGGTAAATGAATGCGACGCATGAAGTGCTACGTTAGTTAGGGTTAAAATGATTAATAGACTTAAGGATTGACACCACATCGACATTGCATGTTGTTCATTATTGTTCTATTGATATCGAATATTGACTAAGTGTTATTGATATTGATTATTGAATATTGTTATCGAATAGTGACTCATTGTTTATAGCCATTTCATCGATTATCATGATATTGATTATTGCTATCGTCGCATGCTATTGATTCCTATTGATCCATTGAATTCATTGTTATACCGTTATTTCAATGTTTTTTGCTTTTTCTACTTGCTATCCATGACTTGCTCTAAGGACAATTTTTCTCCTCTTTTTAGTTGAAGTGTTTACAGGTGTTGATGGAGAATTGCCTGATGGATTGGGAGAAAAACATTGGTGAATGAACTGATAGCATCGCCGCTTAATAAATTATTGCTTTATCAGGAAGACTTAATTATTAGACTATTGTTATTTCATTGTATTGTCGGCTTTTGACCCGAATATTGCTCTTATTGTTCCAGATGTTGGATTATTATTGTATTTGGATATTTTATATTGTTTCTTTCCAAGTATTGGTTGTTCTTGAGATTATTGTTATTGCTTGCGCAATGTTCTGTATTGATTATATTGTTGAGCTAATCGGATAAACAGTTTATGGGTGACGTTAGTCATTCATTGATCGGATAAACAACTTATGGGTGACGTTAGTTTTGTTCTTTTTTTCTGTTATTGCATTGGTTTTTCTCTCTTGCATCATTTATCCATTTCGCATCTTGCATTTACCTTCATTTATTGATTCATTATTGAATATCGTACTAGTTATTTCTTCCCTACCGTACTCTCTTCAAATTCCAGTTGTATCACCCTGTCACGCCCCGCTTCCTAAAAATACGTAATATGAGTACATGACATTGGCTCTGCGAATGACTAACGTCACCCATAAGCTGTTTATCCGATTAACTCAACAATATAATCAATACAGAACAATTGCGTAGGCAATAATAATAATCTCATGAACGATAATACTTGGAATGAAGCAATATAAAATATCCAAATACAATAAACCAACGTCTGAAAATAATAACAAAATTCGGGACATAAGCCCAATACAATAATAATCTAATCAAAAATAGATAATAATTCTCAATACATTAAGTTCATTAAAAATAACATTCAATTAAAAAGAAGTAGTTCTTTAGAAAGTTTGCTCTCCAATCCCAGCAAGCAATTCTCCTCCATTACCTGTGTACACTTCATTTAAAAAGAGGAGAAAAATTGTCCTTAGAGCAAGTCATGAACAGCAAGTAGAGAAACCAAGGAACAATGGAATAACGGTATAACACTGAATCAATGGATCAATAGGAATCGATAACATGAGACAATAATCAAGAAACAATGTCACGATAATCGATGCAATGGTATAGGCAATGAGTCAATATTCAATAACAATATTGAATGGTATCAATAATACTTAAAAAATATTTGGTATCAATAGGAACAATAATGTACAATATGTAATATCGATGTTGTGTCAATCCTTATGTCTATTAATCATTTTAATTCTAACTAATGCATGTACTACTGCATCTCATAATACAGGTTCGATGCATACAATCAATTTCGTTTAGACCGAGTGGTGAATTCTATAGATCATGTGTCGGTACGATAATCACTGATACGATACAATATTGTTGCACGATACATTACGATATTTCACTGATTCATTGATACGATACATTGATACGATTCATTGATGCAATACATGAGAGATTGGGGTGTCGTAGTCAGCGCTCCACAATCAATCGATAAACACTGGCCGACACAGTCACTATATTATTCACTACCCAAGTCATTCCCTTAAACCTCGGCTTGTTAATTATTTTATTAATGTAACAATACAATATGCAATTTGAGACATGGGGTGAAAAATTGTAACAATAAGGGAACAATAAGGTGATAACATGCAGTAGGACAATTGGAACGATGACATTAGGACATTAGGATCATGCAATACAACATACACACTTGAATTCATGCAATACAACGATATGGGAATAGTTAAACTATTAAAAACTGAAATATAAAATTCTGGACAGTTAGAGTAGTCTATACAAAAATGCAGTTTCCCACTGTTTCAGAAATTGAAAGGTGAATCCGTCAGAAATTCTAGAAACTAGACTTCCTCACGATTTCAACGCATATTTAAAGTTCAGATTCCAACAACAGTAGCTAGGTCAATCATATTGTTCTTTACAGATTTCATGTTCAGGCAGAATCTCGATATCATATTGTTATATTTTTAGAAACTGCAAAAACTCAGTAGTAAATTCATTAAAAATATTTTCTAGACTTCTAAACAAGTTAAGCAACAATTTGGGAATTTTCGGAGTAAAATTTTATCATTTCATCAGCCGTTTTACTGTTTAAACATGAAAGATAAGAGAATCTAAAAATCTGAAAGTAAAAACACAGCTGTAGTAAAACAGGCATAACTTTTGCTACACAGCTCGGAATTTAGAAATTCAACATGTTCTGGAAACTAGAAAGATAAGGCTACAATTTATATCCAGAAAGTAATTAGTTTTAAGATCATTTACTGGTTCAAAAAAGTAGTCAATATATAGGCCAGCAAGCAATATACTGGTTTTGGGTAGCTTTCATGAAATGAATTAATTAAACATGATGGGTATCGATTCTTTAGTCAATAAATTGTGTAATTAACATGATGGGTGCAATAACATGATGAATTAGACTAAAATCATATGCATATACTAAATTATCATCGATCAAACAACAAACAATCAACCAAACATACAACCTAGTAGTTGTTTTTAGAATAATTAATTTTGTCATGATTATATGGTTAACCCTATTATCAATTCTACATGAATGCATGAAAGATAAAATCTTTAGATTCAAAAGTGACACGATGTTAAGAATATTGGGGTTAGCTCGTGTAAACCCTCAATAGACCCAACGAAGAGATGAACAAAGTATAATACGATAAACAAGGGATCTACTTGCAAGAGTTTCAACAAAACTTGAATTCGATACAATTAACAATTCAAGAGGACAGTGACTTGCCTTATAAACGATGAAAACGAATACCAAGAATAACAGAATAAGAATCCCGAAGCAACGAACCCACGTACCAGCAAGTTATAACACGTGTAATATACGTGTAAAAGAGACCCATGCAATCACATCAAGAGAGAGAGAGAGTTCGGCAGCAACATTAGCCATAGCGACGGCGGTGGCATCGTTGGCTGAGGGCGGCGACGGGGGTCGACACGGGGGGTGAGGGCATCAGAGGAGGCGGCACCGCTGGGCCTGATCGACGACAGAAGGGAAAGGACAGGGGTGTTGGTCACTGTCAATGTCGAGGTGAGCGGAAGAGGAGGAGTAAGGGGGTTTTGGGGGTGTTCTGGCGGTGGCAGTGTCGACAGGAGATCGAGGGGAGGGAGTGGCGACGAGGGGAGGTCGCCGGAGTTGGGGGATGGCCGGAGAAGGGGACAGAAGGGGTTTCGGTGATTTGGGCGGGAAAACACAGGGAGAGAGAGAACGGCGAGGAGAGAGAATGAGAGGAGAGAGATAAGCGGCTAAGGTTTCGAAATTGCACAATTTTTAGGGTTGCAATATAGTTGTATTTATAGGGTACAATTAGGGTACCGGGTTGGTGATTTAGGGTCCACTAAATATGGTTTTGGGTCAAGAACAAATGGAATTGGGTTGTAGGGTTCAATAAGAGATAGATCTAAATCAATAGGGTTCAAATAAAAATACTCACCATTAAATAGAATAAAAAAAAGAATCAATGAGAACAACTCAACAAGAAGAATGAAGAATTTCATTAACAAAATCTTAATTAAAATAATCAAGAAAGAAAGAAAATAAGGTATTTTATTCAATTACAATAAAAATATTACAAAATGGGGGAAAAAATGAAAAGAGGGGAAACGGTAGTTACACACCCTACTCGCTTCCCTCCCTTATTCATTCATTTGCATTGTCATCATTCATTAAATCTTTATTTAACATCATTCTTGATCACTTCATTCATATCCATGTTCTTTCTTTCTAGTGTTGTCACCATTTTGTCCTTTCCCTTGAATCCCCTGTTCTGTTATCCATAAGTTTACTATTGCCTTGTCCTATGTACCGCCTAGGCAAATTTTGAGGACGAAATTTTGTTGTAAGGTGGGTAGGATTGTAACCCCCATTCCCGACAATAAGTATTTTCCGTGTATTTTTCTATAATTTGATTTTTATAAATTTATTTTTATGCCAAATTTGTTTTTTATTTTTTATAAAGTATTTTCTAATCGAAAATTTTATTTATTTCGAATGATTGTGTATTTTAATCTTACTTTCTATTTCTTATTGATCGCTTAATTATATTTGAGCCTAAAACAAATATATTATTATTATCAGATTATTTTAATAAAATTGTTAGACCCGGATACTATTTTGTTAGATAATTTCTTATTGATCGATTTTGTTTTATTGGATTGTGGTTATTTTAATTGAACCATATTGTCTTCAAACACGTCTCTTGTTGAACCCAAAACCCAATTTCAATTGTTCTTGACCCAAAACCTCTATTATTGGTTCCTAAACCACTAACTCAACATCCTAATTGTACCCTATAAATACAACCCTAGTACAAACCCTAAACAATTGCACAATTGAAACCCTTGCCGCTTATTCTCTCCTATTCTTTCTCCTCTCCCATTCTCTCTCCCTGTCACTGGATTTCCTTCCCAAACCGAGACCTACCACTGTTCTCCTTCTCTGACGTGATCCCCAACCTCCGGCGACCTTCCATCGTCGTCGTTCTTCGTCTTGCCACCCTCTGACGTGTGCCATTACATCCGAACCTTTCCTCATCTTCTGCTCTCGTCGACAGTAGCAATCGAACCCAACCACCACCGCTGCTGTTTTTATGTGTTTTCCGCCCATTGAACAACCGAGCCCTCCTTCAACCAACCACTGCCCCTGTTCTGGTCGACGTCGATGTCGACGATCGACGCCGCCGCTAGCTGACCGCCGTTGACTCCTTGCTACTGTTGCTGCCGAGCTCTCTCTCTCTTGCTGTTATTGCTTTTGGCTTCTCTCTTGCACGTATTATACAAGTGCTATTGGTGGATTGTGTTAGTTCATGGGTTCATTGCTTCGGGATCCTTATCCTGTTATTCTTGATATTCGTTTTCACCGTTTATAAGGCAAGTCACTTCCTCTTGAATTGTTCATTGTATCAAATTCAAGTTTTACTGAAATTCTTGCAAGTAGATCCTATTCGTTATCATATCGTTGTATTGATTATCTTCGTTGGGTCTACTGAGAGTTTACACAAGCTAACCCCAATATTCTTGACATCGTGCCACTTTTGACTCTAAAGGTTGAATCTTTCATGCATTCATATAGTATCGATAATAGGGTTAATTATGTAATCACGACATGATTAATTATTGTAGAGATAATTGCTAGGTTGTATGTTGATTGATCGATTGATGTTAGATGTTGTTAGAATTGCATATGTGTGTATTTTTAATTGTATTTATCATGCTATTACACCCATCATGCTGATTATATAGTTTATTGACTAATAGAATTGATACCCATCATGTTTAATTAATTTGTTTCATGAAAATACCCAAAACTTGTATATTGCTTGTTGGCTGTGTATTGCTTGTTTTTTTCGACCCAGTAAATGAATTTAAAATTAATAACCTTCTGAATAAGAATTGTATCATTATCTTTTTAGTTTCTAGAACATCTTGAATTTCTAAATTCCGAGTTGTATAGCAACAGTTATGTTGTTATACTAGAGCTGTACTTTTTTTACTTTCAGATTTTCATATTCTTGTACGCTTCATGTTTAAACCGTAAAAACGCTGATCAAATGATAAAATTTTGCTCTTATAATTTTCAGATTGTTAGTAATCATATTTAGGAGTCTAGAAAATATTATTAACGAATTTATTATTGAGTTTTTGCTGATTCTAAAATTATAACAACATGATATCGAGATTCTGGCTGAACATGAAATTTGTGAAGAACAATGTGGTTGACCTAGTTACTGTTGTCGGATTTTGAACTTTAAATATGCGTTGGAACCGTGTGGAAGTCTAGTTTCTAGAACATCTAACGGATTTAGTTTTTGAGTTCTGAAATAGCAGAAAATTACATTTTTTGTATAGAATACTCTTCCTGTCCAGAATTTTATATTCCAGATTTTAATAGATTAATTGTTCTATATCGTAGTATTGCATGAATAAAAGTGTGTATGTTTCATTGCATGATCCTAATGTCCCATTGTCGTTATTCTAATTGTCAAATTCAAGTTATTATCCTATTATTTTCTTATTGTTACCATCGTTCATCTCATATATCATATTGCATATTATGTTGTTGCACTGATAAATAATTAATAAGCCGGGGTTTAATGGTTGGCTTTAGTAGTGGATAATATAAGGACTGTACTCGTAAGTGGGGCCCGTGTATCCGTATTTTTTGGTCTATTGGTCATATTGGTCATATCGGTCATCGATTAGTTGTAGATTACTGACTACAGTATCTCGATTGATTCGGTTATCGGTCATTATTGTATATCGTTGCCGAGTAAATGAACTATAAAATCCACTACTAAGTCTAAACGTAACTTGTTTATTTGTAGCAACCATGTAGTGAATGAATGGGACGCATGAAGTGCTACGTTAGTTAGGATTAAAATGATTAATAGACTTAAGGATTGACACCACATCGACATTGCATATTGTTCCTTGTTGTTCTATTGATATCGAATATTGGCCGAGTGTTATTGATGTTGATTATTGAATATGGTTATCGAATAGTGAATCATTGTTTGTAGCCATTGAATCGATTATTATGATATTGATTATTGCTATCGTCCCATGTTATTGATTCCTATTGATCCATTGAATTCATTGTTATACTGTTATTCCATTGTTCTTTGCTTTCTCTATTTGTTGTCCATGACTTGCTCTATGGGAAAATTTTCTCCTCTTTTTAGATGAAGTGTTTACAGGTCTTAATGGAGACTTACCTGATGGATTGGGAGAACAACATTGATGAATGAATTAATAGCATTGCTGCTTAATAAATTATTACTTTGTCATGAAGACTTAATTATTAGACTATTGTTATTTCATTGTATTGTGGGCTTTGACCCGAATATTGCTATTATTGTTCCGGATGTTGGATTGTTATTGTATTTGGATATTATTTCATTCAAAGTATTGTTGTTCATGAGATTATCATTATTACCTGTGCAATTATTCTGTATTGATTATATTGTTGAGCTAATCGGATAAACAACTTATGGGTGACGTTAGTCATTCGCTTGGCCATTGTCATGTACTCGTATTCCGTATTTTTGGGAAGTGGGGCGTGACAATAATAAGTAATCAAGCCGGTGTTTAAGGGAAAGATCTAGTAGTGGACAATATAGAAAAGTGTACTCGGAAGGGGGCCCGTGTTTCCCACCTGTTTGCATGAACACATGATTACATGATTCATGCCTGTTCTTGATTACATGATGCCACGATTTCATGATTACGTGATTTGTGCCTGTTTCTGTTTACATGATACCATAGTACATGGCCTTATAGTTACCACCACTACTGTCTAAACGTAACTTGATTGTATGTATCAAACATGTGGTATATATATGGGACGCATGATTGCTGCATTAGATAGGATTAAATAAAAGACTTAGAATAACATATTTCACTTGCACATTCCTGTTACGTGTTCCAATTACTTGTTACCTGTTATCTGTTACCTGTTGTTGTTTCCTGTTACCTGTTACCCATTACCTGTTACCCGCTATAAGTTGCATGTTACCTGACACCTGTTATATGTTGCATGTTTATCTATTACCTGATTCTATTACCCGATTCTGTTTCTTACTTGCTAGCTTAGTTGACTCTATTTATCTGTTACATTCCTGTTATACCATGTTCTATACTCATGATTCTTGCTGCCCGCTCTGTATCCTTATTTCTCTTGTTTCCGCATTTTTTGCTTGTACTACTTGCGGCCCGTAACTTGCACTAATGGGCATATTGTTTTCGTGTTCTCTATTTCTCTCGTATTATTAAATATATAGGTTTTGGAGACGAGATACCTGCAGGAGTAAGTGACCAAGTGTTCTAAGCTTTGGCTGGGATCTTTTTATGCTTTAGTTTATTCTTGTATTGAGTTTATTATCTCCTCTTGTTGCTACTTGAAACTTTTTATTGGGCTTGTTGTCCCGAAATTTTATTATCATTTCCAAATCTTGTTTTTATTTGAAGATTATGTATTTGATTTCAAATAATTTTGTTGATTATGAAATTTGTTTCCTGCATGCGTAAATGTATATTCTTGTATATTTTTGTTTACTGTTGAGTTGATCCTTACATCTTATGTCACGCCCCGCTTCCCAAAAAGGAGATACGGAATACGGATACGTGATTAAGTCCAGTGAATGGCTTTTACCATTCATAAGCTGTCCGGATCTTTACAACATTTCACAGGAATAATAAAGCGATAACAAGGAGATTCAACCACGCATGCATGAATGAATCAATATACCAACAGGATTTACTTGACACAAAATAGATAAATCTCAAATAAACCAGATCTGGAACAAGTCATAAATTCTGGGTCAAACTGCCCAATACAAAATTCATGTAGCAAATACATTTATTCAAGAATAGCAGGAAAATAAATATAGAAAGAACTCCAGCAACTAACATATTTGATCACCTACTCCAGCGGCAACTGATCACCGAAATCTACAATTTAACAAATTGCGAGAAAGGGGAAAAGAAACAAATTGCCGGTCAATGCAAGTTATGGGCCGCTTGTAGTGCACGTACAAGTACAGGAAAAGATAAACAAATATAAAATAACAGTGGAAGCAAACATAGCATGGAATAGACATGACAACAAAATAGGATGAGTAACATAAATCAGGAAACAGAATCGAGTAACATGATATCCTGACAGGGTACAGGTAACATGTAACAGATGTCAAGTATCATGCAAGCGGGTAAACAGGTAGTATGTATAGGTAAGGATGCAACAGATGTCATGTTACGTCAAGTCTTGTAATTATTTCTATCTAGGTAGCACTTAATGCGTCCCATTTATTTACCACATGGTTGCAACATTCAAACAAGTTTGCGTTTAGATTTTGTAGTGGATTTTATAGAGCCGTGTACTCAGGTACCAGGTAAACAGGTACAGGTACAGGTACAGGTATCATGTAACAGGTAATCATGCATCAGGTAGGACCTTTGGTCCCCTCTGAGTACACCTTCTCATAAGGATGTAGTCGGGTAACAGGTGGGAAACACGAGCCCCTTCTGAGTACACCTTCTCATAAGGAAGTATGTAGTGAGGAATCAGGTAAACAGATAATCAGAATTACATGTCAGGTAATCATATCACATGTAACATATAATAGATAATCTGGTGGGAAACATGGGCCCCTTCCAAATACACATTTCTATATTTTCCACTACTAGATCTTTCCCTTAACCCAGACTTGGTTAATTGTTATTATTATCGAACAGGCATTTACGTGTCACAAAACAGGGCAAGAATAACATGGTATGAACAAGTAATGGATTCATGTTGGAAGATAAACATGTACTGGTGAAAGACAACTCATAAACGATTAGGACAACGAAAATTCTAGTTCAGGACAGCAAGACAATACTACACCAAATCTGGGATTCCCGTTGCCACAAATATGAAAACCTAGATCCGTCAAAAAATCTGGAAAATAGACTCTCGTCCGAATCCAGCAAATATATATAAGTTATATGGTATTTCACAAAAACAGGACTCAAAACAGAATTGTATCCAGAAAACATGTTCAGCTAGAAATTAGAAGTTTGTATTCATAAACAGGAAAAGGGCATAAAAACTTACTGATTAAATTCAAGAAAAATCTGGGCTATTCCCTAGTATGTTTAGTATCAGCAAATATAATTTCATAATTTTCCAACATAGATAGTATAGTAAAATAAAATTAGAAAACAGCAAAACACAGCAAGTTTGTAAATATGAAATTCTTGACACAGCAATACTAAAACAGCAATAGATTACGAAATAAAAATCGAAATCCAGATCCATCAATAGGGTGATAAAATAGATACAGTGGAATAAAATTCATATTCACAAAGTTTTTATCAACAGCAAGTAGAATCAGGTTGAAATTTAGGTTTTTTACTGAACAGCCTTAAAATTCTGCAAGTATAGTATTTGTTTGCAAGCATAAAATAGTTTATAAAATTCATCAATTAAATTCACACAAATTAGGGGTTAATCCTACTCAAGTCTAGTTGTACTCAGCAAAATATTGGATCAAAATATTATCTTTAACATCAGTATAAAAATAAATTACTCTCCAGAATTCACATAAAACCATATCTGTAATTTTTCTACACCTCTATAGTAAAATAGCCATAACTTGCAACTCACAAATCGAAACTGAGATCTGTCAAAAATTCTGGCAAGTAAACAGAATTCTCTATAGCTCATTTTCATAAATAATTTTCATTTACTGACCTTAACAGGGTTTAAAATACTAAACAAAAATGGGGTAACATCAAAAACGGAAATCTTCATCATGCATAAAATCAACTAGTTTATATGAAACACATCCAAATCATAATAGAATACGAAATATGGTATACTAGATGTCCAAGCAACATGGTATAGGGTATTTAACAAGTTTACAACGAGTTATACTACTACTAACACATCAAGCATACAAGATTTTGCGACACCTCATAAATCACGAACAACATGCATGTATACATCAAGAATTGATTATCTTTATGTTATTTCATGTCGTGTGTATAATGAGACAACTTCGTGCGGATCAACACATAGTGACAAGATCTAACAAGGGTTTTCATGAGAATATATCTTGAAGCAACTACACTACAGTCGGTATTTAGTACTTGTATATGCAAACAGAAGTTATACAAGTTACTTGCCTTATAGTCGATGATGGAACGATGCAAAGAACGGAAATAACGGAATGGTTTCCCGGGCACGAACATAAGCGAACGAATCACGAACCAATCATGAACACATGATCACAATCGCAATCACGAACCCAAGGCACGGATCTTGATGATCAAGAGGATGATCAAGATGTGATGATGAAGATCAAGAGATCCAATGGTGGAGATCTCACTCGGCCAAAACGATCAAACCGCAGCACACATGCAAGGAGGGGTAGTTGGGTTGAGCGTGTGCACGGCGAGGAGGAGATGACAGTGACTAAGAGCGACGGCGGTAGGCCGAAGGGGCATGCTGGCTGGTGTCGGGAACGAGGCAGTACAGCAGGCATCGTTGTAGCAGTGTACGACACAGGGGGTGCTGGGGTCGCTGGAAGGTGGCGTCGAGACTGTCGTCGCTACTGGCTGAAGGTGCTGCTGTCGTGCGGCGCTCAGAAGGAGGGCTGCACAACGAGGTTGCAAGGGGGAAAGGAGGAGCGGTTGGGAAAGGATGTAGGGGTCAGGGAGGTCGAACGGGGGGTCGCAAGCAGTCGAAGGGTGGGAGGAGGATCGGGAGTGGGTGTAGGGGATGAATGGTGAGCGGGAGAATACAATATGAGTAAATACTCAAAAGAAAAAGAAAATACACCTAAAATACAGAAAATGGAAAACAGGGGTTACAAATCCTACCCACCTAACAAGAATAATTTCGTCTTCAAAATTCAAACAAGAGGTACATAGGGTAACCCCGAAGAGAAAAGAAAGAACAAAACAAAAGGCTACTCAAACAGATGAGGAAACTTCAGCTGGATCTCCTCCACCAACTTTCAAGTCGACTCACCCGGCGAGTGAGAATTCCAAGAACATGAACCAGCTTGATGACCTTGTTCTTAAGCACTTTCTCCTGCTGATCCAAAATAGCAAATGTAGAATCTCACAAGTCAAATCCGACCGAACGGTCAACTCAGAATGGTCGATCACGTGGCTCTCATCACGGATATATCTCCTGAGTTGTGAGACATGGAAAACTCCTGATAAAGTCAGTGGCAATGCAAGACGATAGGCCACATTACCTACTCGTTCCACAATGTCGAACGGTCCAATAAATCTAGGGCTAAGCTTGCCCCCACCACCAAACCGAATGACACCACGTCAAGGCGATACCTTTAGGAAAATATGGTCACCAACCTCAAACTCCAAAGCTTTCCAATGGACATCTGCCTATCTCCTCTGCCTATCCTGAGCTGCCTGAAGATACTTCCTATTCTATGTCACCGCATCAACTGTCTTGGTGATTAACTGTGGACCTAACAACTTTCTCTCACCAATGTCATCCCAGCACACTGGTGATCTGCATTTCTGCCCATAAAGTGCCTCGAACGATGCATCTTTAAGACTGGCCTAAAAGCTGTTATTGTACGAGAACTTTACGAGATGCAAATGGTCCCTCCCATGTCCAACGAACTGCAACACACAGGACCTCAACATGTCCTTAAGAGTCTGGATGGTCCTCTCTGACTGTCCATCTGTCTGGGGATGAAAATCTGTACTGTACTTCAATTTACTTCACAAACTAGTCTGAAGACTCTTCCAAAACTAAGACCTGAATCTCGTATCCCTGTCGGATACAATACTAACTGGAACCCCATGAAGTCTGACGATCTTTTGCATGTACTTCTCAGCTAGGCTCTCCGTAAACTGTCTGACATGGAAGGTAATGAAGTAAGCACTCTTCGTCAGTCGGTCGACAATCACCCAAATGGCATTGTGACCCTTAGGCTCCTCGGCAAAGCGGTCACAAAATCCATAGTGATGTGTTTCCACTTCCACTCCGGAATGGGAAGCGATTGAAGAAGTCCGGCGGTTATCTGATGCTCTGCCTTCACTTGTTGGCAGATCAAACACTGAGACACAAACCGAGCCACAGCCCTCGTCATACCATGCCACCAGAAATGAAGCTTCAAGTCCCGGTACATCTTAGTACCTTAAGGATGAATAGAATACGATGACTGGTGGGCTTCCTCAAGCAACCTTGGACGAACTTCACCCTTCGGAACACACAACCTGGGCCCAAAACGGAGCGATCCATCAACATGAATAACCATATCCGTTCGGGAACCAGCCTAAACTTCTGCTTTGAAACCCTGCAACTGCTTATCACCAGTCGGAGCATCTTTGATCTGATCAACAAGAGATGACTGAAGCTGAAGCACCAAACAACTCCGATCAGAACTCGACAACAACACATCCAAATCCAACCTCCGCATCTGCTCAACCAAATCTCTCTACTGAGTTAGAAACATAACTGTCGGTCTCCTCCTCAAAGCATCTGACACCAAGTTCACTCTACCAGGATGGTTTGCAAACTGATGTCATAATCAGCCATAAGTTCCAACCAATGCCTTTGCCTTATGTTCAATTCCTTCTGGGTGAAGACGTAATTGAGTCTTTTGTGGTCAGTAAAGATATCTACTCGGTCCCCAAGTAAATAGCGTCTCCACAGCTTCAAAGCAAAGATCACTACCGCTAACTCCAAGTCATGAGTCGGATAGTTCTTCTTATGCGGCCTTAACTGCCTCAATGCATAAGCAACAAATCATCCCTTTCGCATCAGAACTGCTCCAAGACCCTTGCCCGAAGCGTCACAGTGAACTACAAATCCGCCTGAACCATCTGGAATAGTCAACACTGGCGCTGACATCAACCTGTTCTTTAACTCAGCAAAAGCTCTGCTACAATCCTCAGACCAAAAAAACTTATGATCCTTCCCTGTCAGCTTAGTCAATAGTCCTGCTATCTTCAAAAAGTCTTAGACGAATTTCTGATAATAGCCAGTTAGACCAAGGAAACTCCTCACCTCTGAAACTGATTTTGGAACCGGCCAATCCTTCACAGCTTCAACCTTGGACGGATCCCCTGAAATACCATCGCCCGAGATAATGTGCCTCAAGAAAGTAACTCTATCGAGCCAAAACTCACACTTGCTGAGTTTCCCATAGAGCTGATTCTCCCTCAAAGTCTACAGAACAAACCTAAGATGCTCAGCTTGATCCTCCCGGTTCCGAGAATACACCAGAATATCATCAATGAAGATCACCACAAATATATCCAGGAACTGGGAAAAGACCCTGTTCATCAGACTTATAAATACAACTGGCACATTCGTAACCCCGAACGGCATCACAACATACTCATAGTGCCCATATCTGATCCTGAATGTCGTCTTCTACACATCAGTTGCCTTTCCCTTGACCTCAGGATTCCCAAAACGAAGATCCAACTTCGAGAAGATAGCTGCTCTGCCCAACTGATCGAATAAGTCATCGATCTGGGGCAGCGGATACCGGTTCTTCAAAGTAACACTTTTCGGTTCTCGATAATCGATGCACAGCCGATGACTACCATCTTTGTTGTTGACAAAAAGAACTGAGAACCCTACGGTGAAACACTGGGTCTGATGAATCCCGAATATAGCAAACCCTGAATCTGCACCTTAAGCTCTACTAACTGAACCGGTGCCATCCTGTAAGGACTCTTCGTTATCGGTGCCATACCAGGATGAACTTCAATACCAAACTCCACATCCCTATCAGGGGGCAAGCCAGGCAACTCCTCTGGAAAAACATCCAGGAATTCCCACACTACTAGAGGCGCAACCTCACAGCCTGAATGCAACTCAATCGCACAAACCTTCTGATCAACTGCAGTCTTAGCTCGGCCAAGGGGTGTCTTCCCGGCATGGAACTCAAACTCTACGCGCCATGGGATTTGGAATACAACTTTCTTGGCACGGTAATCAATGATGACGTGGGATTCACCCAACCAATTCATACCGAGAATAACGTCAAATCGTGAATTCCCAATTATAATCAGGTCAGGCTTGAAATTTGTGCCACCAAGAACCACGGGACTCTGCTTACACTCCCGAGAATAAATGACAACACTGCCACCTGTGACAATGTTCCAAGCCTCTAGCATGATGCTGCACTCCAACTGATGACGAGCCACAAAACGAGAAGAGACGAAGGAATGGGTTGCTCCAGAATCAAAAAGGGCATGAGTAGGGAAAGAACAAACAAGGAAAACACCTAAGATAGAATCAAAAGCAAGAGAAAAGAATTGATGATCAAGGGAATGTAGAAAGATAATATGAAGGAATAATGAAAGACAAATGGAAGAAACAAAGGAAAAAAGCAAAACAACAAAATGAAAAATATACCTGCAATAACTCCTTCTGCTGTCTCTGCCTCAGCAGCTGTCAGGTTGAAAGCCTAACCTCGCCTGGGAGTAGTGGTACTCCGACCGACAAACTGGTGCTGAGGAGGAAGAGGTGACCTAACAGGACCACGAGCTGGGGCTACCTGCTGAACTAGAACCCTGGCTGGAAGAGCCATCCTCTGCTACGGGCAATCCGCACTGAATGGTCAGCGGCACCACATCCAAAGCACCGGCGGTTGGCATGCCGATAGTCCCTGAGATCATGCCCAATCAGCTGGCAGAAGTTGTAGAAACAAGATCCCCTGGGAGCAGTAGAAGTGTAGGGAGTCGCCGTGACAGGATGGGCTGGGACAGGCCTCCGAATCGGCCCACCAGAAGGCCTAGCAACAACAGCAGAGTGCGGAACAGTCCGCTGGGGAGGAGCCAACCTGCCACGAGCCTGCTCCTGAGCTCCGGCTGCCTCAAGAGCCTCAGTGTAAGTACGCAAGTGAAGGGAGACGAGATGCATCTGAATATCTCACTCAAGTCCCAGCTTGAATCTATGAGCCACATCCTCTTTGTTTACCACAAGAACGGTTGCGAAGTGGCTAAGTCTGGTAAATTCTGCTACATACTCATCTACTGACCTGGAGTCCTGTTCCAAGATAGTCTTATGTTATAACATTACATGAACAATATGTAACAAAGTTTCAAAATAGAACATCGACCAACCTGTTTCAGGGCCAGGAACTGTTGCTCCATTTCAACCTGAGTGCTGGTAGGGAAGAACTTCTCCAAGAAGCTCATAGTGAACGTGGCCCAAGCAATAGGCCGAACGAGTCTTTCGGACCCAGTCCTCCACCATTTCGGACTCAGTCCTCCACCAAATGTTGGCCAGGTCCAACAGCTGGATGGTCACTACATCCACTCTATCAGCATCGGCAACCCTTGCTACCAAAAGCAACTGCTCACTTTGGATCAACCACTATTATCTGTCAGGGCGCAGCCTCATGAAATCTATAACTGTACCCGGACGAGGAGGGAGAGCTGCTTGTGTAGGCACAATAGGATTTGGAACACGGCCAGCTTCCAAAGCAGCCATCATATGGTCACTGTGGTTTTGCTAGATGTTGATCAACCGCTCAAGCACATTGTAACAGCCTCAAGCCCAGGTTGTTCCTCCTGAGAACGAGAAATAGAACCTCTGCGAGCCATGGTTTGCACAAGATAAAAAATAATCAGCATCCAGATCAAAGTTGATTATAATTTATTCATGTAATGCAAGGTCTGTGTACTGTTGAGCCAATTCCAGATCGAGCCAAGATTGTCTAATATATTAGTCAACTAATACATTAGCTAAACCTTGGCCTCTGATACCACTAAAAATCATGTCATGCCCTGCTTCCCAAAAAGGAGATACGAAATACAGATACGTGACTAAGTCTAGCGAATGACTTTCACTATTTATAAGCTGTGAGGATATTTACAATATTTCACAAGAATAATCAAGAGATAAAAAGGAGAATCAACCATGCATGTATGATTGAATCAATATACCAACAGGATTTACTTGAAACAAAATAGATAAATCTCAAATAAACAAAATCTGGAACAAGTCATAAATTCTGGGTCAAATTGCCCAATACAAAATTCATGTAGCAAATACATTTATTCAAGAATAGCAGGAAAATAAATATGGCAAGAACTCCAACAACTAAAATCTTTGATCACCTACTCCAGAGGCAGCTGATCACCAAAATCTGAATTTAACAAATTGTAGGAAAAGAAAAAAGAAACAAAACGTCCGTCAATACAAGTTACGAGCCGCTTGTAGTGCAGGCACAAGTACAGAAAAAGATAAACAGATATAGAATAACAGTGATAGAAAACATAGCATGGGATAGACATGAAAACAAAACAGAATGACTAACATAAATTAGGAAACAGAATCAAGTAACAAGATTGCTAACATGGTTCAGGTAATATGTAACAGATGTCAAGTATCATGCAAGCAAGTAAACAGGTAGCATGTACAGGTAAGCATGTAACAGATGTCATGTTATGTCAACTCTTGTATTTATTTCTATCTAGGTAGCACTTCATGCGTCCCATCTATTTACCATATGGTTGCTACATTAAAACAAGTTTGCGTTTAGATTTCGTAGTGGATTCTATAGGGCCATGTACTCAGGTATTAGGTAAACAGGTACAAGTACAGGTACAGGTATCACGTAACAGGTAATCATACATTAGGTAGGACCCATGGCCCTCTCCGAGTACACCCTCTCATAAGAAAGTATGTAGTAGGGTAACAGGTGGGAAGCACGTGCCCCTTTCTGAGTACACCTTCTCATAAGGAAGTATGTAGTCAGGATTGAGGTAAACAGATAATCAGAATCACATGTCAGGTAATCATATCACAGGTAACAGATAACAGATAATTAGCTGAGAAACACTAGCCCCCTTCTAAGTACACATTTCTATATTTTCCACTACTAGATCTTTCCCATAACCCCGGCTTGATTATTTGTTATTATTATCAAACAGGCATATATGTGTCACAAAAAAGGGCATGAATAACATGGTATGAACAGGTAACAGATTCAGGTTGGAAGATAAATATATACAAGTGAAAGACAACTCATAAAAGATGAGAACAACGAAAATTCTAGTTCAGGACAGCAAGACAGTACTGCACCAAATCTGAGAATACCATTGCCACAAATATGCAAACTTGGATCTATCAGAAAATCTGAAAAATAGACTCTCGACCGAATCCAGCAAATATTTATAAGTCATATGGTATTTCACAAAAATAGGACTCAAAACAAAATTGTATCTAGAAAATGTGTTCAGCCAGAAATCAGAAGTTTGTATTCATAAAAATGAAAAAAACATAAAAACTTAATGATTAAATCTAAGAAAAATATGGGGTATTCCCTAGTATGTTTAGTATCAGCAAATATAATTTCATAATTTTCCAACATAGATAGTATAGTCAAATAAAATCAGAAAATAACAAGATACAGCAAGTTTGTAAATCTGAAACTCTTAACACAGCAGTACTAAAAAAGCAATAGATTATGAAATACAAATCGAAATCCAAATCCGTCAAAAGTTTGATAAAATAGATACAGTAGGCTAAAATTCATATTCACAAAGTTTTTATCAACAGCAAGTAGAATTAGAATGAAATTTAGGTTCGTTACTGAACAGCCTAAAAATTCTGCTAGTAGTTTTTTGCAAGCATAGAATAGTTTATAAAAGTCATCAATTAAATTTACAAAATTAGGAGTTAATCCCAGTCAAGTCAAGTTATAGTCAGCAAAATATTGGTTCAAAATATTATCTTTATCATCAATATAAAAATAAATTACTCTTCAAAATTCACATAAAACCAGATCTGTAATTTTTCTACATCTCTGTAGTAAAATAGCCATAATTTGCAACTCACAAATCGAAACTGAGATCTTTCAAAAATTTTGGAAAGTAGACAGAATTTTCTATAACTCATTTTCAAAAATAATTTTCATTGAATAACCTTAATAGGTTCTAAAATACTGAACAAAAACGGAGTAACAGCAAAAACGGAAATCTTCGTATACTAGATGTTCAAGCAACAGGGTATAGGGTATTTAACAAGTTCACAATGAGTTATACTTCTACTAACACATCAAGCATACAAGATTCTCCGACACATCATAAATCACAAACAACATGCATGTATACATTAAGAATTGATTATCTCTAAGTTATTTAATGTCGTGTGTGTAATGAGACAACTACAGACGGGTCAACACTTATAGACAAGATCTAACAAGGGTTGTCATGAGATTAGTTCTTGAAGCAACTATTGTAACACCCCAAAAAATTGGAAATGACAATTTTGCCCATCGTGTGTCACGCACGTGTATTTTGTACCATTACTGGTAATATTTGTAACGTGTTTCACTACGTATTTTGGATTCTGTCTATCTATGTATTTTTCGTCTTCTCAAAATCTTTTCTATCCTATTTGAGTTAATTCAAATATTAAATTTCAATCTTTGTATTTTTACGTGATTTATACGTGTTATCGATGCACGTATCGATTACGTATTTTCCACCCCTACGTGTAATATTTTCTATGTATTACAATTATTTATTTTATGACTCATTCGAATTAGTTTTATATACAAAAGTTTATTTTTCTCCTATTTTGATTAAAATATTTTATACGTGTGGTGCACATGTTTTCAATGTACGTATTGAGTACATTATCGATTGTATATATATTAAATATATTTTTCTTATGTTGTATTTTGATTATATTTTAATATCTTTCCGTTGATAAATTTGATTTCGTATTTTGTTATTTTACGTGCGACGCACGTGTTTGCGCTGCACGTATTTAGGCGTATTCGTTTTTATAATAAAATTTTGAAGTGTGTGTGTTTATTTTATTTATGCATGAAAAAATATAATTTTAATTAATCTAATTTTACATACATATTATATATATAACTTATGTTTTAATTTAAAAATATAAATAATTTATTTTGTGGTGTACACAAAGCACGTGCACGTGCACATGTGCGATGTGCACACTTAAAATGAGCAATCGGCTGTTTTTTGGGGATGGAAGGAAGTACAAATTTTTGAATTTGCATGAGTGGATTAGTGTGGGGTGTTTAGTGGGAAATTGGTTATTATAACCACCTAATTAATCTATAAAAATACCCCCCCTTCACATTCTCCTCCTTCCCCTTCCTTCTTTTCTTTCTCTGTTCAGCAGTCCCCTTTGCTCTCTCTACCTACTCACCTTTATACACCTATATTACTTTATACTCCACTTTAGACATATATATATATATATATATATATATATATATATATATATATGCATATATAGGTATATGAATGTGAGAAGAGTGCTTCCTATGCTCCTTGTTGCCCTGCCAAAATCAAATCCATCCAGCAAGTTCCTGTTGCCTTCTCCACTAAATTCCACCATATAATATGTATATATATGCATATATAAATACATAGTTAGATATAATTACACATATATATGTATATGAAAATGAGATGGTGCTGTCCTTGGCTCCTTGCTTGGCCGAAATGGAAGTTTGGAGATTTTCCTTGTGCACGAATTTCTTTGTGCACAATTTTCAAATGTAGATTTCTTAGTCGTAATTTTATTGTGTCATGATGTGTTGAATTGATATTGTGATTCGTATAATTGATTAGAACTCTTGTTAAATTAAAAAGTGAAAAAGGAAGTACTATGTAGTGAATTTGTTGGAATGAAAATTTGATGCATGTTAGAATAATAGTCAAAATAATGTAACATGTATGAAAAAGGATTTTTTGATGCTAATGTGGTAAAGAAATGTGGAATTAATCTCACTAGTATATATCTTATGAGTTTAGGAATTTTTATAAAGGAGTTTTTGATGAAAGACAACACTTTATTTGAAAATTGATAATATATGTTTTCTCATACAATTTGGAAAGAAACTTTTGTTACATTGTCAAAAAAGAGAATTTTATAAAGTTTAAAAAAATATACTATACTGTATTTTGATAGAACACATTATGGAAAAAGATTTAGATTTTTGAGTGAGTACAAATTAATTGAGAAATCGAGTTTATTAAAGCAAAAATTAAATACATTACGGTCTCTACAAAAAGTAACTAATCGACCTTGTATATGTTAGTCACTCAAGACCTATTTGGTTTTCGGGTGCACTTTGGATCCATCACTGTAGCAGAGCGGAGGCTTTGGTCTAGGTTCGAGTCTTGTTAGGGGCTCTGTATTAGTGAATTTCGATTTTAATTCAAATCACCGAAAGTATATATATAAATATATTTCAATTTCACCTTATTTCAGTTAGTCACTCTTGGACTTACTGGTCCCCCGGTGCGGTTTGGGTCGGAACCTGTTCGTAGGCGGAAGATATGGTCTTGGGTTCAAATCCAACCCTGGCCTTTGGTTTATGTTTTTTTTTCTTTTTATAAAATTTGGTTTTGAGTATTTTTAATAGTTTTAAGAGTATAATAAAAATTCGGAAAAAATACTAATATTCTTCTAAAATTGTTTAGACTTTATAAAAATTATTCATACAATATTTTGATAAATTTTTTGAGAATTGAAAGGGGATTTTACATTAAATAATGTTGAAGAACTCGATTTTATCGATTAAAATGTGACTGTTATTTATTTTAAGAAAGATGAAAATTTGGAATGGACTTAGATTCTTCTTAATGAGATTCTATGGTTATTAACTTTTGATTAAGAGAGTATTTGAATTGTACACAATGCTATAAGTGATTAAATGGATAAAAGAAGTTGAATTGAAAAATTTCATGTTGTGAGATTTTAAAGAAGAATTTCTCTTTGAGAAAGAGATTGTGAATAAAGGAATTGAAATATTATTTGATTGAATATAACATACTGTTGATATCTAGAATGAGATAGTTGTTAGAATCTAGAGGGAAGGCGAGACCCTAGTAATCGGCAGTATTTATTAAAGAATTTGAGAGCTAACCAGTGTGGGTTGAGCATCTCTTAAGAAGTACCCAGTTGGGCTGACTGTCTCTTTTGTTGGGTTTAAGTCTGGTAGGGTAAGCTAGCTCTAGGTTGTGATGATTTTCTTCTAAAACAAATTAAAAACTTAACGACTACACTATAGTGAAGATGTAATGAAAGTAAGAGAAAAACACAAGTATGAGGGCCTCGGATCTACGGTGTGAGAATATTCACAGGCTGCCTGTATGATGCGTCATGTCATGGCGTGGATACATCTCCAGAATTATCGGGACTGTGACGATGCTTGTGGGGTGCTTGGTGACTACGTAGTGCCATCATTCCATGACGGAGGCGAATTGTCCATAGGTTGTCTGCATGATGCATCATGTCATGACGTGGGATTCCCCTCTAGGCTGTCTGTACATGGGCTCGTAATTCATAAAATATCTAAGATACTTACCATAGTTATCATAGTAGTTAAACTCATAATGAGGGATTCAACCCTACAAGATGAAGAACGGTTAAGGGCTTGCCCTCAGATTTATGTAGAATGAGATGCATAAGTTCGAACAAGTGTACATTAGTGTCATTTAATATAAATAACTGCATTAAGGATTAAGTGCACTGCACCCACGACATCAACAGGATAGTTCCTCTTTAGCTTTGTTTGTGATCAAGTTTGTGTTTGTTAAAGTGTTTAAGAATCGTTATACTTTCGGCATAGCGAGGATGGTCGTGTATAATATTTTGTCGGTTGTAAGTAACTGACGTGCCCACAGTTTTGTATGCTAGGCTTGAAGTTTACAAGAAGATATGAAGATGAATTTGTTGCTGATGATTACTTAAATGGTAAAGTTTTTACAGTTGTACATTTATCATTGTTGTATTTTACGTACTTTCTGCTCCGTGTTGATGTCAAAAACTTGGTTAAAATAAAAGTTTTAAATTCCTTGTAAAATTGTACGAAGTGAAGTGTAAAGATCCTGTGGAACTTCGAATTCAGGTTTATTTAGAATTCGGGGTGTTACAGAGTGGTATCAGAGCCACGCTTCAATAAGTAGTACAAATTTACAGGACGACACATTGGGGTGGACATTAGAAGTGTGAGTTAAGTTTATGGAGATTTAAATATAAGTGATTTATATTTGTGTTGCTCTATACGGTGACGTTTTCTCCTCTATTTCCCTATTAGATGGCTGGAGTCATGAATGAAGTAGTCATTAAACATGCTTTCAAATTCATTCATGATACTCTCCTCGTATACATTAATGTCAGATTGTATGCGAGTATATTTTTTCCTTGGTATCAGAATGGCGCACAGAAGCGTGGTGGGTTTGAACCTACATTCATGATACCTTACACGTAGGCAAACTTCCCTCTCAAAATTTTCTTCGTGGATTTTCATCATAGTATTTTTTCAACATTTAATATTTTTTCAAATAAATATTTTCTTATACTATTAAATCACTTGAATATATATTATTTTGTCTATCTTGCTTAGTCTTGATCTTTTTGAAATTGTTTTATCAATCTTCCAGTCCAAAAATTTTGTCCTTTGTGTTTTTAAGTCACTTTATTTTGATCCGTTTACATTGCTATTACTTTACGTATTTTATTAAGTTTTAAATTACCACTTGTTAAATTAATATTGCAACTATTATTTTCTTCATTTATTATTTCTATTATATTTTTAAATTTTGAATTTTGTTTATGTGCATTCATTTTATATGATTTGATTTTGTGATACTACATTTTTCTATTATCTTATATTGTTCTATATATTTCAATATATTTTTAACAAGATTGAAATATTCTACTCATATAAATATGGCATACCATTTCGTTTTATTGCCTACATTCGATACTATTGCTATTACATATTATTTGTTAATTTGTTTTATTATATTCACTTTTACTATTAATCGTTACTAATTTATTTTGTAGTTTTACGCATCTTCAATATAATACATACACTACATAATTATCGTTTCATTTGTATTTTCATCTCGTGCATATACTTTACACTATTTTCGTTTTAATGTTTTAATTCCTTTTCATTACTACAAATTTTGTATATCCTATATTTAAAGTCTATATATCTATTTTAATATTTTGTTGTTGTAATTTCCTACTTCATTTACAACTTTTCATCTACTTTTATATCACTGATTTCAAACATAACATCATACCTTATCAAATACCCAATATCCAAGTGTATATGGAAGATTACATCTTTCCATGTCCCATTTTGGTACAACCTGATGTCGAGAGGGCAAATCTGCAACTAGACGTCAATGGAGGCAAACTGCAACTGGAAGTCGGGGAGGCAAAGTCTGCAACTGAATGTCCAGAAGGCAAACTGCAATTGGATGTCGTAGAGGCAATTTTGCAACTTGATGTCATGGAGGCATGCCTGCAGTTAGATACCAATGAGGCGAACCTAGACCAGAAGAAAATTTTCTACTTTGATAACCCCTACTTTGTCTTCTATAACATTTACTTACCATTATTCCATTTTGTAATAGCTTATACTATCTTATAATATTTTACAACCTAGCATTAAACTAATTATCTTATTAATTATACTGATTTCTATATCTATCCTACTTGTGTATTTACTACTTAATCTCAACTATCTTGCCGTATTCTTTGTATTATTTTGTATCTTTATATAATATAGCATTTCATACCACTTCATCTTATTTTATATTGCTATTAACTTTCTTACATTTGGTGGCTACTCACCTAACAAAAAAAATTTGGTATTTATACTTTCTTTTCGATTCGTAAGTTATTTCTATATGATTAGTATTTGCATTGTTTCAATAATATGTTTTTGCACTATGATGTCTTTTGTTACTCCTACAAATCTTTCATAATCTTCGTATCTTGATATTGGTTGTTTCACCCTATAAATTTTATCCCTATGTACGTATATAATTTTTCATGTTGGTTTTTCTTGCTCTACTTGACAGTTCGAAAGTATTTCGATGTATGCCTTCTATTTTCAAATCCTATGTATAATTCTTATAGTTACGTTACAAATTATTTTATGATATTAATTGGTATACAAAATTATTTTATGTTTTCTGTATTTTTAACTACATTTCATTCTCATTTATTTTTTCAAACTCTTATCCAATAGTCTTCTTTTAAATTGCTAATTCAAATTTTGTCATACAGTACCAAATCAGTTTGCGATTTTGATCATTCTACCGCTTATTACTTTGATAAAATTTGATTACTAAATCTACTTATAAATTATCTATTGACTATATTTCTCTTCATTGCATTGTTTTCCAAACTATTCCACAATTAATGACATAATTTTTTTCCTTTCCATTTAATACGTTACCTAACATTATTTTTGTATGAAAATTTCTCTCAATCTATCCTATCTTTTTGTCACATTTCTTTTCTTATGCTATTTTTCTAGTTTTCTTGTTCCGTTCTTATAAATTTTGATACTCATAGTTTTCTTATATAGAGTTTGTCTTGTTTTTCCTCATTGCTTATTTTTATACTACATTTATTTTTTTAATGATTGCAGTTTTCTATACACAATAATGATATTTTTTCTATAATGTGTACAAAATACAAATTTTACCCTAGCTAGTTCTGAGAACAGAACTATTCTAAGGGGGGAGCGTGTAACACCCTGCAAAATTAGAAATGACAATTTTGCCCCTCATATGTTACGCACGTGTATTTTGGACCATTACTGGTAATATTTATAACGTGTTTCACTACGTATTTTGGATTCTGACTATTTATGCATTTTCCGTCTTCTCAAAATATTTTCTATCCTATTTGAGTCAACTCAAATATTAAATTTCAATCTTTTTATTTTTACGTGCTTTATACGTGTTATTGATGCACTTATCGATTACGTATTTTCCACCGCTACGTGCAATATTTTCTATGTGTTACAATTATTTATTTTATGACTCCTTCGAATTCGTTTTATAAATGGAAGTTTAATTTTCCCCTATTTTGTTTAAAATATTTTATACGTGTGGTGCACATGTTTTCAATGTACGTATTGAGTACATTATCGAATGTATATATTAATATATTTTTCTTATATTGTATTTCAATTATATTTTTTAAAAAAAATTTGTTGATAAATTCGATTTCGTATTTTGACATTTTACGTGCGACGCACGTGTTTGCGGTGCACGTATTTAGGCGTATTCATTTTTAAAATAAAATTTTGAAGTATGTGTGTGTTTATTTTATTTGTGCATGAAAAATTATGATTTTTAATTAAAGTAATTTTACATACATATTATATATATATATATATATATAACTTATGTTTTAATTTAAAAATATATATAATTTATTTTGTGGTGTATACAAAGCACGTGCACGTGCACACGTGCGATGTTCACACTCAAAATGAGCAACCGGCTATTTTTTGGATTGGAAGGAAGTACAATTTTTTGAATTTGCATGAGTGGATTATCCGCGCGCGGGGGAGGGGGGGGGGGGGGGTTATTGGGCAATTGGTTATTATAACCACCTAATTAATCTATAAAAATACCCCCCTTCACATTCTCCTCCTTCCCCTTCATTATTTTCTTTCTCTATTCATTTCCGAAACCGAATCACAGTCCCCTTTTATCTCTCCACCTACTCACCTTTATACACCTATATTACTTATATACATAAATATATAAATATGCATATATATATATATGTACATATATGTAGATATATGCATATATAGGAATATGAATGTGAGATGAGTGATTCCTGTGCTCCCTGTTGCCTGTCGAAATCAAAGCCATCTAGCAAGTTCCTGTTGCCTTCTCTACCAAATTCCACCATGCAATATGTATATATAATCATATATATATACATAGTTAGATATAAATATACATATTTATGTATATGAAAATGAGATGGTGATGTCCTTCCTTGGCCGAAATGGAAGTTTGGAGATTTTCCTTGTGCACGGATTTTGAAGAGGCCGAAGTGGAGCTTCTCTTGGAGCCTTTGAAGGAGTTTTGCAACTAGGAGCTTTCCATTCTAGGAGTTCAATTGAATACAATCATGTTTCATTGGGTGGGTGTTTCTTAAATCCTTTCTAATTTAGAAGTATGATGCATGCTAGTTGATATATGGTTTGATTGTTAAATTTGATTGGTATGTCGAATGTAGATTGTGTTAGGGTTATATACTGAAAGCATCACTTTTGTATTAACTTTATTTCCTTATTTTTTTTGAATGAGAATCATATGGGCATATGTTTGCATATTGTGTTTATTATAATATTAATGCAAGTATATGATATTCTATAAGGTTGATAATATGGTGTGAGGTGACACACAGAAGATCATATTATCAGTTCCCTATGGAATATATGAATAGTTCACAACCTAGACGGACTTGGATAATCCATTGGAAAGGTTGTAGTGTAATCTGGTATTAGTCTATCTTGACTATAGGTTTACACTAGTACACTTTGTGTGTATTGAACAGGACCACTTGAGGTTGTTCTCTTTGTACTGACTACAAAAGAGAACAAACACCTCTGTTATTATGGATGCTTATGCTCTTAATCCAGATATAATAACAGACATGTATATGCAGTGTGCATTACTTTGACTCATAAAAGAGTGAGATTCATTATGGATCAACAACCTCTATGAATTGGGTAATAGCATTGTATGTATGATGGGCTGTTGATTGTAAAAGGAATCCATGTCCCGATACATCGGGTTGATGATGTCCCCTTAAGGAGCTCATAAGGATTGTCATGTAAACCCTGCAGGTGGATTACATCCGACATGACAAATAAAGTTGAGTGGTACTACTTAAGGATAAAAGATGTCGATCAATATAGTTGTCAGTAACTTAATTTGATCGACGGACATTCGATATCTTAACATGGGGAGCTGAACGAGCATATAATAAAAGGAGCCCATAAATATAATTTGGGATTAGGAAGGTAGTGCAACAATAGCTCTTTAGTGGACCAAGCTATTGTTAATGGGCCTGGGTTGTGTGTTCGGGCTGAACACGGGATACCCAGATTCGTTAGGAGACCTAACCCTAATTTCTCCTCATGGTCCCTGCCGTAGCCTTATATATATCCTCTATTCTCTGGTCGTCATTGATTATCTGAGATATAAGATTTTTTCTCTAAATTCGTGATTCACGTAAGGAGAGAAAGAGAGGTCAGCCAAGGAGAAGAAAGGTTGGGAGATCATCGCCCACATGACGTCCAACCCGAGGAAGGAATACGTGCAGAAGATCTTGGGGTCGCAGACGGCTCGAAGTTGCTAGAAACTATCGTCTTCTTCTCATCGCAGGTATAATTCGTGAACCCTAGATTCCGCTATAAAGGGTTAGATCACGTATTAAATCTGTTAAACTTTTATGATCGATACGCACACCAATCCGTGTTCCTGGGATTCATCGCAGTTCCATCAGATTTCTTAATCATAATTTAATTGTATCATGATGTGTTGAATTGATATTGTGATTCGTATAAATGATTATAACTCTTGTTAAATTAAAAAGTGAAAAAGGAAATACTATCTAGTGAATTTGTTGGAATGAAAAATTGATTCATGTTAGAATAATAGTCAAAATAATGCAACATGTATGACAAAGGATTTTTTGATGCTAATGTGGAAAAAGAAATGAGGAATTAATCTCACTAGTATATATCTTATGAGTTTAGGAATTTTTATTAAGGAGTTTTTTGATGAAAGACAACACTTTATTTGAAAATCAATAATATATGTTTTCTAATACAATTTGGGAAGAAACTTTTGTTACATTGTCAAAAAAGAGAATTTTATAAAGTTTAAATAATATACTATACTATATTTTGATCGAACATATTCTGGAAAAAGATTTAGATTTTTGAGTGAGTACAAATTAATTGAGAAATCGAGTTTATTAAAGGAAAAGTTAAATACAGTACGGTCTTTACAAAAAGTAACTAACCGACCTTGTTTCAGTTAGTCACTCAAGACCTATTGGTCTTCGGGTGTGCTTTGGGTCCGTTACTGTAGCAGAGCGGAGGCTTTGTTTTGGGTTCGAGTGTTGTTAAGGGGCTCTATTTTAGTGAATTTTGATTTTAATTCAAATCACCGAAAGTAAATATATATAAATATATTTCAATCTCACCTTATTTCCGTTTGTCACTTTTTGACTTACTGGTCCTCGAGTGCGGTTTGAGTCAGTTACTGTTCATAGGCGGAGGATATGGTCTTGGGTTCGAATCCGGCCCTGGACTTTGGTTTATGTTTTTTCTTATATTTCTTTTTGTAAAATTTGGTTTTGAGTATTTTTAATACTTTTAAGAGTATAATAAAAATTGGAAAAAAAATACAAATACTCTTCTAAAATTGTTTAGACTTTATAAAAATTATTCTTACAATATTATGATATATTTTATGAGAATTGAAAGGGGATTTACATTAAATAATGTTAAAGAACTCGATTTAATCGATTAAAATGTGACTCTTGTCTAATTTAAGAAAGATGAAAATTTGGAATGCACTTAGATTCTTCTTAATGAGATTCTATGGTTTTTAACTTTTGATTAAGAGAGTATTTGAATTGTACAGACTGCTATAAGTGATTAGATTGATAAAAGAAGTTGAATTGAAATATTTCATGTTGTGAGATTTTAAAGAAAAGTTTCTCTTTGAGAAAGAGATTGTGAATAAAGGAATTGAAATATCATTTGATTGAATATAACATACTGTTGATCTCTAGAATGAGATAGTTGTTGGAATTTAGATGCTAGGCGAGACCCTAGTGACTGGCAGTATTTATTAATGAATTTGAGGCTAACCAGTGTGGGTTGAGCATCTCTTGAGAAGTAGCCAGTTGGGCTGACTGTCTCTTTTGTTGGGTTTAAGTCCGGTAGTGTAAGCTAGCTCTGGGTTGTGATGATTTTCTTCTAAAACAAATTAAAATATAAGGACTATACTATAGTGAAGATGTGATGAAAGTAAGAGAAAAACACAAGTATGAGGGCCTCGGATCTACGGTGTGAGAGTATTCACAGGCTGCCTGCATGATGCGTGATGTCATGGGTGGATACATCTCAGGAATTATCGGGACCGTGGCGACGCTTGTTGGGTGCTTGCTGACTACGTAGTGCCATCGTTCCATGATGGAGGCGAATTGTCTATAGGTTGTCTGCATGATGCGTCATGTTATGATGTGGGATTCCCCTCCAAGCTGTCTGGAAATGGGCTCATAACTCTTAAAATATCTAAGATACTTACCGTAGTTACCGTTGTAGTTAGGCTTGCCCTCGGATTTAGGTATAATGGGATGCATAAGTTCGAACAAGTGAGCATTAGTGTCATTTAATATAAATAACTGCATTAAGGATTAAGTGCACAACACTCACGACATCAACAGGATAGTCCCTCTTTAGCTTCGTTTGTGATCAAGTTTGTGTTTGTTAAAGTGTTTAAGAATCGTTATACTTTCGGCATAGCGAGGATGACCGTATATAATATTTTGTCGGTTGTAAGCAACTGACGTGCCCATAGTTTTATATGCAAGACTTGGAGTTTACAAGAAGATATAAAGATGAATTTGTTGCTGATGATTACTTAAATGCTAAAGTTGTTACAGTTGTACATTTATCATTGTAGTATTTTTCTTACTTTCCGCTGCGTGTTGATGTAAAAGACTTGGTTGTAGTAAAAGTTTTAAATTCCCTGTAAAATTGTACGAAGTGAGTGTAAGATCATGTGGAACTTCGAATTCAGGCTTATTTGAATTCGGGGTTACAGCTACACTACTGTCACGCCCCGCTTTCCGAAACTACGGAATGCAACCAAGTGACATGGCCCAGCGAATGACTTGCATCATCCATGAGCTGTTATCGATTCAACTCAACAATATAAACAGGAAGTAATACAACCACGCATACATTAAAAGAGTAATCATATGAATAACAATACTTGAAATTTAAGCATAAAATAACCAACATAATATAAATCCAACTTCTGGAATCAACAATAACATTATTCGGGTCGAAAGCCGATAATACAAGAATTAACAACATTGTTCAATTATTAAAGTTCTCAAAATGAAACAATTATTATTAAGCAGCGTAGCAAAACGATGAAAATTTTGCCGTACTGACATACTTTCTGAAAATATTTGGCGCTCCGACCCACTTCCGAAAACAATGAGCGATCTTCCCCTGTTTAGGACACGTCAGGATAAACCGTTATTGGAAATAATGGCATAGGTTATTTATGTGCCGTTATTTCAATAACGGCATCTATATTTAAAAAAAGTGTTATGCCATTATTTGGAGTAACGACATTGGGGTTATTTTGTTTTTCGACAGCTTGTAGTCTCCATTTAGAGAAAAAATTGCAAGTGTGAAAACCTTATAACAGATGCCGTTATTTCAAATAACGGCATTCTCAACACTGATGCCGTTATTTGGAATAACGGCATCAGTTATAAATTTTTTATATAAAAAGTAACTTATTATTCATCCTCTCTAACGAATAAGTTAATTAAAAAAAAAAATTATAACTGATGCCATTATTCCAAATAACGGCATCAGTTATAATTTTTTTTTATAAAAAATAGCTTATTATTCATTCTCTCTGTTTCAAAACAACGGCAAGGATTCATTTATATATAACTGATGCCGTTATCTCCAATAACGGCATCAGTCATTTGAATGCCGTTATTGGGGATAACGGCATTATTTATAAGTTTTTTTCCACTTAGAATTTTTTAAAGTTAGAAGATTCACACTTGTAAGAGAAATATACTGATGCCGTTATTCCAAATAACGGCATGGAAAAAAATATAAAATAGATGTCATTATTGGAAATAACGGCATGTAAATAACCTATGCCGTTATTTCCAATAATGGTTTATGCTGGCGTGTCATAAACAGGGGTAGATCGCTAATTGTTTTCGGAAGTGGGTCGGAGCGCCAAATATTTTCAAAAAGTGGGTCAGTACGGCAAAATTTTTCAAAACAATTCTTTCACCATTGATGCTCTCTAGCCCATCAGGCAATTCTCCTTGATTACCTGTAAGCGGTTCTTCTAAAAGAGAGAAAAATATGTCTTTAGAGCAAATCGTGGACAACAAGTAGAGAAACAGAGAACAATGGCATTAACGGTATAACAATGAATTCAATGAACAATGGAATCAATAGTATTGAATAGTGACAAAGTGATAATAGTACAATGTGCAATAACGATGATTTATAACCATAACAATAAACAATAACAATAACGGTAAGCAATAAAAATAACACTGTTCGATAATGATGAGAAAATGCAATGACAATGCGATGAAGTCTTAAGTCTATTATTCATTTTAATCCTAACTAATGCACGTACTACTGCATCCCATACTACAGGTTCGATGCATACAATCAATTTCGTTTAGACTAAGGTGGTAGATTCTATAGGTCATGTACTCGGCACAATTTAACTCTGGCTATTGCAGCAATTTCTTGCACAATAACGATAACACTGGCCATTTGCATTTTCTTGCACAATGACGTTAACACTAGCCATTTCCAATTTCTTGTACAATGACGATAACACTGGCCATTTGTAATTTCTTGCAAAATGACGATAACACTGGCTATTTGCACTTTCTTGCACAATGACAATAACACTGGCCATTTGCATTTTCTTGCAAAATAATGATAACGATATTTTGGGAACGTGGCCAACATTCTCGAGTACAGTCACTATATTTTCAACTACCCTAGTCAACCCTTAACCCCGGCTTGATTAACATTCTTTATTCAATTAACATGCAATACTAATAGGGAACAATAGGGACAGAAATATCAATGGGAAACGATAATACAATTAATAAGGGACACTAGAATGATGACAACATAACCCTAAGATCATGGGATGTACTGTATACAATCAAATCTACCAAATTCAATATTATAGATTCAATTATATATTATTAAACATTGAAACCCAATTCTGGACAGTAATAGGTTGCTGTACCAAAATCAGAATTTCCGTTACTACAGGATAGCAAATATGGATCCGTCAGATGGTCTAGAAACTAGACTCCAGCCTGGTTCAAATGCATATTTAAAGTCCAAATTCCGACAATAGTAGCTAGGTGAATTTCAGTGTTCTTTATAGGTTACTGTTTCTGGCTAGTTATCAGTGTCAACTAGTTTCAGTTGTAACAGCAATAAATATTCCTGTTAGAAATCAGCAAAAATATTTTTCATTACCTTAATCATGTTGGCTATCATTCCGGAAATTATCATGGTAATATTTGATCATTAGTTCACCTAATTAATCAGCTTAACATGGTATGTGCATAAATCTGAAAATAAAACGCAGCTGCAGTAAAAAGGCCATAACTCATGCAATATAAGTCGGAATTTAAAAATTTTGGATGTTCTAGAAACTAGAAACATGGGGCTATATTTCATATTCAGAAAGTTATTGATGTTGATGACATTATCTAGGTCAAAACAGCATGACAATGTTCAGGTTGGCAATAAATTTCATGGTTTCAACATGTTCTTTATGGACAAAAAGATTAAAATGTTATGAACGATGAGTTAGGGTTTAACAATTATAAATAGTAGCAAGTTACGTCTATATGAACATGGTATTAAGATGTATAATGTCCATAATCTTACTAATCACAATCAACTAACACGCTAACATCAATCATATAAACAATCAATACTAGTATACAATCTACAATAGTTGTGTAATGTCATGACATGAAATACAATAGCAATCCCTATTCCTATATTCAATAATTAACTATATGAATGCATGTAAGATCTTAATAAGTCGGAGGCAAAAAGACGGCACGAAGTCAAGACTACTACTTGAATTTGCTTGTGTAAATCCGTAGCATCCCAACGATGAACAACAATAAACAATATAAGATAATCAATATGGATCTACTTGCGGGATTCAATAAACAATCTCGAATACGATACAATACAATTTGAGAGTGAGATGACTTGCCTTTAACAATGACGTTAGATCCGAAGTATTAAGAAGAATGGGATCAGAATCCCGGCGACATGACGACGAGCAAACGATCACGATCGGGTATGGATCTCGATGACGATCGACGTTCAAGTGCAAGATTAAGTAACCAATGGCCGAGATTGATCACAGATCAAGATCAAACAGAAAACGGCGATCGCTCCACAAAACAGCAAACATCGATCATCAAGGTGAGATCATCGAGATATGGTCGACCAGATGGCTGCGATCAAATAGCTTGATGACAATCTAATATGGATCAAGGACCTCTATTGGCGATCTGAAACAAAGGAGCTGGGGTGATCAGCGGAGAGCAGCGACGGCGAGGGCAGCTGACGGCGGAGCGCTGGCGACATGAGCGACGGCAGGAGGCCGGGAGGCGACACACAGGCTCGAGCGGCACAGGTGGGAAGCTCTATTTCAGTGGGAAGAAACAGAGTAGGGTCGAGGGCGCAATCGAAGTCAAGGGCTTTGGGGATGACGACAACTGGTCGAGGAGTCGACGGTGGTTGGAAAGGCAGATAGGCAGAAAAGGGTGATGAAGATTTGTAAGGGAGGTGCTGTCGACTGGAAATAGGTTGCGAAGAGGTTGACGATGGTAGACTGGATGGAGATGAGGAGGGCAATGGTTGTGGCGTGAGGCTCAAAGACAGGGCTGGCGGTGAGCGGGGATGAGCGGAGTTCCGAAGGTGCTGTTGGTAGCTCGGGGTGTAGGTGGAGTACACGGGGTGAAGGTCGCGACTGAGGGGGGTTGGGTTCGACAGGGACGGTCGAAGGAGGGAGACAAATGGGGAGGGTGAACTGTTTCGGTTGGGGGAAAACCGAGAGGAGAGAGAGAGAGATGGGGAATGGGGGGTTTTATTAAAATAATAATGATATAATAAATATAATAAATATAATTCATAATAATGGGGAGAGATTATATGGATAGTGCAGAGATATGGGGAATTGGGGTTCGGGATGTGAAGAGTGAGAGAATCTGAGGGTTATGTTGATCTGGTAAACACACAGATAGGAGGGGAATTGGGTTTGGATTAAAATCAAATAGGAGATGTGCTTGGACTGGGCTTCAAATTAAATAATTATATAATACAATATAGGTCAAAATCAATGGGCTTTAAAAATAATAATAATAAAGATGGTAACAACATCAATAGTAACAACAACAACAACAACAACAACAACAACAACAATACTGATAATAATACTATTACATGACGGAATATAATTTGGATTCAACACTTTCACGAAAATAATTCAATAATAGTAATAATAATCTCTACTACTATAATGGGAGAATGCCTTAGTGTAATTTGTCCATCTACAAACCCGTGCAACGCACGTGTATAACTATTGTAAATGAGGTTTTAGATCAAATCCAGACTACGTCTGAAGTTTTACTTTTAAAAAAACTATATTTATTAAGACGTGCATTACACGTGTAAACTACTAGTAGTAATAATAATAATAGTAATAATAACATTATAAAACAAAATAAGGATTGACTTATCAACTTTATATTAAAAGAATTCAAACGGGAAAATATATAATCGATCAATCATAAAATGGAAAGTGAAGTTAAAATATACTATTATTTGAAATAACAAACATTTTTGTTTAGAAAAGATTTTAAATAGAAAAAAAAAGAATTTAACAATTAATAATCAAAATACAGAAAACATTCGGGTTATACGTATTTACGGGAACGGGGGTTACAACTACAGGCGGTATTTAGCACTTGTATATGCAAATAGAAGTTATACAAGTTACTTCCCTTATAGTCTGATATGGCTAAAAATGAGGTTAAATCAGAACCGTCCAAATTAGGCACGAATCTCAAAGATCAGGGGTAAAATGGTAATTTTGCCTACAAACGGTTCCGAGATGGGAACTGGGCCTGTTTTCCAAAGGCCTAACAACCCACGAACGGATCCACCTCAACTGGGTGCGGGTTCCAACCTGCAAGAAACCCGGTCCAGCCGAATAGAATTAGGGTTTATGATTAACCTTAGTCAACGGCCCTGATCGCTTCTATCCATTCACTGGGAAGTAGGGATTTGATCTTATCCCGAAATTGGTCCCTAAGGCGGCTATAAATACCCCCCATCCCCCCACTGTTACCAGGTAATCAATCTTTTGCCAATCAAAGCTCTTTCATAATCTTTCTGATTACTAACTAGAGCGTCAGAGGGTGCGTCGCCGGGATCAACCCCGGTGTTTCGCACTTTTTGCATGTCAACGGCGGGAGATCACGGTCAAACTCCGGCGGAAAGTTGTTTAGGTTTGACTATTCAATATCCCAAGAATCCACAAATCAATCTATTTGCCCCACACCGATTTCAGCGAAAATAGATTGGCGCCGTCTGTGGGAACCACGAATAGCAATCTACCCTCTTCCATCGGTTAAGATCACCTCTAGCCATGCCTCCAAGGAAACTGAGATCTAGAGGGTCCAACTGTGGACCCACTCCTCCTCAACCACAACAGGAGGCTCCCTTCCAAACCGTCCAGCAGCAGGGACAACTCCCTCCTTACCCTAATCAACCCCTGCAGCAGGAACAACCTCTTTTTCAAAATCTTCAACACCGGTAGGCTCCACCAGGGCCCCAAAACGCTGGTATAGGGACCTCTCGTCCTCACCCTCAGAAGCAACCCCTACACCATGACCACATCTCCATACATAACCTTTCAATCAACTCAATGGCATCTTATAACCCTCGGCCTTCCGAAGACCTCCGCAACATCCTTATCAACCGATAGAAAGAAGAGGACCTTCTCCACCGTTTGGATGAAAGGCGGGCCCGTGAGGCGGCCCGTGAGGGAACCACCCGCTCAGAATGTCCAAATGAGCGATCTCCTCGTCGCCGCAACCACAGGAGGTCCCCTCTTCATAGGAGGCGGAGGGAGTTCCCTGAATACCGTTGAAGAAGACATCATTCTCCCGCTGGTCGGCAGCCCCAGAGGGACGAGAACAGACCTATCACCCGAGCCGAATTCCAAGAGTTCCATGCTACAATCTTGCAGGCCCTCAATTTCCGACCAAACAACAACAACAATGTCCAAAGGGTTCCCACTCCTCCTCCGATCTAGAGTCCTCGCCATCGGTCCCTAACTCCTCCTCAAAATCCGAGCCACCGCCATCACATCACCAGTCCTCACCATTCTCCTAGCTACCATCACCGAACTCCACGCTCCTCTTCATACGAAGATGAGTCCAGAGGCTCGCCAGGGTACTGTTGAAGGGATGATGCTGTCTACTGTCGTCTCCACTAGATGGAGAGACACCTCGGCCAACTTGACAAGGAAGAGGAGCTAAGCAGACCTCCATTCTCACGAACCATCATGGATGCTCCCGTTCCAACAAACTTCAAGCCACCACAGTTCGAGACATATACGGGGGAGTCAGACCCCGTGGATCACATCGAGAGTTTCAAAACTCTCATGATGATCCACCAGGCTTCTGATGCTCTACTGTGCAAGACCTTCCCAGCTACTCTCAAAGGTCCGGCTCGGGAATGGTACTCCCGCCTCGCCCCATCCTCCATCTTCTCTTTTGAACAATTTGAGACCCTCTTCGTCACCCACTTCGTGAGCAGCCGCCGAACCGAGAAGACTAGTATTTCACTACTCTTCCTCAATTAGAAGAAGGGTGTGAAGTTTAGAGATTATGTCAAGCGGTTTACCGCGGAAGCTAGGTCCATTGCCTCCCTCGATCAATTGGTTGCTGCGGCCGCCTTCCAATCCAATGTCCTCAACTCATGCCTCTGGTCCTCCCTAGCCAAAAAGCCCCCCACGAGACTTCTCCGACCTTCTTCTCAGAGTGAGAAGTATATCCGGGCAGAGGAAGCTGAATATTGCCCTACTTTCGAGGGATCTTCCTCCGGAACCAAGAGAAAGGCAGCCGAAGATGAAGGAGCTAAGAACCTCTAGAAGGACAACGGGGGTCAGCGCTGCCCGCCTCCCAGATTTGAGAAGTTTACCCCTCTTAACACCAATGTTTCAACTATCCTCATGGAAGTCGAGAAAGAAGGAGTTCTGCCTCCTGCCCCAAAGATGAATACCCCCGAGAAGAAGAGAGATAAGGAGAAGTGGTGTTACTATCACCGGGACCACGGCCACGACACCAATGACTGTTGGGCTCTGAAGAATGAAATTGATGCCCTTATTCAGAGAGGCAGCTGTGCAAGTTTGTAAGAAAGGACCGAATTGATCTTCCTCCTCCCCCCAGAGGGGCTAATAAGCGGCCCAAGAAGCGCGACGAGAGCCCCGAATTCGAAGAAGAGCGCATCCTGCACCTCATCCATGGGGGTCCAATGGGAGGAACCTCCAACTCTTCTCGAAAGGCTTTTATCAGGGAGGTCAACTCGGTGCACAGCATACCCCCTCCCAAAGGCCTCGGAGTTCCAGTTACTTTCTCGAATGAAGACCTGGAGGGTGTCCGAACCCCCCATTGTGACGCACTAGTGATTAACCTCCACATGGCTAACTTCAAAGTGGAGAGGATTCTGGTGGACAATGGCAGTTCTGTCAACATCGTCTTCCTGGCGGCCTTCTGAGGACTCAAATTATCTCGAGACAGGCTCAAGCCCGCCGGCTATACGCTCCATGAGTTTACGAGAGTGCCAGTGACTATCGAAGGGGTGATAACCCTCGACGTAACCGCTGGCAAAACTCCTACTACCCGGACCGAGCTAATGAATTTCATGGTCATTGACATTCCAGCTGCTTACAATGTGATCCTAGGCCGACCTGACCTAGCTGCTTTAGAAGCCATCCTGTTGGCTTATCATCTTAAAATGAAGTTCCCAACCAAGGCAGGTGTAGGGAAAGTAAGGGGGAGTCAGGAGATGGCCCGCAAATGCTACATGACCTCGATTGGAGGACCCGTTCTTTCTCTCGAGACCCTCGAAATTCCACAAGGGAACACCCAGCCAATGTCAGAACCGGTAGACGAGCTGGAGGAAGTGCTTTTCTCAGAACAAGATCTGAACCGTAAATTCTTCATCAGCAAGACCCTTCCCTCTGCCCTCTGTTTTGACATAGTTCTTTGTATCAAGAAGAACCATGACCTCTTCGCCTGGACCGCTGCATACATGCCAGGGATTTTCGAGGACCTCCTCGTCCACTACCTAAGTGTTGCTCCTGGGTCCAAACTGGTCCAGTAGAAGAGGCGCAAATTCGCCCCTGAACGCTAGTAAGCTATAAAGGAAGAAGTGGACAAGCTTCTCAAAGCCCGGTTCATACAAGAAGTCAACTATCCCGAATGGCTCTCTAATGTTGTTATGGTCAAGAAGGCCAATGGAAGTTGGAGGATTTGCATTGAATTCACGGATTTGAACAAGGCATGCCCTAAAGATCCTTTCCCTCTCCCCAGCATAAATACCTTAATCGACGCTACTTCGGGCCATGAGCTGTTGAGCTTCATGGATGCCTTCTCCGGATACAACCAAATCAGAATGTTCCCCTCGGATATCCCGAAGACGTCCTTCGTCACAGATCAAGGCCTCTATTGCTACCGAGTGATGCCCTTCGGGCTTAAAAATGCCGGTGCCACCTACCAGTGCCTCATCAATAAGGTCTTCCAGAATCAAATCGGTCGAAATATGGAAGTGTACGTTGATGATATGCTGGTCAAAAGTATCCATGGGTCCGACCATGTCGCCGACCTACAAGAAGCCTTTGACGTGTTGAGGAAGCATAATATGAGACTAAACCCGAACAAGTGTGTGTTCGGGGTCTCGTCTGGTAAGTTTCTGGGATTCATGGTCAGTCAAAGGGGGATCGAAGTCAACCCCGAGAAGATCAAAGCCATACTAGATATGGTTCCTCTGACAAGTGTGAAAGAAGTTCAAAAGCTTACAGGATGCCTCGCAGCCATAGGACGCTTCCTGTCTAAGTCAGGGAAGAAGTGTCTTCCTTTTTTCAAAGCCCTCAGGGGGGCTAAGGGCTTCGAGTGGGGCCAATAGCAGCAAGAATCGTTCGACCAACTGAAAGCCTATCTGGTCAACCCCCCACTCCTCAGCAAGCCTATTCCCGGGGAAACACTCTACCTGTACCTTGCTGCCTCCGAGCAAACCCTCAGTGCTGTCCTAGTGAGGGAAGAAGACAAGGCTTAGAAGCTTATCTATTATGTAAGCAAGGTCCTTAGAGATGTCGAGCTCCGCTATCCGAGGTTGGAAAAGATAGCGTTCGCCTTGGTAATGGCAGCCAGGAAGCTCCGCCCTTACTTTCAATCCCACTCGGTGGTCGTCCTTACCGATCAGCCGCTTAAGCACAAGCCCGAGACCTCCGGGCATCTGATAAAGTGGTCAATCGAGCTTAGTCAACATGACATATCCTATCAGCCTCGGACTGCAATCAAGGCTCAAGCCTTAGCTAAATTTATAGTGGAAAGCACCATCCCGAAGGTGAGTCAAGCAGCCAATGGGGTGCCTATCTGGACAGTATATGTAGACGGGTCTTCTTGCTCCGAAGGGAGCAGAGCCGGAGTCATTCTGGCAGGCTCAGATGACTTCGTTCTCCAATACTCCCTCCGCATCAACTTCAAAGCTTCCAACAACAAAGCTGAGTATGAAGTCCTAATAGCAGGCCTGGGTATGGCTCGCAAGGCAGGAACGCAAAGTGTCCGAATATTCAGTGACTCGCAGCTGGTGGTTAATCAAGTCTTAGGAGACTACGAGGCACGAGACGACCGGATGGCAAAGTACCTGGCCAAGGTCCAAAGTCTCGTGGCTTCATTCGAAGAGGCTCATCTCTAGTGGATTCCTAAAGAAGAAAACTCCCAAGCAGATGCCCTCTCAAAATTGGCCTCCTTCCCCCTCCAAGGTCTCGAGCAGACCGTCCTAATCGAAGTACTCCTAAGACCAAGCATAGAAGAAGAAGCCCCCGACTCGATGGAGTCGCTGCCCGTCCAACTCCAGGACAACTGGATGAAGCCTTTGATAGAATTCCTTACGGATGGGACCCTTTCCCAAGATCCAAAAGAAGCCCGTCGAATCCGAACGAGAGCGGAGCGATACACCCTTATTGAAGGAGTCTTGTACAAACGCTCCTATACCTAAGTAGATGGCAGACCCTACTTGAGATTCCTCTCCCCGAAAGAAGCCTCGTATGCCCTCTAAGAACTCCACGAAGGCATAGGCGGAGCCCACTCGGGATCAAGGTCCCTCGCTAGGAAAGTTTTGAACTATGGGTACTTCTGGCCTACTCTACTTCGAGATGCCGAGCAACACGTCCAGCAATGCAGCCCTTGTCAGCAGTTCTCCAACATCCGCTGATTACCTCAAGCACAACTTACATCTCTCTCGAGTCCAATTCCCTTCGCAATGTGGGGGATGGACTTGCTAGGTCCATTCCCACCAGCTCCCAGTCAGCTCAAGTTTCTTGTTGTGGCAATCGACTACTTCTCTAAGTGGATCCAGGCCGAACCTCTGGCCACTATTACTGAGAACAAAGTGCTGTAGTTCTTCTGGAGAAATGTAATCTGTAGGTTCGGCGTACCTCGGGTCCTGATAACAGATAATGGAACACAGTTTACAGGGGCAACATTTCGATCTTTATGTGAAGACCTCGGCATTCAGCAATGCTTCTCCTCCGTCTTCTATCCTCAGTTCAATGGTCAAGTGGAGAATGCCAACAGGCAGATCCTTTCTGGCATCAAGAAGAGACTAGATAAATCGGCCAAAGGCTTATGGGCGGAACAACTTCCTAACGTACTGTGGAACTACTGCACTACGAAACGAACCCCTACAAGAGAGTCGCCCTTCAGCCTCACCTATGGGTCCGAGGCCGTAATTCCCTTGGAAGTTGGCTTGCCATCCCCTCGCCTTATTACCTATGATGAAGAGCAGAATGCCAGAGAGATCCGGGCGAATTTGGACCTTATTGATGAGCTCCATGAAAGAGCTTCAATTCGCCAGCAAAATTATCGGAGGAGAATCGAACAAGCCTACAACAAAAGAGTCCATCCCAACGATCTCAAGGAAGGGGACTTAGTCCTCAGAAAGCTAGCTAGCTCCGAATTGGGAAGGACCGTACAAGGTTTCCAAAGGAGTCCGGCCAGGAGCATATCGTCTTGAAGACCTTGAAGGCAGAGAGATACCAAGAACTTGGAACGCCGACCACTTACTGAAGTACCAAGAGGGTGTTTGAACGCCTTTCCGAGCACATTCAAGTGTCGAGCCCTTCTTTTCTTTTTATTTGTACTTGCTTCTTTATTTTCTCATTGTAATAATGCTTTGCAACTTAGAAGCAGCCGATTAGCAGTTATCAATAAAGAACTTCTTTCCCCTAATGATTCGTTTGTAATTATTTTATCTCTCTGTTTAAGACCTTTAATTGCTTTTACTCGAACGACGTGTTCGGAGTCCAGAACTTGGCTCGATTCCGCTTCGCAAGCTCGCTCTTAAGCGAGCTAGAAGTGGTTTGCCATTCGGAACTGCTCTCACAACCGTTGAAATTTACTCGAACGACGTGTTCGGAGTCCAAAACTTGGCTCGATTCCGCTTCGCAAGCTCGCTCTTAAGCGAGCTAGAAGTGGTTTGCCATTCAGAACTGCTCCCACAACCGTTGAAATTTACTCGAACGACGTGTTCAGAGTCCAAAACTTGGCTCGATTCCGCTTCACAAGCTCACTCTTAAGCGGGCTAGAAGTGGTTCGCCATTCGGAACTGCTCCCACAACCGTTGAAACTTACTCGAACGACGTGTTCAGAGTCCAAAACTTGGCTCGATTCCACTTCACAAGCTCGCTCTTAAGTGGACTAGAAGTGGTTCGCCATTCGAAACTGCTCCTACAATCGTTGAAATTTGATCGAACGACGTGTTTGGAGTCCAAAACTTGGCTCGATTCCGCTTCGCAAGCTCGCTCTTATGCAAGCTAGAAGTGGTTTGCCATTCGGAATTGCTCCCACAACCGTTGAAATTTACTCGAACAACGTGTTCGGAGTCCAAAACTTGGCTCGATTCCGCTTTGCAAGCTCGCTCTTAAGCAGGCTAGAAGTGGTTCGCCATTCGGAACTGCTCCCACAACCATTGAAACTTACTCGAACGACGTGTTCGGAGTCCAAAACTTGGCTCGATTCTGCTTCGCAAGCTCGGTCTTAAGTGGGCTAGAAGTGGTTCGCCATTCGGAACTGCTCCCACAACCGTTCAAATTTACTTCTACGACGCGTTCGGAATCCAGACCACTGGGCTGGATAACTGACAAAATTTCTACAACTATACTAGATATGGGAGAAGAATACTTGGAGGAGTGCTTGAATGAATGCCCTATTGCTTCACTTGGCTGGATAACTGATGAAGATATTCAGGCATACATTCCCGAGCGACATGCATTCCGAGCTGCGTATTGGAAAAAAAACTACTTTCTCCTCAAAATTCGTGCAAGATCTCGATCAGACGGCACAGATTGGACCACAACCACAAAATGACAAGATAGCATTTCTCGTGATCCACACCGTCTTTTACATCGAGTTCCGTGCAAGATCTCAGGTGGACGGTTCAGATCGTGCCACATCCCTCGGAATCCAAATCCGAGCGACTGGCGATCCGAGCTGCATATTGGAGAAAACAACTTTCTCCCCAAAATCTGCATTAGATCTCGATTAGACGGCACAGATTGGACCACGACCACAAAATGACAACTGTCATTAGCATTTTCTCGTGATCCACACCTTCTTTTACATCTAGATCCGTGCAAGATCTTCAGTTGGACACCTCAGATTAAGCCACGTCCCTCGAGGTTCAAGGTTTGGCAAGATCCCACTTCTACTCCTCGCTCTTAAGAGAGCTAGAAATGATCCGTCTTTCAGAAACACTATTACAACCATAGAGGATTAACTGAACACGCCAACACAAACACAAAGGAGTAAAACAAGCTTTCACTTCTATAAAAGTTTAAAGTTCAAAGAAACTCAAGTTACAAGACCAGCTACTCTTATCTACGACGAGTTACAAAATTCGAAAAGCCAAAATTACAAGCGGGGACGGCACACACCTTGTCATTGCGATCCCGCACTCGTTAAGGTCCCCAAGCCAGCAAGCATAGTAGTGTCTCTCAGTGTTGCACCGGCTAAGGCTTCGCTCGACGAAGCAGCCACCCCACTTTGTGCATCAGCAGGGCTTCGACGAACAACTGGCGATCGAGTCGCAAACTTGTAAAAGGAAATTCCCTTCTCGCTTTCTTCACGAGTACACAACGTACTCCTTACATTACCAGCTCAGATTGGGGTTTTAGGCGAGCGACCTCCCCTTCTAGCTCGACGATTCATTGCTTCAAAGAGTCTTCCTTCACGGTTATCTTGAAGCGAGAAAGCTGAGCGGAGCCTTTGGCACCGGAGCTGTCGGTAATAATTTGATGGAGATGAGTAACCTCGATGCTCCTATCGACCGTAACCCTCTTCAACTTGTCGACCTCCGCCGTCAACTCGTCGCGCTCGGCCATCAACTTGCCCACCGCCGCTGCTAATTCTTCTTCCTCTGCCAAAAGCTCTTCTTCTACTATCTGCAAGTGGTGGATTTTAGTCAATAGTTCACCTCTCTCAGCGGTCGCATCAGACAGCGCCTTCTTCAGTTTCTTCATCTCGGAGAGACGCTTCGACAACTTTAGCTTGAGGCGTTCCAAGTCCAACTCGCTCTTGAGAAAACACTCTAGACTGCGAGAGAGGGCCAACTTCGTTGCTTTTAAGTCAACCCAAAGACGAGAGGCTTCAACTGCTGAACTCGACTTGACGACCCGAAAAGCAAAAACATATTGATGCTGAGCTCTAGAGAACACTTAGCGAAAAGAACAGAGGGTGTTTTCAACACTTAGATGACAAGGAGTTCGCAACACCGTTCTCAACGCAGCCAAATTCCAAAACGAGGCGAATACAAATCACGATCAAAATCTCAAACACTTAGCCAAAGTCTCAAAAAGTTGGTCATTTCATTAAAATTCAAAAAAGTACAAGAGTGCGGTGGCCAGTCCACGATTCGGCGTTACAACAAAACAAAAAAAACAACAAAAGAAGAGACGACTAAGTCAGGGGGCCACCTCATGGCGCTGCTCCGAGGTATCCTCGCTCAGTACATTGACGAGAACCCCTTCGATGTTCACCTCGTCCTCGGCGTCCTCCTCAGCCCCTTTGCCCTCTAGCTCGAGCTCGATCTCCGCCAGAGGAATCAGCTCCTCGCCCTCCACGGGATCGTAAAAGTAATACGAGAAGTTGTCGAAGCTGGGATTGCGGGCCGCCACATGCTTCAGCACTCGGGCGTATGCCTCCTCCATGTTCGTCATCATATGGGCTTCAGCCTCATACCGAATCGCCCTCTCCGCCTCCGCCACCTTCATCTTCGGGCCATTTAGCGCCTCTTCGGACACCTTCAAGGCCTTGGCTAGCTCCTCCTCGAGGCAAGCCCTCTCTTTCTCCAATGCCTCGACCTTGGCAGTCTCGGCTGCAGAGTGCTCCAGCGCCTAGGCGAGCTTCGTCTCGAGGGCCCCCACCGTGGTCGCACGCAAAGCCGAGAGTCGCTGCTCGGCCTCGAATAGCTTAATCACCTTGGAATGCTCTAATCTCTCCCGATCGTTTGCCAGCTGCATCTCTTTCTCTTGCTCGGCGAACTGCTCGAGCATGTGGCTGAAGTGGCAGAGGGTCTGCGAGCAAAACGAAGGAGAAGAAATGATCAGAACCGAACAATAAACATAGAAAATTTTTTGGTTATAATAAACAACTCAGACTTACCGACATAGTCGACCGAGCTATCTCCAAGGCGTTGTCGCCTACGGAGCTGGCCCTCAGTGCCGCATGGTCCTTCGGGGTCGGCAGGTGGCGCACCGCCTGCATGCACATCCCCGCATCGCCGAGGAAGCCGTCTACCTTCATCACCCTCCAGTCGGGGACGAAGAGTCGCTTATGCTCCTTGGTGAGGATGGTCTCCGCCTCGGCAGTAAGCGGCGGCACCTCCAAAGCCAGAGCAGCGCTGGCGGAGAATGCCCCGCTCGACGAACCTGGGGCATCGGCCAAAGGAGCCTGAGCAGGCAGTTCCGAAGGGGCCTCGATCACCAGGTCCACAACGACCGAGGGTGCCGAGGGGGCTTGTACTGTTCGGCTGGAAAGAGGCCCCGCCGTGGTCCTCTTCCTCTTCCTCGTATCTGTGCCCTTCGCTGAGGCAGCAGGACCCTTCACCATCAGCGCCTTGTACTTCATACCGGGGGCCTCTGCATACGAAGAAAAAACTGAGCAAAAAGAGTTGGAAAAAATAACAAACACTAAAAGACACTAAGACTAGCAAGAAAGAAGAAAAAGAGCGTACTGGGGTCGATCAGACTGAGACCCCCACCGAACAAGACCTCCTCGGTTATGTCCTTCCAACCGAGGGTCGGAAGACTGAGGATTTTAGCCACCACCTCCTCTTCCTCTCTTGTAAGCACCGGCTCTTTCTTCGCCCACTTCGGGACCCCATCTTTCCACACCGTCAAGAAGCCCCACGGCTCAGGACCACGGACGAGAAAATACTTCTCCTTCCGGTGCTTGATCGAGTCCGGATTCTCGATCAACTTCACCCCCTTCCTCGGCGACAAGTAATACCGATCCTCCATCTTGCTCATCCGGCAGATGCGATAGAGGCTCCGAAGCAGAACGAGTTGCGGTTGCATGCCGACTGCCTGGCACTGGAGGCCGAAAGCGATAATATGTCGCCACATGTTCGGCATAAATTGATCCGGGCTCAAGCCATACCACTGCAGCACCTCGACCACGAAGGGATGCAGTGGTAGTCGATGACCGGCATTAAATGCGTCGTACGGGAAGACGCACGTGTCTGCCGACGTCCCCGTACACGCTCGAAAGCGGGGGCCAGGGAGTAGTAGGATATACTCCTTCGAGATGCGGAATCCCTTCCTGATCCGGTGCAGATCTACCTCGGTCATGATTGAAGGGATCTCATCCACCTCGAAAGGATCCCTTGGACTATTCTCCTCATATGCCGGAGCCATCCCACGCACCACCTTCTCTAAGATGTCCTCGGGGTAACTCCTCACTCTGCCGACACTCGACAATGTGGACGGCAGCCGACCCAGCTCTCCTGCCCCCCTCGGAGTCTCAACTATCGTCGACACCCCAACCAGATCAATCACTTCCTTCCCCTTCCTCGGCTTAACAACTACCGCTCGGCCGGTGTCTCGGTCCGAGGTGGAGGTCTCGTCCCCAGAAGAAATTCTAGCCATTCTCAAAAAGAAGGGGGGAAAACCAACCTTGAAGTGACGTGTATGGTCGGAAAAGATCGCCGGAGTTCAAACTCGCCTTGCCACGAAAGCTAGTAGCGCCACTCGTGAGCAAAAACACCGCTAGCAAAGGTAGAAGTAAAAGTGAAAGAATGAGAGAAAGAGTGGGGGAGGTGAAAACTTATAGTAAAAGAAGTGACTCTTGGGCTATGTAACGTAGAGTCGCGACTCTTGAGCCCCCCTCAAGCCCGTTAAAGAAGGCTAAACGACAAAGTAGAGAAGAGCGGCGACGGTTCATATGGGTGGCGGCGATTCAGACTAAGCCACACTGCTCGGCAATTCCTCTAGCTCCGAGTCGCCAAGGCACTCTGCCGAGCCATCGAGGAACGGCTCAGATCGAGCCACGTCCCTCGGAATCCAAATCCGAGTGACTGGCGATCTGAGCTGCGTATTGGAGAAAAACAACTTTCTCCTCAACAATCGTGTAAGATCTTGATCAGACGGCTCAGATTGGACCACGACCACAAAACGACAAGATAGTGTTTTCTCGTGATCCATACTGCCTTTTACATTGAGATCCGTGCAAGATCTTCAGATGAATGCCTCAGATCGAGCCACATCCTTCGGAATCCAATTCGAGCGACTGGCGATCAGAGCTGCATATTGGAGAAAAACAACTTTCTCTTCAACACTCGTGCAAGATCTTGATCAGACGGCTCAGATTGGACCACGACCACAAAACAACAAGACAGCGTTTTCTCGTGATCTACACCGCCTTTTACATCGAGATCCGTGCAAGATCTTCAGATGAACGCCTCAGATCGAGCCACATCCCTCAGAATCCAAATCCGAGCGACTGGCGATCCGAGTTGCGTATTGGAGAAAAAACAACTTTCTCCTCAACAATCATGCAAGATCTTGATCAGACGGCTCAGATTGGACCATGACCACAAAACGAAAAGATAGCGTTTTCTCATGATCCATACCGCCTTTTACATCGAGATCCATGCAAGATCTTCAGATGAACGCCTCAGATCAAGCCACGTCCCTCGGAATCCAAATCCGAGCGACTGGCGATCCGAGCTGTGTATTGGAGAAAAACAACTTTCTTCTCAACAATCGTGCAAGATCTTGATCAGACGGCTCAGATTGGACCACGACCACAAAATGACAAGATAGCATTTTCTCGAGATCCACACCATCTTTTACATCAAGATTCGCACCAGATCTCGTGATGAGCGGTCCAGATCGCCCCACGTCGCTCGGAATCCTGATCCGAGTAACTGGCAATCCGAGATGCGTATTGGAGAAAAACAAAGTTCTATCCAAAATTCGTACAAGATCATGATCAGACGGCTCAGATTGGGCCACAATCACAAAATGACAAGATAACATTTTCTCGTGATCCATGCCATCTTTCGCATCAAGTTCCGTGCCAGATCTCGTGATGAACGGTCCAGATGGCCCCACGTCACTTAGAATCGTGATCCGAGCGACTGGTGATCCGAGCTACTCATACGGAGAAAATAACACCAAGCAGCACAGACCGACCGATCGTCCCAAAATTCGTGCCTCGACCTGATGAACGGCCCTGATTCAGCCACATGGCCAAGATCACGTTTTCTCGTGATCCACGCCATAATGCCTCGGGATCAGTGCCAGATCTCATAACGAACGGTCCGGATCGCCCCACGTCGCTCGGAATCGTGATCCGAGCGACTGGCGATCCGAACTGCTCATATGGGGAAATTAACGCGGTGCAGCACATACCGACCGATCGTCTCAAAATTCGTGCCTCGGCCTGATGAACGGTCCTGATCCAGCCACGTGGCCAAGATCACATTTTCTCGAGATCCACGCCATAATGCCTCGAGATTCATGCAAGATCTCATGATGAACGGTCCAGATTGCCCCACATCGCTCGGAATCGTGATCCGAGCGACTGGCAATCCGAGCTGCTCATATGGGAAAATAACGCCGAGTAGCACAGACCATCAGATCGTTCTAAAATTCGTGCCACGGTCTGATCAAAGCCCCAGATCCGCCCACATCGCTAAGTGCCACTCGGCCGTCTGATCTCTCAAAATCACGCGCTGATTCGAGATGGGCGGCCCAGATTGCGCCACATCATCAATAATATTAAAAATTAATTTCCTATTTATTAAATTTGAATTCTTTATTTAAAAATGAATAAAGATTAAAAATTTAGGAAAATTAATTAAAAATTCTAAAAAATAATTATGAATCTGGGGAAATATTTTCGAGTCCCTGGGTATATATACTTGATAATTGCTTAGAATGATTAATTAATGCCTTCGAACTTTAAATCACCGCTGCGCAAAATTAAATAGATGGTCCGAAAAATAAATAAAAAATTAAGAAAAATCACCAAAAGTCCAGGAGATCTCAAGAACAACCTTGAGCACGCAACCAACTCTGAAAATTGCCATAATACCCCATATAAAGATTCGACACCCCTCATTTGGACTCCGATACAACTCTGCAAGGCATTAAAACAGTAAAACTACTCTTCAAAGGCTGACCAAACTCAGTCTTCGGGAGTGGGGGGCTCGTGATATGGCTAAAAATGGGGTTAAATCAGAACCGTCCAAATCAGGCGCGAATCTCAAAGATCAGGGGTAAAATGGTAATTTCGCCTACAAACGGGTCCAAGATGGGAACTGGGCCTGTTTTCCAAAGGCCCAACAACCCACGAACGGATCCACCTCAACTAGGTGCGGGTTCCAACCCGCAAGAAACCCGGTCCAGCCGGATAGAATTAGGGTTTATGATTAACCTTAATCAATGGCCCTGATCGCTTCTATCCATTCATTGGGAAGTAGGGATTTGATCTTATCCCAAAACTGGTCCCTAAGGCGGCTATAAATACCCCCCATCCCTCACTATTACCAGGTAATCAATCTTTTGCCAATCAAAGCTCTTTCATAATCTTTCTGATTACTGACAAGAGCGTCGGAGGGTGCATCGCCAGGATCAACCCCGGTGCTTCGCACTTTTTGCAAGTCAACAGTGGGAGATCACGGTCAAACTCCGGTGGAAAGTTGTTCAGGTTTGACTATTCAACATCCCAAGAATCCACAAATCTATCTGTTTGCCCCCACACCGATTTCAGCGGCAACATAGTCGACGACGGAACGATGCAAAGAGCGAGAATAACGGGAACGGTTTTTCGGGCACGAACACAAGCGAACGAATCACGAACCAATCATGGACACACGATCACAATCGCAATCACGAACCCAAGGCACGGATCTCGATGATCAAGAGGATAATCAAGATGTGATGATAAAGATCAAGAGATCCAACAGTCGAGATCTCACTCGGCCAAAATGATCAGACCGCAGTACACACACAAGGAGGGGCAGTCGGGTTGAGCGTGTGCACTGCGAGGAGGAGACAACGACGGCTAAGAGTGATGGCGGAAGGCCGAGGGGGCTTGCTGGCTGGTGTTGGGAGCGAGGCAGTACAACGAGGTCGTCGTGGTAGTGTACGACACAAGGGGTACTGGGGTCGCTGGAGGGTGGTGTCGAGACTGTCATCGCTGCTGGCTGAAGGCGCTACTATCATGCGACACTCGGAAAGAGGGCTGCACAACGAGGTTGCAAGGGGGAAAGGAGGAGCGTTCAGGAGAGAGGATGCAGGGGTCAGGGAGGTCGAACGAGGGGTCGCAAGTAGTCGAAGGGTGGTGGGAGGACCGGGGTGGGTGTAAGGGATGAAAGGTGATTGGGAGAATACAATATGAGTAAAAACTGAAAAAGAAATAGAAAATACACCCAAAATACAAAAAAATGGAAAACAGGGGTTACAGCTTATGGATAATGAAAATCATTCGTTAGGCTTTGTCACGTACTCGTATTCCATATTCTTTTGGGAAGCGGGGCGTACCCCTAACTCTAATTATTAACCTAATCACCCACCGCTGCTAATCCTTTCTTCTTCCTCTGTTTCTCCCGCAACCCAACTCCCACTCATCCCTAATCATTAGCACCTCCTCCATCGACTGCTACCTCCACCATCAGCCACCGCCTTCATCCTCATTGCAACCACCTACAGCCCCGCAAGCACCCATAGACCTCTACCATCACCCTCATCCCCTGCTTGACCTCGTGCCACCGCACCCAACACCATCCACCTCGTCGATGCCCCTGCACCCGTTGCAACCATCAACTGTCGAGCACCCACCATTGCCGCCCTTCGTCACTGATCACTCAGTCGAACCCCACACCAGCACCTCCACCCATCCACCATTGCCGCAAGCAACATCACCATCCCTGACGCATGCATTCCGAAACCCCACTGCACCTCGATTGCCACTTGCAGCCACCGATGACAATCGTCGCCTCCTCCACCGCAACATACCTCCACACTACCGACCACTGCCATGTGCACTGCCGTCAGTCGCCGTCGAAGCCGAAGCCAAATTCGAAGTCTCTGCCATTACTGTTCTTGCGATGTTTGTTGTTGTGTGCCCCATTGTTGCTGTTGGAGATATTGATCTCGCTATTTGCAGTTGTGTGCCCCACTGTCGCTGTTGGAGATCTTGCTATTACTGTTTTCACATGCTTTGTACGTAGTTTGCACGAGTGTGGTTGCCGTCAGGATCCTAATCCCGTTATTGTTACATTCGAATTAATCGTTAATAAGGCAAGTCCTTTTGAACCAATTTATTATTCGTGTTCAAGAATTCTTTTGATCTCCCGCAAGTAGTTCATATTCCACTTATCTTATATATTTTCTTAATTTGTTCAAGAGATTATCATGGATTCATCAGCAAAACCAAGTGATAATTTTCTTTTCGTGTCATTATCTTTGACTCGAACCCACGCCCTAATATACATTGCATATGCATGTACTACGTGAAACCAATTAGATCTATGCTATAGAATTGATTTATGATTGGAATGTTCCCGAGTGAATAAGAATTTTGTGAATTAATTACCATGATTATGAAATGCATCGTTAATGTTGAAATTGCATACTGATAATTAAATAGAGCTTTTGTTATCTAGTTTCCATGAAATTGCATGTTTGCATGTTTAAATTATTGATGATTCATATCTATCTATTTGCTGGCCTGCTGTCTGTCTCATTTTGCATTTAACTTTTGAACTAGTTTCTGTAGGAATTTAATGGAACATTGTAAAAAAAAATTGTATCTCTGTGAGTCTACTTTTCAGAACATTCGACAAATCTGAATTCCAATTCTTAATCTGCTAGATATCAGACTTTAAGTACTGCTAGGTCTGGATTCCTAGATTCACAATTATATGTATATCAACATGAATAGTTAATGAAAAGAGAATATTAATGGTGGAACTAAAATCTGAAATTAATCTGGTTGAGACTAGACATGATTAGGAGTCACCCTAAAATTTTGTGGAATTATTTGATAAATTTTCATACTTGATATATATGTGCAGACATGACTCTAGATTGCTGCTTAAACATTAGTTCAGTAAAGAACCTCACTTTTGACCTGATTCTATTTGTCATTGATTAAAAACTTATTGAATTAGAATTGTAGCTCTCTGTGTCTGGAATCCAGATCATCTGACGGTTTTGTAATTCGATTTACGGATTACAAGATATTCAAATTTTTGTGCTGTGATGTCTGCATTCCAGAATACAGGCAGAAAATACACTACCATGTTTAACTAATGGAAACAGTAGATTAAATTAATAATTAGGACTTGAGATTTGTTTTGTTGTTGCCGAACACTGTTAGGAATTTGATTATGATTTTTATAATATTTTTAAGTAGATTTGTGATCAACTTTCACATATAAGAATTTGACCATGTTATGTTATCTGAACATATAATCATTAAAGAATACGATTTTACACCTAGTTGCTGTGATTTCAATATGTCGTATGTATATGGATTGGAACCGACAAAGAGTCTAGATTGTAGAACATCTGACAGATCCATTTTTGATTTCCTGTATTAATGGGAATCTCTATTTTTGTACAGCAACGTCTTGTTGTCCAGAATGTATGCTTGTATTGATTTAGTGTAAACACTTTTTGCCTTAAATGTAATGAGCAGAACAAGTCACACCTTTCATTACACAACCTTGACATCTTCTTGCATGCTCACATTATGATGTAATAAAATATTAATAAGCCGGGTTATTAAGGGTTGACTTGGTAGTTTATAATCAGATACTGTACTCGGTAAGGGCCCTTATTGTTTACATTGATTGTTGTTATGGAAGGTGGAGTATCGATTGCTAATTATTGACTGTTAATCATTGTTTATCGTGCCGAGTACACGATCTGTAGAGTTCTCCATCACAGTCTAAAACGATCACTGTTTGCATGCACCGAACCTGTGGTATGGGACATAGTATCACGTGCATTAGATAGGTTAATAAAATGAGTAATAACCCTAGATTGACATTGCATGCTTTATCCCGTATATTGTCATCGATATTGATCGTGAATTGTAACTATTGATTATTGCATAATTAAATATAGACCCTTGACTTTATCGCCAACCATTGTTTTTGTTCATTCACTTTGATCCAATCCTTTATTTTTGATATACCATGTTTTTATTGTTCTCTGCTTCCCACTACTTGTTGTTCGTGATTTGCTCTAATGGACACTATTTTTCTACTTTAGATCTCGAGTTTGCAGGTACTCGAGGAATAATACCCGAAGGACTTGGTGAGCAACAATTCTAAAGAATGGATCTCAAAAGAATAGACTGCATTGATTATCTCTTTATGCTTTTTCCCTTGAACATTGTTATTGTTATTGTACTTTGTTTTTTTGGGCATTTATGACCCGAATTTTATTCTCCCAGATGTTGGATATTATGTTATGAATTACTTCATTGATTATTGAAGTTATTCTTCGTTTATGTGATTATTTGCTCTTGCGTGGTTGTAATTATTATTCATATTGTTGAGTTAGACTGGTACAGCTTATGGATGGTGTTTGCATCATTCGCTGGGCCTTTGTTATGTGTTTGTATTTCTGTATATTGGAAAGCGGGATGTGACAGATCTTTTTTTTTACAGGACAAGGATACCAAAGAAAAGTAAAAGAAAACAAGAAGAACAAAGAACTAAAGCAACAACGAATACTTAAAAAGAATTCTTAAGGAAACTTTAATTGGTGACCTTTCCCTCTTTAGATAAAGCTGATCCACAAAATACCCACTTTTCTCCCACTTTTGATGAGACTGGTGAATGTTCACTATGTCCTATTTTCAATGAGGTCAGAGAAGCAGAAGAATAAGAAGTGGTCCTGTAATAGTAAATACAGTTAATTAGGAAATGATTGATATATATGATGTTAAGGGGGATAGAGAGAGAAGAATGACAATGAACGAGAGGCCTCGGTTTTTGATCTACTCTTCGATCTGTAGCATGGAAGTTTGTGCTTAATATGAGCAGGACAAAGAACATGAAAATTTTTCTGTCACTATATAAAACATTAATGACAAGTATAAAAAGCACATAATTGCATAATTACACAAACAGAAGAACGAACTTGTAACTTATGAAACACAGATTTCAGTTCCGTTGTTAATGAGTAACTATTATAAATTTATTTTAAAAAAAAAGTTGTAGTTAAATTATGGCCTACAACTTACACAATCCCAGCGGCAATCTTGAATCACAACATCATAAGGAACATGATAGCTCCTCTTGCACCTCTTGACAAAACAACAAAGGTCAACTAATAGGGATAATCTTCACAAGACAACCCCAATCTCAGATTCTCACAATTTGCAGCAAGGAAATTAAACTCAATTTGATTAACCAAGAAAGTTACAAAGGATTATAAGACTCTAGGAATTTGGGAAAGAATAGAGCATTCGATGAATGGTTTTGATCAAGATTCAAGAAAAGAAAGGAGACAAAGAATCAGTTACAATCTGCTACCCTTCCTTCACACACACCCCTTATATATACTTCTCTACATTATTACAACTGTGCCATCAGATTTCCTACCATAGCTTTTCTTAAAACTCTTTCACAGCCCGTGTTCAACACATACATTCCCCTACAGCATATAGTCCTTCAAATACATAGGTGTTACCCTGTTTCTTCTACTCTTGACAATTTGTACATCATCCATGCTCGCATCAATACCATCCCCTAAATCTTTAACCTTGTCCTCAAGGTTTAGCTGCGGAAAAGACTTTGAGATCACAGCTAAATCTTCTCAACTGTCTTCTTCAGCAACTAAGCCCTTCCACCTGATTAACAATTGTTCTTCAAACCTGTTACCTCTCTTAACCATTCTCTTTCCCATTATAGCTTCAGGCTGATTGTATATCCCATTCTTCCCAATGATCAGTAGAGACCCCAATAGGATCATTACCATAAAATTTCTTCAGCAGTGAAACATGAAATACTGGATGTATTTTAGCATCATTTAGAAATTTCAACTGGTAAGCAACTTTACCTATCTTCTTCACAATCTTGTAAGGCCCATAATACCTTTTAGCCAATTTCTGACACTGCTTCAATTGTAAAAACTGCTGGCGGTAAGCTTGCAACTTGACATACACCCACTCACCCTCCTCAAACTCTTTCTCCCTTCGATGTGTATCAGCTTTGTTCTTCATCCTAACTTGTGCTTGCAGCAAGTTATTTTTCAATTTGTTCAAGATCTCTTGCCTCAGACAAAGATCAAACTATTGCTGAATTAGATGCTTGCCCCGGTACATACTCAAGCATACTTAGAGGCTTTCTCCCATATATAATTTCAAAGGGAGTCATTTCAGTAGCTAAGTGAAATGAGGTGTTATACCAATACTCTGCTAGTGGCAAAAATTTCAACCAATTCTTGGGCACCTCACTAACAAATGCTCGTAGATATTGCTCCATACACCTGTTGACCATCTCAGATTGGCCATCTATTTGTGGGTGATACGAAGTGCTCATCTTCAAAGTTGTTCCCTGCATTTTGAACAACTCCTTCCAAAAATTACTTAAGAATATAGGATCTCTATCTGAGACAATAGACTTGGGTAATCCTTGAAGTTTCATGATATTTGTAAAAAATACTTCTGCCACTTTGACAGCATTGAAGTTTGGGGCAAGCGCAATAAAATGAACATACTTTGATAATCTATCCACCACCACTAATATGGCTGAATTTTCTTGAGAATTTGGCAAGACCGTAACAAAATCCATTGATAATTCTTCCCAAATCTGCTTAGGCACTGGCAATGGTTGTAAACCCCCAAGTTTAGCTGCTTCATACTTTGTCTGCTGACAAACTTTGCATGTCTTGATGAATTGATATATATCTTTGTTCATGTTTCTCCAAAAGAATGACTCCCTTATCCTCGTTGTAGTCTTAGCAACTCCTGCATGCCCTCCTAATGGAGAAGAATGTCACTCATTCAAAATTTCTTGCTGTACTTGGAACCAGAATTCTTCCTTTATATAATAGCAAACCCTCCCTGTACACCATCATTGGCCTTCCAGCAGGGTTTAATTTCAGTTCCTGTATAGGAAAACTACATTCCTCATCCTTCAGAAGCTCCTCTCCGATTCTATCCAAGAGTAATAATTTTGGTTTTGATACTGCAGTCTCCACTTGATAATACTCTGCACAAGGTACTCTGGATAATCCATCAGCTACTGAATTAAGCTTTCCAGGTTCATACAAAATTTTAAAATCATATCCAGGTAGCTTATAAATCCACTTCTGTTGCTCAGGTGTTTGAATGACTTGATTCACCATATGATGAAGGCTTTGTTGATCTGTTTGTATAACAAACACCCTTCCTAACAAATATTGCCTCCACTTCTTAATTGCTTCATTGATTGCATACATCTCTCGAACATAAGTTGATGCAGATTGCATTCTATGGGACATTTTCATTCTAAAAATGCCAAGGGATGCCCTTCCTGCTGAAGCACTGCACCTATTCCCTTCCCCGAAGCATCAATATCAATCACAAATTGCTTTGAAAATTTGAGTAAAGCAAGTACTGGTGTTCTCTGCATTGCTTCTTTGAGGCTGGAAAATGCCATTTCAGCTTCAACTGACCACACAAATGCTTCTTTTTTTAACAAATCAGTTAAAGGAGCTGCAATAGATGCATATCCTTTGAAAAATCTCCTGTAATACCCTGTAAGGCCTAAGAATTCCCTAAGCTGCTTGATATTTTGAGGTTTTGGTCACTCCTTTACAGCCTTAACCTTTGAGTCACAAGCTCTGACACCATCGACTAATATATCATGTCCCAAGTATTCTATTGACTGCTTGCCAAATGTGCATTTACTTTTCTTCAGATAAAATTGGTTTTACTCTAGGACCCTCAATACAACTGACAAATGCTCCAGATGTGCTTCCCAGTCTTCACTATATACCAAAATGTCATCAAAGTACCAACACAAATATTCTCAAATATGGTTTGAAAATAGCATTCATGGCAGCTTGAAAAGTAGAAGGTGTGTTTGTCAAACCAAAGGGCATAACTAAAAAATCATAGTGACCCTCATGTGTTCAAAAGGCTTTCTTTTCAATATCAACATTCTGCACCCTTATCTGATGGTAACCTGTAACACCCCGCAAAATTGGAAATGACAATTTTGCTCTTGTGTGTTACGCACGTGTATTTTGTATTACTGGTAATATTTGTAATGTGTTTTCATTACGAATTGTGATTTCTGAATATTTATGCATTCTCCGTATATTTTATCCTATTTAAATCAACTAAAATATTAAATTTCAATCTCTGCATTTTTACGTGCTTTTTACGTGTTTTTGATGCACGTATCGATTATGGGTTTCTACCGCTACATGTATTATTTTCTATGTGTTGAAATTATTTATTTTAGGTATTCAAATCTATTTTTTATAAATAGAAATTTATTTTTCCTTATTTTAATTAAAATATTATTATACGTATAATGCACGTGTTTTCTACGTACGTAGCAATTACGTTGTGGAATATATAAAATTAATAAATATACTTTCTTATATTGTATTTTTCTTATCTTTAACATTTTTTGTTGATAACGTTGAATTTCGTATTTTTGATATTTTACGTGCGACGCACGTGTTTGTTTCGGTGCGCGTATGTGAGCATACTCGTTTTTCAAAATAAAATTTTGGAGTGTGTAAATTTATTTGTGCATGAAAAATTGAAATTTTAAATTAAACTAATTTGTTATGTACATATTACGTATGTATATATATGCACACCTATACCCCTAATTCACTTCTTTCCTTACCTGTCTACATCCGAACACAACAATACAACACCGACTCTGCAAATGGTCCCCCTTCCACTGTTGCCTATATTTACCACCACAACTATACCTATATTCTATAGTCTTTTGTACATGTATATATATCTATGTAAATATGGTCAAAATATTGCACACATGAAGTGGGAGTTGGCTTTTTTTGAGTTAGCCGGGTTGGAAAAGATGAGGGGTCAGGGGTTTTAGGAGTTAGGAAGATGAGGGGATGGGAGTTTAGAAAGTTGAAGGGTTGGAGGAGTTAGGAAAATGAAGAGTTGAGTAATTTATTAGGTGGAGAAATTTGCATTTGAGCCCTTCACTTTGTACTATAAATACACCCTTATTCTTCTTCACATTTCACACCTAAATAAACAAAAATAAAGAGAAGAAAAGAAAGAGAGAAAGAGAGTATTCTTGTGCATTTGGAAGCTTGTTGGAGATCTTGCTAGGAGGAGAAGGACAAGGAGGTGTTAGTTGGAGCTAGGAGCTAGAAGTGGTCTATCCATTCTTGGTTGTTAATTCTGCACAAGAGGTGGGTGGCCTCTTTATTTTCTAATTTTTAAGTTGAGCATGCTAGAATATGATATTAGTAATATAGATCAATTGATGTGATGTGAGTAATCTTGTGTTTTTTTCTAAATTATGAGACGTGCATACTAATTTATTACATGAGTAGTATAAAGTTGATGTGATAATTAGTGAATAAAATCCATGCTTTTATGTGTGCTATGAATTGTAGAAATTTTGATGTGATTATAGAAACAAGTTGTCATCATGTTACTTTGAATTAAGAAAAGGAGTTATGGCCATATATGCATGTTAATTCACGAATGTAGGAATATATGATGGAAAGATCACTTGTTGAGATTTTTCTCTTTTGATAAAAATGAATTTTTGGGTGAAATCGAATTGATATACATAGAATCATTTTTAAAATTATTTGCAAGAGATACATTATGTATTTTTGATTAAAATGAAGAAATGAAACTTTTGTTCATTCAAGAGAAGGAGACAATTTGAATATAGATGCATCATTTAGAATACAAGTTTGGAAATTCGTGAATTACTGATTTCAGGTAAACTCAGTATAAGTGAGATAATTAATCAATTAGAAAGATTAGATCAAATGAAACTCGAGTTTTGTGAAAATAATTGAATAATAGTAAGTTTGAACAAAAGCATATTAGTGTAATTCGATATCAGTAATTACACTTGGACTTACTGGCAAGCCGGTGCACCATAGAGCTGTCGCTCTACTGTCGAAGGTCATGGGTTCGAAACCTATTAGCCCCATTTTATTTTGATTTTGTTTAATTTAACCTAGAACCCGGAAGTATGTATGTGAGGGTTTCGGTCTGACTTTATTGTAATACCCCAGATCTTGAGCGAACAGTCGACTGTTAGGGTTAGCAGTCGACTGGTCTGTATACAGTCGACTGGTGTGTGTAGCAGTCGACTGCTACACGGGATTTGTGAAAGGATTGTGAAATATAGTCCCATATCGGGAATTTGCGAAGATAAATTGAGTATAAATACTATTGCCGAGGATCAAGAGTCACCAATCTGGTTAACCACCTTTTGAGAGGCAGCCTGTGGTGGGCAGTGGAACTACATAGTATTTATGATTTGTCTGGGCATTGGGGCGGGGCGTTACAAATGGTATCAGAGCATGCTTCAATAGTAATAATAGACATAGTATGAAAACCAACCTAGGTGTGGACACTAGAGAGTGAGTACCTAGGTGTGGACATCAGAGTGTGAGTATCACATAGAATTAAAATATGATGTTTTGTTTGAGGTCATGGTATGGTTATAGTTTTGCCATAGGATATGGATATGAATGTGAATTGTGTTTGAGGTGGCTATCCTTAGTCATGTCCTTTTCTAAGGAGGGAGTGGCCACAAATTCTCGGGAGGATGAAGCAGAAGATTAGAGTTGGGTGCAGAAGTTCAGTAGTTGTCGCAGCGTGGCTTTCGATGGCAAGTTATCAGAGTCGCGCAGCGGGAGCTTGTCTTTTCTGAATTCCTTGCATGATTGTGATTATTTGGTGTGATGTATTTATTTTATTGGAATGCATTCTATGATGTGATTATATTTCCTAAAGTTATAATTCTATCTATGAGTTTTCAATCATTGTTAGTGGGTTGTTCGGACCTCATTAGCCGTAGTTCTGAGGACAGAACTCTTCTAAGGAGGGAGTGATGTAGAACCCCGTATTTTCAAATATTATTTTAATTATTTGAAAATGAATTTAAATGAATTTTGAGGATTTAATTGATATTTTCTAAAAAGATTTATCTTTTGTACACGTGCAAAATACGTGCAAATGACTTTTGAGATGTTTGAAAAATTAAGTTTTCTCTATGAAAAATCATTATTTATTATTTGGGAATTATTTACTATTTTTGCAGATTTTTCTGAAATTAAATGGATCTATTTGCAATTTTTGATAAAAGAAGGACCTTTTTGCAAAACTGACATTTTAAGGGTTTAAAGTGCAAAATTGGCATTCTGGACGTTTAAAACAGTATTGGTTAAGATTTAGAAGTATATTTTCTTTTAAATCCTAATTTAAATGAATTTTAGATGAATTTCCAAGAGAAGATATATATATATATATATATATATATATATATATATATATATATATATATATATATATATATAATTGTATTTTGGAGGGATGGTTTTGCAAATGTATTCCTAAACCCTAAAAATGATATTTCCGGCCTATATAAGGGAGTTTGCAGCCATCATTCGCTGCACAACTCAGATCTCATACTATTATTTTCTTGGTGATAAAAGAGGATTTTGGATCTCGCAAGAAGGAGTTTGGATCTAGCAAAGGAATGCTTTTTGTGGATCTTCTTGCTTCTAAAGGTGAGTGATATGGACTGGTTTTGTTTATGTGTATGATTGCATGCTGTTTTGTTTGATGTTTTCGTATCTTGTATGAAATCGATGCCATGGTAGTTATTCGAAATATGCATGTAAAATCCATGAAAGATTAGTAGATCTCGATTGACAACTATTGATTGCTTGAAACGTGTTAAGATTTAAGTATGGTTTTGATCGGATGTATGCACATCTGGATCTGGGGTTTATAAACAGATCTTGGTTATTGATGGTGAAAGAATCGAGTATTGAGAAACCCTATTGGGAGATTCAAGAATTGAGAACATGAGAATTTAGTATTGTAACTATGATGCAGATCATCTTGAAATTGTCACTTTTAACTAAATATAAGTTAATTTCCAAAGCAATGAACCTTTAGAAAACACCAGACTTGTTTTTCATATTCAGACCTAATTTGTGAGATCTGTAGGCCGACAGTCGACTGGGACTATGTATCAGTCGACTGGTACGACCCAGCTGCTGTATCTTTAGTTTTTCTCGAAAATTCGTTCTGGACAGTCGACTTAGACCCTTCTCAGTCGACTGGTACACTTAGAATTTATTTTTCAAAGTTATCGTAGAATTTCTCTCGGGTAAGTCGACTTATGTTTTTATAAGTCGACTTATGTTCTTATAAGTCGACTTATGTCCCCTTTTAAGTCGACTTATGTTTTGATAAGTCTACTTATGACCTTTATAAGTCATCTTATACTTTTGATAAGTCTACTTATGATCTTTATAAGTCATCTTATACTTTTGATAAGTCTACTTATGATCTTTATAAGTCATCTTATACTTTTGATAAGTCTACTTATGATTTTTATAAGTCATCTTATGGTTTGATAAGTCTACTTATGATCTTTATAAGTCATCTTATATTGTTGATAAGTCAACTTATGTTTTTATAAGTCATCTTATACTGTTAGCACTTGGAACGTTTCTTGAGAATTGTTGATAATTGTCTCGGGTAAGTCGACTGATGGTTTTCTTGAGTCGACTTACTGCACTTGTTATAATCTTGGATATTGGTTCTCGGGGCAGTCGACTTACTATCGCATAAGTCGACTGGTCCTGAGGAGTTCTTCATAATCTTGAGTGCTCTTTCAGTCTTTAGTTTGTTTGTAGATGGATATGTTCGTCGGTGTAAGAGTCACTACAGTGATTGCATACCGGATACGTATTCGATCTATACCCTCTTAGTTTGTTTGTAGATGGATATGTTCATCGGTGTAAGAGTCACTACAGTGATTGCATACCGGGTACGTATTCGATCTATACCCTCTTAGTTTGTTTGTAGATGGATATGTTCGTCGGTGTAAGAGTCACTACAGTGATTGCATACCGGATACGTATTCGATCTATACCCTCTTAGTTTGTTTGTAGATGGATATGTTCGTCGGTGTAAGAGTCACTACAGTGATTGCATACCGGGTACGTATTCGATCTATACCCTCTTAGTTTGTTTGTAGATGGATATGTTCGTCGGTGTAAGAGTCACTATTAGTGATTGCATACCGGGTATGTATTCGATCTATATTATCTTTAGTTTTTTGTAGATGGATATATGAGTATCCGATCTATGGCATTATTGGTGATCGATTGATTGGACATACATCGTGGTATTGAGATTTATTGATGGTTGGACACATTCTGAGATGTGAGGATTACTGTTAGTTCTGAACAGTCGACTGGTTCGTTAAACAGTCGACTGTACAGTGCAGTTGAGCTGTACTATTTTGAGAGTGATTGATTGATTGATACTTGATCGTTGGTATTGTTTCTTGACTCGGCTTCACTCATGTACTGGCCTATCGTTCTTGTTTCGGATTACATGTTCAGTTTATGTATTTTTGTTCAGTACATGTTGCTTATGATTATTTGTTTGTTTATGTTTGTTGTTTATATCACTCACACCATTTATGGCTGACCCCGTTAGTTTGGGGGTTAGGGTTCAACTCTAGCCTCATGTGTTACAGGTAGCTGCTTAGAGTTGGAAGCTTGGATGCTTGGGTTAGCTTGGGATTTCATGAGTGATATAATAGAGCCTTGGGTAATTTTGTAAAGAGAAAGGGTTGTAATAGTTAAATGTGTTTTAAGGTGTTTTGTATTTCCGCTGCATTTGTAAAAGATTATTGTAATAAAGATTTGGAATAAAATGACTTGAGTTTTTGGTCTATGTATATTGTTACATTGAAGTGGATCGCTGGGAAAGTGCCACGTATTTTCTAAAGTTTCGTATTTAGAAATTCGGGGCGCTACAGTTTGGTATCAGAGCCGACTTTCGACACCGGTGCTGAGAATCATTGATCTCCGGGGTCGGGTATACTCTGCGGTGTTGAGAGTCACAGGTAGTGATTGATAGCCGGGTATCCGATCTGCGGTGTTGAGAGTGAGTGATCTACATCGGCTAGAAAGGGCGGTCCTACACGAGATGTGTGCCCTGTGCTCAGCGAGGACGCTGAGGTCCTAAGGGGGGGTGTATGTAATACCCCAGATCTTGAGCGAACAGTCGACTGTTAGGGTTAGCAGTCGACTGGTCTGTATACAGTCGACTGGTGTGTGTAGCAGTCGACTGCTACACGGGATTTGTGAAAGGATTGTGAAATATAGTCCCATATCGGGAATTTGCGAAGATAAATTGAGTATAAATACTATTGCCGAGGATCAAGAGTCACCAATCCGGTTAACCACCTTTTGAGAGGCAGCCTGTGGTGGGCAGTGGAACTACATAGTATTTATGATTTGTCTGGGCATTGGGGCGGGGCGTTACATTTATGGCAGAGAAGTCACATGGACTTCTTGGTTAGTTGGTGCGCCATAGGGCCCTGCCACTGTTGGCCAGGTGTGCCTGGGTTCGAAACCCCACGTTGCCATTTGAGTTTTTTTTTTTTTTGTGGATATTAAATGAGTTCTCATGCAAATAAAAGTTTGGAAAAAAATCTAATATTTCTCTAAAAAGATTTAGAGTTTATTAAAAATAGTTTCATAATTTTCATGTATATTTTGAGAAGTTAAAAAGGAGAAATTGAGATAGAAATGAGTGTTGACTTAAGATTTAACTATTAAAGAGTATGAGATTTATTTTAAAAAAAGAATAAAATATGGTTGTGTGAAGTGATTTCTCTTGGAAAGATTATACTCTTACTTAGTTTAACAAATGTTTGATGTGATTGAGATACACTTTTTTGAGGATGCAACAAGTAGTGAAGTTCAAGAGACAAGCTAGCAAGTCAGACAAATCAAGTAACAGGAATGGGTAATAAATACAAGTAGTAGGAACAAGTAACAAGTGAGCATGTAGTTGTATCAAGCATCAAGTAACCAGTATCACGTACAAGTGTCAAGTAAACAAGTATCAAGTAAGGTATCAAGTGTGTATAGGTGACAAGTTATTCTTAAGTCTATTGTTTAATACTATCTAGGTAGCACTTCATGCGTCCCACCTATGTACCACATGGTTGCTACTTACAAACAGTTACGTTTAGGCCTAGTGGTGGAATTTATAGGGCGGTGTACTCAGGCATCAAGTATCAAGCAAGCATGTTCATGAATCAGGTAATCATCTAACTAGTCCATGTGTCAAGTAATAACATGATAGGTCATGAATCAAATAATAATATACTAGTTCATAAATCAAGTAATAACAAGTCCATGAATCGAGTAAGAATATGCTAGTTCATGAATCAATAGTAACTAGTTCATGAATCGAATAATAATATACTAGTTCATGAGACAAGTATCAAGTGAAAAACATGGGCCCTCTTCTGAGTACACTTACCTATATTGTCCACTTTTGTTGTCTTTCCCTTAAACCCCGGCTTGTTATTTATTACTAGGTTTGCCCGTTGACACGTGCCTACGACACGTCTTCAGAACGGTGCACCTGGTTTGATTATATCAAAACTATTTGAAGTAGAAAACATAATATATGAGGAAGAAATATATCTACCTTTAAGCTCAACCATTGCCTTCTTGATCATTAGCTTGAACTTACCTGAAATGCATATAGTTTGTTAGAAACACTGCATAAAGTTTTTTTTAACTTCAGCATCACTTTTAGATGCTTGTAATCGTTATGCAAAAACATTATCATATAGGTCTTATAGATCTTACTATAATCCCAAAACCACTATGAGCATGTCTAAATACAATGGTAACGCAAGTGCAGGTGTGAAGGTATTTACAATACCAATAATCAAAATATTTGTTTGACTGAGACTCAGTTTACAATTGAAATACCTCTTATTATTATTTCAACCAAAATGAAATACATGAAGTTCTCAAAACTCTAAACCAAGCTAATCATTTCTTTTATCTCCACTTTGTCTCCCCATTGCACCTTCATAAAAAAAAACCAAAATGGAAAAATAACAAATTTACTTTAGCTGTCTTACTTGAGTGGAGAGTTTGCACCCTTCACTGGTAAACTCCATTAATCCAAATCCTATATATCCAAACATACACTAAAAGTACTTATATGTTATGTTATCCATGGTTTCTACTAATCAGTGAAGGGAACACTTCACGATAATATTTTCGCTTGTAGTAAGGAAATTAATATTGTATATTTGCCAAGTTATTTTAGGTTCCTGGTCAGCTTACCTGTTCTGTTATGGTTTGGAAGCCCAAATTGAGTTCCCCAAATAATCCATCTCTCAACTTACGTAAACCTTAAATCAAAACTAATAAAAAACCCATCAAATAAATCACCAAATTAAAAAATTTTAAACCCAAAAATAAAACAATCATACCTCTCTGAACTTAGATCCCATGTACACACAAAGTTCAAGTCAGCAAAAAACTGAGTAATTCCCTGCACACACAAATTTAAAAATTAGAATGAGAATTCGGTTAATGAGATGAAATTAGAGTCATCGCATCGCATATAGAGGCTCTCGATTCGGTGGAGGGGAGTCGCCGATACAGAGTCGCTTGATATTCACGCTCGATTTGGTGGAGGGGAGTCACAGATACGGAATCAGCAGCGGAGTAGATATCGGCGACGACCTCTTGATTGGGGTTCGACATTGGATTTGGATTTGGATTTGCTTTGAGATTTTTAAATTTTTCAATTTTTCAAAATTTCAAATTTTTAAATTTTTAAATTTTAAATTTTAAATTTAAAGTTTTAATTTTTTTAAAAAAAAATTTTAAAATTTTAAAATTTCAAAAATCTAAAATTTTTTAAAATTGTAATTTTTAAAAATTTTTAAAATTTTTTAAAAAAAAAATTAAATGAAGTTTTTTTAAAAATTTTTAAATGAAATTTTTTTAAAATTAATTTTTTAAATTTTTTAAATTTTTTAATATAATTTTATACAATTTTTTGAATTATTTTTAAAGTTTTTAAAGTTTTAATTTTTTAATTTTTTAATTTTTTTAAATTTTCAATTTTTTAAAAAATTTTTAAATTTTTTGTATAATTCTTTTATAAGTTTTTGATTTTTTTTGAATTATTTTTAAAGTTTTAATTTTTTTTAGTTTTTAAGTAGTAAAGTTTTTTGTTTTTTATTATTTCAATTTTTTTAATTTTTTAATCTTTAATTTTCTTAATTTTTTGAATAGGAGAGAGAGAGAGATAGAGATAATTAAATAAATAAATGAATTGTTTTGGGTGGGGGGATTTGAATTTGAGTTTTTGGGGAAAACTTTTAGGAGAAAATTGTGTTTTGTGAGGTTAGATCTGGGTCTTTGATTTTTTAGAGATTGAAGGAATAACCACTTGATAGCTTTCTTTGTGTTTTATTATATAAATCATTATTAAGACAAGCATGAAAGTGTGTGAAACAGGGCAAGTAAACATGATCAAGAACAGGGAACAAGTTTAAGATAGTTAGAAGGCTTATTCGGGGGTCAAAACAATTTAAAATATCAAGAACGACGAGAATTCCAATTCTAGACAGCATGACGTTGCTGCACCAAAACTGGGATTCTCGCCACCATAGGAATGCAAATCTGGATCCTTCAGAAAATCTAGAAACCAGACTCTCTACCGAATTCAGCTCATATAAATAAGATACATGAAAGTGATAGCATCAGGTGTCAAAACAACAAACTGTACAGGATTCGTGTTCAGCCAAAACTTGTAAAATTGTGTTTATAAACATGAAACAGGTCTGAAACATCATTAATTAATTCCAAGAAAATTAGAAAATGTTCTATAGTGTGTCTAGTATCAGTATGCAAAATTTTAAGTCATTATCTTACAGGTAGCAAGGTTAAATTAATTGTAAAACAAAGTGTCGTTGCAAAATTGTGAATCTAAAATTCAACGACACAGCAGCAGTAAAACTACGATAAATCACAAACTATAACTCGGAATTCAATTCCGTCAAAAGGGTAGTAAACTAGACATCTGGGGCTAAATTTCATGTTTAGAACTCAAGTCCAAATTCTGATGTTATCAGGGTCAAAACAGCAAGCAAAACAGGAACAACAACATAGATGGTTCTTTTGTAACTGACATGATTAGCAACTAATCTGAGTCTAGGTTAATGTGTAACTCAAATAACGTGTAATAAATGTCAAATCAGCAAGTTACATTTATTTCTCAACTCAAAAGAAAGTAGAATCAACACAGACATCATACAACATGCATCTACAAGTCAAGCTGGTTCTTAGTTTCATGTGTTCAAATAATTAGGAGATAAAACGGATCCAACTAGTTTTGAAACAAATATATCAACGAAGGGTTGTGACTCTTATGATCATGGAATTCATATGGAATAAAATAAATCATCAAACGATAAGCCAAAGGGGAGTCACAATTACGATCTACTTGCAGTATTTTCAAATAAAGCTTGTACTAGAACAACAAAATTGTACAAGAAGATACTTGCCTTGATTGGATGAGGACGTTGATCGACGATCGAGATCGGATGGATCGGATTGTCCTGATCTTGATGGCGATCAAGATCAAGACAATCGGACGGCTCAGATCAGATCTGATCTGATCAAGATGATGGAGATCCGATCAGATCTGATGATGGTTATGATCTTGATGAGATCGGATGGCCGAGATTCAAAACAGCCTTCTCTTCCTTCTTTTCTGATCAACACAGCGATGGGCGGGAGCTTCTACTGGCAACTGGCAACGACGACTGTGGGCGGCGAGACGGCAGTGACGTCGAGGCTCGACTATGGAGCAGTCGCCGGAGGGCGACGACGGCGGTGGGGTGGTGGAGACGGGGCTCTATTTGGAAAGGAAAACAGGGGAGCGATGTGGTGAGGTGCTAGGGATTTCTGAGATGGCGAGGCGATGAAGGGGTGAGTAAAGGTAGGGGATGACGATGAAGAGAGGACGAGGTGAGGGTAATGGGTTAGGCAATGGAGAGCGATGGGTTCGATAGTTACGGCAATGTCGAGGATGAAGAAGACGATGGGTTGTGACGGTGATGAAGACAAGGGTGAGGGGAATATGATGAGGCGGTGACGGAGACAGGTGGATGGTCGAAGAGCGGCGACGAGGTGAACGAAGGTGAAAAGTCGGGAGGTTGGGGAAAACGATCGATGAACAGGGGAATAGGAGTGGCAGCTGGGTAATAGGTTTCAACAGTAAAGGTAATTAGGGTTAACCTAGGTTAGGGTTGATTGGGGTTATATAGTATAGGGTTGCGGGTTGTGGGTTATTGGTTAGCGGGTTTGAGTAGGATCCAAAAGGAGATTGAGTCAAAAATTATTATAATTAGGCCATATGGATTTGATGAGATGAATCAGTCAATTCCCTATGAAGAATAGCAAATTGAGCTGATAGACAAGATGCAAATGAAATAGATTGGACACAAATTTGAGTTGAAACAACATAAATGACTTTATCAGAACTGGAAACAAAATACAGAACCCTGAATTGATTTTAAAAAAAATACAGTAGAAAATACAAATACAGGAAACAGGGGTTACAAAACATGCTACTAATAAAAACTTATCTTTTCAACATAGAAGCCAAAGAAGCCTACTACTAAAAGAACTAATCTTTTTAACTTAGAAGCTAAATAAGCATGCTACTAAAAGATTTGATCTTTCTACATATAGAAGAAAAACTAGGACTTTTAATCAACATGAAAGTAATATGAAACCTATTACTAAAGAATTGATCTTTTTACACTTAGAAGCAAAATAAAACTCAGTCTTTCATGAACTAGAATTACCAACCACTTGATTTTTAACAAATTAGAAACAACACACAACCTATTACTAAAAGACTTATCTTTTATTATATTTGTTGCGTTCTACAACCTCAAACATGGTATGTGAACATTCTCAATCCACCAATTTTTATATTCACATGAAATAGTCCAAGTTGTTAGTTTTATTAGAAAAATAACAACAATAACAACAAATAACAACAATTAACAAATGACAAGTATTAAAGATTCAATCTTTATGTGTTTTGTTTGATTTCAACCGTTCCATCCTTTAATGTGATTATTTTCTTTATCCACATCCATTCATATGCACAAGATCTTAGTTCAAGTTGTTAGTTTAAAAATAATGATAACAATAATAACAACTAATAACCACAAATAACTACAACTTGCTATTAAAGATTCAATCTTTATGTGGTGGTTTTGAGTTCTACCCTTCAAACTCTTCATGTGATCATTTGACCCACACTACTCATATGCTCATGAAATTAGTCCATGTTTTTAGAATAACTTACAACAATAAGAAGAAAAACAAACAATCAATATAATCAAAAGAGTAGAGAAACCCCCACCTTGATTACTAAGTAGGAAGAACTAGCCTAGCTTCCTTCTCCTTCCTTCTAGCTCCTACTTGAACCTACAAATGAGAACTCTCAAGTTAGAAATTTTCTCCCTTTCTTTTGCTCTTCTATTTTTTTTCTTTCTCTTGGCAAATGAGGTAAAGGGTGAAGGGGAAGGGTATTTATAAGAGGAAATGAGAGAGGTAAGTGTATGAGAGGGTGAGGGGGTGAAACTAGGGCTTGCCTTTTGTTTGCCTTGGGGTATTGGTCGGCCAAGATGTGGAAGGACTGAGGGGTGAGTGTGTGTGTGAGCTGAGTTAGCTTAGGTGAGAAGGAACTACACCTATTAATACAATTTGTAGATCTATTAATTATAAAACCCAAGTTTATCCCTCAAAATTAAATCCTAGCCCTTCATCTTTGATCAATCATGACAAAAATAAAGGTATTTTTATCCAAAACACATACTACATGATTTGTACAAATATACAAAATCGATACAATACGTATACGAACATACACTTATATATACAGATTACGTTTATTAATTAAACTAAACAATCTGCACAAATAATAATTTAATTCCGAGAACAATATTAAAATAATATTTATATCAGTTCGGGAGATTACCTCATGAAATTGATACAATACGTATACATACGTGATAGTATATAATTTTCATTAGTTAAACCGAGTAATCTCCATCAAAAATATTTTGATTTAAAAAAATATATATATTATTATCAGCTCGGAAGATTTTAGTATGAAATCAGTACAATACGGATTTATACAGACTATTATATATATACATATAATTTTTAGTAATTAAACTGAGTAATATCCCCCAAAAATATTTTAATTCTGAAAATAAAAATAATATAATAATTTTTAATATCAGACCGGGATATTACAGATATTTTCTCAAAAACACATATTACATGATTTTGTACAAGTGCACAAAATCGGTACAATACATATATATACTTACTAGTATATATATACATATAATGATTATTTATCAAACTAAGTAATTTCTATAAGAAATATTTTAATTTTAAAAAAAATATACAAATACAAATATAATATTCGACCGGGATATTACAATACTCGCTCCTTAGAATAGTTCTGTCCTTAGAACTAAGTTTAGTTAGGAGAACAATAGAAAACTCAAGGAAAGGAATCTTATACGGCTTTCCGGCTCCCAAGTGGCTCCTTCACGAACTGGTTCTGCAAAGAACCCGACCTAGTTCCCCAAAACTGTTTGCAGACTCTGCCAAAATCGAGATGTAACTCTTGAATCTCGGTTAGAACTACTCATGCTGGTACTCCATGCTGCTTCCTTACGCCTTCAATGTGGACTTCTGCTAATTTCCCTAGCGACCAAGTCGTCTATACCAGAAGAAAATGTGCAGACTTCGTCAACTGGTCCCCAACAACCCAAATTGAGTCATACTTTTTTGAACTTCTGGGTACCCCTAGGATGAATTCTATACTGATATTATGAAAATTTTCTTCATCAACTTTCCGTTTAGTGCTTTAATCCCTGCATCTTTTGCCTAACCCTTCTGACTTACTCACCTAGACTCGGTTGCGGCTTCAATTGTGCCAAAACTGAGCCCTAATCTTGAGTAATCACTTTAATACTGGCTTGCCTGATCTCATCATTTAGCTTCTTACTTCTTTCATGGTTTTGGCTGAGGCTAATGCTTCACTAACTCAATCTTCTGCGGTTCGGTAGCCACTCCCTCCTTTAGAATAGGACATGGCCTACGAACACTACTTCTGACTTCCAGGACTCTCACTTATAATTTGCTCAAAGCTGATGCTCCTGCAGTTGTTCAGAACTGTAGCGCCTCGAATTTCTAATATAATATCTTAGAAAATACGTGGCACAATCCCAGCATCAACTTCAATGTAATAGTACACATAGCCCAAAAACACAAATAATTTTATTCCAAACTTTTATTACAACAATCTTTTTCAAACACAGCGGAAATACAAACTCCTTGAATTACAACTCTTCTTTCTACAACACCTCTTTACAAATTTTTACACAAAGCTCTATTACATCAGTTTAACTTAAATCTATCTCAAGCATCCAAGCCTCCAAACTCTAAGAAACAACCTGTAACACATGAGGCTAGAGATGATCCATAACCCCCAAACTAAAGGGGTCAGCCATAAATGGTGTGAGTGATATAGAAACATACAACGTAATTAAATCATAAAATATAAAGTCATCCACAGCATGTATTAATCAACAGGGATAAATGAATGAGAAATAACAAAGATGTAAAGCATGAAAACATCATGGAATGAAAACAACAAGTAAAGATAGACTAAGTGTCAAGTGTAGGAAAATGGGAAAACACAAGCATAAAACCAAGTCAAGAAAACACAATTCTATACGCCGATTCTCTAATGCACACTTGTCGGAGTCTATGCATTCCATAGTACATAGGTCCGGTGCAAGCCCTTAACAATCTCTACGACATAGGGATAACCCCTCATTATGCAACTAATTCTACTACGGTAATGGAAAACAAGATTCAGAATACTCCGCGAATAGGCGTCACCGCCCTCGACGCACAAGCATCAAGTACAATAGCTCAAAAACAACAACCGGAGGATCATCTTCCTGTCGTGTACCCTACGAATAGGCTTGCAAGATCCTCAACGTGTAGATACACCCGATACATTCCGTGAATAGGTCTGCCGACCCTCAACACACAAATGCACCCTGCATGCTCCATGAATAGGCTCGTAGACCCTCAACACGCGAACATCTAAATATTATGTACCCCACGAATAGGCCTTCAAGACCCTCAACGTGCAGATACACCCGATACATTCCGTGAATAGGTCTGCCGACCCTCAACACGCAAATGCACCCTGCATTGTCCGTGAATAGGCCCGTAGACCCTCAACACGCGAACATCTAAATATTATGTACCCCACGAATAGGCCTTCAAGACCCTCAACGTGCAGATACACCCGATACATTCCGTGAATAGGTCTGCCGACCCTCAACACGCAAATGCACCCTGCATGCTCCGTGAATAGGCCCGTAGGCCCTCAACACGCGAACATCTAAATACCCTCTAGTGGGACTAACAAATCACGAGCGTTTACTTATGTTGTCCAAAAATCCTTATCTCTAGGGTTAGTGTATCCTGCCGGTTCGCAGGACTCCCACTCAACTCCTAGAGACCTCAATATGACCATAACTCACTATTCCATCGTCAAGCGATCAAAGGAGAAATCTCTCCACTCAACAAAACCTAAGTATTTAATAAATTCCATAATCCAAATCCAACCATAATATATATTGAAAACGTATGTTCTATAGAAGAATAACATTTACAAGGGTAGGTTATAGATCCCAAAACATTTAAAGAATTAGTCGCTTAAAGGACATCAAAATTCCTTAGGAAAAGCATCAAGACCAGTCGACTGCAAAAGTTCACCAGTCGACTATCCAGAGGAAAAATTCCATGATTTTAAGAAATAAGTTAAGTATTATAAGTTGACTTATAAAAGTCATAAGTCAACTTAAAAGAGATTATAAGTCGACTTAAAAAGTCATAAGTCGACTTACCAGAGAAAAATCTACAATAACTTTGAAAAATAAATTCTAAGTGTGCCAGTCGACTGTCCAGAACGGATTTTCAAGAAAACTAAAGATCTAGCAGCCGGGTCATACCAGTCGACTGAAAGGTCTGCCAGTCGACTGTCGGCCTACAGACTGCAAGATTTTGGTTGTACATGATAATCAAAATTAGAGTTTTCCAAAAGTAATCATTGTTTACTAAAATAATTTGTATTCAGGTAAAAACGACAATCTCAAATAATCCTCATTATAGATACAATTCCTCAAATCAACCAATATCTCAAAACTTAATTCTCATGTTCTTAATTCCTAATTCTTCCATTAGGATTTCTCAATACTAAATATCTTCCACAACTCAAAACCAAATCTGATTTGTATCCACGAGATCCAGATGTTCATCCATCCGATCCCTTATTATCATAACCATACTCAAATCTTAAATATGTTTTCAAGCAATAAAGAATTCATCAATCAAGATCTACTAAACGTTCATAAATTTCACATACATAATACAACAACAACCATTGCATCGTTCTCATACAAAATACACTAAATAAACAAACATGTCAAACAAACGACAAAATAATCGTTCACATAAATCAAACCATAAAACAAAGTTCATATCACTCACCTTAGGAATGAAGAGATCCGACAAGAAAGTCTCCCTTTTTGCGAGATCCAAAATCCTCCTCTTGGTCCTCAAAAATCACAAAATATAATGTTGTGCAGCGAATGACGGCTGCACACCCACTTATATAGGCCGGAAATTATGATTTAGGGTTTTAGAAATGCATTTGCAAAATAGTCCTCCCAAAATATAACTTTACATATATATAGTTCTATTCTTGGAAACTCAAAAAATCATTTAAATTAGGATTTAAAAGTAAAATATACTCATTAATCTCAACCGATACTGTTCAAAACGTCCAGCAAATACATTTTGCATTTCAACCCCTAAATACGGTAAATTTGCAAAAAGGTCCTTCTTTTCTCAAAAATTGCAAATAGATCCAATTAATTTCAGAAAAATCTGAAAAAATAATAAATAAATTCCAAATATTAAATAATGATTTTCCATAAAGAAAATTTGACTTTGAACTTTTCAAGAAACTATTTGCACGTGTTTCGCACTTGTAAAAGATAAATCTTTAGAAAATATTTATTAAATCTCCAGAAAATCATTTTAATTCATTTTCAAATATTTAAAATAGTATTTGAAAATACGGGGTTCTACAAGAACTGCAGTCAAATGCTCAACGTGTCCTTCTTCCGTTCCTGCAAGGTCCAACTCTAATAAATCTATACTTATGGTCTTTCCTTTGATTTGGAGTTTACAGCCTTTATAGCACAAATTTGTAATGAGGATTGCTCTAGATGGTGTAATCAACAAAACTAAATCTAGAGTTGCCTCATGCACACATCTCAACTTCTTGAAAAATAATTCAGACAAAAGAATATGATGAACCAAAATTGAACAAAATGGTTGCTTGGATTTCATATATATATATATATATATATATATATATATATATATATATATATATATATATATATATATATATCCATTCGGTTACAAAAGTGTTACATCATATATTACTTTTTAGTCTAAATAAAATTCAAAGTACAACTTTTAAACTTAGTTGTAGTTCCATATGCACACACTGGTAATGGCTCTCCTGCCTTCCTCAACTTGCCTTTAGTAAGTGTGAACTCTTACCCATGGTGAACAGGCTCCTCTCCTTTATTGTTCATCTTCGGGGTTAATCTGCCGTCATTCTTATGGCGCTGGAAACAATTCGGCCTAATATGACCCATCTCCCCACAATTGTAACATGTACGGGTCTCCACCTGAGGGTCCTTCCTTGGGCACGGGCTCATGAAATAACCTTGCTCAACACACAGGAAACAACTTCCTGGCTTGGCACCTCCAAGTTTTCCCTCCGTTTTCTGAATCTTCTGCTTCTGACCTCGTTTCTCGAACCCTGATGCTGGTGCAAATCTTTTTCTTTGTAGTCATAAACAGACTGATTTCTTATGTCCAGCGTCCTTACAGAAATAGCATACTACAAACTTGGTGGTCTCCTGGACTTGCTCCCATTCATGCTGCAGTCGTGCCAATCTGGAATTAACGTGTTCCCGCTCCTCTGCTAGGCTTGCTAATATAGCTCTGTAAGCATCACCCAATTGCTTAGCTCGATGACCTTTCCTGGTCTCGTACTTCCTCAGCTTCTTAATTCCCAAGTGTATGCCGACCGCCGCTGCTGTGCTTTGATACACACTTAGCCCTTGTGGTGTTGAAAGCGAGTCCGTCTTGAGGTTAGCTTTTAGTAAAATCTCCTTCGGCTCCTCACTCAAGATTATCGAATCATCCATCGAAATCGGTTCACTTTATTCCATCAACACATCCTCGGTTAGGATATCCTCGAATACCATCCTTCAAACACATATACAGGAATTAGTCCAGATATAGAAAAATTATAAAACATAAGTTGAAGGAAACAACAATATGAAATATAGTTGTCTATAACTAGCTAAAACCTGACTCCTATAAGACATCCAAGTTTAATTTTCCTACTGTGTTGGACTGTAAATTGAAGTCGGCTCTGATACCACTCTGTAATGCCCTGATTTTCTTAGCCGGGAAACCGTGACATAAGCCAGAATCTTTTCCTTCAATTAGCCACATACACAGAAAAACAGGAAAATTTAAAACTTTTTATTCAACAGAAATGTATTACAAGTCCGAATATTATAAAACTGAAATACATTATATCAGTGTTACAATAATACTTTACATGCCCAAGTGTTACAAACTTCCAATAAATTTACATCAGAGTACAACAAATAATCAATAACACTTGGTACTTCTTCTGGATGCTTCTCAACAATAAACATATAACAATAAGAACAATAATCAACACAGTGCTTCACTTGAAGGCTCCACTTGTCTAGAGTCCTCCTGAACCCTGAACCTGTAGTTTTGCAATCCAGTACCTATTTGAGTGGGGGCGTCAATACATATATTGACGCTTAAGGACTGATGACTAGCAGCGAATCTCAACTTTAAACAAACATAATTTAAGCATGGTAAAATGTGTAGGTATAGTTTAAGTGTTCGTGGGTATTATAGCTTAGAATTATAATGCAATGTCAACTAAGGCTAGGATGCACTTATTCTAATGCAAGCAAGACTCTGGACAGAATGCAACCCATAAATGCATATGCCAATATCAAGCCATTTCTTCATATATAGGGATTTGAACCTGTGCCATGAATTCTACTCTTGTACTCAACCTGTTCCTGAAGATACAGCGTGACTGATGAGGTTGCACAGAAACGATATAATCCTGCCATTCACAGTCATATAGTGGTGTCTCTTTTTGCCACTATTTCCCGTCATACCGGACCTCACTAAAAAATCAGATGAATCCTTAGAGTTTATTACACACAGGTTAGCTCGAAGCATCCCCTGTGACCCCTTAGCTTATAGACCGTAGTCTAAGGCCTGTTCGCCTTTCCTGACATAGAATATGATGAAATTCTAGGGGTCCATCCCCTAGTTCTGACAAGAAAGCTTCTCGTTCTTATCATGGCACTTCAGAAATTAACAGACGGGATATGGATCTCGTGCTCCCAACTCGTGAGAAGGCACAGACCGTATCCCTTTGACAAGAAGGGTACAACCAATAACACCACCTAGTACTAGCCTATAGGACAGGTTGGATCATAAGGTATCACCCCTAATACCAACTCTTTCCCTTCGCCGAAGTAATAGATAAAAAGGTTATGTAACAATAGTTACCAGCTGCTACCCTAACGATGTCACTAACCTTAAACAATCCGAGAGATGACAACAGTACTAACACAACATGCTAGGTCTTAAGTTAGACTTTGCAAGATAACTTTGCTAGGTGCTCAACCTAGACTTACCAGGACCACCAAGGATCCGGTCCCAGCCTATCGATCCAACACTCTGACAATATGAATTTATTCACATGCTACTATCCTGAACTTGGGTTCCGTCTATGCTCCTGGCCCGCGATAAACCTACACCGGTTAAGATCTGACGATGCACAAGAGGTGACTCGTCCACAGTCCCTGAGAGGTAAAATAATTAAACGTCTTGATGGTCGATGGCCCCTAGGGCAATGATATCACCCTAGACGAGCAGTACAAACAGCATACTAGCTAATAAGATATATACGAGCAAACAAATCACATCCAAGCTAAACGAGATATGTATGAAACAACGACCTACATACGAGGCAGGTGAGTTGCGTATGAGACAACAATATATGTACGAGCCAAATTAGTTACGTATGAGACCAACAACTACAAACGAGCCCGACAAGCTACATATGAGAAAAACATCTTACATACGAGCCAACTAGCTACGTATGAGCCAAACGAATTATATACGAGCCAACTAGCTACGTATGAGACAAACGAATTGCATACGAGCCAACTAGCTATGTATGAGCCAAATAAATTACATACAAGCCAACTAGCAATGTATGCGACAACACATTGCTAATAATTAGCGTGAACTATTTTCCCAACATAAACATTCTATTACATGACTTATGAGCACAAGGAACACTTATTACTCATAATCAAGTGCATGATTCAAACCACTAACAATTCCCGACAACTCTAGCTAATGTGAATTATAAGCACATGAAAATACACAGAAACCCTAAATACGTGCTTGAATAGGGAAAAGGAACCAAACATTTCAAACAGCAAATCAGCTCAAAAGTCAAGCCGCCGCTGAAATATTGCAAAATTCACAACAATTGCTACGCTAACCGGAATCTATCAAATTTAGACTCTATGGAAAGGAAGAAACCTCTACTACAATTCTCTAGTTGACAACCTCCTCAAATTCAGCCAAAAAAAGGCGAGAAAACACTGAACACCCTAAACAGTGAGCTTCAGCAAAAAAGGCCAGTTGTTGTCGACTTGTAAGAGTCATAACTCATGCTACACTTATCGGAATCGAACAAAATTGGGCTTTTTGGAAAGCTAAGAACATCTACTATAACTCTCTAGTTAACAACTTTTTAAATTTAAGTCAACAAGAGGTCAAAAACATCTAATCACTCCAAACAGAAACTAAGCAAAGAAGGTTGTTGCTAAAATTTTGTAAAGATCATCACTGATGCTATACTTATCGGAATCTAACAAAATTGGGCTTTTTAGAAAGCTAAGAACATCTACTACAACTCTCTAGTTGACAAATTTTTCAAGTTCATTCAACAAGAGGTCGAAAACTCCTAATCTTTCCAAACAGAAACTCACCAAGTGAAAGTTGCTGCTGGAATTTTGTAAAGATCATATCTGGTGCTATAATTATCAGAATCTAACAAAATTGGGCTTTTTGGAAATCTATGAATATCTACTACAACTCTCTAGTTGACAACTTTTTCAAGTTCAGACAACAGGAGGTCGAAAACTCCTAATCTTTCCAAACAGAAACTCAGCAAGTGAAAGTTGCTGCTGGAATTTTGCAAAGATCATAACTGGTGATATACTTATTGGAATCTAAAAAAATTGTGCTTTTTGGAAAGCTATGAACATCTACTACAACTCTCTAGTTGACAGCTTTTTCAAGTTCAGTTAACAAGTGGTCGAAAACTCATAATCTTTCCAAACAGAAACTCAACAAAAAAGGTTGTTGCTGAAATTTTGTAAAGATCATAATCGGTGCTATACTTATCGGAATCTAAAAAAATTGGAGTTTTTGGAAAGCTATGAACATCTAATATAACTCTCTAGTTGACAACTTTTTCAAATTCAGTTAACAAGAGGTCGAAAACACATAATCTTTCCAAACAGAAACTCAGCAAAGAAGGTTGCTGATAAAATTTTTGTAAAGATCATAAGCGGTGCTGTACTTATCAGAATCTAACAAAATTGGGCTTTTCGGAAAGCTATGAACATCTACTACAACTCTCCAGTTGACAACTTTTTCAAATTCTTTTTTGGAACTCAAATTTCCTAATTTTTAATACATATAAGCAATTATAGAAGACTTCTAATAAACTTAGAAGCAAAATAAACATGCTACTAAAAAAACTTATCTTTTCAACATAGAAGCTAAAGAAGCCTACTACTAAAAGAACTTATCTTTTTAACATAGAAGCTAAATAAGCATGATACTAAAAGATTTGATCTTTCTACATATAGAAGAAAAACTAGGACATCTAATCAACATGAAAGTAACATGAAATCTATTACTAAAGAATGATCTTTTTACACTTAGAAGCAAAATAAAACTCAATCTTTCACGAACTAGAATTACCAACAATTTGATTTTTAACAAATTAGAAACAACACACAACCTATTACTAAAAGACTTATCTTTTATTATATTTGTTGAGTTCTATAACCTCAAACTTGGTATGTGAACATTCTCAATCCACCAATTTTTATATGCACATGAAATAGTCCAAGTTCTTAGTTTTATTAGCAAAATAACAACAATAACAACAAATAACAACAACTAACAAATGACAAGTATTAAAGATTCTATCTTTATGTGTTTTGTCTGAGTTCTACCGTTCAATCCTTTTATGTGATCATTTTCTTTATCCACAACCATTCATATGCACAAGATCTCAGTCCAAGTTGTTAGTTTAAAAATAATGATAACAATAATAACAACAAATAACCACAAATAAATACAACTAGTTATTCAAAATTCAATCTTTATGTGGTGGTTTTAAGTTCCACCCTTCAAACTCTTCATGTGATCATTTGACCCTCCCTACTCATATGCTCATGAAATTAGTCCAAGTTTTTAGAACAACTTACAACAATAAGAAGAAAAACAAACAATCAATACAGTCAAAAGAGTAGAGAAACCTCCACCTTGATTACTAAGTAGGAAGAACTAGTCTAGCTTCCATCTCCTTCCTCCTAGCTCCTACTTGAACCTACAAATGAGAACTCTCAAGTTAGAACTTTTCTCTCGTTCTTTTGCTCTTCTATTTCTTTTTCTTTCTTGGCAAATGAGGAAGGGGAGGGGTATTTATAGGAGGAAATGAAAGAGGTAATTGTATGAGAGGGTGAGGGGATGAAACTAGGGCTTGACTTTTGTTTGCCTTGGGGTATTGGCCGGCCAAGATGTGGGAGGGGTGAGGGGTGAGTGTGTGTGTGAGGTGAGTTAGCCTTGGTGAGAAGGAACAACACCTATTAATACAATTTGTGTATTTAATAATTATAAAACCTAAGTTTATCCCTCCAAATTAAATCCTAGCCCTTCATCTTTGATCAATCATGACAAAAATAAATGTATTTTTGTCCAAAGCGCATACTACATGATTTGTGCAAATGTACAAAATCGATACAATACGTATATGTACTTATGTACGTATACATACAAATTACGTTTATTAATTAAATTGAATAATCTGCACAAATAATAATTGAATTCCAAGAATAATATTAAAATAATATTTATATCAGTTCGGGAGATTACCGCACGAAATTGATACAATACGTATACATACGTGCTAGTATATAATTTTCATTAGTTAAACCGAGTAATCTCCATAAAAAATATTTTGATGTTAAAAATAAAAATAAAATAATAATAAAAACAATTTTATTATCGGCTCGGAAGATTTTAGTATGAAATCGATTCAATACAGATATATACAGACTATTATATATATACAGATAATGTTTATTAATTAAACTGAGTAATATACCCAAAAAAATATTTCAATTCTGAAAATAAAAATAAAATAATAATTTTTAATATCAGATCGGGATATTACAGATATTTTCTCAAAAACGCATATTACATGATTTTGTACATGTGCACAAAATCGGTACATTACACATATATAATTATTATTATATATATACAGATAATGATTATTTATCAAAACTAAGTAATTTTCATAAAAAATATTTTAATTTTTAAAAAATAATAATAATACAAATATAATATCGGACCGGGATATTAAATTGTGAATGTCAAACTCTTTTCTATGATCATTTCCAATGTCTTCACCATTAATCAGACAAGGTGATTTCCTTGATCCCTGGAAAAAGGCATTTATATCCATTGAAAATTAACCACCGAGCAATGTCTTTAAAGGTACTAGTAATCTGCACATGCGATGCACGTCCTAATAATTTTTTTAAAAAAAGCAAATACTTAGACATAATCTAACATCAAACGTGATATCACACTTTACTCATCACATAACTCTTTACAAATTACTCGTAGTGACATCAACTTTTATTTTATAAGAGTGTCACTTTTGTAAATAATTATGTCGTAAATAAATTTGAACTTTGTGGTAACTAACAACAGTTATGTAAATGAATGCTTAATATAACTCTCACTTAAAAATAAATGGTTGAGATTAGATGATTGGTTAAATAGTTGTGTACAAATGATGACCCCAACTCTCTCCTTATAATATTAGAGATTTGGGTGAATGACGAATACTGTGGTTAGGTCTAGACATGTCCTTTAATGCTTAAAAAAAATCCATTGAAATAAACATAAACAATAATATTATTTTTTTCATGAGAACATAAACAATAATAGTACTGTATTAGATACGATTTTTTTAAAATTTTTTTTTGATAATTCGGATAGAGTCTTACGACTCCAGCCATACCAAAAATTATATTAATCAAAACATTAATTACAGATACATTTTACAAGCTGCAAAACCAACAAAATAACCGAGCGAAAGAATTAGGACACACTAAGAGCCAGCCAAACAAAAATAAACAACCACAGCAATAAAAGAAAACCACTGCTCAGAATGTCCGGTGACAGGAGCGCGATCAAGATAGCAACTGAACGCGGAGCTTCATCACCAGACACGCGTCTAAGCACGGGAAACCAGTCACCAAGATGCATCAGAACAATAAATAACACTTGTGGAATTGATCAGCATGCATAAGGAGAAGCAATCGAGTCACTGTGGCGACTCCCGTACATGACCAGGCAACAATGAACAGCCAGATAGAAAGGCTCCGGGGCTAACGCACCCAGCGCTGGGGAAGTTAGCTCGGGTTAGTAATCTCAGGGATCCCGACTGGCATACTAAACCACCACGGAAAGAAATCCCCTCATAGGGCTAATAATACCAAACAAATATAACACCATGGACACATACAACCATAGAAGCAACAGGAAAGAAAGCCAGCAAGGAAAACTAAAGCGATAAAGCTCATAAGAACATGATACAAAGAAAGAAAAGGTATTGCTTAACAACATAACATAAAGTTAACCACAAATAGAACAACCCAAGATCCAGGTTAGACCAAAACACTACCCTCCATCAATGCCGGAACCCTTGGGCAAAGAGAGATAGCGAGGGCCCAAAAACAACTCCCATAACATCCATCTCAGAAGATAGTATAGGTAGGGAAGATAACAAAAGGAAGCCCCAACAACAGATAAACAGTTAAGAACTAAACACAGAAAACATAGCTGCTAGAGAAAGGGCAGAAGAAGCCCGATCAAAAAACTCCCGGCGAACTGCAGGCAAAATGAGGCAATCTACAGAGCAGTCATACCTGAGAAAGAAAATCAGCATAAGCCCAGAATCAAACAGAAATCAAAGAATCATAATGCATTAAGGTTGCTAAGGCAACACAGTCCTTCGTCTAAACGACGACAGCAAGAGCTGGCCAAGGCCTCAGATTTAAACGACGAAGACCAAAGTCTAAACAAAAACATGAATTCCTCAATACACTTATGAGAAGACGAAACACAGTTCTTGAAAATCCTGTGATTCCTTTCCTTCCATGAAATCCAAATGATAATAAGAACCGAGAGGGACCATGCACGGGAATACCTAGATAAAGATGGGATTGACCAACACGAGATTAGATTGGGAGGAATCGAAGGAAATTCCCATGCAAGGGAGCAAAGCTTCCAAAGTGGAAGGATGAAAGGGCAGCTCACAAAAAGGTGCTCCACATCCTCGTGAGCCGCCAAACAAAGAGGGCACAGTTGCCCCCACGTTAGATTCCTCTTATTGAAGATGTCGACCGTGAGTAATTTGTTGTTAAAGGCCAACCAAGAAGTAATTTTAACCTTAAGCGGCGCGCAAGATCCCCAAACAAAACTCACGAAAGGCAGACGGATACCTCGAAAATTGAGGAAATAATAAAAAGATTTAACCGAGAAAATCCCGGACGTATTCCACCTCCAGACAATGTCATCCTTGGGGAACCAACTAAAGTTATGAAGGGAAGACATAAGAGCGTTGTAATCAGATAAAAGAGACTGAGGAAGCTCTACAGTAAGTGGGATAACCCAAAGTCTCTGAGAATTGACCATGGTGAAAGAATCGGCTAAAGTAGCGTCAGGATGGGCCGCTAGTTGGAATAGGGACGGATAAGCAGAGGCCAGTTTGATGGTACCAATCCAAAGATCAGACCAGAATTTGGTCTTGGAACCATCGTAACATTGGTGAGCTATACCACACTGGAACGCAGCGGCCGCTTTCCAAACCCCTTTCCAGAAAGGGGAAGCGGAACGATAAACATTGGATGACAAATTCCACCAATTGGACTACAAGTGGCTGTGGCCTTGGATACATTGGACCCAAGGTAAATGCTCGAATTTATGAAATCTCTCGAGCCATTTACCCAGCAAAGCGATGTTATGGTTCCTGAGGTTCAACACCCCCAGGCCACCATCGGCTTTGGCAACACAAACCGCACTCCAATTACAAAGATGGGATCCCGGTTTATAAGAAGAAGACCCAGACCAGAAGAAGTTACTTCTGATCTGATCAATCCTCTTGATCACCCAAGAGGGGACATAGTAGAAGGACATCATGAAAAGGGGGATAGAAGAGAGGATGGAGTTCATGAGAATCAGTCTGCCTCCCCTGGAGAGCAATTTTCCGGACCAGACATTGAGTCTAGCTTCAATTTTGTCAATAAGAGGGAGCCAGTCTGCTTTATGGAGCTTACCCCATCTCAGAGGAATACCTAAATACGTGATGGGGAAAGAAGCAACCGGGCAATTGAAAAAAGTGGGAACCTCATGCTGACGATTGGGGGACCCACCCAACCACAGAGCCGATGACTTGTGAAAATTGATCGGGAGACCCGAAGCTAATTCAAAACAATAAAGCAGAAGTTTAAGGTTACGAAGAAAGTGGTGATTTGGCTTGGTGAAGATAATAGTATCATCAGCGTATTGTAGATTCAATACACCGTCAAAAAGGGGGGATTCACCTAGGCCGTCAATGACCTGAGCCTGGCGGGCGTTACGCAGTAACCTACTAAAAACATCCGCCACCAGGGCGAATAAAAGTGATGAAAGGGGATCACCCTGTCGGAGGCCAAATTTAATTTTGAACTTGTGGCCTTCCGACCCATTAATGAAAATGGAAGAGGTACCCGAGAACAGACTAGATTTGATCCAAGCAATCCATTTAGGGCCGAAGCCACAAAATAACAGGATGTCTAGCAATAATTCCCAGTTGACGTTGTCATAGGCTTTTTGGAAATTAAGTTTGAGCAGGATACCTTCGGAGTGAGATCTGTGGCAATGGAAAATGATCTCCTGTACTGAGGCAACACTATCAAGGATAAAACGATCCTTGATGAAGCCCGATTGAGCCGGGTCAATCAGAGGAGAGATAATAGCGCTAAGCCTAGCAGAAAGAACTTTCATGATGATTTTGAAAGAGGTGTTGATCAAGCTGATAGGTCTAAAGTTAGCCAACACGTGGGCTCCCTCCGTTTTGGGGATGAGCACGATGTGCGCGTAGTTAATACGGTCGAAAGAGAAGGATCCCTGATCCAACTCTTTAAACATGTTGAGAAGATCCTCTTTCAACCAAGGCCAGAATTTTTGGAAGAAGAAAGCCGGGAAACCATCCGGTCCCGGTGCCGAATCGCTTTTTAATGCGAAAACAGCAGACTTAATCTCCTCTAAGAAGAAAGGTGCTTCAAGCCCTGATAAGTCATGCGATTGACTACCGTAAAGGTGTGTCCAATCAAGGATAATGGAGCGCTCCTTATACAATCCAATCAGGTTTTTATAGAATGATAGAAAGGCTTGGTGGATCTCATGGTCAGAGTTAAGCTCTCTCCTACTGTCGGAGTTAAGCTCTCTCCCATTTTTTTAAAAGTTAAAGATGGAAAACGCCAGATAATGAAACAGGATTTCCCAAGTGGAATACCAAATGTCAATTGCAAATCACTCTCTCTCTACAACGTCCCAACAAGTACAATGCACATGCTACGTAAGGAGTTGGATTTTTGCATATAAGCCTATTAAAATATGTGTATTGGCATAGCACCATGCAGCTGCTGATTAAGACCCTTCCACTTAAATATAGGAGGTTTTTTAATATAAGTAGTCAACCATATTTACACATAAAACCTCAAAACCATGAAATTCTGCATATAAAACCCTAAAACATTTACATTTACATAAGTCCCTAAATTGATTTTAAAATACATGCATGGCACAAGAAAATTGCTAGTACGAATAAATGAGAGATAGTTGTAGAAACCTAAAAAGACAAGAAATGGAAGTATGATTAATAGGAATACTATCGGAGGATAAGGATATATTCGAATCCGAAATTTTTGCGGATATGCATATGAAAAATTCACATCTGGACGAATACGGATACGGATTCGGATATCCAAATCCAAAAAAATGCGGATACGGATACGGATACGGATACGGATACGGATACGGATACGGATATTCCTAAAAATAGCGGATTTGGATACAGATATCCGCTTAATTTATAATATATTTATTTAATAAATATATATAGTTATATACTTTTTTTAAAAAAAACTACCCTAATCTTCTAAAATACCCATTCAGTTCAGCCCGTCCAAAGTTTTTTTTTTTAAAAAAAAACCCCTGCCCCTTCAGCCGCCGAAATTTCGTCTGATCGCCGGCAAAATTTCTTCTCAATCGTCGTCGCCGTCGATTACTCCGACCAACTTCATCTCCCACCTTCTCCTCTTCCTATCCTCATCGTCTTCACCTCTTACAGAACTACTGCATCCCCAAATTGGAAACCCTAGTTTCCAAATCGGAAAACTCCAAACCATGTCTCTTTTTCTCCGTATCCAACCTCCTCGCCTTCGATTACTCCGACCAACCTCCTCTCTAACCTTCTCGTCCACCCATCCCCATCGACTTGCGGCTGCATCCCCAAATCAAAAACCCTATTGTTCCAAATCACAAAAAACCCAAATCTATTGACTTGCTAATTGTTGCTGTTGTTGCTGTCTTTACCGTCGACAAAAGCCAAAGAGGTCACGAGACGGTATAAATCTCTCTCTCTACAAAATCTGTCTAAACTACAGAAGCTGGAGGATGAACAGAAACGAATTCAATCAAAGGTCATACTCTTTCAATTGAATTTATAACTTCAACACATATTATAATTAATTGTTTTTAAATTTGTTTTGGATTAACATTTAAGGGTTATAATTTATTGATATTCCTCCCTAAGCGACAATTCATGTGTATGAACAGTGTAGTTGTTCCATCTTGTAATAGATTATCTTCTTTACCATTTCTCCAAGTATGGTGGGAAACATTGATTTTATTGCCTTCTATGAATAGAAAAACTGTTGTAAGGTTCAGATTGATATTGTCCACTAAGATACTTGTTCGCTAAGATACTAATAGGTTTCTTTTGCAGGTTGTATTTCGTCCTGAACCCTTAGTATACAAGAAATTGATAAAGGAATGTGATGATTTTCTGAAGGACGCAAAAATTTGTTCAGAACTCATGAAAACGTTGAAATGTGGAGCTGATATTCAAACGATAATCGAAGCTAGCAATTGGCAGGTAGAACCTTTTTTCATCTGAGTTATTAGTAAAACTTAGTTTGAGAGTTATCTATTTATATAATCCTATTTTACGTTGAAAAACCAGGATAAATCGTTGTCATTTATTGGTACACTGAGAAAAGCGTATGCTGAATATAAAGACATAAGTCAGCCAGTTCAAGTTTCCATATACGAACTAAATTAGGTTTATCTTTGGCAGTATCTAATGCTGTAGAGAGAGTACCAGAAGAAGATTGACAGAGAAAATAGTGAAGGGATTTTGGTAAGTATGTAACGATAATTTCTTTCTTAACTAGTTGGATTAATGGAATGCTTCTTTACAGTGTGTTTTAGGTGCAAGTGATATATAATCTTGCTTTTTCTTTTTGTAAATTCGAATACTTGTTTTCTGATTCAAGTAAATATTTAGTGACTTCCCATGTATTATATGCAGTGTAGTTTATCTGCCTATGAATCAAGCTTCTGTGAGTGCTGCTTTGTTTATATATTGCTAATAAATTTCTCCTCATACAGCGACAAGCTACAATTCACCATATTAATCTGATACGAGTGGCCCACCAAACTTGCAGTTCTCTTATCATGGATAAGGATTCATTCCTGGTAGGCCCCTATAAGTTTTATTAACCTATAATGTGAATAAAATTCCCAGGAAAAAGAGTTGCAATTGCTTCTTTCATTTTATTTTATTTTTTGAACTCTTAGATCTTGAATGAGATATTCGATCACTTTGTGAGCCTGTGGCTTGAAATGAAATCACAAAACAAAGTCAAGGAAGAAAGTGATGTGCAGTACGTTAAGTTTAAACCTCGTTCGATCAATATTCCTGTGACTGAATCTGATGAGAGTTTTGCATCCGAAAGTACAGAGATACTTATGGAACACGAGTTCTCTGAGGTGGTACAGTTACTGTTTCTGTATTTCTAGTTTGGTCCAGTATTAGTATCTGATTGATGTTGATGAACTTTTTTTAGAAGCAACATGCTAAAGAAAATGAGCATATGGAGGAAGATTGGAGCTTGATTCCTGAGTCTATTCTGAAGAGTTTCGTACTTGTCCACAATCAGCTATTTGGGTCAAGAGGTGTTGTTGAATCTGTAAGCTCTGCCTGTTGATGATTTTGTTATGCAGTTTACGAATTAGTAAGGCCTTTGTTCAAGTAATTAGTTTACAATTATGTATGCTCTCTTCGCCAGACTGGCATTTGTGAAATTACTGGTAGGAACATATTGCATTCCTTTGTTGACTCGTATAGACTGGGGTCCAAACTGATGAAAGTTGAATTCCCCCCCCCCCCCTTTATTTTTGGTTATAGCTTTAGCAGGACTATGGTCACAACTCCCTGGTGTATGAAGCTAATTCCAGTATCTTTTATATTCATACCTGCAGGCCTTATCATCTTTAACGCTAGATGACCGCCTTATGCCGGAGCACGTACTTTATGTGTCTTTGCAATATGAGCAAACTGTAGGCTTGACATCTCAATCATAAACTGTGTACAATATCTACAAGGTTATATCTATTAGTAAACTAAAATTGAATTGCTATAATTCTTCCTCCTATGTTACTTACGTATTGTTCATATTTCATAGCAGGACTCAAATGCACCAGCCATATCAAAAATGGTGAAACCACTGAATGCAATTCAAGAGAAGGTGATGTATCTTCTTGAAGAATGGCCAGAGCATCCTGGTCTCCAAAAATTAATGGATCTTATTAATGCGCTGCTAAGAATTCCAGGGAACACCCCTGTGTCAAAGGTATGCCAATTATTTTTATTTTGTTATAATTATGCATGGATTTCAACTATGTTTCGATACAGAAAATGTGAGCCATGCATATGACAACCACTGAATCAAAACTGACAGCGTTCGTATTTAAAGTTAAACAAGTTGGGTAGCAAAAAGAAAAATACCAGTATATATCATGCTACTTTTTACAAGTGTATGCTTGTTAGTTATCGTAATAATCACAACGTAGACATGGAAAGAGACCGAAAACTTTAAAAGAAAAAAAGGAAAACATAAAGAAAGAGAAATAATGGTAAGTTGTTTATTATAATAATTTCTTTATTATTGAGGCATTGGGCCAAATTTATATACAAGTACAAATCCTGCTATTTTTTAAGAATAAAAAATGCATTTATACAATGTCATTGTTAACTTTTCTCTATTACTGCAGTTTTGCCCAAGTGCTGTCATTTTCAATGATGTCATATCGTCCTGATGAAAAAGGTTAATGAGTCAGATTCAAACCAATGCAAAATAGACAGGTAAGTGCGTACTGTATTCATTTTTATGAGTTATATATATTTGAAATAAATTTTCATTCACCTCTTTTGTTTTGTTGATTTCTATTTTGTGATTATATATGAAAATCGATATCCACGATTCAGTGATATACATGTTTAAGTACCAGTTAAGAAAAATAAATAGCAAAAACAATATCTTTGATATTCGAATTCGTATCCGTTATCCGGTAAACCGTATCCGATTCACATCCGTATCTGAAAATTGCGGATACGGATATGATTTTTATTTTCCGAGTCATATCCGTATCTGTATCCGAATCTGTTTTTGAAATGCAGATACAGATGTTGGTATAGCCAATATCCTATCCGTATCTGATCCGAAAGCATCCCTAAGATTCATTAAGCTATTATGGAACCTTTTCAACTATAATGTTCTTAGTATTGCACAAGTTCTCGCCTAGTGTTGCTTAAAGCTAACTTACATGTTTGCTTCCTTGATCACTGTCATCGCAATCCAAATCCTTGATGCTTCCAGTAAATGGAGCACTATATTGACCTTGTTTTTCTATAATTTCACTGGGTGCTCCATTAGTGTTTGATGTATCAACTTGTGGCAGATTGCGTAAAGCATCTTCAGTGCCAATGTTTTCCCTTCCTTTTTGTGATGTATCCTTAGTGTAGTTGTTACCGGAAGCAGGACTTTCATTTGCAGGAAGAAATTTCATCTGTATCCGTTAATGTGGAGGATTGTAAATAAATAGAATTGAAAATAAAGAATGATGTTTTCTCAGATTAAGGAATAAAAGCTATTACAAGTTTTACCTAGAGATAATTGTTCATAAAAACTAGCAGCTACAGCACATTTCATGTTTTTGTTTATGTTCATAAAAACTAGCAGCTATGAATCCAAATCCTCCTCAGGAATTCACTTCCTACAGTGAAGTTATGCAAAACAAACACCCCCTAAGTGAAAGTGAAGATATGCAAACTAGTGATCTAATCCTCCACTTTAAGATAGTATTAACAGTATTTGGCGGCAATGAATGAGATATTGATAGGTAGAAGTGGAGTTTGGATAACTACAATTATCTCAACATGTGGGGAGAGATAGCGGCACTTAACTCCAAAAAGGAATTCTGTAACACTCCCAAAAATTTATTTTTTCACCCATTTTTTTTTTATAAAACTATTTCTTATTCAAAGGCTTTCTAACTTAAATTATTTCTTATCTACACAACTTTTTACATAGAAAATTTTTCATAAATTTCAATTAAAATTTTGGCATTGTTCTCTGAAATATTAGCCCTTTTATAGAAATTCCTTATGGAATTCTGCGAACAATTGCATCATTCACAACACAAACAATATATCAATCCTCCTCAGGCCAATCCATTCAACAACGCACAGATAATAATATATAGGGCTCTGGGGGCATAACTCATCATAATAAGCAAGATACAATTTAAAAACAAAAATTTCATTTGATATATATATATATATATATATATATATATTAAAAGAAAAACTTTAGAAAAGCCTTTCAAAAACCAAACCACAGAACCCAATACTCCGCAACGAGGTGGGTACGGGTTTTCATACTTCATCACATCACTATATATATCATTATCCCTTACAGTTATACACATAATCTTCCATAATATAAAATATTACACAATACTATCCCCATTCTACATGTCTTATGATAAAATGCATATAATAGATACATATATACCTCATTCTACTACAAAAAAAGTAAACTACCAAACCAAAACAACTACTATGGTATCTATCCTCAATGCTAATCAAAACCAGCAAGAGAGTTAGGGACGTCCACCCTTAGGGAGGGACTCCCCTAACCCCCATAAAACAACAGTGTTCAGCCATAACTGGTGTGAGTATAATCTACTAGTTTAGCAAATAAATTAAATTGTATGAAGAAAGTTGAAAGAACTTACGAATATCATGATAATTAAGTTCTACCTGAAATTTTGAATATACAAACATAATAAAAGTAATTTTGCACGAAAGTACTCTTTTGAATCTTCAACCAATCTATATGTCCATATCCACTCTCCCGACCTTGAAGTTGTGCCTTGGCAGGTAGTTCCTACAATTTCTATGGAAATAGCCGGTAAGTAGTTTCTCGACACAATTCCAAGGCATATCAACTCATATCATAACATATATTTAGTTTTATAACCATTCTCATATTCATCATATAATAATACACTTTACTTCATGTTTCACTTTCATAATACATATTACTTTACTTTTCATTCGTATAATACATACACATTTTCTTGACTTCTCATATCATTTCCATACCGCAATTTCTTCAATTTATTCATATTAATTCACATACATAATTTCTTCACTTTTCATACTCATTTACATAACACCATATCTTCACTTTTCATATTTAATCACATAACATAATTTCTTCTCTTTCATAGATATTCAAATAGCACAATTTACTTACTTTCCATTCACATTGTCATACTGATATGGCTAAAAATAGGACTAAATCAGGACCGTTCAAATCAGGCACGAATCTTAAAGCTCTCAGGGGTAAGATGGTAATTTCACCTACAAACGGGTCCAAAATTGAAACTGTTCTCTTCTTCATAGCCCAGTAACCTATAAATGGATCTATCATATTGGATACGGGTACCAACCCATTACAAACCAGTTCAGAAGGATAAAGATGAGTTCAAATTGTGATTATCCCTAAGAGGCGGTTTTAACCACTTCTTATCCATCCACACCGGGAAGTAGAGATTTGTTCTTATCTCGAAACAGATCCCTAAGGCGACTATAAATACCCCTTTCCCCCACTATTACAAGGTAATGAGTTTTTTCCTACCTAAAGCTCTTCTTAATTTTTGAAGATTACTGACAAGAGCGTCAGAGGGTTCGTCGCCAGGATCCATCCCGGTGTATCGAACTTCGTGCAGGTTCGCGGTAGCGGCTAGGAACAGGTCAACACATAGGTGGAGTCAACATGTTCGCCTTACTGTTTTCCTCGAAGAACTCACATATTTATCTGTTTGCTCCCACACCCGAAATCAGCAGTAACAGATAGGCATTGTCTGTGGGAAGAAGAAGCAGCGATCCAGTCCTCTCTCCTCAGCCAAACTAGTTTCAAGCCATGCCTCCCAAGAAAGGGATGACAACGGTCTCTAACCGTAGGGCCACTCTCGCACCTTCTCCTTATCCAATTCATGAGGTTCCCCCTCAACCCACTCAGCAAGTCCAGCAACCTGGACAGCCTCTCCTTCAACCCATCCAACAACCATAGTCTAGACGACCTCTTCCTCAACAACCACAACCACAGCCCCAGCAGGCTCCTCAAGGGCCACAAGAGGCTGTCGTGGGACCCTCCGACCGAAGTCGGCAAGGGCAGCATCCTCATCACGGCCATGTATCGATACACAACTCCTCCTCCGACTCCATGGCCTCGCACAGTCCCCCTATGCTGAAGGACCTCCGAAACATCATCGTCAATAGGCAGAATGAGGTGGTTCTCCGGACCCGCTTAGATGAGAGGCGGACCCATGAAGGGAGACCCCGCCGAGAACATCACAGGGGTTCCGTGATCCGGTCCCCCCGTAGACTGGATTGTAGAAGGTCCAACTATCCCAGGAGGCAGAGGAAGTCGCCCTAGCGCCATCAACGGAGAAGCCACTCTCCAGTCGGCCGACCCACCCCTCGTGACCATCGAGAGGAGGAGGCCCCCGTCATGAGGGCAAAGTTCGAGCAATTCCAAGAGGCATTCTTGAGGGCCCTCAATGTTGCCCCCGACCACGATCAGCGGGCGCCCGTCCTCAACCTGTCTAAGACCATAGGCGTCGTACGCCCAGTCCAAGAGAGTAGGAGGCACGTGGACGAATCCCAGGCCTCAGCAAGGTATGACCAGAGGGAAGATTCAGTCTACCGCTGTCTCAACGAGATGGGGAGGCGCCTTGGTGAACTGGACAGAGAGGAAGAGCAACGGGCGAGGCATTTTCGTCCCAGCAAGCCCCCATTCTCTCGAAATATAATGGAGGCACCGACCCTAGATAACTTCAAGCCTCCCCTTTTTGAATCATACAATGGGGAGTCCGACCCTGCTGATCACATCGAGAGTTTTAAAACTCTCTTGATGATACACCAGGTATCGGACGCGCTCCTCTGCAAAACTTTTTCATCGACACTGAAGGGGATTGCAAGGGAGTGGTATTCCCTTCTAGTCCCGACCTCCATCTTCTCCTTCGATCGGCTCGAAGGCCTCTTCCTGACTCACTTTGTGAGCAGCCGACGAGCTGAAAAGACGAGCACCTCTCGCTTTTGCTTCATCAAAGGAAGGGCAAGCAGCTGAGAGATATGTCAAACATTTCACCGCGGAAGCTAGATCCATTGCCTCCTTGGACCAGTCCATAGCCTCCGCCGCCTTCCAATCCAACATCTCTAGCGACAGCCTCCGAGCATCCCTTGCCAAGAAGCCTCATCGGGATTTCTCAGAACTTCTGCTCAGGAGTGAGAAATACATCCGAGCAGAAGAGGCTCTCTCCCACCCTGCTTTTGAAGGATCGTCCACCGAGAACAAATAGAAGGGCACTGAAGAAGAATGAGCTAAGAAGCTCCAAAAAGACAATGGAGGCCAGCGACGCCCTCCTCCCTGCTTCGAGAAGTTCACTCCCCTCAATGCGAGTGTCTCGGCCATCTTGATGGAGGTTGGGAAAGAGGGTCTTCTCCCACCACCTCCGAAGATGAACACCTTGGGGAAGAAGAGGAACGGGACAAGTGGTGCCACTTCCACAGGGACCACGGCCACGATACGGATGACTGTTGGTCCCTAAAAGATGAGATTGAGGCCCTCATTCAGAGAGGGCAGCTCTCTAGGTTCGTGAGGAAGGACATGGCAGATCCTCCTCCGCCTCCCAGGGGGACTAATAAGTGATCCGAGCGATACACGGAGATCCCGGACTCCGAACCAGAGGCCATCCTGCATTTCATCCATGAAGGCCATTGGGGAGATTTTAACTCCTCCCAAAAATCCTTCATCCGAGAAGTAAATTCTGTGTAGAACCATCCTCCTCCAAAGGGTCTAGGGGTCCCGATCACTTTTACAGATCGAGATCTAGAAGGTGTCCGAACCCCCCATTGTGACGCGTTGGTAATAAACCTCCACATGGCCAACTTTAACGTGCGCCGAGTCCTAGTTGACAATGGCAGTTAGGTTAACATTCTCTTTCTAGAGGCCTTCCAGGGGCTCAAGCTATCCAGGGATCGGCTCAAGCCCATCGGCTATACTCTACACGGGTTCACAAGAATGCCAGTGATGATCGAGGGTGTCATAACTCGACGTAACTGCTGGAAAAACTCCCACCAGCCGAACCGAGCCGATGGACTTCATGGTGGTGGATGTGAAAGCTGCCTACAACGTCATCCTGGGCCGACCAGGCCTAGCGGCTCTCCAGGCCATACCCTCGTCCTACCACATGAAGATGAAATTTTCCACCGCGACGGGCATGGGAGAAGTCAGAGGGAGCCAGGAGGCGTCCCACAAATGCTACATGATCTCGGTGGGAGGACCAGTCCTTTCCCTCGAAGCTCTTGAACTCCCCCAAGGGAGTAGCCCACCTATATCGGAGCTAATCGATGAGCTGAAAGAGGTGGCCTTCTCAGAAGGAGATTCGACCCAGAAATTTCAGATTAGCAAAGTTCTCCCCCCTCCCGTTCGCTTCGACATTATCCAGTGCATAAGGAAAAATCGAGACCTCTTCGCCTGGACTACAACTGATATGCTGGGGATCTCCGAGGAGATGCTCATGCATCACCTTAGTATCGCTTTGGGGGTCAAACCAGTTCAACAAAAGTGGCACAAATTTGTCCCGAGCGCCAACAAGCTATCAAGAAAGAGGTTGAGAAACTCCTTAGAGCTCGGTTCATACAGGAGGTAAACTATCCGGAGTGGCTATCCAATATCGTGATGGTCAAGAAAGCCAACAGAAGCTGGAGGATCTGCATTGAATTCACGGATCTAAACAAGGTCTATCCCAAAGATCTATTCCCGCTCCTGAGCATCGATGCCCTGATTGATGCAACATCGTGCCATGAACTCTTAAGCTTCATGGATGCGTTCTCTGGGTACAATCAGATGAGAATGTTGCCTCTCGACATTCCGAAGACCTCCTTCGTTACCGATCAGGGCATGTATTGCTACCGAGTCATGCCTTTCGGGCTTAAGAATGCTGGTGCCACCTATCGATGCCTTGTTAAGTGGCACCAGCATTCTTAAGCCTGAAAGGCATGACCCGGTAGCAATACATGCTTTGATCTGTGACGAAGGAGGTCTTCGAAATGTCAGGAGGGAACATTCTCATCTGATTGTACCCAGAGAACGCATCCATGAAGCATCGATAGGTGGCACCAACATGTCTTCTACATAGACTTCCATACCTTCAAGAAGAAGATTAGGCAGAACATGGAAGTCTATGTAAAAGACATGTTGGTGAAGAGCGTCAGCAGATCGGATCATGTCTCCGATCTCCAAGAAGCTTTTAACGTGTTAAGGAGACACAATATGAGACTGAACCCGAACAAGTGTGAGTTCGGCGTCTCATCCGGTAAGTTCCTGGGGTTCATGGTCAGCCAAGGGGCATAGAGGCCAACCCCAAGAAGAACCAGGCCATACTCAACATGGCTGCCCCCTCCAGTGTTAAGGATGTGCAGAGACTCACCGGGTGCCTTGCGGCGATAGGGCATTTCCTCTCCAAATTCGGGAAAAAATGCCTCCAGTTCTTCAAGGCCCTCAGGGGGGCTAAAGGCTTTGAATGGGGGCAACAAAAATAAGAGTCCTTTGACAAGCTCAAGGCTTACTTAGTCAACCCCTACTCTTGAGCAAGCCAAGGCCTGGGGAAGTCCTCTACCACTACAATACACAATACGTTTGCCGGCATTTTTTTGAATATTCACCGGCAATTAAAAATGTCGGGGAATAATCCACCGGCATTTATAAAAATGCTGGTGCAAATGCCGCCGAAGTGCCCGTCGCGGAATACTAGGGGTATACACCGGTATTTTCACAGAACGCCAGTAAATCTCAAATATACACCGGCGGCCGTGAAACGCCGGTATATGGGTATTCCTAAGTGCCCTACTTTTCCCTAATATACATTCACTGGCGGTCAATAAATGCCTCTATATAGCTTTACACCGGCGTTTTTTCAAACGCCGGTGTATGCTTGTTTCTGAGTACCCTATTTTCCACTATATGCATGCACCGGCGTGTCGTAAAAATCCGCTATAGTGTACTTCCGAAATTAATATTGAGATGCACCGGTGTTTTATAAAATGCCAGTGTCTTATTGCTGTTTCTGCTTATGGGTACATCGGCGTGTATCAAATGCATCTCTATTGAAATTTCCAACTGATCAATTGGATAGACCGACGTTTTATGAAATGCCGGTGTATGATCGTTTAATTCCCCCCCCCCCCCCCCCCCCCCAGTTTTTGCCAAAACAGCAAAAATATAGTACAATTCAATTCACAATTTCATTTCAAAAACCTGTAAACTAATTCACAACTAATTCAACCAATTTTAGGCATATTAATGCGCAATTCACAACCAAACACAAGAATTAAAGATAATAAAGTGTCACACATTCCATTAATGGTCCAAATTCACCGCAATATTAACACAAAGTGTCATACTTAACAGATACAGTATTAAACATCCAAATATCTCAGCAAGTACTTAAAACAACAAGGACATAACAACCACAAGGACATCTAGACTAGGCCGATCACTACTGCATACCCCTCGAGTCGCTTCAGTTCTCATCATCTGAATTTTGTCTGATCTGCACGACTCACATTTGATGGATTGATCAGACCGCTCTGTGCAAAAAAAAAAAACAATAATTTAGTTCAACACTGGACCACAATACAGAATATACATATTTTTTCAGAGTAATGTGATACGGTATGTGGTCTTCTCCAAGCACAATGAAAGAACTGCTATGCATGCTTCATCGGTGGCTAGATAGGAATGTGATTAACGATGGAAAGAATAAAATACATCAACTTGACAATAGCAATGCAAAATTGCAGCACCTAAGCAGCAGATTAATAGGTAGTGACAGGAGACAGGACTCGTCCTTTTTCAAGCTACATATCGAACTTGTTAGAGTGTAAAATCATATAGATGGAATATAACTCCCATCAACTTTGTTCAACAGTTTTGCTGTCAAAAACACAACTAATATTACTATACCATCCCACAACAACTGACAAATCATGATGAGTAAGTCATTTTCCTATGCTTATTCAATCTTTAATCGGATTTTTTGTTTGGGTTGAAATGGTTCAACTGACTAATAAACTGATCTCAGTACAACAGTGGACTGAAATCCGTAAACTGCTGAGAGGGGACTGGATTATAAAAAGACTAGGTTATTACTTTTAAGCTCAATTATGATTAATTAATAATGGGCGTGATGCTATCCTAAATGTGACCTTCGTATCTTTTTTGAAGCAAGTTTAATTATAGTGTGTTACAAGAATAATTAGAAACTACGACATTCTGATTACAACTAACATTCTACTTACTATTAAATATTTTTCCAACACGGTAGGGTCAAGGGCCTCGACTCATAAAATGTGGGCTATATCATCTTGACTTCGCTTTCTTAAAACTCCAGATTATCTCTTAACCCTCCAACCCTCCCACCTTTCTAATCACTATAGTTATGTTGGCAGGAATAAAAAAAAGTATTAATCAGAAGTAGATAATTAATTTAATGAGATACTTGCATAGTGTTACCGCTGATTTCGGTGTGGGGGTAAACAGATAGAACTTGTGAGTACGGGAACAACCTGAACAGTTGACTCGGCCTTCTCGCTCCTGCCGCGACCTGCAAGGAAGTGCGAAACACCGGGGTTGATTCCGGCGACGCACCCTCCGACGCTCTTGTCAGTAATCAGAAAAGATTAACAAAGAGCTTAAAAGTGGTGAATGATTGATTAACCTGGTCATGGTGGTAGAGGGGTCATATTTATAGTCGCCTTTGGAGCGATTAGGGGCATGATTTCCTGCCTAACAGCAAGGAGGGAAATCCTCCTATTCTGTTTTGGGAGATTAGCCCTTGATTCCCGGTGGGAGCAAATCAGGGGTGCTGATTTGGCAAAATCAGGGATCCTGATTTGCCCCTTGTTGGTTTGGGTTTGCCTTGGGTCGGGACCCGTACCCAGTTGGAGTGGGTCTGTTCGCGGGTTATAGGATCTGTGAAAAGGAGATCCGGTACCCGTCTTGGACTTGCTTGAGTGTGAAGTTACCGCTTTGCCCCCGAGCATCAAGATTCGTGTCCAATCTGGACGACTCCGATTTAACCCCATTTTTAGCCATATCACGAGCCCCCCACTCCTAAAGACTGAGCGTGGTCAGACTTTGAGGAGTAGATTAACTGTTTTAGTGGCAGGTGGAGTTGTATCAGGTGTCCGAATGGAGGATCTTGGATCTTAAAAGGGGGTATTGAGGTAATTTTTGACATCGTGTGCTGTTCTTGAGCCGCGTCGGGTATCTGATAGTCTTTTATCTACTTTTTTCGAAGTATTTGTTTAATTCTGCGATGTGTTTGCTAATCGTTCGGGGGCCTTAGCGGTGCATTCGGGGTAATAATTGTTCGCTCCGGGGTTCGGAAGCGTGCCCCCGAATTTTCAATTATTTTCCAGAATTTTTAGCTAATTTTCCCGAATTTTTAGCAATTTTTTCGCAATTTTTAAACAAATAAAACGATAAAAGTAAATAAAAAACGATTTAAATACCGATTAATGGCGTGGCTTGATCTGAGCCGTTGATCATGGACGAGCACAAATTTCGGAAGGATCTGACGGCTGTTATAGCTCGGCAGCGTTTTTCTCCATTTTCGAGCTCGGAAAGGCACCTGCTCGGCTGCCGACCGGAGACTAGGGGGTTCGGATGGCGGCGAGTTTTCCAAGAAAACGCTATCTTGTCTTTTAGCGCACGTGGCGCAATCTGGACCGTTCATCGTAAGGAGCACGAATTTCTGAGAGATCGGACGGTCGTGGTAGATCGGTGTCTTTTTTCTCCGTTTACGAGCTCGGAGAGGCACTTGCTCGGCTGCCGACCGAAGACAGGGGGTCTCGGCTTGCCGAGCGACGTGGCGCAATCTGAGCCGTCGGATGAGGATGCGCATCTCGAGACGGGCACATTTCTCAAGAAAATACTATCTTGTCGTGTAGTGTCCTCGGCAAGATCTGGGCCGTCTGATTGAGATCACGCGCGAATACTGAGGGGAAAGTGAGTTTTCTCCGTTTACGAGCTCGGAAAGGCACTTGCTCGGAATCCGTCCGGAGACAAGGGGTCTCGGCAGCTCAAGTGATGCAGCACAATCTGTTCCGAGGTAGTCCTGCTCCCGAGGGAATTAATGGCGCTCGGGGCTTGTGCGGCGTTCCACTTTCCCAGGTCATTATGGATAACCCCCTCAATAAATGCGTGGCGTTTCGACTTCCGAGGATCATAATGACTGGTTCTTGGAGGTTAAGCTATAAGTACCCCCTTTCCCTTGCCATTTCAATCGCAATCAACATAGAGTTTCAGACCTCGGGGGCATCTGCCTTGGGTGGCTTTTCTTTCGAGGTCCGGAGAGGTGGTCGCTCTTCTGCCTGGTTTTCCCTTTGTTCCTGACGGCCCCAAAGTGGATGTCAGGAGCGAGGGGGGAACGAGGTAGTAGTAGCGGCGACTGTGGTCTGAACCCGAGGGATGAGTTACTTCAGAAGGACGGGTGGTCGCCCTGTTGTCTTATTCTTCTCCCGTTCCTCACTGCTCCGAAGGGGGTGTCAGGAGCGGGAGGGGATAAGGTAGTAGTGTCGACGACCGTAGTCCGGACCCGGGGTGTGGGCCTCTTCGGGAGGACGGGTGGTCGTTCTCTCACCAAGATCTTCTGCTTTCTTTGGTTGCTCCAAAGTGAGTGTCGAAGTGAGCGGAGGTCTTGGTGAGAGAGTGATGATCCATGTCCGATGCCGATCTCCGGGCCATCCAAGTCCGTTTGTTGCAACTGTGAAGGCGCCGCTGCCAGAGTCCTCTGACAAACTGGGCCTTCCAGTTGCAACCAACTAGCTCGGAATGGTGCGCTTCATCATGGGTTGCGGCTCGGGCTTCTGGACCGTCCGAGTCTGTTGTTTGCAACTGTGAAGGCGCTGCGGTCAGAGCCCTCTGACAAGCCGCGCCTTCCAGTTGGAAACAATTAGCTCGGAACGATGCGTTTCTCTTGATCTCTGAGTGTTGATGGGTCCCCTCCCATCTCTGTCTTCCTTCCGGGCTGATGGCTTCTGATGGATGTCAGCCCGGAGGAGTTAGAGATGAGGGGAGCGCCGATCTGTTTCTGACCGGGGCCCGTGGGTCGGTGGAATACCAGCCGAGACACGGGACATGGGGGGCGCTCGCCGAAGGCGGCGCCTCAAAACTGAATCAAAATTTTTCCGGTTCTTTCTAGGTATAGGTGGGGCGTCCGAAGGCTCAATCGTCCGAGCGACGTGGCGCACCCTGAGCTGTTGGATGATGGCGCGCATCTCGAGACGGGCGCGGCTCCCAAGAAAACACTATCTTGTCGTTTAGTGTTCTTGGCGAGATCTGGGCCGTCTGATCGAGATCGGGCGCGAAAGTTGAGGGGAAAGTAAGTTTTCCCCGTTTACACGCTCGGAAAGGCGCTTGCTCGGATTCCGACCGGGACCTATTGCCGGCATGTTCGGCTTGCTTGTAGCTTGGATTTGGATCTGCTGGAGCCGAGCCAGCTGACTTGGTGAAGGAGGCAGTGGTGATGGGCCTTCGCGACGCTTCGAAAGCAGCCCAAAAGTCGCAAACTTTCGTTTGGAAGTCCAAGGGACGTCCCAATTTTACTATAAATCTTCACCCCCCCTAAGACCAAGTCTTCACTTTTCACTTTTACTCTCTCTCTTCAGTTTTTACTCCGCTTCGAAGTTTTTAGCTCTCTGGTAGTGTTGCTAGCTGTCGCGGTAGCGTTCGTTGTCTCCGGTGAACTTTCCGACCGTACACATCACTTCAAGGTCAGTCTCTCTCTCTCTTCACTCTTAGAAATGGTTAAGATCACGGATGAGACCCCCGCCTCGGGACAAGCCGTTGGCCGAGGGGATAAAGAGAAGGGAGTAGCGGAGCCGAGCGAGCAGGAGGTTGTTCGTCCGGACAGAGAGGGCGATGTGGCCGAGCAGCCTAGGGAGGTTGAGGCGGTGTCCCGGAAGGGCAAGGGAGTGGTCACCATCGTGGAGACGCCGAAGACGGCGGGGGCGTTCGGTCGGCAGCCCATTATCTTGTCGAGTGTAGGCGGTGTTCGGGACTACGCCGAGGACGTCTTGGGGAAAGTGACTCAAGGTACGGCCCCACTGGTGGAGGAGAATGAGCCAAGGGAGGTTTCCGAGGTGGACCATGCTATCTCGTCGCTCACCGAGGATGACCTTCGGCTGATCCGAGAGGGATTCCGGATCCCGCTTGAGTATGTCCTGCTTCTCCTCGGGCCGGGTTTTCGAGCCAACACGAGCTGCTCGCCGGACGTGTGCGTCTTCCTGGTCGATTCCCTTATTGCCGGACTCCGCTTTCCCCTCCATCCATTCGTGGTTGAGGTCCTGGTCTTTTACGGTTTGAGCTCCGCTCAGCTGATGCCGAACACATGGAGGCACGTTACAGCCTTCGTCCTTCGATGCCAAGAGGTCGGCGCTAAACCGAGTATGTTCCTCTTTCGAAATCTCTATCGACCTTGCCAGCCAAGGAAAGATGAACAGAGGTTTTATCTGTCGCCCCGCCCGGGCGTGAAACTGATCGAGAATCCGGACTCGATCAAACATTGGAAGGAAAAGTACTTCCTCGTCCGATCCATGACGCCGTGGGTGATACCGGCGGTTTGGGAGACAGAGGGTCTGCCCAAGCGGACCAAGAAGGAGGTGCCGCTGAATGAGGAAGAGGCCGAGGTCCGGAGGAAGCTCCTCGCTCTGCCAACCATGAGTTGGAAAGATATTACAGAGGAGGATCTGTTCCGTGGGGGTCTTAGTCCGATCGACCCTCGTACGCTTCTGGTATTTATACTCATTGTTTAAAGCTCATGAAAATTTATCTAAGTTCTTTCGTTCGGCTTTTGCAGAGACGATGAAGATGGATTACAAGGCTCTGATGGCGAAGGGCCGTTCGGAGCAGGAGGCGAAGAAGAAGAGATCGGCGGCGGGGACTCAGGAGAGCCGGCCTGCGAAGAAGCCTTCGGTCGCGAAGGCTGCCGAGCAGCCGAAGGTCATGGTCCTTGACCAGGGGGAGGTCCAGGTCCTCGACCCGCCCGCCCCGGATGCGCCGACACCGACCCCAAAGGGGGACGCTCCTGGTTCGTCGAGCGGCACGTTCGGCGTGACAGAGGTGTTGTCCCTCCAAGTTCCGCCCCTTACTACCGAGGCAGAGAAGATCCTGACCGAGCATCCCAAACAGATCTTCTTCCCCGACTGGCAGGTGATGAAGGTCGATGGCTTCTTGGGCGATGGCAACATCTGCATGGAGGCCGTGAAGCACCTGCCGACCCCGAAGGACCGAGCGACCCTGAAGGCCGGGCAAGCAGGGGACGCCGTGATGCAGATTGCTCGGAATACTATGTCGGTAAGTTGGCCAGGCTCTTCCTCATTAGTTTTTCTTTCCTTGAGTTTTTCTCAAGTACTTGGGTTCAGATTTTAATCCGGTGTTCTTTTTCAGACCCTCTGCCACTTCAACTTCCTGGTCGAGGAGATGGCGAACAAGGAGCAGGAGAAGGAACGGGAGAGGGCGGAGCGCGTCAAGGCTACGCAGCGGCTTGATGCCGAGCAGCTCCTTTCGGCGAGGAGGGCTGACGAGGTGAAGGGGTTGGAGGAGCAGCTGGCCAAGTCCATTCAGCTGTCGAAGGACACGGCGGCTAAACTTGAGGCCTCGGAGAAGGAGGTCGCCGAGCTGAAGGAGGCCCTGGCCAACGCTTGGTCGGAGGTGGAGAAGGCTCAGAAGAGGGCCGAGAGGACCAAGGCCAAGCACCTGAAGAAGGTGAAGAAGGTGAGGAAGGCCGTGCAGGAGGAGGCTGCTCAGCACATGCTCCAGAACATGGAGGACGCTTATGGTCGAGCGCTGATCCACATAGCCGCCAGGAACCCGGGCTTCGACACCTCCTCCTACCACTTTTACAACCCTGTGGAAGGGGAGGAGGGTCTGCCCGAGGGGATGCTCGGACCTGCGGGAGAGACGAAGTCGTCGAGGGTCCCGGGGAGTCCGAGGCCGAGGACGAGAAGGAGGACGACTCCGAGGAGGAGAGTTGGAGCGAAGGCGGAGGCGAGGACGGTGGCGAGGACAAGACCGGGGGGTCGACGGACCCGAGCGGCAAAAAGGTCGACCCCTGACTCGGTTGTTTTTCTTTGTCTTTTTTCTTTTGTAAGCCTAACTGCGGACTGGCCACCGCTAGTGTAAAACTTTTGCCTTGATTTTGAAATGAAAATATTTTGTTTGGCCAAAATTTGCCCAAGTGTTGAACTTCGGATTTGTGTGTGACTAGCCGTAGATGTTTCCGAGTGTTGGGTATCGGATTTATCTCTGCTTTTCAGGTGAAGTTCGGTCCGGTCACGGAGCTCATCTACCTTCGGGGGGAGTTGGCCAAAATGAAGCGTGAGCTCAAGGACAGCCGACAGAGGCGGTTTCTCCTGCTCGGCCAGGCGGAGGAGGTGAGGGCAGTTCTACGGAGGCGCTGCCGCGAGCTGTATCAACTGCGGAAGCACTACCAAGCTCCTTGTCCCGAAGGGGAAGTCGAGCGGCTCCGCGGAGAGCTTACCGCCGTCGAGCAGAAGAATGACGACCTTTTGGCTGAAGTCGAACACTTGGAATTAGCGGAGAAGGAACGTTCGGCGGAGGTAGATAAGCTAACATCCGAGCTGGAGAAGGTATCGGCCGAGTGCAAGAGGTTATCGGCCGAAGTTGACAGGCTCAGAAGGATCACGATAGATAGGGGAATCGAGGTCACTCACTTCCGCCGGCTTGCCACCGATGGTGCTAACGCCTCTGGCTCGTCAAGACCCTCTCGTCCGAAGAAATCGGCGAAGGACGACGTTCTGAGGGACAGGATCATCGAACTGGAGGAGGAGATCGCGTCGCTCAAGCCTGTGCCGGAGAGGGCTAACGTTCGCAGCACTTCGTGCACCTGCGAAGAAAGTGAGAGGGGGATTACGTTTTATGAGCTTGCGACACGCTCGCCTATGACCAGGCGGAGTCCGGCTGACGCGCAGAGCAGCGCGGCTGTCTCATCGAGCGGGGCCTCGGCAGGCGCCGTGGTCAGAGCCAGCAGCGAAGGGGGGTCGCGCTTCGTTGGTTTAGGATCGAATTCGGAGGGCAGACCTCGTCGTTCTCGCGTTTCCCTAAACCGAAGCATTCCCCTTCCGAGGAGACCTTGACCTTGTCGTTTTTCACTTTCGTTGGTTGTTGTAAAACTTAATTGTAGGGTCAGTTCGGCCATCTGTAACACCATTACATCTGAATGTGAATCTTGAAAGTTTCCCTAGAAAATTTTTCCAAGTGTTGGACTTCGGCGGTGTATTGAAATTGTGTTATTCTTTTTCCCTTCTTTTCAGCTCGTGGTGACGATCCATGGCTCGGACTCCGAGCATTCGAACGAAGACTCCGAATCCGAGGCCACTTTTGGAACGGTGGTTCTGAGCCCCGGGAGCGCCGATCTGAAGTTACGCCGAGCCGAGAGTGAGTGGGCCCATATTTCGTTGGTCCTCAGTCTCCGGGAAGCCGAGATCCAACGCTTGGAGAATAGGATCGTCGAGCTGAGCCCCGCAGGAGAGGATGAAGACTCGCAGACCGCATTCAGCAACTCTCTGCGGGTCAAATGCATTCGGCACATTCAGTCGAAGATTATCGCCGAGCGGGATGACTTGCTCTCGGAGATGCGGCACTTGCGGGCTGTGATGGCGAAGCTCCGGGGGGAGGCAGAGGAGCTGCCAGCCGAGGAGGACGAACAGTCTAGTGAGGAAGTTTCTATATGAGAGACGAGTGTAGTAGGTCGGGCATTGTAGGTTTTGTCTGCCAACATCTTGTAATGGAATGCTTTGTATTATGCGCTGACAATTAATAAAATTCCCTTTCATCGCTTTGCATATTTGTCTTGCTTGTAATTGGGTTGGCCGTGCCGAGGAACTTGGGCCGGACGTTGTAGTTTTGTCGGCGAGAGCGTTGAACCGAACGGGCTCCTGCGCGTGCCTTGTTTTGTCGTTTAGAGTTGACTGTAAGCACGGATCTCGAGGTGGCGCGGTTCCCAAGAAAATGCTATCTCGTCGTTTAGCGCAGGTGGCGAGATCTGGGCCGTTTGATCGAGATCACGCACGAAAGTGGAGGAGAAAATGAGTTTTCCCCGTTTGCGAGCTCGGAATGGCTCTTGCTCGGCTGCCGACCGAAGACAGGGAGTCTCGGCGTACCGAGCGACGTGGCATAATCTGAGACATCGGATGTCGACGCGCATCTCGAGACGGGCACATTTCCCTAGGAAACACTATCTTGTCGTTTAGTGTCGTTGGTGAGATCTGCGCCGTCTGATCGAGATCAGGCGCGAAAGTTGAGGAGAAAGTGCATTTTCTCCGTTTGCGGGCTCGGAATGGCACTTGCTCGGATTCCGACCGAGGAGTAGGCCCACCCTTCTTATCTTCTCCCGTTTCCGTGACGAGGCTCGGACTGAATGTAAGCCGAGCGCTCGCCACAACGTAGGGGATTTCCGGAAAGCAATCTTTAGGGCAGGGTTTTGACCAAGTGTTTGCCTTCGGGGTTGTCGCAGAGTTCGACGACTGTGGGAGCAATTCCGAACGGCGATTTACCCCTGGATCGTCCGGGGACGAGCCGCGGAGGTAAAGTCGAACCGAGTGTTGGACTCCGAACCATCGGTGTTAGTTCAACAGTTGTGGGAGCAATTCCGAACGGTGATCTACCCCTGGCTCGTCCGGGGACGAGCCGAGGTGGTAGAGTTCGAACCGAGTGTTGGACTCCGAACCATTGGTGTTAGTTCAACAGTTGTGGGAGCAATTCCGAACGGCGATTTACCCCTGGCTCGTCCGTGGACGAGCCGAGGTGGTAGAGTCGAACCGAGTGTTGGACTCCGAACCATCGGTGTTAGTTCAACAGTTGTGGGAGCAATTCCGAACGGTGATCTACCCCTGGCTCGTCCGGGGACGAGCCGAGGTGGTAGAGTCGAACCGAGTGTTGGACTCCGAACCATTGGTGTTAGTTCAACAGTTGTGGGAGCAATTCCGAGCTCTTGTAGGGCGTATTCGGCCTGATCCGGAGAGAGGCACCTTAGGTACGGTCGGCCGTCTACTAGAGAGAAAGAGCGTTTGTATAGGACCCCCTCGATCAAGACATAGCGTTCGGCCCGGGTTCTGACTCGGCGTGCTTCCTTGGGATCTGAGGGTAGAACCCCGTCCCTTAGGAATTCCATCAGTGGCTTCATCCAATTGTCCTGCAGCATGACTGGCAAGGACTCCGCCGAGCCAGATGCCTCGTCTTCGATGCTTGGCTTAGAGAGGACTTCAATCAGTACGGTCTGCTCGAGACCTTGTAAGGAGGACGAGGCCAACTTGGAGAGGGCGTCGGCCTGTGAATTCTCCTCCCGGGGGACCCGTTGAATGAGCGCCTCTTCGAACCGGTCCATGAGGTCCCGGACCTTGGCGAGGTACTTCGCCATTCGCTCGTCTCGGGCTTCATATTCACCCAAGACCTGGTTCACAACTAGTTGGGAATCACTGTGAATCCGGAGGCGCCGAGCTCCAGCGCTTCGGGCGAGTCCGAGCCCAGCAATGAGTGCCTCGTACTCCGCCTCGTTGTTCGAGGCTTTGAAGCTCATGCGGATCGCGTACTGGAGCACGAAGTTGTCAGGGCCGTTCAGAATGATGCCAGCACCGCTTCCTTCGTTACACGAGGATCCGTCCACGAAGACTGTCCAGATGGGAGGTCCCTTCGGGACGTGGCCGACCTCAGGGATAGTGGACTCTACAATGAAGTCGGCGAGAGCTTGCGCCTTAATTGCTGTTCGAGGTTGGTAAGAGATGTCGTGCTGGCTCAGCTCTATGGACCATTTCATCAGCCGGCCCGAGGTCTCTGGCTTATAGAGGATTTGCTTTAAGGGTTGGTCGGTCAGGACAACGACCGAGTGAGATTGGAAGTACGGCCGAAGCTTCCTCGCTGCCATGACCAGAGCGTAGGCTATCTTCTCTATCCTCGGATAGCGGAGCTCGGCGTCCCGGAGCACCTTGCTCACGTAGTAGATTGGCCTCTGTGTTCGGTCCTCCTCTCTTACTAAGACCGCGCTCAGGGTCTGCTCGGAAGCAGCCAAGTAGACAAAGAGAGTCTCGCCCGGGACTGGTTTGCTGAGCAGAGGGGGGTTTACCAAGTAGGCCTTCAGCTGTTCGAATGATTCCTGTTGAGGTTGGCCCCATTCAAAGCCCTTAGCCCCCCTGAGTGCCTTGAAGAAGGGGAGGCACTTCTCCCCCGACTTAGAGAGGAACCGACCGATAGCAGCGAGCCGACCAGTGAGCTTCTGCACCTCTTTGATGTTCCGAGGCGGGGCCATGTCTAATATGGCCTTAATCTTCTCGGGATTAGCTTCGATCCCTCGTTGGCTTACCATGAAGCCGAGGAATTTTCCTGAGGAGACCCCGAATGCACACTTGTTCGGGTTCAGTCGCATGTTGTGCTTCCTCAACACGCCAAATGCCTCTTGGAGGTCGGCTACATGATCGGTGCCGCGAATGCTCTTGACGAGCATGTCATCAACGTACACCTCCATGTTTCGGCCGATCTGGATTTGGAAGACCTTGTTGACGAGGCACTGGTAGGTGGCGCCTGCATTCTTCAAGCCGAACGGCATTACTCGGTAGCAGTAGAGGCCTTGGTCGGTGACGCAGGAGGTCTTCGGAATGTCCGGAGGGAACATTCGGATCTGATTGTATCCCGAGAAAGCATCCATGAAGCTGAGGAGCTCATGGCCCGAGGTGGCGTCTATAAGGGTGTCGATGTTCGGGAGCGGGAAGGGATCCTTCGGACACGCCTTGTTCAGGTCGGTGAAGTCAATGCATATCCTCCACGAGCCATTGGACTTCTTGACCATCACAACATTCGACAGCCACTCGGGGTAATTTACCTCCTGTATGAACTTGGCCTTTAGAAGTTTATCAACCTCTTCCTTGATGGCCTGCTGTCGCTCGGAGGCGAACTTCCGCCTCTTCTGCTAAACCGGTTTGTACCCCGGTTCGACGCTCAGGCGATGGACGAGCAGTTCCTCGGAAATGCCGGGCATGTCCGCGGCCGACCAAGCAAACAGGTCGCGGTTATCCCGGATGCACCTCACCAAGTCAGAATACAGCACGGTCGGCAAGCACTTGCTGACAAGGAACTTCCGGCTCGGCTCCTCGTCTGAGAAGAGCACTTCTTCTAACTCGTCCGCCGGCTCGGACGTTGGGCGAGCCTTCGGCTCGGGGATCTCCAGTGTCTCGAGCGAGAGCACTGGCCCACCGGTGGAAGTCATGTAGCACTTCCGGGCTGTTTCTTGGCTTCCCCTTACTTCCCCTACTCCAGAGCGAGTGGGGAACTTCATCTTCAAATGATACGCCGAGGGGACAGCCTCCAGGGCGGCAAGCCCGGGTCGGCCTAGGATGATGTTGTATGCTGCCGGGACGTCGACGACCATGAAGTCCATCGGCTCGATCCGGGTAGTAGGGGCGCTTCCCGCAGTAACGTCCAGGGTTATCACCCCTTCGACGGTTACCGGGACCCCCGTGAACCCATGGAGTGTGTAACCGGCTGGCTTGAGACGGTCTTGGGACAGCTGCAGGCCTCGGAAGGCCGAGAGGAAAAGGATATTGACCGAACTCCCATTGTCCACCAAAATCCTCTGCACCTTGAAGTTGGCCATGCGGAGGTCGATGACGAGGGCATCACAGTGTGGGGTTCGGACTCCTTCGAGGTCGACGTCCGAGAAGGACACGGGGACGCCGAGACCTTTGGGAGGAGGAGCACTGTGGACCAAGTTTACCTCTCGGACGAAGGCTTTTCGGGACGTATTAGAGGAGCCGCCCATGGGGCCTCCGTGGATCATGTGCAGAATCCTTTCCTCCTCGAACTCGGGTGTTTCTTCGCGCCGCTCGGGGCGCTTGTTAGCCCCCCGAGCCGGAGGAGAATTGCGATCCGCCCGGTCGTTCGTCTTCACGAACTTTGCCAATTGCCCCCTCCGGATGAGGGCTTCGATCTCGTCCTTCAAGGCCCGACAGTCGTTCGTGTCGTGGCCATGGTCTCGGTGGTAACGACACCACTTATCTTTGTTCCTCCTCTTTGCCGGGGTGTGCATCCTCGGCGCCGGAGGGATGACCCCCTCCTTCTCGACCTCCATCAGGATAGTGGAGACGTTGGTGGTGAGGGGAGTGAACTTCTCGAATCTGGGGGGAGCGCGACGGTGACCGCCACTGTCCTTCTGGGCTTTCTTGGACCCCTCTTCCCCTGTCGCCTTCCTTTTCGACCCTGCGGAGGGCCCTCCGAAGCTCGGAAGGGCTTCGGCCTCCTCTGCCCGGATGTACTTCTCGCACCTCAGGAGGAGGTCGGCGAAGTCATGCGGGGGCTTCTTTGCTAGGGACGAGCGGAGGTTCGCGTTGAGGACGTTCGACTGGAACGCCACGGTCGCCACGGACTGGTCTAAGGAGGCGATAGACCTGACCTCCGCGGTGAATCTCTTCACGTAGTCCCGCAACTTCTCTTCCCTTGCCTGCCGCAGGTTCAGCAGGGAGAGACTTGTCTTCTCGGCTCGCCTGCTGCTCACGAAGTGAGTAATGAACAGTGTCTCAAACTGCTCGAACGAGAAGATGGAGGAGGGGGCGAGCCTGGAATACCATTCCCGAGCCGACCCCCTAAGGGTGGCAGGGAAGGTCCTGCAGAGTACAGTGTCCGAAGCTTGATGGATGAGCATCAGGGTCTTGAAGCTTTCGACGTGGTCGACCGGGTCGGATTCCCCTGAGTATGTTTCAAACTGTGGCGGTTTGAAACTCCTCGGTATATGGGCCTCCATGATCGACCGTGAGAAGGGGGGTCGGCTCGGACGGAATGTTCCGGCTCGGGACTCTTCTTCCTTGTCAATGCGGCCGATGCGCCTTTCCACCTCATGGAGACGGCGGATAAGGGCGTCGTCTCTCCGCTGGTAGTCGTACGACCCCCCAGACTCCTCTTCATAGGAAGGGGAGCGTGGACTGCGGCACCGGTAGTCCTGGGACCGGTGAGGGCTCGGTTGCCGCTGTTGACGGCTGGGAGCCGGGGAAGGGCTCCGGGTGCGGCGGCGAGGACTCGGATCCCTCGGGGGCGTCGGAGCCCTCTGTGCATCCTGGACATTTTGCCGGAGGTTGAGAGCCTGCATAACGGTCTCCTGAAATTGGAGGAATTCGGCCCGACTGATAGGCACTTCTCGGTCCCTCGGATGACGCCGATCCCTGGGGGACCGGGACCTCCTCCTTCGGCGCTCGGGGGACGCCGCTCAGCCTCTGCGGTCCGGGGACCTTCTGCCGTCTCGGCGACGCGGGGACTGCTCACCTTGACGCTGGCGGGAGGCTCCCTCTCGGGCCCGCCTCTCGTCAAGATGGGTGCGGAGGTCGTCGTCCTTCTAGCGGTTCAGAAGTGTGATGCGGAGGTCGGGATGATGGGAAGCCATCGAGTCCGAGGACCCATTATGGACAGAGACATGTCCTGGATTGAGGGGCTGCTTTCCCTTCCGACCGTTGTGACCGGACGGACCGTTGTTGGGTTGCTGATTGGGATGAGGAGGAGGGACCTGCTGTGCCGGCGGAGGGAGACTGGATTGTGGAATAGGGTTGACCGGGGCTTCCTCCGTAGGGTCGGCGGGATTGGCCACCCGGTTGGACCCTCTAGATTTGACCTTCTTCGGAGGCATGGCTGCAGCGGACGATGAGGAATAGCTGAGGCTGTTCGTGTGGTGGCTTCCCACAGACGGCGCCAATCTGTTACCGCTGATTTCGGTGTGGGGGTAAACAGATAGAACTTGTGAGTACGGGAACAACCTGAACAGTTGACTCGGCCTTCTCGCTCCTACCGCGACCTGCAAGGAAGTGCGAAACACCGGGGTTGATTCCGGCGACGCACCCTCCGACGCTCTTGTCAGTAATCAGAAAAGATTAACAAAGAGCTTAAAAGTGGTGAATGATTGATTAACCTGGTCATGGTGGTAGAGGGGTCATATTTATAGTCGCCTTTGGAGCGATTAGGGGCATGATTTCCTGCCTAACAGCAAGGAGGGAAATCCTCCTATTCTGTTTTGGGAGATTAGCCCTTGATTCCCGGTGGGAGCAAATCAGGGGTGCTGATTTGGCAAAATCAGGGATCCTGATTTGCCCCTTGTTGGTTTGGGTTTGCCTTGGGTCGGGACCCGTACCCAGTTGGAGTGGGTCTGTTCGCGGGTTATAGGATCTGTGAAAAGGAGATCCGGTACCCGTCTTGGACTTGCTTGAGTGTGAAGTTACCGCTTTGCCCCCGAACATCAAGATTCGTGTCCAATCTGGACGGCTCCGATTTAATCCCATTTTTAGCCATATTACATAGCATTCCCTTAAGCCTACACATCAGATGGCATCTTTAACTATGATATAAATGGTTGTTTATAAATTTTTCGTACTTGAAAGCATAACTATAGTGACCAAATATCTTTAACTATGATTCAGTACTTGAAAGCATAATAAATGAGAGAATATAAAATCCATGACCAAATACCCAAAATTGTGTGACATATATTTATCAAACTAATCAACTCTCTTTTCCTCTTTTGTTTGTTCCTTTTCTTTTTATTTTTCAATAATTACCAGTCTAACTACATATATATATACACCAACTGTAGTTTGAATGATAACAGTTTCCTGGAAGAATGATACCACAAATTACACTATCTCACAGAGTAAGGACAATTCATCCATTCCTACTTAGCAAAAATAGTTGACAAAAAGCAAGATGTTGATTTTTTGTTCAAGTATGAATTAAAAAGAATAAGCAGATAGCAAGCATATGTTATATAGGAAAGTCTATTAATACTATTACCACTCACTCCTCAAACTTGAAGTAGAACTCAGCACATGAAAAGAAACTTAGGGTGCGTTTGTTTTGATATTTTGAATAGAGTATTCTGAATTGAGTATTCTGAATAGAGTATTCTGAATAGAGTTATTCTGAATATGAGTTTAAAAGCTGTTTGTTTATATTGTATTCTGAATATTGATATTCTGAAAGCTGTTTATCTGAAAAAGAGAGTTTAGAAGCTGTTCGGTTATATTTCTAGCTGAAAACTGTATTCTGAAAGCTGTTTTTCTGAAAATGAGTGTTTAAAAGCTGTTCGGTTATATTTCTAGCTGAAAACAGTTATCTGAAAGCTGTTTTTCTGAAAAAGAGAGTTTAAAAGCTGTTCGGTTATATTTCTAGCTGAAAACTGTTATCTGAAAGCTGTTTTTCTGAAAAAGAGTGTTTAAAAGCTGTTCGGTTATATTTCTAGCTGAAAACTGTATTCTGAAAGCTGTTTTTCTGAAAAAGAGTATTTAAAAGCTGTTCGGTTATATTTTTAGCTGAAAACTATTATCTGAAAGCTGTTTTTCTGAAAAAGAGTGTTTAAAAGCTGTTCGGTTATATTTCTGACAATTTTGAAAATCAATTTGAAATAATAATAATAATAATAATAATAATAATAATAATAATAATAATAATAATAATAATAATAATAATAATAATAATAATATATATAATAATAATAATAATAATAATAATATATATATATAATATATATAATAATAATAATAATAATAATAATAGTAATAATATATAATAATATATATATATATATAATAATAATAATAATATATATAATAATAATAATAATAATATATAATAATATATATAATAATAATAATAATATATATAATAATAATAATAATAATATATATAATAATATATAATAATAATAATATATATAATAATAATATTAATATTAATAATAATAATAATAATAATAATAATAATAATAATAATAATAATATATAATAATAATAATAATAATAATAATAATAATAATAATAATAATAATAATAATAATATATAATAATAATAATAATAATAATAATAATAATAATAATAATAATAGTAATAATAATAATAATAATAATACTTACCTTTTTACCTATGCATACATTCTTTATTGATATCTAGATATTTCCATATGATATGGGTCAGGAATAAACGTGGCTCATCCTGGGCCACTGGATCCCCTCAGGATACGTGCTCTTTCTGATCCTTCAGATATACCACGTCAGCGCCGGAAAACCGCCCGGAGCTCTGCCACGTCAGACCGGAAACCACTCCGGCGCCTGCCACGTCCGCCCTATACCGCTCGGCTTTCCACCGCTTCAGCCACTCGGGTAACCGGGTCCAGCCCAGCCCCAAACGGGTCTGGACCCGATTGGCATCCCCTATAAATACCAGACCCTCCCCCCTATCTGCAGGTAATCAATCTTTTCCACTCAAAACCCTAGTTACTGTACTCTCTCTCAGAGACTAACTAGATCATCGGAGGGTCTGCCACCAGGATCAACCCCGGTGTTCCTAGACCGTCTGCAGGTACACGAGACCTCGGATCCGAGCCCCCTGATCCGAGCCAAGCATCCAGCCTCACCTCACTCCAGCCTGCCACCGGTACCGCTCGGCCAGCCGAGGGTCGCCTGACTAGAAGCTTTCTCCTTTAAATACAAATCGAGTAAAGAACTCACACCTGGTGCATCCACACTTCTCCCAGAAACAAACCGCATCAGGTTGGCGCCGTCTGTGAGAAAGCTACTTCAGAAGCCGACCCGAGCCCGACCGCCTAGGTACCTCAGCAGCCGAGCTCTCATGGCCCCCAAAGCCAAGAATGCTGCTACCTCCGCACCCCAGCGAGATTTGCCCCCGCCGTTTGCCATCGTTGAGCCATGCGCATCCAAGCAAGGGGCTCCCCGCCAGGGACCCCAGAAGAGCGCCACCCGTACAGTCCAGCCCGACCTACGAAGGGTAATTATCAACCGGCAGGTTAGTCGCAGTGGGGGAAGGGCCGCTTCCAACTCGGCCCCGAACCATCCACTACCACCGCCCGAAGGACGGAGGCCAGCGCTCAGCCGCGTTGGAAGGCAACCTCCGGTCCAACCGGCCCGAAACGAGGGAGCCCCAGTCACTCACCAGGAGTTCCAGGACTTCCGAAGAGAAATTCTTGGGGCTCTCCAACGGGCCCCCAGGGAAGAAGTCCGCCATTCCCGAACCAGGTCGGACGCCGAGGCAAGCATGTCCCGTCCATCAACAATCCCGGCAGAGGACGATGGTGCACTCCTAAGGCGCCTCCAAGAAATGGAGGATCGCCTCGATCACATAGGCGACGACGGCCTCGGAGCCGCTCAGGGGTACAGACCTGTCCGACCCCCTTTCTCCGCCCTCATCCTCCAAGCGAAAATACCTCGGAATTTCCGACCACCTCAGTTCGAGACCTATGACGGCGAGGGGGATCCTGCTGATCACATGGAGGATTTCAAAACCCTGATGATGATTCACAGCGCTTCGGATCCCCTGCTGTGCCGAGCCTTCCCTGCTACACTCCGGGGTCCGGCACGTGAATGGTTCTCTAAACTGGCCCCTGGCTCCATTTACTCCTTCGACCAACTAGAGGGCAATTTCCTTGCCCACTTTGTCACCAGCCGGAAGGCCGAGAGGACGAGTGCCTCTTTACTCGGACTCCGCAGATGGAGGGGGAGTCACTCAGAGTGTTCGTCTGAAGGTTCACCACAGAGGCGAGGTCGGTATCCTCCCTCGATCCTGGCGTCGCCTCCGCGGCATTTCGGCACAACGTCCGTCATGGACAGCTGAAGGCCTCTCAGGCGAAGAAACCTCCTATAGATTTTCCCGACCTCCTCAACAGGGTCGAAAAGTACATCAGGGCAGAAGAGGCCCTGAACCCCGAAGATTCCAGGGAGGCCCCCGGGAAGGGAAAGCGGAAGGCCGAAGAAGTCGAGCCATCAAAAAAGGCTCCAAGGGACGCGGGTGGCATGAAGAAGGTCCCACTGGTCCCTCGCTTTGAGAGGTATACCCCGCTAACCCAAAATGTGTCCTCCATACTCTTGGCAATCGAGGACAGGGACCTCGTCCAGTACCCCCCTCGTCCGTCCAACAATACCAGCAAGAAAAGGGATCAGCGGTTCTACTGCCGCTTCCACCGGGATAACGGGCACGACACGGATCACTGCCGTGCCCTGAAAGACGAGATCGAGGCCCTCATTAAACGAGGGTACCTTCGGGAGTACAAGCGAGATGAAGCTCGAGGGCAGAGGGACACGAGGAACAGGAGAACCCCACCTCCTCCTCGAGCTCCCCTGCAGCTCCTCGAACGAGAGCATGAGCTCGATGAGCCTGATGGCCAGGCCATATTACACTGCGTCCACGGGGGACCCATGGGAGGGGAGTCCAACACTTCCCGCAAGGCGTTCATCCGGGATGTTAACGCCGTCCAAGGTCCTCTCCCCCCTCAGATTCAACAACTCCCTATCTCCTTCTCGGGGGAAGACCTGGAAGGGGTGCGGCTCCCGCATTGCGACGCCCTCGTCATCAACCTCAGCATGGCCAATTTCGACGCTCGGTGTGTCCTTGTGGACAACGGGAGCTCGGTTAACATTTTGTTTCTCGAAGCCTTCGAGAACCTGAAGCTCTCCCGCGACAAGCTGAAGCCGGCAGGGTACACCTTGCACGTGTTCTCGGGCGTCCCTGTAACAATTGAAGGGATCGTCACACTGGATGTCACGGCATGTACAACCCCAAACCGAAGAACCGAGTCCATGGACTTTATGGTGGTAAACGTCAAGGCAGCCTACAATGCGATACTCGGTCGCCCGGGCCTCTGCTCCCTCCAGGCTGTCCCCTCGGCCTATCACCAGAAAATGAAGTTCCCCACCAAGACCGGAGTGGGAGTAGTCCGGGGGAACCAGGAAGCTGCTCGCTCATGCTACATGACAGCAATCGGGAGTGGCGTGTTTCCCCTCGACGCCGTCGAGATGCTTCCCCAGAGGACCCAGCCAGAGCCGGAGTCGGCAGACGAGTTGGAAGATGTCTCGTTCGAGACAGGGGATCCATCGAAGCAATTTCGAGTAAGTCGCTCCCTCACCCCATGCCTTAAGTCCGACCACATTACCTGCATTCGCCGCAATGTCGACCTCTTCGCCTGGAAGCCTTCGGACATGCCCGGTATCTCCGAGGATCTCATCATGCACAGGCTCAGCGTAATCCCCGGGTCGAAGCTGGTTGTCCAAAAGCGACGTAAGTTCGCTCCGGAGAGACAGCAGGCGGTGAATGCGGAAGTCGACAAGCTCCTGGCCGCACGCTTCATCCAAGAAGTCAGCTATCCCGAGTGGCTGGTGAACGTCGTCATGGTCAAGAAGGCGAGCGGGAGCTGGAGGATCTGCATAGATTTCACGGACCTCAACAAGGCGTGCCCGAAGGATCCATTCCCCCTCCCCAGAATCGATGCTCTTATCGATACAACATCGGGTCACGAGCTCCTGTCCTTCATGGATGCATTTTTGGGCTACAACCAGATCCGCATGTTCCCTCCCGACATTGCCAAGACGTCCTTCGTTACAGACCAGGGGTTGTACTGTTACAGGGTCATGCCCTTCGGGCTGAAGAACACAGGCGCCACCTATCAGAGACTCGTCAACCGGGTCTTCAAGGAGCAAATCGGGCGCAATATGGAGGTATATGTGGACGACATGCTCGTCAAGAGCCAGCGAGGGGAGGATCACGTCGCCGATCTGGAGGAGGCCTTTGGGGTACTTCAGACCCATAATATGAGACTCAATCCGACCAAATGCGCCTTCGGCGTCTTCGCGGGAAAATTCCTTGGCTTTATTGTCAGCCAGCGAGGCATCGAGGTGAACCCCGAGAAAATCCAGGCCATTTTAGACATGGCTCCTCCCAGGAACATCAAAGAGGTCCAGCGGCTGATGGGGAGACTGGCGGCCATCGGCCGTTTCCTCTCCAAGTCTGGAGAGAAGTCTCTCCCGTTCTTCAAAGCCCTGCGCGACACCGGAGGGTTCGAGTGGGGTACCCAACAGCAAGAGGCCTTCGTCCAATTGAAGGAGTACCTCACAAACCCTCCCCTCCTCAGCAAGCCCGAACCAGGAGAGCCACTCTGGCTCTACCTTTCGGCCTCATAGAAGGTGCTCAGCACCGTTCTCGTTCGAGAGGATGAGGGATCGCAGAAGCCTCTGTACTATGTCAGCAAGGTCCTGCTCGATGCCAAGACCAGATACTCTAGGATGGAGAAAGTAGCGTACGCCCTGGTCATGGCCTCGCGAAAACTCCGTCCATATTTTCAATCTCATTCGGTCCAGGTACTGACGGACCAACCCCTGAAGGCCGTGCTCTACAAGCCAGAGTGCTCGGGTCGACTCGTCAAATGGTCGATCGAGCTCAGCCAGTATGACATCGGCTATCAGCCCAGAATAGCCATCAAGGGGCAGGCGCTCGCAGAATTCATTACGGAATGGACCATCTCCGAGCATCCCGCAAGCAAGGAGGCCGGTCAGACGTGGGAAGTTTACGTCGATGGCTCCTCCTGCGAGGTGGGTAGCGGAGCTGGCATTATTCTGCAAGGCCCGGATGGTTTTCTTCTCCAATACTGCCTCTGCCTCAACTTCCTGGCCTCCAACAACAAGGCCGAATACGAGGCTATGATCGCCGGGCTCACCCTGGCCCATCGGGCTGGCGCCAGACATATCAGGGCATTTAGTGACTCCCAGCTCGTGGTCAACCAGATCACCGGGGAGTACGAGGCCCGCGACGATCGAATGGTCCGGTACCGAGCGGTCGTTCAACGCCTACTAACGTCCTTCGACGAGTCGGCTGTTGTAAGGATCCCCCGGGAACAGAATGTCCAGGCTGACGCCCTGTCAAAACTGGCCTCCTCATCCTTCAAAGGTCTCGACCGCACGGTCCTGATCGAAGTCATGTTGAAACCAAGCATCGACGTTCCGGAGGTCCTGTGCAATGAAGACGGAGATCCCCCCGAAGACTGGACCACTCTTATTAGGCAATTTCTCGTCAAAGGAGAGCTCCCCGATGATCGAGCCGAAGCAAGAAGGGTCAGGGCCCGAGCGGAAAGATTCACAATAATCAACTCGACACTCTTCAAAAGGTCCTACACTACCTCGGATGGTCGACCCTATCTCCGCTGCCTCACTCCCGATGAAGCCAAATATGCTCTCAAGGAATTACACGAGGGGATCGGCGGATGCCACATGGGAAGTCGCTCGCTCGCGCGAAAGGCTTTGAACCACGGGTACTACTGGCCCACCATGTTGCAGGACGCTCTAACCCTTGTCAAGAAATGTGGCCCCTGTCAAAGGTTCTCACCCGTCAAAAGGGCCCCGTAAGCAAATCTCCGCTCGATGGCCAGTCCGACCCCCTTTGCCATGTGGGGAATGGATCTGGTAGGCCCCTTTCCCAAGGCAACGGGACAACGAAAGTTTCTCATTGTGGCAATCGACTACTTTACCAAATGGATCGAGGCAGAGCCATTAGCAACGATCACCGAGCAACAGACGCAGCAATTCTTCTGGAAGCACATCGTCTGTCGGTTCGGGATACCTCAAGTGCTCGTCACAGATAACGGACCCAATTCGCGGGCAAGCATTTCCGCAAGTTCTGCGAAGATCTCAGTATCCAGCAGCGCTTCTCCTCAGTATGTCATCCCCAGTCCAACGGGCAGGCGGAGAACGCAAACCGTCAGATCCTCGACGGACTCAAGAAGCGACTCGATAATTCCTCCAAGGGATTATGGGTCGACGAGCTGCCAAGTGTTCTCTGGGCCCACCGAACGACGAAGAGGATCCCGACGGGGGAGTCGCCCTTCAATCTGACGTACGGTGCAGAGGCCGTCATTCCTCTGGAGATAGGGATCCCCTCTCCCCGGATCATGGCCTTCGATGAGGCAAGTAACTCTTTACAGCTTCGAGCCGACCTGGACCTCGTTGATGAGGTCAGGGAGAAATCGGCCATTAGAAGGAGTATCTACCAGCAGAGGATCGAGAGGTTTTTCAACAAGAAGGTGCGCCCAACTGACATCAAACTCGGAGACCTCGTTCTCCGAAAGCTGGCGGTATCCAATCCCGGCCAGAAAAGAAAGTTGGCACCAAACTAGGAGGGCCCTTACAAGGTATCAGAAGTCATACGTCCTGGTACGTATCTTCTGACCAGCGCCGAAGGCAAGCCCATCAAAAGGCCCTGGAACGCGGAGCACCTGATCAAGTTCTTAGGAGAGGAATAGCCTCCATATCCATGTAAATCATCGTGATTGTAATCGGCACATCGTGCCTAGTCTTTTGTAATAGCCCAAATATATTGTAAATATGCCAGGTTTCTTAAAACAAGCCATGGCTCCTTATTTTGTTACCAATGAAGATAGTGTTCCGCTCTCGGCCCTCGGACGAAATCCCGAGCTAGAACGGCTTCTCTTACAAGCTTAAGGTTCGGCCCTCGGACGAAATCCCGAGGTAGAACGGCTTCTCTCACAATCTTATAGTTCGACGCTCGGATGAAATCGCGAGCAAGAATAGCTTCTCTTACAAGCTTAAGGTTCGGCCCTCGGACGAAATCGCGAGCCAGAACAGCTTCTCTTACAAGCTTATGGTTCGGCCCTCGGACGAAATCCCAAGCCAGAACAGCTTCGCTTACAAGCTTATGGTCCGGCCCTCGGACGAAATTCCGAGCCAGAACAGCTTCTCTTACAAGCTTATGGTCCGGCCCTCGGACGAAATCCCGAGCCAGAACAGCTTCTCTTACAAGCTTATGGTCCGGCCCTTGGACGAAATCCCAAGCCAGAACAGCTTCTCTTACAAGCTTGTGGTCCGGCCCTCGGACGAAATCCCGAGCCAGAACAGCTTCTCTTACAAGCTTATGGTCCGGCCCTCGGACGAAATCCCGAGCCAGAACAGCTTCTCTTACAAGCTTATGGTTCGGCGCCCGGAAGAAATCCCGAGCCAGAACAGCTTCTCTTACAAGCTTATGGTTCGGCGCCCGGACGAAATCCCGAGCCAGAACAGCTTCTCTTACAAGCTTATGGTTCGGCCCACGGACGGAATCGCGAGCCGGAATAGCTTCTCACAAGCTTATGGCTCGGCTTACCCGCACCGTCTCTCCCCGAGAACATGTGCCGGAGCTCAGCGTCGACCCCGAGCGAGGCGGGTGCCTTCTCCAAGGCACCGCGACCTTGATGCTCGGCGGCGACACTCCGCTACGCCTGCAATTGCCTTTCTCACCGGTATGGGGGCTCGGCATCCGTCCCTCGCTCTGTTGGGGGCTCCTTACAGCCCCTCAACCTATGTACGAGGCGACATCCGCCAGCCGTGCCCACACCGTCTCTCCCCGAGAACATGTGTAGGAGCTCGGCGTCGACCGCGAGCAAGGCGGGTGCCTTCTCCAAGGCACCGCGACCTTGACGCTCGGCGGCGACCCTCCGCTAAGCTTGCAATTGCCTTTCTCACCGGTACGGAGGCTCGGCATTCGTCCCTCGCTCGGTTGGGGCTCCTTACGGCCCCCCAACCTATGAACGAGGCGACATCCGCTAGCCACGCCCGCACCGTCTCTCCCTGAGAACATGTGCAGGAGCTCGACGTCGACCTCGACCAAGGCGGGTGCCTTCTCCGAGGCACCTGCGACCTTGACGCTCGGCGGCGACCCTCCGCTACGTCTGCAGTTGCCTTTCTCACCGGTACGGGGGCTCGGCATCCGTCCCTCGCTCGGTTGGGGGCTCCTTACAGCCCCTTAACCTATGTACGAGGCGACATCCGCCTGCCACGCCCACACCGTCTCTCCCCGAGAACATGTGCAGGAGCTCGGCGTCGACCCCGAGCAAGGCGGGTGCCTTCTCCAAGGCACCGCGACCTTGACGCTAGGCGGCGACCCTCCACTACACCTGCGATTGCTTCTCACTGGTACGGGGGCTCGGCATCCATCCCTCGCTCGGTTGGGGGCTCCTTACGGCCCCACAACCTATGAACGAGGCGACATCCGCCAGCCATGCCCACACCGTCTCTCCCCGAGAACATTTGCAGGAGCTCGGCGTCGACCCCGAGCAAGGCGGGTGCCTTCTCCAAGGCACCCCGACCTTGATGCTGGACGGCGACCCTCGACACTCTTCAAAAAATGGTTCTCACAAACACGGGGGCTCGACGAACCAAAGCTCCAAGCCCGGTACCGACCCCGTGTTGCCATAGTTTTATTTAAGGTTTAGAGCGTCCGCCTTCGGCAGACGCTCCGAGCCTCGTGTCGAATTATCGACCGCCCTCTCACCCGTGAACAACTCGGGGTTTGACTACCTTGACCGGCCCCAAACCCCGAACTGATCGACCCGCTGCTCCCACCATCCGGGATTAGACGCTCCGAGCCTTCGAGATGTTCAGCCGTCCCTCCTCTCGCCCAAGAACAAGTCGGGGTTTACGGCTTTGACGAGCCCGAAACCCCGAATTGTTCCCGGACGACAGAAGAGCCGCCACACATCGAGAATATTTTTTTCTTTAGGCGCCCGCCTTTTGCAGGCACCCGAGTCAGATGGCTCACTGCTTGACAGCTGATAGGGAGTGGGTGGTTATATAGACCGCTGAGGCCTCATTTACTGCGCCTGGAAATGTGAAACGGCGGAATGCGAAACGTCGCCATAAATGTTCATGGGAAAACGAAATGTCGCAATTAATGACGCAACCGCGTCAGTTGCGACCCTTCGTAAATTTCACACCAACCACCCTCGGCATCCGAGGCAATCAAGGTTCTGAGAAACAGATGTTCTTATTGATTACTCATTGCTTACAACTCGACGAACGTCGATACAAATACAATGAAAAAAGAAGGCTCACAACTCACTCGCACTCACCAGGGAACTCAAATTCGGGGCTCTTATTACGCTCGGTTGGGCCGACCAGGGAAGACACTCCCGCCACTGAGCTCCCCGCATCATCCGGCTGGGCCTCAACCAGCGAGAACGGCACCGACCGCCCCGGGGTGGAGTTGCTCGCCTCTTCAACTAGGCCCGCACCCAATATGAGCTTCAGCCGACGAACCTCCAATTCTTTCTCCATGACGTCCTCACGAAGAAAAGACTCGGAGGCCAAGCGCCACTAGAGGTACCCGAGACCGACCAGTCCGTCTCGATGACCCACCAGTCCCGGTCGGCCACGATTTTTCTCAAACAGGCCACCTCTAGGCCGAGCTCCCTTGACTTTCTCAGAAAGTAATTCGTGGTGGCCTCTCGGTCCCGAGCCAACTTTCGACGAGCCAACGTCTACCAAAAGAAAAAACAAGTGTCACAAAAACGCAAGTGTTGAAGGGTCGGCACAAAAAGTATATTTCATTTCATCTCAAAATTTTCATACAAAAAGTCGCGGTGGCCAGTCCGCCGAAGGCGTTTACATCAAAAACAAAAGAAACAAAAACATCTATTCTTGGGGGTGGGGTGGCACCTCTTCATCGCCTTGGCCTTCCTCGGCGCCATCGCCGCCAGGGGTTGGGGGCAAGTCCGGCTTCCATCCGAAGCTGAGGTGGTCAACGTTGCACTCAGAGTAGATGTACTTAAAGTGGGACTTGGCCTGCTCATACGCCTCGTCCTGCGCTGCCACCAAGGTCTCCCCTAAAACCCCTTCCAAATCTGCCACGGCCTTCTTCGCTTTGTCCTTCTCAGCCGCCTCGGCCGCAACCTTCTTCAACAGATCCTCCCGGTCCTGCTTATGGATCTTAACAAGAGACTCTAACTGAGCCTCGTGAATGAGCACTTGGTCCCGGGCCTCCTTCAGATCATCCGTCATCTTATTCAGCTCCCGAAGGTACTTCTTTGCCTGCTTCCGCTCTTAGAGAATTTCCTTCTCTAGGCACTTGTGGACATGCTGGCCATGGAGCATCGCCTGTTTCAAAGAGACCAGCTTACCGAGAGATTGGCTTGGGCCCATCGCATATAGGCTTGGTCGGCCGTCTGTGCCGCCAGGGCCATTCCATCACGCTCGGTGATGGCCTTCGAGACGAACTCCATCGAGACGGGTCCATCGAGAATAGTGTCCCCCTTCAAAATTGACCAGTCGGGAACGAAAGGCATCGTAGCCATCCTCCCCACCAGTTCTGCGGCACTCGGTCGAACCGGGGTAAGCTGTTGCGACGGAGCTTCCACGGTCTTCCCCGAGCCGCCCGCCGCGTCTCTAGCCGATCTCCTCGAGCGGGAGTGGTGCTGATGTTGCTTCTTCTGCTTCTTGGCCGGCGATTGCCCCTCGGGCGCTAGAGGGGGTGCCTGTGAGGTCCCTCCGGCTTGTGGAGCCTGGGCGGCCAACTTCTTCCTCTCGGCCGCCAGGCGATCTTGCTCCTCCTTCTTCTTCTTCTCCAGCCTCGTCTTCTCAGCCGCGGCGAGCAAAATCTTCTTGGCTTGCGCCTGTTGTGCCGACATCTCTACAACAAGATAAGAAAAGAAAGGCTAAACGTTAACACGAAGGCAGAAAGATGAACAAATATGGAAAGAAACATACTAGGGTCAGCGGGACTCAGTCCGGCCCTCGCTAGGTGAATCTCGGTCACACGGGGCCATGCAATGCTGTGACCCCCAACTATCGCCTCAACCGCCTCCCACTCCTTGGCAGATAATTCGCTCTACTTCGGAGGTTTGTGCTTCGGCTTTACGAAGTTCCACTGGGTCGGAATCCCCCATGACCCCTCTGTCTTAACAACAAAGTACTTGTCCCTCCAATTCTTTATCGAATCCGGGTGGCCGTGCACCACCTTCTTGTACAGCCTCGGTGAGAAGTAGAATACCCCCTCAATGTCTCCGAGCGAACCTATTCCGAAGATTTCTCGGAAGTACGATAGCCTCGGCTTCACCCCCTTCTCTTGGCATTTCAGAATGAAACAAACAAGATGCTTTCAAGAGTTCGGGCCGTACTACATGGGGCACAGTTCCGCCCAGTTCAAGACCCTCTTCACAAAAGGGTGCAGGGGCAGCCTCAGTCCCGAGAGGAAGGCGTCCTCTGGGAACATGCAGTAGCCCGGGTCCAGAACTGTGGTAGGGCGGATACCTGGCCTCGGAAGGAGGAGCTCATTCTCCCGTGGAATGTAGTAAGCAGCCCTGATGATGTTGAGATACTCCGGTCTCAGGATGCTCGGGGTGTTATCCGCGCGGATCTTCGTCCGTGTGTTCTCGCCCGGCACGGGAGGGATCGGTTGGATATCCTTGATGTCGTCAGGATACATACGTATCGACACGGGATTCCGGAAGGTGACTGGGGGAACATCGAGACCCATCCTCGGTGCATCCTCATCTGGCGAAGAGGGACTTTGGGGAATAATCATGACTCTCTTCTTCCGATGCGGTCGAGGCTTGCGCTCGGGGGAAGGCGTCGACAAAGGTGGTAGAGGAGGAAGGTCTTCTCCGACCCCCGCTGTCCCCCCGGGCATGCTCTGACCGGCCTTCTGCTCACCAACCTCCTCTTCTCCCTCGCCTTCCGCGTCAACCTGCTCGTCTTCATCCCCCTCCTGCTCGTCTTCATCCCCCTCTTCATCATCTTCACCCGCCTCGTCATCATCATCACCCGTCTCCTGATCCGTTTCCTCCTCGTCCTCATCCTCGCTGTCCCCCACGTCCATACCACCCTCTTCCATGGGCTCCTTTCCCGGCCTCCTCGACCTCAACGGTTGCACCACAAAGACTACATCATCACCATCGTCTGAGCCAGGGTCGGAAAGAACCTCCTCTTTCACCTGATACTTACCCAGGGACGAGGACGTTTCCAACTCCGACTCCTGCCCAGAGCGATCGGACGAGCTAGCCTCGGACCCAGACTGAGTTCGCGACATGGCTAAAAGAAAATTACTAACCTGATGCGTGGAAAGTTACTTTCACGAGAAAATCCGCCGACGGCGATTAAAGATTCCTGCTCTTGCTGAAAATTGGAAAGTGAGTAACGAGAATGTAAATAAAGAAATGAGAGGGGGTGGGGGTTTTTAAAGAGGAAAACGACTCCTTGAATTTCGCAAATGAAGATCTAGCCATTGGATCTTATCTGACAAGATCTAACGGCCACCAAGATCTAAACAAGCTTTGATCTTTGTGCCATGACGTCAGCAATAAAGTGTGAAATTACCCCACTACCCCTTCCCTTTGCTAGACAGAAAAAATTTCACCGAGTCAGAGGGTTCGGATAGAAGCGCGAGCCAATCCCTCTTCTCTTCCTCAGGTGGGGTTCGGAGCTCGGATGGAAGCGCGAGCCAAGCCACCTTCTCCTTTCTCAGGTGGGGGTCGACGCTCGGATGGAAGCTCGAGCCATGCCACCTTCTCCTTTCTCAGGTGGGGCTCGGAGCTCGGATAGAAGCGCGAGCCAAGCCACCTTCTCCTATCTCAGGTGGGGTTTGGAGCTCAGATCGAAGCGCGAGCCAAGCAACCTTCTCCTCTCTCAGGTGGGGTTCGGAGCTCAGATCGAAGCGCGAGCCAAGCCACCTTCTCCTTTCTCAGGTGGGTACTCGGAACTCGGATAGAAGCGCGAGCCAATTCCCCTTCTCTTCCTCACAGAGGGGTCGACGCTCGGATGGAAACGCGAGCCATTCCACCTTCCCCTTTCTCAGGTGGGGTTCGGAGCTCGGATCGAAGCGCGAGCCAAACCACCTTCTCCTTTCTCAGGTTGGGCTCGATGCTCGGATCGAAACGCGAGCCAATCCCCCTTCCCTTCCTCAGGTGGGGTTCGGAGCTCGGATGGAAGCGCGAGCTAGGCCACCTTCTCCTTTCTCAGGTAGGGGTCGACGCTCGGATGGACACTCGAGCAATGCCACCTTCTCCATTCACAATAGGGGCTCGGAGCTCGGATAAAAGCGCGAGCCAGGCCACCTTCTCCTATCTTAGGTGGGGTTCGGAGCTCGGATCGAAGCGCGAGCCACGCCACCTTCTCCTTTCTCAGGTGGGGTTCGGAGCTCGGATCGAAGCGCGAGCCACGCAACCTTCTCCTCTCTCAGGTGGGGCTCGGAGCTCGGATCGAAGCACGAGCCACGCCACCTTCTCCTTTCTCAGGTGGGGTTCGGAGCTCGGATCGAAGTGCGAGCCAAGCCACCTTCTCCTTTCTCAGGTTGGGCTCGGAGCTCGGATCGAAGCACTAGCCAATTCCCCTTCTCTTCCTCACAGAGGGGTCGACGCTCGGATCGGAGCCCGAGCCAGGCCACCTTCTCCTTTCTCGGGTGGGGCTCGGAGCTCGGATGGACGCTTGAGCCATGCCACCTTCTCCATTCACAATAGGAGCTCGGAGCTCGGATAAAAGTGCGAGCCAGGCCACCTCCTTTCTTAGGTGGGGCTCGGAGCTCGGATCAAAGCTCGAGCCATGCCACCTTCGTCCGTTGTAGTAAGGGCTTGGAGCTCGGATAGCAGCAAGAGCATCAATCGCTCCCCTTTTTTCACTCTAAGGAGCTCGGTGCTCGGATCGCATCCCGAGCACCAATCGCTCTCCTTTGCCTCAATATGGCTCGGCGCTCGGATAGCGTACCGAGCCCTAATCACACCCCCGTAACACTTGGGGGTTCGGCGCTCAGATGGAATCCCGAGCGACCAAGTCTCTCCGAAGAGCTCAGTGTGGCTCGGTGCTCGGATCGCATCCCGAAACACCAGATACTCTCCTCGCTCTTCCAACTAGCGAGGAGATCGTCCACCGACCCGAGGAGGCCGTCCACCGACCCGAGGAGGTTGTCTGCCGATCCTAAAGCACTCAACATTCCGACCCCTAGGGTCTCGGCCACCGATCCCTAAATGCCCGGCAAACAAGACCCAACGGACTTCCTTGACGTCCCCTCGCTCTTCCAACTAGCGAGGCGGTCGTCTGCCAAACCTTAGGGCTCGTCAGTCGACCCCATGGGCTCATCCGCCGACCCCGTGGGCTCATCCGCCGACCCCCAGACCTCGACATACGCCCTTCCGGCTCTCCACTCTCCTAACCTTAACCTCCCGCGCAAATCCAACGATGGGTCCCTTCCTCCTACCCCTGGCCTCTTCGGGAAACAGCAGATCCTACATCTTACCCCCAATATCTGCTCTTCCCCTAGGGGCAAAGAGTCACTCCCGCACGACTGGATCGCCCAGCCCCGCGGGAGCGTGGGGCTTGTGATATGGGTCAGGAATAAACGTGGCTCATCCTGGGCCACTGGATCCCCTCAGGATACGTGCTCTTTCTGATCCTTCAGATCTGCCACGTCAGCGCCGGAAAACCGCCCGGAGCTCTGCCACGTCAGACCGGAACCACTCCGGCGCCTGCCACATCAGCCCTATACCGCCCGGCTTTCCACCGCTTCAGCCACTTGGGTAACCGGGTCCGGCCCAGCCCCAAACGGGTCTGGACCCGAATGGCATCCCCTATAAATACCAGACCCTCCCCCCTATCTGCAGGTAATCAATCTTTTCCACTCAAAACCCTAGTTACTGTACTCTCTCTCAGAGACTAACTAGATCGTCGGAGGGTCTGCCACCGGGATCAACCCCGGTGTTCCTAGACCGTCTGCAGGTACACGAGACCTCGGATCCGAGCCGAGCATCCAGCCTCGCCTCACTCCAGCCTGCCACCGGTACCGCTCGGCCAGCCGAGGGTCGCCTGACTAGATGCTTTCTCCTTCAAATACAAATCGAGTAAAGAACTCACACCTGGTGCATCCACACATCTCCTAGAAACAAACCGCATCACCATATTTTCTGAATTGAATGATATTTATGGGCTTTATGACACCATTTCAGTTGGAATGTAGCTAGGGTTTGCTAGTAGGCAATAGTCTAACTGATAGAAAAAATTATACTTAACCCATCTTTATAAATAGCAGAAATTAGTTAACTATATAGTTAAGCAGTATAATGTAAGCATTTATATGAATGAATTTTTAACAAATTCAAAAAATAAATAAATAAATAAACTTAAAAGAGAACAAAAAGTGGATATACTTTCAATGACTTGCTGAAAATTTTGCCGATTTCATATAGATGGAATATAACTCCCATCAACTATGTTCATCAAGAAGACTAAATCAATCATATTGCAGTTTATTCGCTTTCCAAACAAACTCAAAAGAAAATGCAACTAATTATCAAAATGATGAAGTTTTAAAAAATTAGGCTACAAAGAGCTTTGCAGCTTACTGTGTGAGGAGAAAAACTGCTCCAGAAGCAGTAACAAAAGATGATTGAGTATGTGCAATAAGTAAACTGAAGGTAAGTACTAGAACAAGAATTAGTTTTTGAACTATTAAGAGCTTGTTTAGATATATTATGATGATGCTCAAACCCAAGGCTTCGAGATGCCACCTGATTCAGACTTCAACTTTGAACAACTACTTAATTGCAGTGATGATGAGTTAGGGTTAATGGATGAGTACCGCATTATTAACAACAACAGCTTTAATTACTTAATTTGCTTAAAACTGTATGCATACTTTTATGGTATTCCTTCTTGCTTAATGATCAACTAATGAAAGGAAATTAAATAATAAACATTTTTACAGACAAACTATTGAAACAAAACTAAAAATAAAAGGTAGCATTACACAGTTGATGTAAATCATCATGTATATTTCTTGATGTAACGTAAAGTTTTGTTTTCACATCAGTTGTAACGTAAAAACTTGTGCTTAACACATTATTGTTCTAGTTGAACAAAGCTAGTAACAATAGTTGTAAAGTTTGGACAAATTATAATCATATGAAATAACAAAAGTGATGATGGATCTCCTTCAGTACATGGAGATGCAGCTATCTTGGTTTCATCACTCTTAACCGGAAAAAAATGCTTCCTCTGTTAGATTTAATCAGAGTTTTGATACCTCTAGAATCTTACCTTTTAAGCTGAGATAACTAGTGGTTTTTAAAATCCTAAATTAGTGCCAAACCCAAAAGTTAGATCACTGGCACTATCTGAATAACCTTTACCTATCTCCAGTTAGTTACATTATTTTGTATCTGTATATGTACATGTTCTCCTTTCAAGTTGAACCTATACATTGCAACTAAGTTGCTATTGTTTACAAATAGGTTAGATATGGTCTAACAAGCCTCCTATTGGTTCTTGCAGGTTTTTTGACACTTTTTGTATCAACCTACAGGTCTTAGGTAGTAGTTTTAAAGTAATTTCTGTTGGTAAAAAGAAGATTGCTCGAAAATTACATTAAAACAATAATTATAAGCTCTTCAAAATTACCAACTTTAAGACTTACCGGTGGTGGGACTTGATATTGCTGCCTTATTAATTGGGACATTTGTTCTTGGAGGAGTGCCACTTGTGCCTTCAATTCTGTCATCTCCTCGTCCCGAGTCCCACTTGAAGTAGATGCACTCCGTCCGAATAACTGCGATGGGGTTGGTCCTAGCCCCATACCACGTACACGACCATGCCTCTCTTTTCCCCTCACTATAGTCAAGGCAAGGCGCTGCTGGGTACGAAAGTCTGTGGAAGCCGCCATACGGTCAAGTCTGAAGCGGAAGAGATTTCATCATACTTTTTTCGAGCGTTAGTCTGTAAAAGGACATATAGTCAGAGTTATAAGCGGAAGAGATTTCGTCACTGCAGTCAACAAAAATTCCAATTAAACACAAGTAAAACTTTTTTTTTAGTTCATTGTACAAATTGAGGGGGTCAGAACATGACCTAGCAATGAATCACTGATAAAATCTTAAATTGATTTCATGCAGGGTTTACTTCCTAATGGGAAGCGAATGGTAACTGAAGAATCAACATATAGCTAACTATGATCTTAGTATGTCCTTCACATTCCTCAATTTGGATGGTCAGAGGTGAAAGCTAAAGGAGTGTATCTGCGTATGCAACATTTGTTACAGGATGAGGAATGACTCATCTTCAGTTAGGTACAACAAATTAATCTGTACGTGATAGTTATTTAAATGGTTAATTACTGCATTATTTCTTTTGGCTCAACTGCACATGACATACAAATCAACTGTTTTTATTTTGGTCATGTTTCTTTCTTTGAGTAAATTTCATAGTCGTGTGCCTATTCATAAAGTTAGCAAACTCTAAAGAGATTGATATATGTATAGGTACAAGAACATTATGTGAGAAGATCTGATGTCACTCAAGTTTGGTAATATAGCCCTCCACATTCTTGATTCTATATCAAGCAAAGTTCAATGAAAGTGATTCATCTTTTATAGTGATTTTCCATTAATACGCTCCTGACCCGAGTCATAAATGAGCTAAGGTTACTAATAGAAAACTTCATTTGAAAATATTTTGGGTTTAGAGATAAAATGATTGAGGTGAAGGATGCTATGCATTTTAAGACTTCAACTTTTAAAGATCGAATTGACTGTACTAGGGAAATTTCTGAACCATATATAAATTCTAGATTAGACTAGCTGATTATTATAGATAAACATAAACAAACTATCAAGAATAAAGGCCATAATCAAAATAAAAATATATATAAAATTTTAAAAGGGGGATTGAATAACCATGTCACAAGTGTGGTGTGCAAATTAGGAGTACAAAAACATTTTAGGAAGATGGTGAGGAAACACTTTAAAACTGATGAGTCAAAAACATTTTACGAAGATGATGAGTCAAATATAAAATCAATTTCTTGAGATTGATCAAGATGAAAGATCTGAACAGATTTTACACTTAAAAAGTAAAATGAATCAACATTTCCATGAGTTCTTGTGAATGGATCTGCAACTACATGAAAACTCTAAAGTTGTTGTAGGTGAAGGAAAAAAATTCAACTATCTATACTTTAAAGGAAAATTGATAAATAAATTCAACTCTAACACACAAACAATTGACGTGTCAAAATCAAAGGATCATTTCACAAATTACCACAATCCGTTGTGCCTCAGGGGTCGCATACGTCCCATCTTTCGACTTTTGGGTAGCGTCAAAAAAATCTATATCGCCGAACTCCGTAGGACCCCCCAAATCTTCTTCCTATATATTAGTAAGATGACTTTATTATAAACAAATAACTATAAGTCAAAACTATTCAATTTGATTGCGCTTACCAATTCTTCTCGAACGAGAGCAAAGCTCTGTGTACCAATGGTGTACAACACAAGCTGCTTTGAATGATTGCCAACACCGACCCCCTTCTTATTAATGAAACAGGGTGACCTTATTCTACCTTTTCCCTCCAAAAAAAAAAACACCGACCTCCGCCCTTTTTATTACATTCCAGAATGAAGTACAAAAAAAATTTAATTAGAGTAGCCATACAACCACAAAGTCATTAAATTTTGGTTAGTAATGTAAATACCTGACCGACCGCCGAACTCCAGTAGTGAACAAGGAATTGCTAATCCGAAGGCTCCACCTCGGGTGGCACATCCCTTGCATTATCCGTCTCGGACCGGTTTTTGTCATAATACCTTGCCTTCAAGTCACTCTTGTAGTCTCTCCACTTTTTCGACAATGACTTTTCAACCCAAGGCATAAGTGAGTCCGAAAAAGAGAAGTATTGCTGCAAAATTTAAGAAGTTTAATAAAAGGATAACTGAATTGCATAAACCAACTAGCATTCATTTAGTTATTTTAGATGGGAAATGCCTTGATTGTTGTAATCACAGCTGCCTTTGTCGTGGTGGGCACCTTCGACCAACTTTCGTATGACAAAGGAATTATCCGTGGGTTCCTTTCAATTACACCAATAAACGACGAGAATTTGCTTGCATTATCTTCCACCAGTTGCCTGACACTGTTTTCCTCCACAACAATCCGTTCGTCGTTCTTAAGTTTCCATACGTCCGCCATCTTTGTTCGCCCTCGATATTTTTTGACAGTGGGTGTGCTACCCTCTCCCTCCTCCGTTTAACTGTCACTATTATGTAATGGCTGCTCCTTCTCCTGCACTTCGTTGTCATCATCTATGTTGATCCTTTTTCCTCGCCTCGGCATCTTGTACCTGTCAAAGATTCAATAAATTCATTTGAGGAGCAAAATTAAAACAAACTATTAAATGATCTATCTGATTCTATTTGTAGAGCAACAACCTATTAAATTTAAACAAAATTAAAACAAACAAGTTATTATGGATGATTCTGTTTATGGCTAAGGTTTGAGACATTTTCTCACAAAAGGAGAACTACATGAGAGTGGAAATGATCTATCTGATGTAAATGAGATTTAAGATTATCACACCAAAATACAGTTGCAGTTGGTTTATCTGATGTAAATGAGATTTAAGTTTATGGCTAAGGTTAAGTTAATGCTATTACAGTTGCAAGTACATTAATGTAAATGAGATTTAAGATTATCGTACCAAAATACTATACTAGCAACCAGTGTTTGAAGATTAGATTGGTCCAAACACTCCAAATTGGTATAGATCAGTACATTTCAATCAATATAGCTAATGTAATGCTAAAGCAATGTAAGTCATTAAAAATTACTCGGAAGCTTAAGAACAAACAAAATGAAATATGAAAATATATTTAGTAGTAGTTAATAATATGGACACTCGTGCCACGATAGAATAATCCACATAAGAAGCAACGCCACAAATATAAGTACAGCAACAACATAAGAGTTATAAAAATACACAAAAGATTCTTCAAAAGATATGTGGCGATAAAAGTATCTGGAGTCCATATTATATATGTACAATCACTAAATTACCATCAAAGAAAAAACAGCTGAAACATTTAGATAGCAATAAAGAGCAAGTGTCAGATATTTAGATAGTAATAAACAGCCACCAAAAATTACCATAGAACATAAGTTTAAAGGATTATTTTTCATCTAGATAGCAAGAAACTCAAAAACAGAAAATCTTTAAGAAAATCTTTAAGAAAACTACAATGGATGTATGAAGCAAACCATTGTAGTTTTCATCTACATAAGTTTAAAGGATTATGTAGAGTTTTCTGTATAACAATGGAAACTACAATCTTTAAGAAAATCTATGGATCATTTATTGTATGATTTGGATGTATGAAGCAAACCTATGCGTCAAACACAACGCAGGATCAAATAGGTCATATGGGTATATATATACCATAGAAAATGAAAAAGACAGGACTACTTTGTAACTCTAGAAAATCTAAGATCTCACACTTTCTAGATCATTTTGTCGAGTAAGAGGCAAATTTTAAGGATCAGAACAAATCATTTTTTGGCAGATAGTTTCCTCAATCAATCTATTTCGATTGATTTCAGATGTGAAACCTATATGATAAGGATGATCAACTAAAATACAATATTTCAAATACAATAATTCAATAACTGAAGGACATGTGACCCACAAAAAATAAGGGACAATCTACAACAAATACATCTATTTTGTAAGGGAGAACCATTACAATCTACAAAGATGAAACCGTTCTAATCACCCACCAAAAACAAGGAAACAATGAAGTACATATCATATTAGGCATCTATCACTTTCAAATCAGACTAACCTACAGAAACTGAATGGTGCTGAAAACCCAATTACTTTCATATAAGTTAGACCTTTACTCATGAAAAATCAGACAGGCAAAAAAATGCACTTATCTCTATAACCTTCTCATGAAAGTCCAATCTTCTTAATTAATTTTCAAACCATAGAAATCGTTCCATTCTTAAATTAACAGATAATTAAACCAATTATTAAATTCACACACAACATGTTCGGAATTACAAGATATAATATTACAACAAGATTTAAGACACGAAAATTATAGGACATATAATATTAAGATTGAAAATCAAGTAAACTACAATACGACATCTTCCAATACATTACCCTCTTCTCCATCCTTGCGGAGCCAAGTCCCGCAAATTCCTCCATTGGTTGTGTTTACATCAAACATAGGAAACTCAGAAGCAATGTAATTGTTCATGACTTCATCGTCTTCATCTTCTAAAGTATCGCCCAGTTGGAATACATCTCTTGGTTGCATAATGAGAGCCACATATGATTTTGACAGGATTGGATCTTCAATGTAGAACACTTGTTGTATTTGGGATGGGAACACAAATGGTTCGTGGCTAATGTGTGTACTGATGTGAATCAATTTTGAGAAGTTTACAATTGTGAAGCCTAACTTATCCTTGTTATTAGCAAAATTCCAGTCAAACTCAGCCCAATCCCCACGAAATAAGACAACACGAAAATGACCAAAATAATTCAACTCAATGATATCCGTGAGCACTCCATAGAAGTCGAGATCTCCATCTACAGGCCTCATGTCGGTCTTGGAAGCAAAACTTCTAGTCTTAGAAGTCACTACCATTCCACTATTTTGAAATTTCAAATTACATTCACGATCCTTAGTACGAAATCTAAAGCCATTGAATATGTATCCTCCGTATCTTTTGACCATCTTATGGGGACCTTTGGCAAGTATTTTTATTTCAGATGACACACCTTCAGGATCCAAAGAATGTACCTATAAATTTTGCGCAAATCATATCAGCACCATGGATAATATAGATATAATCAAGAAGGACTGCATTTTCTTAATTCACCTACATGAGATTCAAACCACTTATGAAATTTTTCATTCATCAACTTGTTTTGTTCACGTGGTGGCAGTCTTCTTGGTCTAGCCCTTCGTTTGATGTCCTTGACAAATTTGCTGAAATATAGGGAAATGAATATGGAATAACAAATGTAAGTTAATATCGTACTCTGCGATTTTCACTATATTCGATTTAAATTCAAATGCGACTTACTTTCGAAATGGCTCCACTGATGCATGGTGGTCTAGCACATATCGATGTGCATGTTCCCACATTAAGTTATCTAATTCAAATGCATCAACTTTACCAATAGTAGTGCCAGTGGTATCGAAAAGATATTTAGCACCATCAAGATTGGAAATGTCTGGATTTCTCCTTGGTCTAGTCAAAGATGTCTCTACACCCTGCAGATACCTGGAACAAAAAATTGAACACTCCTCTGATAGATATCATTGAGCTATTGACCCTTCAGGATATGCTTTATTTTTAACATAACTCTTAATCGGTATAGGTACCTAAACATGTACAATTAATGAGTTAAAACGGTGTGAGGGAATAAAAGAAATGAGCTTTTGGGAATTCAGTTTTATAAGATGCATGAATTCTTTTACCTCTCAATGGGATACATCCACCGATAATGAACAGGACCCCCGATTCTGGCTTCACCAGCAAGGTGGATTATCAAGTGAGTTATTATAGTGAAGAATGATGGAGGAAATATCATCTCCATTTTACTAAGTGTCAATGCCGCACGCTGCTCCAATTGGTCAATATCTTCAACACGAAGCATTCTTGAGCAAATGCCTTTATATATGCTACAAAGATCTTTCAGGACAGTAGTGATTTGCTCACACATTGAAGACCTTAGGACCACAGGATGGAGATCCTGCATTAAGATGTGGTAGTCGTGTGACTTTAGACCTTGAAGCCTCTTCTCCTTAAAGTTGACACACCTGGCTATGTTAGAAGAATAGCCATCAGGAACTTTATGTTCCAGTAGAACTTTGCAAAACAATTCCAATTTCGATTTTGACAATGAATAGATTGCAGGAGGTAGGCGTACTCTCCCGTTCGGTAATTCCTCTAGGTGCAACTCATGTCGGATGCCCATTGACTTCATATCAAGGTGGCTCTTGAGATTGTCTTTGTCTTTCGGTCATCTCCCGTAACTGTTCCTATACAATTTTTATCAATATTTTTTCTGATATGCATCACATCTAAATTATGTCACAATAAGTTGAATTCCCAATAAGGCAACTTGAAGAAAATACTCTTCTTCTTCCATACACCTAAATCTGTCATGTTCTGATACTCATCTTCGTCACATAGATCGGTCTCCTCATGTTGCTCCTCCCTTGCCCTTTTCTTACCCTTTTTGTTGACTTGTGGCTCTTTTCCATATTTGAACTGATGACCATCTACCTGCCTCAAAATATCTAACCCAGAAGAAGCTCCAGGAGCATGTTCCCACTCATCGGTACCATCAAATGTCGCTGTCTCTGCCGAAATATATGTGTGTCAGGCAACCATCTCCTATGACCCATATAGCAAAAATTTCTACCATTTTACAACCACCTTGAACTAGTTTGGTCAGCACAACAAGGACATGCATAACGTCCTTTAGTACTATATCCAGATAAATTTGTATATGCGAGAAAATCATTGATTGTCCAAAACAACACAACCCGAAGAGAAAATATTTCTTTAGCCATTGCATCATAGGTTGGAACACCCTCCCATAATTTCTGAACTTCATCTATTAATGGCTGTAGGTACACATCTATATCATTTCCAGGGCCTTTCGGTCCAGGAACTATCATGGACAAAATAAATGAGAACTGCTTCATGCATTTCCAAGGCGGCAAATTGTATGGTATTAACACAACAGGCCATATGCTGTATGTACTACTCATTTGCCTGAAAGGGTTGAAACCATCACTAGCTAATCCAAGTCTCATATTCCGAGGATCTTCAGCAAAATCGGGATATCTTTCATCAAACTTTTTCCAAGATTGAGAATCAGTAGGATGTCTAAGAATCCCATCATTAATGCAACCTTCAGCATGCCATTTCATATCAGAAGAAGTTTTCGAAGACATAAACAATCTTTATAGCCTAGGAATCAGAGAAAAGTAACGCAATAGTTTGGCAGGCTTCTTTCTCCTACTTCCCTTAGTAGATCCACTGGCTTGATCGTCTTGATTTGGTGTTTCTGACCATTTTGAAGAACCACAGACTTCGCAATTCTCCAGACTTTCCTTACCTCTCGTGAAAAGCATCATTTGGATATGCTGCTATCTTTTCATACCCTAGATCGAAAGAATTTAGGAATTTTTGATTTTATAGGCGGAGTTTGGAATACAAATTTCTGGAAATGCTTCATTCAACAGTTTATGTAGCATAGTGAAGGACTTAGCAGACCACCCGTTTAAACTTTTAATCTGAAATAGTCTGACAATAAATGAGAATTTGGAGAATTTGGTGCAATCACGGTACAGCAGAGTACTAGCATCTTCAAGCAACTTAGTGAAGGATTCGTGCAGTTTATTATTTTCAGGGTCGGGGTCAGGTATTTCCTCGTCCACCCCACCACCAATGTATGACGTTTCTGTTGACTCATTATGAACTTGGATTGTTGGATTATTAGTGTGGAGAGAAACATTATGAATCCCCAAGGCGTCTTGCACCATAGCATGCATCTCATCGGGAACACTTAAGTCTTCATTCACTAAGGGCTCATCTTCACTTTCTAATACAACCGGACAAACAGGAGCTGACGTATGATCCTCTCCATGACAAAACCACTTTGTGTACCCTTGAAGGAAACCATTGACAACCAAATGTGTATGTACTACATCACATGTCCTCAAATTACAATTTGTACACCGGAAGCATGGACAAAGAATTAGGTTAGGATCACGGGAATGTCGTTTGGCAAAGATAATAAAATCTTTAATACCATCCTGGAACTCCTTAGATAATCGTGGTTTACTAATCCAACTTCTATCCATTATAACAATAGCGCACAATCTGAAATTAAAATTTGATATATTAAATAGTATTAGATTTAAAAGGCGTTTTTTATAATTAATTTCACCTTTTTTAAAACCATCCCTAGTTGCAATTAAATAAACGATATAACAGTTAACTGTAAAATAAAGAAATCTCAGTCCAAAAAATGTATAAAAAACAATTAAATCTCAATACAATCTACTCTATTCACATAACCCTAAACTACCTTTGTGGAAATTATGTCAACCACCTTAATGGGATTTTATCGAACACCTTGTGTTTGAGTGTAATATCAATTCGACTATAGTCTCCCCTGAATTTGGCTTTCCGTTCAAGGAGATGATGAAGGTAAAAGGTATTTGCTTTTGCGAGGAATAGGGCGAATAACAAGGGCGCCATGCTGTAAATATGATAACAAGAAGATTTGATGACTCATGAACTATTTTGTTCATTGGCTACTAATTAGTAAAACAACATACTTAGCACAATAATTACAATAATATTTTGCACATGATAAACAATATTTTTTTGCACAAAAATTTGAATATTTGATACATATACCTATACAAGCAATGTTGCTGCTGTTACTATTTCTCTATCAACTGAACAATCGATATCGACAACATCAGGTGCATATCAATTCAAGTTCAGTACGATCTCATTCATATCCCTATCAATTATAAAATCCATCAACGAACAAGTGCGTGTACCACGCAACTCAACCCACCACAGTACTTGCTTACTTTTCAACTAAAACCTAGTTAGCTAGCTAGATTCAATTAATGCATGATATGATTCTGAAAAGCATATATGCATCAACATATATGCATCAACTCAGGCAAACACATGCCAAAGCAAGTGAAAGCAGGTAACTCATATCTTGTTTCCTCAGTTTGAGCTCACACTTTGTTGCATGATTGACTATTTCATGACAACATTTGCTTTGTAATTATGAAAGACCAATAAGCAACTGCGATGTCCTTTTCAGATAGATTGGGATCATATGTAAACTTTTATACAGTTTCAGACCCACTAACACTTTGATGAAAGGAAGATTTCGGAACCTATAAATGGCATTCTACAACTGATCTACGTCTCCACTTTGTGGCTGTTAATATACTAACTTACAAGAGGTTAAGAATCCACAAAAGTAGGATTAAGTTAATACGTGCTAATTACGTGCGGGATTTGTTATGAATGTTAAGTTTTGTGATAAAAAATGTAGTTGGCTCAGACTATGCACACTTGGTTGTTATCTTCTGCTATGTGGTGAAGGTTTATTATCTAATCACTTCACCTATGTCTTATCTATGAATTTTCTCTCAACTCAAGCCAAAATTGAATCACTTCACCTTTGTGATAACTGAAGGCCCAATTAGATATTAAAAATTCTGATTAGCAAAAAAACAAATGCTATAAAATTACTACCTCACTAATTGCATGTGTACACAACATACAAATGAAGGTGTACCATTTGGTTTACAATTCGCTTTGAACCGTGGAACAAAAATGGGTTTAGTGGAAGATTACCAGTCCCAAAATGTGGAATGTAAGTGTAGGATCTTTGAACAATTACCACGAAAAAAAAAACAACAAGAATAAAGCATTATACCACACTCAATATCGGAAGTTGTTGATGATGGGGGGACTGGGGAGGACTCAGGCCGGCTACGACGGAGGCTACGGAGACGGCGACGGCGACGGTGGGGCCTACGGAGATGGCAACTTTTTGAAGAAAACTCGGATCGGGAGTTTTTTTTTGGGGGGGGGGTGAGAGAGAGAGAGTCTGAACAAGCCAAAAAGACGGAGGAGTTGTCGGAGGACGCAGGAGCCCACTCCGATGGCGGAGGATTTCTCTCGAAAATTGACGAAGGGAAGGAGGCAGAACGATGGCGGCGTGCGCGAAAAAAATAGGGCTGGGGAAAAAAGCGAGCGAAATGTTAGGGTTCGCGGGGGATTTATCCCAGTTAATTCACCGGTATTTTTATTAACCAACGCCAGTGAATGGGAGAAGATGTGTGGGGTACATTTTAGCTTCCTATTCGTCGGTGTTTTTTATTAAAACGCCGGTGAATATTATACTTCCCCGATGTTTTTATAAAAAACGCCGGTGAATATCATAATTCCCCGGCGTTTTATAGAGGCCGCCAGCGTATAACCATACAATGTGATGCCCCATTCCTGGTCTTATCCTACCCCGGCGTGATTGGTAAAATGCTGGGGTATATACGCCGGAGTAGATCACAAATGTTGTAGTGTACCTATACCTTGCCGCTTCGGGGCAGACCCTCAGCGCTGTTTTAGTAAGAGAAGAAGACAAGACGCAGATGCCTATCTACTACGTGAGTAAAGTCCTTAGGGACGCTGAACTCCGTTACCCGAAGCTAGAGAAGATGGCCTATGCCTTGGTCATGGCGGCTCGAAAGCTCTGCCACTATTTCCAGTCTCACTTGGTGGTCGTTCTTACCGACCAACTGCTCAAACAAGTCCTCTACAAGCCCGAGACCTCCGGGCACCTTATGAAGTGGTCCATCGAGCTAAGCCAGCATGATATCAGCTATCAGCCTTGAACCTCTATCAAGGCTCAAGCCAGAGAGGAGTTTATAGTGGAGAGTACAATTCCCGATGCCCACAAAGCAATAGAGAAACCCCCTTCTGGACGGTGTATGTGGATGGGTCCTCGTGCACCGATGAGAGTGGAGCAGGAGTCATCCTGGTAGGCCCAGATGATTTCATCCTCAAGTACTCACTTCGTATCAGCTTCAGGGTGTCCAACAACGAGGCCGAGTATGAAGCCCTTATAGCAGGCCTATGTATGGCTCGCAAGGTAGGGGCAAAGCATGTCAAGATATTTAGCGACTCGCAGCTGGTGGTGAACCAGGTATCAGGGGAATACGAAGCCCGAGACGGTCGCATGGCCAAGTACTTGGCCAAGATCAAAGACCTGATAGCCTCTTTTAAGGATGTACAACTCTAGCGGATCCCCCGAGAAGAGAATGCGCAGTCAGACGCCCTCTCAAAGCTAGCCTATTCATCCCTCCAAGGGCTTGAACAAACTGTCTTAATAGAAATTCTACTGAAGTCCAGCATCGAGGAAGAAGGCCCCGAGCCGATGGAGACGCTACCCTTACAACTCGGGGAGAATTGGATGAGGCCTCTGCTCGAGTTCCTTAGAGAAGGGATCCTTCCCTTAGATCCTAAAGAGGCCCGAAAGATCCGAACCAGAGCAGAGCGGTACACCCTCATCAAGGGAGTCTTGTACAAACGCTCCTACACCCAAGTAGACGGCAGACCCTACTTGAGGCGTCTCTCCCCCGACGAAGCCCAGTATGCTTTGAAGGAAGTACATGAAGGGATATGTGGTGCTCACTTGGGAGCAAGGTCCCTTGCCCGCAAATTCTTGAACTATGGATATTTCTGGCCTACTCTCCTTCGCGATGCCGAACAACACGTTCGTCAATGTGGCCCCTGCCAAAATTTCTCGACAATCTGCCACCTACCGCAAGCTCAGCTCTCTTCTCTATGCAGTCTAACCCCTTTTGCAATGTGGGGAATGGACTTGCTCGGGCCATTCCCTCCAGTACCAGGCCAGCTAAAGTTCCTTACTGTGGCGATCGAGTATTTCTCTAAGTGGATCGAAGCCGAGCCCCTAGCAACGATCACGGAGAATAGGGTGCAGTGCTTCTTTTGGAAGAACGTTTTCTGCAGATTTGGCATGCCCCGAATCTTGATAACAGACAATGGAACTCAGTTTACGGGGAAAACCTTCCGCACTTTTTGCGCAAACCTTGGCATTCAGCAACAATTCTCCTCAGTCTCCCACCCCCAGTCCAACGGTCAAGCAGAGAATGCCAATCGGAAAATTCTCTCCGGCCTAAAAAAGAGACTGAGTAGGTCGGCTAAGGGGATATGGGAAGAGCAGCTCCCTAATGTGCTCTGGAGCTATCGCACTACGAAGAGGACACCCACGGGAGAATCGCCCTTCAACCTCACTTACGGATCCGAAGCTGTTATCCCCTTGGAGGTGGGTCTACCACCCCCCCGCTTGATTGCTTACAACGAAGAGCAAAATGCGAACAAGCTTCGTGGAAATCTGGACCTCATCGATGAGATCCGTGAGAGATCCTCCATTCGGCAAGAAATCTATCGGCATAGGATCGAGGAATCCTACAACAAGAAAGTCCACCCTACCAATCTCAAAGAAAGAGATCTGGTGCTCTGGAAGCTGTCTATTTATTTCCCCATCAAGAATGGCAAATTGGCACCCAATTGGGAATGACCATATAGGATCTCCAAAGTTGTCCGCCTGGACGCTTATCAACTCAAAGATCCTGGTGGCAAGAGAGTGCCGAGGATATGGAACACAGAGCACTTGTTGAAGTACCAATAGGGTGTTTAAATACCGCTCCAAGCAACTTCTCCAAGAGTTTTCTCCTTAAAGCATGTTGAAGTTTATTTCTTTTTCTTTATTAAGTGTAATAATGGCTCACAACTTATAAGTAGCCTCTTAGTTGTTTTCAATAAAAGTGTTTTGCCCCCTGGATATTCTCTATTCTAAGCATTCTGGTTGTACTACTTTTGGGCTTACAAAAAAAAACTCATTAAACAACAAGTTCGGAGTCCAACACTTGGTTCGATGCAACTTTTGCTACTTGCGAACGAGCGAGTACAAAGTAGCTCACCATTCAGAATTGCTCCTACAACTGTTAATACTCTCTAAACGACAAGTTCGGAGTCCAACACTTGGTTCGATGCAACTTTTGCTACTTGCGAACTAGCAAGTACAAAGTAGCTCACCATTCGGAATTGCTCCTATAACTGTTGATACTCTCTATACAATAAGTTCGGAGTCCAACACCTGGTTCAATGCCACTTTAGCTACTTCCGAACTAGCGAGTACAAAGTAGCTCGCCTTTTGGAATTGCTCCCACAACTTTCGTTACTCCGGCGAACATCAGCAAAAGACATTCTCACAAAAAGTTCAAAAGAAAAAGGGAAACATACTATTTCTTCAAAATTTGAGATACAAATCTAACTCTAGACCAAAAACTCATACAAGAAATTACAAGATTAAAAAATTTTGCCCTAACCCCTCCTAGGGAGTAGGATGCTTCTATTAAGCGACACGTGAGGGTGACGAGCGCTGTGTTGCAGACACCCCGTCTTCGCGGATGTCCCTAGGCCAGCGAGTCGAGTCGCATCGTCAGTACCCAACCTAACAGTGGCCCCAACAGATGCTCCGCTCGACGAACCGACCACGCCACTTTGCGCATATCCGAGATTCCGCAGTATAGGGGGTGAACGAAGTGCTAGCTCATGGAACGACCTCATCTGAGCGTACTTACCCCGAGGGCAGGAGGTGCTCCTAACGTTTCTTCCTTCAGAAAACCATCACAAACGGGCATTCACTGCCTCCAGCTCGATAACCCGCTCTTTAAGCAAGTCATATGTTACTCTAATCTTTAGGCGAGGCAGTCGGCTCAAACTAGCACCGCGCGAGAAATCAGAAAGAGTCCTACGGAGATGTGCTGCCTCCAGACTTTTCTCGTGCACCACGTTCTTCAATTCGTCTCTCTCAGACCTCGCCTCGAATAGAGTGTGACGAAGAAATTTGAGCCGAAGACTCTGGTTAACCTCCATCGAAGGACAAGACTCCTCGCCCTTGGGGGGCACTTCGCGAAGCCTCTCTTCGAGGCACCTCATCTCGATGTCTCAGCGAGCTAAGGTCAGCCTCAAATGGCCTAACTCTCGCTCCGCTTTATAAAGCAACTCCCGAGAGCGAGAAAGGCCTAACTCCGCAACACCGAGCTTATGACGGAGAACGGGCGAATCGCCACCCTGAGTGAACCAATAAAAAAAAAGAACAAAAGTCAAATGCTCGAAGTGTAAGCGGAACAAAAAAATAGTTCTAATCCTCTTTGGGCCCTACGTCACAACATTAGGTGCAAGAAACTTCATTTCATTGACAAAAGGGTACAAAAGCGGTGTCCAGTTTGCTATAAGGCAGTACAAAAACAAAACATCCAAAATCAAAGATGAAGAACGAGTAGACTCAGAGTCAAGGAGCCACCTTGGGGGGCTGCTCCGCAATCACCCTCGACACCTCCACGATCACTGTCCGCGGATTCGCCACCACTACATCTCCTTTGTCTTCTTCTTTGTAACAACCCGAAAAATAGCATATGGCTATTTTGCATCGAAATGTGTGCGCGATTGAGAATTCCGCGCGATTATGTATTTTCTGATAATAATTATTTTAATTGAGAAATATAAGATATACTGTCTACTTTATTTTATTATTATTTTCGAATTTAAATTATTTTTATACGGATTATTACAAAGTAGTTTTAAGGTATTTTGTATTGTTTGGAATTATTAAAGTAGAGAGTGGGGCTTATTTGGAAATCTATTAAGGCTAGGGGGCTTATACGAAACATTCCCTTAGATATGTATCTATCTATTATTATTTATTCATTTTTTTACAAAAAACCCCTTTCTCTCTCTCCCACCTCTCTCCTTCTTCTTCCCTTCATCTTCTCCTTCCGGTTTCAATCCCAAACCCATGGAAATCCCTGACCTCCCTCCCTTCCTCCCTCTTTCGTCCACGCCCAGCCAAATCGAAAAGAGAACCCAACCCTCCTTCTTCCTTCCTTCTCCCTTCTTGTTCGATGCCGACCCAAAGAAGCCTCGACCTCCTTCTCCTCCCCTCCTCTCCCGTCCACGCCAGCGATCGAAAGAAACCCGACCGCCCATTTCCCTCTTCCTCCTTCTTCTCCTTCGTTCCGTTTCCCTTCCGATCGAAGAGAACCCAAACCGAGAACCCATTCGATCGATGCTCCCCACCTCAAATCCACCCCTTTTCTCCATGGATTCCAAATTAAAGTGAAGGGTTGACTAATGAAGGGATTCTCTACATCGTAGTAGCATCGGATTTTCGATTGGATTCGGGAAGGTAAAACCCTAACTATTTTATTGTATAGAATTTAGTTGGGTTAATTTTTATTGAGTAGGATTGTTAGGGTAGAGAGATTTAGAGATATTAGAAATTGTAGATGTGAGAAATTAGTAGGTTATTAGAGAGATTGTGAGTTGTTAGTAAATTAGGGTTTTGAGTTTGTAAAAGAGAATTTTATGGATATGAATTAATTCTCGTATAGTAATAGAAATTGTAGTTGGACTATTAGATTATTTGGGGGCGATTTTAGTAATTAATTGAGGATGAAAATACCGTAGGCATTAGATTATCACGTGCATCGCACGTGTATATCCCAAGCGTTCAATAAACGCTTGTGTGATATTTGGGATAGTGTTATTAGCTTTTATAATTGGTTTGGATGATTTGAGTTTTAATTGCTTGAAATTGATGATAGGATATATGGCGACTTTGGATGCGTGGTGGCTTGGTGGCGTGATGGATCTTCGCAAAATTATGTGAGTTAGTTTAATTATATATATTTTTGTGGGTTGATGAATATGTGAGTATTAATTTATCTACGTATTTTTGGTGTTTTAAGAAATATAGTGAGTTTAATGTATTTATATATATTTTTGTGTTTTAAGAAATATAGTGAGTTTAATTTATTTATATATATTTTTGTGTTTTAATAAATATAGTGAGTTTAATTTATTTATATGTATTTTTGTGTTTTAAGAAATATTGTGAGTGTAATTTATTTATATATTTTGGTGGTTTGAAGAATATGTGGATATAAAATTATTCACGTATTCTTACGTGTTAAGGAATATGGTAAGTATTGATTTACTATGTATCTTGTGATTGTAAGAATATGGTGAGTATGATTTATTTATGAAGTGATGTTTAAGGGATGTTGAATAGCATATATGTGTATATGGGGATGAGTTATATTCTTATGAGGATATCAAAATATGGTGGGAATGGTTTTATTAACGTAATTGATATTTTAAAGAAGTCGGATGAACTGAAGAGGTGACATGATTTATGGATGAGGCGTATGGGGAAATTAACTATCCTTGAGTATATAAAACCTATATAATGGACTAGTTATATATGTGGGGATTCTCTACTTCTAATTTAGTTGCTTGCTCTCTTCATCTATTTATGTATGTGTAGAAAGAACCATCCTTAGGGTTACTACTTGTGTAGGTGAAGAAAAGAACCCATCTTTTGGGTATGAGTTGTTGTAGGTTGAGAAAGAACCCATTTTGAGGGTTGAGTAAATTGTGGATGCTAAAGGAACCCAACTTGATGTTATGTGAGTTGTAGTATGATAAAGGAACAATCTTTGATGTTGTCAGTTATAGGATGTTGAAAGTTCACACCTTTATGTAGGTCGAGAAAGAACCCATTCCTATGGCTGTATTATTTGTGTATGCAAAAAGAACCCATTTTAGTTGTTAGTAGTAGTGAGTAAAAAGAACCCATCCTATGGATTTGGATTATCGTAGAGAAAGAACCCACACTTGTGATATAGTAAGAATCCATACTTGAAGTGTTGTAGAAAGAAACCCATGCTAAGTTGATTATAGTAGATTCTTCTGTTGCTTCTAATAATAGAAGATCAAGTTTGCTAGTAAGCACGTTTAGTTGCTTCTAGGATTGATTACCTGTATGGTTGTTTGCATAAGGTTGTTGTCTCGTACGTGGCTCGACTGGCCCGTATGTAGCTGTAGGGTCTCATACGTAGTTTATTTGGCTCGTATGTAAGTTGTTGTCTCGTACGCGGTTCGACCGACCCGTGCGTAGCTTTTGGTCTCATACGCAGCTTATTTGGCTGGTATGTATGTTGTTATCTTCTATGAGGCCCGCCTGGCTCGTAGGTAGCTATTGTTTCATACGTAGCTTATTAGCTCGTATGTGGTTGTTACTCGTGTATAGCTTGTTAGCTAGTACACTGTTCGTTGTGCTCGTCTAGGGTGATATTACCACCCTAGGGGCTATCGACCATCAAGACATATGTTTTCTACCCTAAGGAAGTGTGGAGGAGTCACTCCTTGTGTACCGTCGAATCTTAACCAGTGTACGTTGATCGAGGACCGGAGTATAGACGGAATCCAAGTTTAGGGTAGCAGCATGCATGTATGTTCACACGGCCGAGGTCTTGGATCGATGGACCAGGAACCAGATCCTGAAGGGTTCTGGTAAGTCTAGGTTGAGCATCCTAGTAGAGTTGTCTTGCGAAGTCTACTTTAAAGGCCTAGCATGTTGTGTTTATAATATTGTCATCCCTAGGATTGTTCGAGTCAGGGACATCATTAGGATAATGACTAATAAAGATCATTTTACTTAAAACCTTTTGCCGGGAGAGAGGAGTCGGTTGTAGGGGGTCCCTTACAACTAACTCGCCCCTTGAGGCAGATCATAGGTGGTGTATTGGGTTGCGCCTTCCTGTCAAAGGGATACGTACGGTGCCGTCTCACAAGTTGGGAGCACGGGTTGCGTATCTCGCGCTGTTAATTCTTGAAGTACCGTGGCTTGGGGTGCCACAGGATGCATTGGGCAGTCCTGCGCTTGCGAGACCCCAGGGGTGCCACAGGGTAGGCTTCGCGCTACCCTGCGCTTGCGAGACCCTATGATTTTGGTTTTGAAATGACGCCCGATACACTGGGTTCGTCTATTTTTGAGTGAGGTCCGGTTAGCCGGGAAGCAGTGGCGAACATAGACACCACTGGCGGACTGCATTAGTGGGACTTGACCACACCTGCAACCTCATCAGTCACGTGTAGGTGTCAGGAAGAGGTTGTGTACAATTAGAATTCATAACGCGGGTTCAAATCCCTATATATGGAGAAACGGCTTGAGATGGGGTCGCATGTAGTATGGGCTGCATGTTGCTTCGGAGACTTGCTGGCATTAGAATAAGAGCATCATCGTATTAGTAATCTGGCATTAGAATAAGAGCATCATCGTATTGGTAATCTTGCATTAGAGTTAGGTCATAGCATACACTGGCACATAAATTATAGGTGCACGTGTCTTTTCCATTCAAGTTGAACTGCGAGTGTGATATGTTATTGCCAAACCATGTTGGCGAGACGGAGTCTATTGTGATGGAATGCATATAAATGGTAATGTGCAATGAGACGTTAGGTTGGACACGAATGAATGTGGTAGTATGCAAATGAATGCATATGCCTATGATGTGATATGTGATATAAGGCAATAAGATCAATATTGTATTATGAGAGGGGTTATTCAAATGATTACTAAGATAAGTATGATTATGAGCGGGTATGGATATACATACAGGTGATGGCTTAGGGAGAAATTGATGTGAAATCTCATTTATGATGTTATATGTTTAGATGTCAAGTAAGATTCGATTATCTTGGTAATTGTGAGTTCGTTATGTTTTACTTGTAAGTTTAATTTATTTATTTATTTAATAAATTATACTCACACCAGAAATGGCTAATCCCTTAGTATTTGGGGGTTAGGGAGTCCATGGACTACCCTAGGTCCCTACTGTTACAGGTCTTTAGCAGTGTAGAGGTGAGGTGTAGGTACAGGTTTCTGTGGAATGGAGCTCTAGTTATAATTCGTTGTTATGATTTAATTGTAAATAGTAAAGATTTATGCTTTAAATTGTATTTTTGATGTATAAGTATGTGGATGATGATGAAAAGTATAGCGTGAGGCGGCAGGATATGGTTTTGACCCGTAACCATTTCGTGTGGACTGCTGGGCGCTGTGGTAAGCTTTTACAAGTTATTTTCTAAAAACTTACTATGTTTTCAAAAGGATTTATGGTTTTTAATTGATAATTGTTGTACCGTTATGAGTTTGGCCCCCAGAGCATATATATATATATTGCCTGTGTGATGATGCTCATTTTGGCCTGGGGAGCCCGTAATATTATTGCCTGTGATGTAAGCTACGGAATTTAGAGCAAAATTTCGCAAGCTTTTTCTGTTTTGGAACAGAAATTACAGGGGAAACTCTGCCCAATTTTTCTTTGAAACATAACCATTTTAGTTTATGTTTAAATTGATGTAGAAATTGGAAGAATTGAGTTTAGAGTCAAAAAGGAAAAAGGGCAGGCGCTACAGTTGGTATTACAAATTTATATTTGTAATTACTGCGTGGTAACTCTGTGTTGAATAAAAAGTTTTAAATTTCCAGCATTTTTGTGTATCGTGACTAATTGAAGGAAAGATCTTGGCATGTGTCACGGTTTCCCGGTTACGTGGAAATCGGGGCGCTACATTCTTCTCCCTATTCTTCTCCTTCTCCCTCTCCTTCGGATTCTGCTGCCACCACCAACTCCTCGCCTTCGATGGGACATACAAGATATACCCCGAGCTGTCGAAGCTGGGGATGCGAGCCTCTACATGCTTGAGAGCTCGGGCGTAGGACTGCTCCATATTTGTGTGCATGTGTGCCTCCGCCTCGGCCTGGATCGCCTCTGCAGCCACACCCATCGCTGCCTCCCTCTCCTTCTGCATTTACTCAGAGTCCTTCATGGCCTTCTCCTTCTCCTGTTCGACCTTTGCCTTCTTCTCGTCCGCCCTCGCCACCTCCATAGCGGTATGCTCGTTCATCTTAGCCAAGGCTGCCTCGAGAAGGCTGGTCTGAGAAGCTCGAGACTCCGAGAGACGCTACTCCACCTCGTACAACTTCATGGCCTTAGCTTTCTTGGTCCAGTCCTTTTCGCATGTCGCCTTGAGCTCCTTCTCCTGCTCGGCGAGCTTCTCTAAGAGGTGGCTGAAGTGGCACGTGATCTGAAAGTTGAAAATAGAGATGACTTGAGTGTCGAACATAACAAACTTTGAAATTCCGAAGGCCTAACAAAGACACTTACCGACATCGTAGCCCTGGCAATCTCAAGTGCATCGTCGCCCATGGTCTCCGCCTTCAAAGCCGCTCGATCCTTCGGGGTTCTTAGGTGACGCAGAGTCTGCATGCTCGTGGCGGCATCCCCGAGGAAGCCGTCATGCTTCATCACCTGCCAGTCGGGGACGAAGATCTTCTTGTGCTCCTCGGTGAGAATGATTTCTGCCTCAACAGTAAGAGGTTGCACTTCAAGTGCAGCTCTGACGGAGAAGGCCTCGACAGAGGGGTCGAAAGGTGTAGGCTGGGGAAGGACCGCATGTGGAGAGGACGGAGATATGGATGCCAAGTCCATTGCTGGGGCCACCGCCGATGGTGCCTTGGTAGCTCGGCCAGACAAGGGTCCCGTGGTTGTCCTCTTCCTCTTTTTGTTGTCAGAGCCCTTTCCGGCACCCCCACTTCGTTTAAGTAGCATAGCTCGGAAATCCATGCCTGGGGCCTCTGAGAAAACAAAAGCTAAAGAAGTTAGCACGAGAAGAAAGAAATATTGGAAATAAAAGAAGGAAAAATTTACGAAGCATACCGGGGTCGATCGGACTGAGACCCCCACTGAAGAAAACCCCCTCGGTTATATCCTTCCAACTCAGGGTCAGAAGACTGAGGATCTTCGACACGATCTCATCCTCCTCCAGAGTCAGCACAGGTTCGGCCTTTGCCCACCTCGGAACGTCTTCCCACCACCTCGTCGGGAAACCCCACGGTTGAGGACATCAGATCAGAAAATACTTCTATTTCCAATGTTTGATGGAGTCCGGATTCTCAATCAGTTCGACGCCCTTCCGCGGTGATAAGTAATACCGGTACTCCATCTTGCTCATGCGGTTGATCCGATATAGACTCCGAAGCAAGATGAGCCGAGGCTCGTCCCCTACCGCCTGGCATTGGAGGATAAAGCCGATGACATGCCGCCACATGTTCGGCATGAATTGGACCGGACTCAATCTGTACCACTGCAGCACCTCGGTCACGAAGGGTGGTAGGGGCAGTCGAAGACTGACATTGAGCGCATCATACGGGAAGATGCATGCGTCAGGCAAGGTTGCCGAACACGCTCTAGATCCTGGACCAGGGAGGAGCAGGTTATACTCCGACGGTATCATGAAGCCCCTCCTCATACGCTGCAGATCCCCCTCAGTTAGAATCGAGGGGATGTCGTCAACCTCGGAGTGCTCCCTTGGTTTATTCTTTTCGTATGAGGCCGACCTCTCGTACACCACCTTGGTTAGAAGGTCGTCGGAGTAATCCCTTACCTTCCCGAGGCTTGATAGCGTGGACGGAAGCCTACCTAACTCACCCGCTCTCTTCACGCCTTCCATTATCGTCTCTACGATCGCCGACCCAGACACTTTCTTCCCCTTGTCCAGCACCGATGAGACTACTACCAGTCGATCACTGTCTTGGTCCAAGGTGGTGGTCTCACTCCCCGACGACACTCTAGACATCTTGAAAAATATATAAAATAAAGTATATATTTACCTTCACGTGACAGCTACGGTCGAAATAGTTCACCAAAGAACTAAGTGCATGGCCGCGACCGCTAGCAGAGCCACCCACGAGCCAAAACAGATTCTCAGAGTGAAAAGTGAAGAATGGGAAAGTGGTGATGGGGAGAGAAGTTTTATAGTAAAAAGGAGATTCGCATGGGCTTCCGAGCATTTTGGGCCCCCACGAAAGCCCATCAGAAGGCTAAACGAAAAAATCTATAAGGACGGAAGCACGATGCGACGCGTTGACCAGTCAGACCAACTCACGATTCGTGCCAAATCCTCATCAAGCGGCTTAAATCACGCCACGTACTTCGGATCTACAATCCGAGCTACCGAGCTACCAAGCTGCGAATTGCCGAAAACTACCGCCTCACGATTTGTGCCAAATCTTCATTAAGCGGCTCAGGTCATGCTACGTACTTCGGATCAACAATCCGAGCAACCGAGATACCGAGCTACCAAGCTGCGAATTGGCAAAAACTACCTCCTCACGATTCGTGCCATATCTTCATCAAGCGGCTCAGATCTCGCCACGTACTTCGAATCTACAATTCGAGCTACCGAGCTACCGAGTTGTAAATTTGCGAAAACTACCGCTAAACGATTCGTGCCAGATCTTCATCAAGCAGCTCAGATCATGCCACATACTTCGGATCTACAATTCGAGCTACCGAGCTACGAATTGGCAAAAACTACCGCCTCACAATTCGTGCCAGATCTTCATCAAGCAGCTCAGATCATGCCACGTACTTCGGATCTACAATCTGAGCTACCGATCAGCGAATTGACGAAAACTACCCCCTCACGATTGTGCCAGATCTTCATCAAGCGGCTCAGATCACGCCACGTACTTCGGATCTACAATCCGAGCTACCGAGCTACCGAGTTGCGAATTGGCAAAAACTACTGCTTCACGATCCGTTCCAGATCCTCATCAAACAGTTCAGATCACGCCACATACTTCGGATCTGCAATCCGAGCTACTGAGCTACCGAGCTGGGAATTGGCAAAAACTACCGCCTCACGATTCGTACCAGATCTTCATCAAGCAGCTCAGATCATGCCATGTACTTCGGATCTGCAATCCGAGCTACCGAGCTATTGAGCTGCGAATTGGCAAAAACTACTACCTCACGATTCGTGCAAGATCTTCTTCAAGTGGCTCAGATCATTCGGATCTACAATCCGAGCTACCGAGCTGCGAATTGGAGAAAACTACTGCCTCACGATTCGTGTCAGATCTTCATCAAGAGCTCAGATCATTCCACGTACTTCGGATCTCAATCCGAGCTACCGAGCTATCGAGCTGCGAATTGGCGAAAACTACCGCCCCACGATTCGTGCCAGATCTTCATCAAGCGGCTCAGATGATGCCACGTACTTCGGATCTTCAATCCTAGCTCCCGAGCTACCGAGCTGTAAATTGGCAAAAACTAATGCCTCGTGATTCGTGCCTGATCGTTATCAAACATCTAGATCGTGCCACGTAGCTCGGATCTGCAATTCGAGCTACCGAGCTGGGAATTGGCAAAAACTAATGCCTTGTGATTCGTGCCTGATCGTGATCAACCATCTAGATCGTGCCACGTAGCTCGGATCTGAAATCCATGCTACCGAGCTACCGAGTTACGAATGGTAGAAAACTAATACCTCGTGATTCGTGCCTGATCGTGATCAACCATCCAGATTGTGCCACATAGCTCGGATATGAAATCCGAGCTACCGAGCTACCGAGCTGCTAATGGGGGAAAGCACTTACCTCCCGATGCGCGCTCCAGATCCGAGAATCCAGATCTCGCATGTCAGCGAAGCACCGATCCGCCCTTAGATTGTTTGGAAATTCACGCCAGCAACACGATGGATGTCCCAGATCGTGCCACATCAATATTCCCCTTTTTAATCCTTTTATTTTAATTATAATTCGAATTGATTGTTTAAAAATTGCGAAAAAATGATTAAAAGTTAAAGAAAATTAATTAAAAATTCTAAAAAATAATTACAAATTCAGGGAAATATTTTTGAGCCCCTAGAAAATAATTATTAATTAGAGCTGTTAATTAATACTTTTTGAAAATATATTGTTGATTCGCAAAATTGAATAATTAAACTCGAAAAATAATTTAAAAATTAGGAAAAAATTAGGAAAATTCAGAAAAGTTGCAAAATCACTATGGGCACCCCTCCAACTCATATTGGCACCGTTACACCTCGAGCAAGATCAACTACCCCTTTAAGAACTTCGATAAAGTCCCGTACACAATTGAAATAGCAAAACTACTCCTCAAAGGCTGTAAAATACAGTCTTTAGGAGTGGAGGGCTTGTGATATGGCTAAAAATAGGACTAAATCGGGACCGTTTAAAACTAGCACGAATCTCAAATCTCTTAGGGGTAAGACGGTAATTTCACCTACAAACGGATCCGAAATGGGAACTGGGTCTCTTCTTCAAAGCCCAGTAACCTATAAACGGATCTGTCATATTGGATACAGGTACCAACCCGTTATAAACCAGTTCAGAAGGATAAAAATGAATTCAGATTCATGATTATCTCTAAGAGGTGGTTTTAACCACTTCATATTCATCCACACCGGGAAGTAGAGATTTGTTCTTATCTCGAAACGGATCCCTAAGGCGACTATAAATACCCCTCTTCCCCCACTGTAACAAGGTAATAAATTTTTTTCTACCTAAAACTCTTTCTTAATCTTTGAAGATTACTAACAAGAGCGTCGGAGGATTCATCGCCTGAATCCATCCCGGTGTATCGAACTTCGTGCAGGTTCGCAGCAGCAGCTAGGAACAAGTCAACACATAGGTGGAGTCAACAGGTCTGCCTTACTATTTTCCTCGAAGAACTCACAAATTCATCTGTTTGCTCCCACACCCGAAATCAGCAGCAACACATGCATACTTTATTTACTTTTCATATTTATTTATGTACTCATAACACAATTTCTTTAATTCTCATCTTCATTCACATACACATTTTCTTTTACTTTTCTTATTCATTTCAAATCATACACTCGCTTTACCTTCTCATTTCCACTTCACATCAAATACTTTATTTTCTTTCTCATTCTCATTTCACATCATATACTTTTTTTACTTTCTCATTTTCATTTCACATTTATTCATTTTATTAATTTGTCGACCAGTGACCCACAATATCCCAAATACTGAAAAGTCTCGAGAATAAAGTCGATTATTTGTAAAATACCCCAAATTAACTTCTATATCCCAAGATTAACTCACATATACATCTCGGGAATAAAGTCTATTATTTGTACATATTTTTCATAATTATCATGTTTTTATACCAATAAACTCTATTTTTTATAATTTTGCGATACCGCGGAAATTCCTTATAATTATCAAACAGTTGCTCAAATTTCTCATAATTGCTTCTAAATTATCCCATATTATTGTACATCATCCAAAATATTTATTAGCATACAATAGATATCATTCTCCTTCCCCTCCCTAAACTCAAACCCTAGGTTAAAGATAATTTCCATATTATTATCATTAAAATTGAAATCTTTCACCTTAAGCATGTTCTATATACTCTAAACAGCTTTCTACCATGATTTTTATGAAAAAAATGAAAAGCATACAATCCCATAAACAAAGACACAAATTGTTATACCTTCTTGAAGTTCTCTTTAAAAACCAACGCTGCCACGTGAAAGAGCACGTAGAAATTTCTTTAAAACCCCCAACAATACATGGTTTGAAGTGGAAGAGGGTTGGGATTCAAAAAACCTAGATTTTGGGTTTCTTTGGGTTTCGGCCAGGTTAGGAAGGAGGAGAGGGAGAGAAAAATGAGAGTGGAAAGATTGACAATATTTGGGGTTTTAATAGTTAGAAGGGTTGGGGTTTTGGACCTAAGCCCATTTTAACATAAAAAGGTTATTTTTTGGGCTATTTTCAACACCGAATTTCAAAATTTCTAACTTCATTATAGGACCATGCAATTCCTTCACATTGGCAAATATCCAACCCTCTATTATGCACAAGTACGCATAATTTTTTTTGGGTTAAATCGGATTTATCTCCTCCGAGAAAACTCATATCAAAACTCCTATATTTCCAATCTTTTCCTGTTTAACCCTGAATTACAATTTAATCATTATAAAAATAAAAATATATCAATTAACATAAGAAAATATACTCAAAATCATTAATAAAAATAATATTAACCAAATATTTAAGGTTTTAAAAAAAACAGATGTTACATTCTACACACCTCAAAAGAAGCTTGCCCTCGAGCTATGAGAGTAGAGAGAACTCCTCGAATATTTTAGGATACTTCCTCCTCACCATTTCCTCGGATTCCCAAGTACAATCATTAGCATCAGAACTTCACTGCACCTTCAGCAACTGCACATCTTGACGTCTTGTCCGCCACACTGATCAATCTACCATAGCCACTGGCTTAATATGATATGTCACGTCCAGCTAGACTTCAATCTGTGGCGGCTCTACAAATTGAGATGGATCTCTCTGATGTGATTTATTTGCAAGTGTACAAAATCACAATAAGTAGTATAGATAAGTGAAAAGAGTGCCGAACCCACAAGGACAAATTATTTTATGAAGTACCAAAATTTAATAGATGGATTACTATTTGGAAAATCGAAATTATGATAAAAAAGCAACTAAATTAGATTAATCTAAAGAACTAACTAAACTAGTTAAAAAGAATGAAAATTTGAAATTATGTTGTTTGTTAATAGCAAAACAAATTTTAGGGCCTTCGATTTCACCTAGTTAATGTAACCCATGTTTCCTGTATTTGTATTTTTCTGCTGTATTTCATTTCCCTCTACTCTTTTATCAATCCAAGATTTAGTATTTTGTTTTCCAGTTCTAATAAAAAAATCATTTCTTTTGTTTCGACTCAATTTTGGGCCAATATTTATTTCATTTGCATCGTTCTTATCAACTCTGATTTGCTGTTCTTCATGTAGAGTTGACTGTTTCACCTCATTTAATTCTTTTTCCCTAATTATATTGATTTTTGACTCAATATCCCTTTGGATCCTACTCAAACCCGCTATCCAATAACCCAAAATCCAAAACCCTCTATATAAAACCAAACCTAAGTAACCCAAACCCTAAACCTATACTATGTAACCTAATCTACCCAGCCGCCTAAACCTCTCTCTCTCCCTCTTCATTTCCCCTACCCCGACTCTCCCTCTCTCTCCCTGTTAACCCATCTCACCCAACCTCCTTTGCTCCGACCACCATCATCGCTAGCACCTCCACCGCATCATCGAGCCCCGGCGCACCTCGTCCTCATCTCCTACTTCCTTCGTCTGAACCCCATCAGCCTCTTCATCATCATCCTCACCTCGCTCCACTACCGAAACCCATCATCTCCTTGCTCTCGTCCTCCGCTCTCACCCTTATCCTGTCGTAGTCTTCACCCACCGCCTTTATCCTCGTCGACACCCACCTCCCGTCGCCTGCTGCCTATGACAGCCAGAACCCCAAGCTTCTGCCATTGCTTCGCCCCCTATTTTTCCACCAAGAATAGAGCACTGCTCTGCCGCCACCACCCATTGCTGCTTCGCTCGAACGCCACCGTCGTCTTCCTGCGTCGAGCTTCCGTCGATGTCGTTGCCACTTACCGCCGCCACAGCCGCCGGAGTCACTCTCCCCCTCTCTGTCGCTGTGAAGAAGATGGAGGGAGGAAGAAGGAGTTGATCTTTTGAATCTCAGCCGTCCGATTCCATCGTGATTGGGTTTCTCTTTGTGTTTGCTATTTGGTGGATTGGGATTAGCTTTTGGTGCTTGCTGTGTGAGAGAGAGGATTGGATTGATAGATTTAATCTCAGCCCTCCGATCTGATCAAGATCGTGGCCATCATCGTGACCTGATCAGAGCGATCTGAGCCGTCCGTTGGCTGATCTTGATCGTCATCAAGATCCATGTTGGGATCCGTTCCCGTTATTCTTTCGTCGGATTCATCATCTACCCCCAAGGCAAGTATCTTCTTGTACATTTTATATTCTAGTACAAGCTTTTCCTTGAAAATACTGCAAGTAGATTGTAATTGTGACTCCTCTTTGTTTATCGTTGATGATCTCATGTTTCGCCTTATCTATCACATGATCTAAGAGTCACAATCCTTCGTTGATACACATGTTCACAACTAGTAAAATTTTGATGCATTCATGCAAAAAGTGTCTTATTTGGTTTCTGTCCTGTCTTGGCTTATTGTTTCGACCCCGATAACACCAGAATCTGAACTTGAGTCCTGAATATGAACCTTATCCCTATATGTCTAGTTTACCACCTTTTCAATGGAATTAAAATCCGAGTTACGGTTTAGGAGATATCACAGTTTTACTGCTGCTGTGTCTGCAATCGCAGATTCATAAAAACTGCTGCACCACTTTGGTTTACAATTATTTTAACTATGCTACCAGTAAGTAATTGACTTGAAATTTTGCTTGCTGATACTGGGCACCCTATAGAACATCTCCTAATTTTTTTGAAATTAATTAATGAAGTTTCAAACCTGTTTCATATGTATAAACTCAGTTTTACAAATTCTGGTTGAACACAAATCTGGTGTAGTTTGTTGTTTTGACACCTTATTCTATAACTTTTATGTGTCTTAATTATATGCGTTGGAACTAAGCAGGAGTCTAGTTTCTATACCTTCGAAAGGATCCACATTTTCATTCTTGTAGTGACGGGAATCGCAGTTTTGGTACAACAACGTCATGCTGTCCAGATTTGGAATT